>OZ017738.1:263585951-263743451 GCA_963969285.1 Odontomyia ornata | reverse complement strand
GACGTCCGCATTGCGTAGTTTGATTGTAGGACGAAGCCTTGCAAGATCTATAAGGAACGGATTCGTGCCGGTTTGAGTCCTTAACACCGCAGATTCAAGCATGAGCACCAAAGCGGGAGAAGTCATCGGCAGCTGCCAGCCTGTTTCCACCATCACCTCTTTGGAAGCTACTCACGACCATCATAAGAAAAGGAGGCAAGACACAGACAAAGCCCGGGAATCCACGTCTGCAATATTGAAGCAGGTCAAATTGCCAGTGCAGCTATTCAAGCGAGCCTCTGATCTGGTCACCAAGTACAGTGACATCTTCTCAACAAGCCCGGATGACCAAGGCCAAACAAGTCTGGTAACTCACCTCATAGATACACAGGGAGCCAAGCCGATTCGACAAGCACCGAGACGCCTTCCTATGGCCAAACAAGGAGAAGTGAGCGAACTGATCTCGGACATGGAAAAACAAGGCGTTATTGAACCTTCTGTCAGTCCATGGGCCACGCCAGTAGTTTGAGTAAAGAAAAAGTATGGTAGCACTCGTTTTTGTGTCGACTATAGGCAGCTTAACGACGTCACTAAGAAAGATAGTTACCCGCTCCCACGCATCGATGATATCATGGACACTTTAGCCGACGCAAAATGTTTTTCTACACTCGATCTCAAGAGTGGCTACTGGCAGGTAGAAATCGACAAGAAGGACCGAGAGAAGACCGCATTTTCAGTTGGGACCGGATTGTGGCAATTTGTGGTGATGCCGTTTGGGCTTTACAATGCTCCAGCCACTTTCGAACGCCTGATGGAATACGTGCTACGTGGCCTCACCTGGAAACCTGCTTGATGTACCCAGAGGACATTATCGTCATCGGGAGAACGTTTGGAGAGCATGCGCGGAACTTAGAAGAGGTTTTCTCCCGATTGCGACTGGCGAACTTGTAACTTAGTCCCGACAAGTGTACCCTTTTCGCCACTGCAGTAAAATACGTGGGACACGTCGTATCAGCAGAAGGCGTCAAAACAGACCCTGAGAAAATTGAAGCCGTGAAAAGCTGGCCAACACCAAACCACAAGCGCCAGCTACGAAGTTTTCTGGGTTTGGTGACCTACTATCGAAGATTCGTCAACAACTTTGCCAAAATAGCTAAGTGTCTTAATCAGTTAACCGAGAAAAATCGTCCATATGTCTGGAATGAACAATGCTAGGTAGCCTTTGAGACCTTGAAGGAGAAGCTGTGTGAATCCCCCGTGCTGGCATATCCGAAACCCGGAAAAATGTTTGTAGTTGACACCGATGCAAGCAACGGTGGTATTGGAGCTGTACTCTCCCAGCAGATCGATGGCGAAGAAAGAGCCCTCTCGTATTACAGTCGAGTTCTTTCAGAAAGTGAGAAGAACTACTGCGTGACCAGGAAAGAGCTATTGGCTATAATAGAGGCCACCAAGCAGTTCCACAAGTACCTATATGGGCAGAAATTTGTTCTTCGAACGGACCATGCATCATTGAGATGGCTGCTCAACTTCAAAAACCCCGAGGGACAAGTTGCAAGATGGATCGCAAGATAACAATCATACGACTACGAAATTGTTCATCGGAAGGGCGGAGTCCATGGAAATGTTGATGCCCTATCTCGTCGTCCATGTCCAGCTAATTGTAAGCATTGCCGATGGATTGAAAAAAAGGAGCCACCCGTTGATCTGCGATTGATAACGGCCGAATCCGATGAAGGTTGGTCACCGGATGAGATTCGAAATGCCCAGTTAGCCGATGAGGATATCGGAACACTGCTCGTATGGAAGGAGACAACTGGGCAACCTGAGTGGAAAGATGTTTCAATGCATGACGCAACCCTGAAAAGCTATTGGGCACAATGGAACTCCCTTCAGGTGGAGAGTGGCATACTCAAGTGGAAATGGGAAACGGCAGATGGCAGCTCCTATAGGATGCAAACTATACTTCCCAAAAGCCAAATCCACGATGTGGTTAAGATGTACGAAGGATCCTCGGGAGCCCACCTTGGCGTTAACAAGACCTTAGCGAAATTTCGGGAATGTTTCAACTGGCTCCATGCTCGAGAAGACGTAGAGGACTGGTGCCGCAGATGCACAATTTACGCTTCCGTCATAGGTCCAAAGCAACGACTGAGAGGACAAATGCAAACCTACAACGTGAGTGTACCGTTTGAAAGGATTGCTGTTTACATCGCAAGACCCTTCCCTGAATCTGAATGGGAAAATCGATATACGCTGGTTGTAGCCGATCATTTCAGCAAGTTGCCCGAGGTCTACCCCAGTCCCAACCAGGAAGCAACTACTGTAGCCGAACAGCTAGTGTTAAATTGGGTCAGTAGGTACGGCGTACCTTGCGAACTACATTCGGATCAAGGCCGAAACTTTGAGTCACTAGTTTTTCGCGAAATGTGCGAGCTGCTGGGAATACGAAAAACGAGGACAACACCGCTGCATCCCCAATCCGATGGAATGGTCGAACGTTTCAACGGCACTCTCAACAAACATCTGGTCAAAATGGTTGACGAGAACCAAAGGGACTGTGACCGACACATTCCACTATTTTTGATAGCGTAGAGAGCTGCTGAACATGCATCGACGGGTCTAGCCCCAGCCAAAGTCAAATTTCTAAAGACTATTCTTCTGCCGGCTGATATAAAGTTCGGAACACCCCCTGAGAAACCCCAAACGATCTCGGAGTACGGAAGTGATCTAAGACAACGGTTGAACTAGATACATCGGACAGTGCGAAAACACCTCGATTCGGCCACTGATCGCATGAAGACCAGGTATGATCTAAAGGCAAATTCTACTGGCTTCCAGCAAGATAACCCGCAACGGCGAAAGAGTAGGTCTCCAAAGTTGCAACATAATTGGGAGGGACCATACCGAGTTACAAAGCGAATCAACGACGTCGTATACCGCATACAGGAACACCGTAAGCCAAGAGCCAAAATGAAAATCGTGCACCAGGCCCGCCTTGCCCCATATTACCTCCAGCGAGAATTGACTACAACTGGCGACACATCTTTTCGGGGCGAAAAGAACTAAGGTGGGGCAGTGTTACATGCACGAATAACTTTGCGAGTTACTGTCGCAGTTATTTTCACAATCCCTAAGAAGGTCCTGATCAACAGAACGAACGTACTCGAAAACCCATTAATCATGATCAACAAAACGAACGTACTCGAAAACCCACCAAGCATCAACATCTGAAAGTGAGTCACTGCTCCATTCATTACACTGCTCGAATGTTCCCGCTAATTCGCCAATGTACGAGAACTGGGTTGAATGACTAGAGACCCTATATAAAGGCGAGCTGAACGAATGGGGGGATTCATTAGAACCGCGATAGTAAAAACTGCGAAAGCGATATTGTTCGAGTAATAGAAAAGTGATTTTCGTTGATTGTGAAGTGGTTTTAGAAGACAATTGCGATAGAAGTTTATGGTCAAGTGGAAGTTAGAATTTCCATAGTGAAAATTAAAATTGTGAAATAGTTAAATAAGTGATTGTGCATTTTGAAGTAATTAAATAAACTCATTCAATTTAATTTAAAAGACATTGCGTTGTCAATTTCCCGGAACATAAAAATTATTGGCCGCGAACCAAAACACGCGACAATATATATATATATATATATATATATATATATATATATATATATATATATATATATATATACATATATATATATACATATATATATTTATATCTATATATATATACATATATATATATATATATATATATATATATATATATATATATATATATATATATATATACATATATAACTATATTGATTATAGTTGTGTATGTTCTAAGGGTGCTTTAGAAGCTAGTTTTGTTTAACTAGTTTGGTTTACATTTACTGAAGCGTATGCCTGATTTAATTTCCCTTGATGGTTCATGTTGTTTTTAAGATATAAAGTGTATTCAGGGTATTTGTGCCTTGATAATTGATAGCTAAGTTTAGATGTTACTATTATATCTACGTTTACTTAGAAGTTGTAAATTATATTTTTAATTCAATGAAATGGGTTTATCATTATTAATTTTTTTTATTAGAATTTTTTTGGAGCTAGCCTTTTGATTTGTTTTTACAATATATGTTTCATGTTTGGTTTAATTAATTTGCAAAGAACAATGGAATATCTATGTATCTCTATTATTACAATACATATATATATATATATAGATATATATATATATATATATATATATATATATATATATATATATACATATATATATATATATATATATATATATATATATATATATATATATATATATATATATATATATATATATATATGTATAATTATTTACTACAAATATCAGTTTTTAAATTCTATCATAAAAAGAGCTACAGGAAATAATCGTAAGATTAATTTATATATACACCTCAAGATAATCAGTTTTTTGATGCCACCACTTATTATTGTTTGACGTTTAATTTCAAAACGTGAACAAAAATTTGCACCATATATTTCAAATAGTAACCATTAAGTGCGCGGCTTGTTTAAATTAACAAAATTCATGGCAAGAGAAACGAAACATGTCAATTAATCAATTTCGTTATTATTATCATCTAAATTTTGGACTTTCAAAAACGCGCGATTAATACTTTTTTGCACTTCTTCACGAACCACTTTATTTTCCACTTTTTCTTCTTGACTTTCAATTAAAAGCATCGATAATGGAAGCTGATTTGAAACGAGCCCGACGCGTTGCATATTTCGAATAATCATAACAAAATTTCGCGATAATCAAACAAAATTTCACAAATTAACGTTTTCACGATTTGTTTACATTTGTTACCTGACACTTGTCAGTAGGACAGTCAACATGACATTAGTAGCCCATGCTGTGTTTCTTTTCTTCTTATGTATGCCGTCCTTATCATACAACTCCTTCTCCGTTTGACTTTACTTCACTCATGCACACTGTATATGTGCTATATCGGGTATTCCTGTAGTACTTATTTATAGACATATACACACACAACTTCGCTTTCGACCGTACCGCCTCAATCACAGTGGAACAAATTGGTTACACGCATGCACAATTGAGCAAATTGAGTTGAGGCTTGAACTTTGTGGTTGCAGCGATCACAGAGAAATGGTAATAAAAATAAGCTTCGATCATGGATTAATTTAAATAGTCTTCATCATATTGGTTGAAAAGCAATTAAGTCAGCATAGTAATGCTATTAAAGAAAAGTATACAAGTTGGAAAATCAAGAAGCATTTCTCTTATTCTATCCCAAGGCACTTAGCCCGGGATAAAAATATAAGAATACTACTTAATCAACACGTCAGCCCAAGTATTAGCGCCCGGCGACAGTAGTTGAACAATAATTGATTGATTTATCAAACTAACTGAATACTCAAATCATCAGCTCAAGTATGAGCACCCGAAGGCAGTTACGCCCACGACCAGCACTTGGATTATTAATTGATTGATTCACTAATATGACTAAGTACTCAAGGCGTCAGCTCGAGTATTGCTGTCCTAAGGCTATTACGCGCGGGGCTTGTACTTATAGCCCTAATTGATTAGTTTCTTGAAATATGATATCAAATAATATCATTCATTTCATTTTCTTTAAACAACAAAAATAATCGAAATAGAGATAAATTGTGTGAATTTGTAACTCCATTAATACTCTAAATTTATAGCTAAAGCTTCATGAGGTATATCTGTAAAAAATTAATTCCCTTAAAAAATATATTCTTAAAATTTTGTGTTAGCCAGTAGCATATATGTGGCATGCATGGAGATCCCTCTCTACCGCCGGGAGTCTTGCTGTGTATATAGGATATACATCATATCAAGCTTCCAGTTTGTGCCAGTATCTATAGGGTATAAATGTACTGTAACAAAAATGGCACAGCCGGTAGGTTATCTGTTTTGCAAAGACCACAGTGTAGCACATTGGTATAAAAAATTAAATCGGCAATAAATCTCTCTTCCCAGGCGATATTCAACACCACTCAACTCCTGTTTGACACTACTGCTACATTTACTGGCAATCAAACTAGATCAATATTCTCAAAAAGAAAAAAAATCAATTATATTGGTCATCTAATTGACAAGATGTAACATTAATATCCGATATTTTATGCAGTAGAATTCAATTCATATTCCAAAATCTAATCTTGTATTTCTAAGAATCATTCAAATAAACATTTATATGATTCAAATATAATTAAACGTACAATTTATCAACGATATAAAGTTTCAGTTAACTAACATGCAAAACAATAAACAGTACAAAAAAAATGAAACACATGCAAGCAAAATGAAACCATATATAATGCACAAACAAACGCGTGTCTATCATTATGGCAACAGAACACCAGTTATCACTCAAACAACTAAGACAATAGTAATAATAATGCTCACCCACATAAATATTGAAATCTGATCTTTAGAATTGAATAAGCATCCGAATAATTTCCTGAGAACAATTAACGCTATACCTGTATACTTATGTTTCAAAACTTATTTTCATACAAAAATAAACGTTTGACTAAAAATTTCATGAATGGATATCTGGACAATAATTTAAATCAAAGACGTGCATAAAATGAATATAAAAGCCAACTTTCATACGAAGGACAATTTTCTGATATAAATACTAAATAAGAAACTAAGATGATTTCAAGTTTCACTGAATTAATCTAAGCTGGTAAAATGTAAAACAACCAACTTTTAGTTATTATGACCCGATACAACGTAGGGTAACTCAATGCAAACAAATTTAACCTAAAGTTAATTATCTTTTTTAATTCTCGCTTTATTTTACTCTCAAATTACCAAATATACATCCAGCACTAGATGTACTATTTGATATTATTTACACTAAGAAGTGGAAACTATTGGCAGTCAAGCTAGTAAATTCCGACAAAATTCTATGAAGAATAGGTGTTGAATTCAAAATTTGTTTTGCATTTTTATTGCAACAATATTTGCTGCGGGCCAGTATCGCTTCGCAAATTGCCATGAAACCGATACGAGCATTTCGTTGCCCGTATCGACTTCATGGCCACCCATCATGTATGCAACGTCCTCATATGCATACATTGCACTGTATCATTTGCATTGTGCGAACATTGCACATTGCAAAAGATGATTGTGCGAACATTGCACATTGCAAATGATGCTATGATCGTATCGCGCTGCGGCTGCACACGATGAGTGCACATGCACGCACGGTCAGCTCAAATCGTGGGATCGTCCGTGTGTGCGTGTGCACTTTTTACATGAATGGATATGATATGATTTGCAGCAATTATGTTGCATTTTGTTTGGCGTTAGAGTTGCATAATTTTGCGCGGTCAGTCTTCAGTTGGTGGTTGTGATCGACGGTTAGAAAAGTTGTCCAAATAAATTTAAATTTGCTATTAATAACTGAGTATATTACAAAATTTGAATATAGTTTAGTCCTTGGAGGACTTTAAAATAAACAACATTGTTTTTCAATACAACGCGATTGAAGTTTTAAATTTAGCCGGGACAAAAGAGTCCCGACGCAAACATTTGGTGACCCCGACGTGATTTTTAACTCCTGCGACCTCGATTGGTGATTCCGGGATATTTCGCCCAAATTGTTAATTTGGATTTTGTGTTGGTGGTATTTTTCAATTTCTGCGATATCGATTGGCGATACCAGGATATTTCGACCAACGTTTGTTGTTCTGGATTTTGTGTTGGTGGTGGTGTGGGTGAAGGGTGTCCACTTGTTAGTGAAGAGAGCAGTGAGTGTGCTCTGGTGGTGTGCCCGTGGTGGTTTTCGTCCGGCCCAGGGAATTTCCAACGATGGAGGAACTGGCGGAACGGCAAAGGTCGCTGTCCCAAGAATTGGACAAAATGATCCTGAATTACAAAAAGGACCCGATTGCGTGAAAGCAAGGGGCAGAAAACTATCAGGAGCGACTTCGGCGGCTCGAATCCGTATGGGACGAATTTGAGGAGATGGACGATCAAATACGGGCACTACCAGATGTGCCGCTGTCGCATAGCTACTTCACCAGTCAGATGTATGAGACAACGCAGGCCAATTTCAGCGACTTTCAGCGACACTTTTCTGAGAGAATGTCGGCATTGAGATACCCCACGGATGATACTGGAGGGTCGTCCAAGCGGATAAGCTTGCGCTTCACTGAGGATGTCAGGCAATTGAAAATGACAGATATTCCATCACAGAGTGATCCAGTCATCTCCAAGATCCTTCGACGCTACAAAGTGATGGTGGACGCCTTTCTCCGTTTGGTCTTCCGCTTGAATCAATGGCAATGCTCACGCCATTGGTATAAGGCCAAGATTATATCAGTCCAACGAAGCTGGGCTCAATCGGAGGAGCAATATGATCAGCTTTGCGAGCTCAGTGATGATCCTGAAGAAGTTGGCTTCAACCATGAACAGCATATCAGTTTAGAGGAAGTTGCTCAGGACTGGCTGGTCCAGCTGGAGGTGTAATAATTTTTGTCTAAAATCGTACGAGCGAAGTCGGAACAGGCCTCTCATCGGTTCCAGACGTGAAGTCTGGGTCGTGCCAACGAATGATATCAACCGGTCAACCAGCCCGTGCACCCGTAATCCATTCCGCGGTGATTGCTTGTCGGCCAGCTAGTTTGGAGAGGATTTCGGTCGCAGGTTTCTAAGATGGACTACGCTCAAATTACATGTTTCAGCTACCATTAAGTGCCCGTTTCAAACGCGTCAAAACATAAATATACGGAAACGAAACCTACATTACTTTATTCCGTATTTCTTCATTATTCCAGTCAATTCCACAAACCTAAAATCAATTTCGCGTTCACGAAATTCACCGACGCGGTACCGAAACATACACTACGTTAATTCAATCCCGAAGAACTCTACGCTAATAAAAAGACAAGGTAAACTAATGTACGATATACCGCACGCGACGCGGCACCGTACATCCGCGGGTTTCTGAAAACCCTACCCTCTTAGCGGCATACCTACCGTTCACTCTCCCTCCTGCTGAAAAAAAAAAACGGGCGGGCTGGAAAGGAGTCTGGTTATCCAATTAGAAATTCATTTTATTCAATTTAGTAATATAAATGTATTGCATACTTTTGATCATAAATTCATTCACTATACCAATCCTATGATGCAAATCTGCAGTCCAATTTCATTCGAAATACGACATACCCTGGTAAAAACTAATACAAGTCGTTGACTTTCCTAACTCCTTATAAATTAAAAATTTGTAATAACTACGAGTACTAACAATGTTCTCAGCACATCCCATTAAAGTTTAGAATGATAATCAAATCTGCTTTAATTTGTCTTAAATATGTACACAATCTCACATGCTTTCATTTTATTTCATCTAGGGAATCTACGATGTTGCATTTAAAACCAATTTAAGGAAAAATTACTTATATATTATGTTGGATAAAGAGTTGGTTTCTGCTTTCAATGAGATTAGAAATTAACTATAAATATTTGTTTGGAATTTTCAAAAAGACTTAAAATATGTGAAATCAAATTGAATCTTACATAATTTATCCGCACTCTTCGACATTATCTATGTTAAGATTAAAATGTGTGGAAAGAGCTTTAGGCATAAAATCATTTACATATGCTAATTTTTAAACTACTATCCCAGACCCGCTTTGTTTCTCCTGATCGTATAAATTCACTTCAATATTACCTATCACTCTTTTGACATCAAATGTTGGATACTCGAACAATTTTAAGTAACATTATATTCAAATACCGTATCTCTAACTGTATTCATTTGGCACTTAAAAGGACTCGAGATGTTTTTCCAAGAGTGAAATTTACGAAGAAAGTAAATAAGAGACTATAATCTACATTTAACTTTGTTACGTTGTATACAGTGCATCAATCATACAGAACAATACGGATTGGAATGTTTGAGGTTAAGTTGAATAAAAAAAAACAGGATTTGCTTTCATTCAGTCCACGGATAAAATTCAAAACTTTATAACTTAATGCCATGAACTTCAATTTTAGTATTTCTTTTAAATATTGGTTGATTTGTAAATGCGTTTGCTTGCATTCGATCTGCTGTAATACATGTGAACTTCCGAATGACGAGGTCGCCGAACGTGATGCTTTGTAGTATACATGAAAAGGTTATTAGGCTCCTCTCCAATTTCGTCTATATAAAAAAATATAAATTCAACTTCACACTCTGCTTCAAATCTTGCAATATAAACCTATCGGATACAGTTGTTCTAATATTAGTCTCTAACGCATTTATATAATACGTAGAGGAAAATCCTAAGAACTGAAAATGGAATTTTCAAAATAAACGAATGAAAATAACTTAAAACGCAATAAGCGTTAATCGTAGATTATGGCGTGGGCTTTCTGCAGTATAGTACAAAAGAACGGTATTTTCAGGAGCATGCCTTACATATTTTCCCTATTTCTCCTTAAGTCATATTTTCCTAAGATTTACGTAAATAACATTTTTTTTGTCCTTATTTTACAATAGAAAAGTGGAAATCAATTAAAATTATATCTATGCTTCTTTACAGAATATTACAGAATCCTTTAATTTTAACGTTGCTTTGAGAATCTGATTATACTCTACTTACATTTAGCTGAAGCATCCAGAAGCTTTTTCCACAAATCGAATTGTTCGTTCCTTTTGATCATATGGACGCTAATAGCTTTTCGAATGTTACATGGATTGACAGCTATTCTACGACTTAGAAATTCGTTGACATGTATTCGTTTAATATTTAGCAGTTGCGCGGCTATTCCCGTTGTGAAAACATCTTCAATCTTCAGATAAGTTTGTTCCAAAGATTTGACGTAGAGATCATGAATGACGTCCAAAGTCATAAGATAAGCAGGCTCTGTAGGGAACTGGGGATAAACCCCCGATGGAAACTGCTGGGGTGACACATAATGCTTTGATTTCTGGTTTCGAATAGGTTTCCACTTTTTTTGCTAAACGGCCATATATTTAAGGTTTGTGCTTTTATAAAAGAAATGGTTTATTTACAAATGAATGTCAGTTCTTCTTTAACCGAGTTAGACCCAAGCATATCATTAAATATGCAATTGAAGAAGTTGCTTATCTCACACGTTAAGGTCACAAACAAAACTTGTTAGTGACGCACTTAGTTTAGCCGAATTTTTAAGATATGACTTATATCGTTTTTAAAACAAGTGTTAAGTACTATATAAAAAGTTGCACTTAGTATTAGACTTCTCCTTCTCTCTCTCTCTCTCTCAATCGTTACGCATTTAAATATATTGTAAATATTTTTTGGTGCGAGCATGCTGGCCTAACTCATTGATTAGGCTGAAAAACAGCTTCTCTTTACAAATTACGGTTCAATATGGCAGTCGTCCGGATTCGACAATCCACCATCGGATTCGGGTTGTGTCTATATCAGGAAGTTGATAACGAATGTAGGAAAACAGCTACACCATCTCGCATCAATATTCAGCATATCATAAAAAGTAAATAAAATTCATACCGTTTTATTTGCGATGCACACTACAATTTCTTCACCGCTGACTCATTAAATAGCTCAAAGCACTTTGATAACTTGCAGTGTATAGTCGCGCTATAATGCTGATGATATACATCTTCACTGAGTATCGCCGATACAAGAATAGCCTGATATATAGGCGGCATAAACCTCAGCACTTCTTTCAAGTCGTCTTCCAAACCCTTCCAATCCCGAGTTTGGGATCCTCCTTATTCCGTCCACTAGAACTTTGTTTGCGCTGATTTCTAGTATCCTTCGCACATTCCGGATGGTCAAGTTTTCCATGAAAATTGTCAAAAATCATGGGAAAATTCGTCCTTTGCATCGTAAAACCCTCAACTTTTCTTGACCAAACGATGACAATAATGCAAATATTGTTTTAAAAAATTTTGTTAGGAAGTTACCTTGTATATTTTTGCACGCTTTCACGGTGAGAACTGATAAGAAAACCTCTTGTCGGCAAAGTTCTCCTACAAATTTGACAAAAGTCAAAGGCGTGGATTGATGCGTGGAGACATTCTTTGGGCCAGATTTTATTGATAATATTAATTAAAACCCAATCAATTTAATATAAACCACATACACAACTTCTTTTTACTATTGTTTATGAATCAAGACAAAGACGTGTAATTATAATGCAGTTTGTCGAATCACATTTTCCTTTCTTTCTTCGGCCGTCCTGCCGTCTGCCCCGGATGACATTCGTCGACTTAAACTGACGTAGGATGGGAATGTCATCCAAAGCTGACGTTCGCTTAAAAGCCATGTGGAAGCGATGGGCATGTGTGCGAGTCCGTAGTGGCGTAGGGCCGATTCATTACAGAGGCCCGGAACACCTACGCCCAATTTGACGAGCCCCAAACTATGTCTGCCCAAAATTACACTACCGAAGTTCGATGGAGAATACTTACGGTGGCGACCCTTTCAGGACTTGTTTGAACAAATGGTGCATAATCAGCCCATATCCAACTGCCAAAAATTATGGTATCTCAAGCCCAACCTCACTGGATAAGCTGAGTGGTTGATAATGAATTTCGCTCTATTGGGAGAGAACTACGAAGCAGCACGGACGACCTTAAAGGAGCGTTATGACAATCGATGGCTCTTGGTCGCTGCACTCCTCGATAGATTGTTGGGACAGTCCTCCCATTTTGGCGAGAGGCTGTCAGCCGCTCCTGTGAAATTTTTACTCGACACAACCCAAGAATGCCTCCGAGGACTGAAAAATCTAAATGTTGCTACTGATGAGTGGGATCCGTAGCTTTTGCATGTGTTGACAAGGAAGCTGGACTCGAACACTCATGCGATTTATGACCACACTTTGTCTAGTCCTTGAGAACTGCCATCGCTCAAGACTTTTTTGCAATTTTTGGAGACTCGCTTCCAGGCCCTCGAAACGATCGAACACTAATCAAAGGCACCTGACAACCTGAAGAAAGTAATCAAAACCAGGGTGGCTGCCGTGGCGGCTTCTTCATGCCTCATGTGCCAGCAGACGCATCCGCTCTTCTACTGTCTGGAGGCGATTGAAGTTTATACAGGCCAAAATCCTTTGTGTCAGCTGTCTTCGAGAAGGACACAAATCCGCCAACTGCTCCGCCAACTGCTCCGCCAAAGGATGCAAAGACTGCGCCAAGAAACACAACAGCCTGCTGCATTTAGGTGGAGAGACCAATTCTAAACCAGCTAAGGTGAATCCTCCGAACAAGGATGCACACCAACAGGAAAGCAAGCACCAAGCGGAGATACCTGCACTCTCTCTGACTACAGTGTCGAATCCGCGTTCAAAGGGATATGTACTCCTGAGCACAGCTGTGGTAAGGCTGCTTGGCAGCAATGGAAGAGCAACGGAATGTCGAGCTGTGCTGGATCCAGGCTCCCAGATAAATTTGATAACAACACATACAGTTTGAAGACTTGGGCTAAATCCCATACGCAATTGAACGCTCATCGAAGGGGTCGGTAGCACAACAGAGAGAGCGCAAGAAACAGTGAAGTTTAGGCTGCAGTCTCGAACCACTGGATATGCTAGGAAAGTGCCGGCGCAGGTGCTACACAAAATAGTCTCACCGCAACCCGCTCAACAGCTGAACGTGTCTAAATGGACACTTCCGAAGAATATTAAGCTGGTAGATCTCAACTTTCATATGACCGACAAAATCGACATATTATTGAGTGCTGGGCATTTTTTCGAGATCTTGTCCATTGGGCAAATAAAGTTGGGATCCGAAATTCCAGTGCTTCAGAATACACTGCTTGGTTGGATTGTAGCAGGAAAGATCGGCAACCCTGAAGCTTCATTAGTTACCTGCAGGATTCTGGCAGAAGACACCAATTTGTGTGAGACCATTAAACGTTTCTGGGAGGTGGAAGAAGTGCCAGACTCAACACACAAATTAACAACCACTGGAAGCGCTTGCAAAGCACACTTTGTACAGACAACGCAACGGGAGCCGGACGGTCGTTTCATGGTTTGACTACCTTTCAACAAAGACTCTGGAATGTTGGGCGAGTCGCAGGACGTTTCCATACGCAGATTCATTGCAATCAAACGCAGACTGGAAGGAGATCCCGAGCTGAAGTTACAGTACGCAAAATTTATGAACGAGTACGAACGATTTGGGCACATGGAAGAAATCAAGTGGTCAGCAGGCAAGGAGGCACATTATTTTCTGCAACACTACTGCATTCTGAAGCTGGAGAGTAGTACCACCCGATTGAGAGTGGTCTTTGACGCGTCCATGTAAACGGCCACGAACATTTCCTTGAACGATCTTCTACACACCGGACCAATGTTTCAGGATGATCTGTTTGCAATTTTGCTCCGCTTCCACATGCCACGCTTTGTCTTCATGGCCGACATCGGAAAAATGTATCGGCAAATAGTGCTTTACCCCGACGATCGTAAGTTTCATGTAGTGGTTTGGAGAACTAGTCCATCTCAGCCTTTGCGTTATTATCAATTGAAGACCGTGACGTACGGTACAACTTCTGCCCCGTATCTCACAACCAAGTGCCTTCAAGTCCTAGCTCAAGCAGAACGGCATCAAGCTTCTTTGGGCAGCCAAGCATTGCAGAATGCTTCTACATGGATGATGTCATGACCGGGGCTGACACATTGACTGAGGCAATTCAGAAGCAGAGTGAGTTGCGCAAAATACATGCGAGTGCCGGCATGCATTGAGAATCATCCTAGCCTTCTGCAACCAATCAAGGCTGAGGACCAGCAGGTCCAACTGGACTTCAGTAGTCTATCGAAAGACTACATCAAAACTTTGCGAGTAATTTGGCTACCAAAAGCGGACGAATATCAAATCCACATCAATCTAGACCTCGCTGAGGTAAAATTCACCAAAACGAGGATCGCTTCCGACATCGCCAGGATGTTCAATCCATTGGGCATCCTGGCACCTGCCGCTATGTACGTCCGCTCAATATCAAGGGGTGGTCAAGTTACTGTTCGGCTGCTGCGTGCCCCAATCAAAGTGCTAACGTTTCCCCGCCTGGAACTGTGTGCTGCAAAGCTGGGAGCAGAACTGACAAAGCGAGTCACAACGGCACTCAACCTTACAGATGTCTGCCATGTCTTGTGGTCGGATGCTGAAATCGTGTTAGCGTGGATCAACTCTACTGCCTCAACCTACAACACCTTCGTTGCAAATCGTGTCTCGACTATTCAATTGCTGTCGAGACCAAACCAATGGCGTCACGTTGCTTTACGAGACAATCCTGCCAACATTCTATCCCGTGGTTTGGCCCCAGCAGAACTAGGTGGTTGCAAGCTATGATTTCATGGAACGTCTTTCCTGAGCAGACCCAGGGCGGAGTGGCCGCCCGAGTACAAACATAAAGGATCCTGTGAGTTGCAAAAAAAGCGAATCCAGGCAACCACACTAACAGTACCCAAGTCGAACATTCGTTTCATGCATGAGATTCAACACGGCAACTAATTTCAAAGGCTACAACGGGTAGTAGCCTACGTGCTGCGTTTTGTGGAGCATTGCAGACCAAACTTTCAGCTTTCCCAAGTGCGCAATCCAGCAGTCACATGTTAAGAAGTTTCTAGAGCCCTGGTAGTCATAGTGAAATGCATTCAACAAGACAACTTCCACGAGGACTTACGGGATATTCAACTCAAGAGGCAGGTCAACAAAAATAGCCCACTGTCAGGGCTGCCTCCTTTTCTGGGTTCGGGCGGAATCCTACGCGTTGGTGAAAGGCTGGAGGTTTCGCAGCTCCCTTTCAAGACCAAGCATCTGATGCTGCTGCCGTACACGAATTCATTTGCAAGGTTGCTGATGACAGACATCCATCGCGACAACGCTTCTGGCCTATCAAAAGGAAGCAGCTGGCAGGATCAATTGTGCGACGATGCGTGCGATGTGTTCGAGTGAGGCCACAGCTTTTCGACAAAATTATGGGAAGTCTTCCTGGTTCTCGTGTACGACCTGCCCGCCCTTTCATTACCGCGATAGTCGACTTTTGCGGGCCCCTGCTATTACACTACTATAGCAGAGGTGTGCGGCCGCAGAAAGGTTACATCGCTATCTTTTGTTGCTTCGCCACCAAAGACGTTCATTTGGAATTGATGAGTGATCTCAGCACTGACGCTTTCATTGGTGCCTAGTGGCGTTTCATCGGGAGACGAGAACACTGCAAGGACCTAGACTGTGACAGTGCTACCTACCTTGTGGGTGCGCACAACCAACTACGCGCATTGTTTTCATCGCTCTACTCGGCACAGGCTCAGCACAAAGTAATCAGCTAATGCAATAGCCAAGAAATAGATTTCCACTTCATCCCACCTCGTGCACCTCACTTTGGTGGATTATGGGAAGCCGCGGTCAAGCCGGCTAAGAATTTGATCCTCCAAGGCGCTTCATCGGCTACTCTCACTTATGAGGAGCTGCATAGCCTGGTGGTTGGAGTGGAGGCCATCCTCAATTCGAGACCCTTAATCCCGATGTCAGATGACCCTAACGAGCTGGCAGCGCTTACTCTGGGACACTTCTCCATCGGAGAATCACTCACGGCCATGGTAGATGTTGGAGGGGAGCCAGTCGCCAGCAGTCTCCGTGCTCGATGGAGGCGTGTAAATCAACTCAGAAACGAATTTTGGCATCGATGGTCGCGTGAGTACCTGTCACAACTCTAACATCGGGTCGGCCCTAGCTAAGGCAAGATAAGAACTCCGATAACCCGCATCCTGCAGCTAAACCTACACCGCAGTTCAACCGCCCAAAATCTGCTTGAGCAGTTTGCGAGGGACAGGAAAGCCGACTTCTTGCTGCTGAGTGAGCAGCACCATAATAAAAGTCCTGCATTATGGTATTTTGATGAAACTGGCACTGCCGCCATCTGGTTTGAGAACAGTGACTTTCAAGCGGAGAGTTGTGGACGGGGAGATGGTTTCGTGTGGGTTCGGTGCTCAGAGATCACCTTCTTCAGTGTGTACCTAATGCCTAACGAATCGATATCATCTTTCCAAGCCAAGCTTAATGCTTTGGAGGGCGCTGTCTCGGACGCAGAATGCAAAGTGCTCATTGGGGGCGACTTCAACGTTAAAGCAATCCAACGAGGCATGCCTCAAACGGATCCGTGGGGGAAATGAATCCTCGGAATGGTGGCCAGGATGGCCCTCGTCGTACTAAACTCCGGAAATACGCCGACTTTCCGCCATATTCGCTGTGAGGGAACCATACCGGATGTGACATTGGCCTCGGAGTCCTTAGTACGGAGGATGCAAAACCGGAAAGTATTAGAGGACTACTCAGCCAGTGATCATCAGTGCATTCTGCTTGAGATAAGTGATGCTGTCTCCCGACGTCCATGCTCTCGGCCTTCTACAACTGGATGATATATCGGAAGGATGGACGTCGAGAGGTTCGTCAAGGTGCTCACAGCAGGTCAGCCGCTGCAGGGAGCTTCGGAGGGGACGGAAGAACTGGCAGCTCAAGACGTGGTGAACTCTTCTATGAGCATCATTCCGACTGCTTGCTGCGCTTCTATGTCCCGTCGAAGACCCTGGCACGGCAAGCCCCCAGTGTACTGGTGGTCTACTGAAATCGCTGAAAAGCGAAGGGAGTGTCACAAGCTTCGACGTGAGGCTCAACGGGCGCGGAATCGTAATGAGGCATGCAATGGGGTGGCAGCATATAAGTCGGCCAGGAAATAGCTTCGCAAACTGATCAACAGTAGCAAAGCTCGCTGCTGGCAAGACCTAGTGGACAATGTGAACAAGGATCCGTGGGGCCTTGGCTACAAGCTGGTCATGGGGAAACTTGGTGGCCTACGGAAGCCTTGTATACATGATGCGTAAAATATGGACGCAATAGTGTGCGGACTCTTCCCCGCCCATCCCGTCCGTGTTGACGCTGTCCATGGTGAAACAGCAGTAGAGTGCCCACTCTTCACACAGCTGGAACTGGAGGGGGCAGTCCTCTCATTGAAAGCGAGGAAGACGCCAGGTCCAGATGGTGTTCCAGCTGAGGTATTGCGGCTCATCTATCACCATTGTCCTGACTTGCTGCTCAGCACATTCAACGCTTGCCTACGGGACGGGGGTTTCCCGGTACGATGGAAGGTGGCGAGGCTCGGGTTGATCAGCAAGGGAAGGGAAATACTAAATCGTCGTCTGCATACCGCCCGTTATGCATGCAAGACATGGCTGGGAAGTGCGAGAGAAACTCATCAAGGGAAGACTCACTGACGCGATTCGTGCTGCTGGGGACCTATCTCCTCGGCAGTACGGCTTTAGAGCAGGACGTTCTACCATTGATGCGATTGCAGAGGTGGTGAACGCGGTCCAAAAGGCAGAGGCACTTAGTCGCACCAAGTGACGGATCGTCCTGTTGGTGACACTCGATGTCAGGAATGCCTTCAACTCCGCTAGATGGGTGGATATTCTAGATACGCTGGAAAACTCTTTTCAAGTTCCAGAGCTTTTGAGGAACTACCTAAAGGACCGAAGCCTGCTCTACGACACGACACAGGGCCAACGAAGGATGGAAATTACATCGGGTGTTGCCCAGGGATCTACCCATGGTCCACAACTGTGGAACGTGTCTTACGACGGGCTACTGAGACTTGAGATGCCAGATGAGTCGCGCTTGGTCGGCTATGTGGATGATGTTGCGGCTCTGATTGCTGACGCACCGTTGAACAAGCACAACTTAGGCTAGGTATGCCAATGCGCCGAGTGAGGGACTGGATGACTGCTCACGGGCTCAGTTTAGCACTGGAGAAAACCGAAGTGATCATCTTGACAAAAACGAGAATCCCTAGAGTAAGGATGATCAGTATTGGAGACACACAAATCGAATCGAAGCCAGCGGTGAAGTTCCTGGGGCTACTGATCGACTCAAAGATGAGTTTCTTTGAGCAAATCAGGGCAACGGCCGAGAAGGCTGCTTCGGGAATATCGGCTCTGAGTCGACTTATGGCCAATGTTGGGAGACCCAGCCCATCAAGAAGGCGCCTCTTGATGAGTGCTGTAGGGTCAGTGCTACTATACAGAGCAGAGGTATGGGGCGACGCTCTCAGCAAGAGGTGTACCGAAAACCTTTGGCACAGGTACAGAGAAGAGGAGCACTGAGAATCGAATCTTCATATCCAACAGCCTCCGACTCGGCGGTGAGAGTGATTTCTGGCGTGATACCTGTCACCCTCCTTGGTAGAGAGCGCCGCGCTATTTACCTGCGCCAAAACGAGGATGCGAGGGAGATAGTTGTCCGCGAGGAGAAACAGTGCTCGCTCAACGATTGGCAGCAGTCTTGGGTGAATTGCACGAAGGGAAGGTGGACTGCGCGCCTCATACCGGATGTGAGACCGTGGCTAAATCGAAGGCATGGTGAGACCGACTTCTATCTGACCCAGCTTTTGAGCGGGCACGGGTGTTTTCAGTCTTACCTGCACAAGAAGTCACGGTCTCCCGATTGTCGGTTTTGCCCAGGAGAGGAGGACAATGCCTGTCACACATTTGTTGCATGTACGAAATGGGCCAGGCTGCGAAGGGAACTCTACAGGGAGTTGGAAGTACTCCCCCCGGATAATATAGTTGCGGTGATGCTCGAATCGGTTGACAAATGGAACCAGGTGGCACATTTTGCTCGGGCAGTCCTAAAATATATAAGGGACTCACAGCAGCCGGGGGCACTGGGGCTGGGGGATCGCTCTTCTGGCATTTCCTCTTCCCCTCTCACCTCCCGCTAGAAAAGGGACTCCTCAGCTTGAAGGCGCCTCACGGCGTAATAAAACGAGATCTGGCCCAAAGTAATGTGTCAAACGGTTCCAGGCTGGGTTCTCAGGTTGACAGGGGAGGTGTTTAGTAGGTATTCCAGTCGCGCATGAGAGTCTCACACTCTGTGCATAAATGGCATTTACCTCCCTACCACAAAAAAAACATCGGGTCAAGTGGGGACAGATCCAACCAAACGTGGTTTCCGGAACAATAGTTATCTTGAAGGAAGACAACACACCCACCATGAGGTGGCCGATGGGACACATCGTACAAACTCATGAAGGGGCAGAAGGCCACGTTAGAGTGGCTGACATAAAAACCGCTACAGGAATGATGAGACGGCCCATTCACTGGCTTGCTCCGTTGCCAGTGCTGGAGGACACACCATCCAAAGAAGTAGAACTCGAGCCAGAGGCACGACCGTCTTCTGGCGTGGAATCTCAAACAGTCGCCCTAATGAATCGCTAACCAATTAATCATCCGAGAAGAATGAGGACTTCAATTTTGTCACTGCTGTTGACTTGTCTGCTGATTCCTCTTGTGATGACGAACCCTATCAAGCTGGCATCAACAGGCACCCAACTCGGCTTGCACTTTCAGTTACTAGACCATGCCTTTTTGTCATCAACCGAGTAGAAAATTTTGGTTAATTATGATCTAGCACCGTATTGGACGAAGTTAGACATGCTGTTAAATGGTATGACTTTGTTGCAACAGTTATGCAATCGGGGATCCCAGTAGACTGACTGCTGAAGATTTCCATCAATCGAGAGATCAGCTTTCCATCCTAAACCAGATGTTGAAGATCAGAACCAAGAGAAGAGCGATAAATGCCGTGGGCGGCATCGCTAGATCCTTATTTGGCATCCTAGATGACGACTACGCCAACCAGATGTCCCAATTTATCAAGGCTGTGCAAGAGGATCAAAATAGGCTGCACTCCCTGCTGAAGTCTCAAACTTCGATTATCGACTCAACGTTGAATATCCTCGGGAAAACCAAAAAATTACCCAGAAAAGATTCACAGCGATAGAGCAGGAGCTAGCTAAGCTCTCCAATAAGTTCAGAGCTCCTCAACCGGCGGGAAGTCAGGGAGGAGTCACAAGCTTGATCACTACATTGTCATTTCACCTGACCCTTACCACTTTCGAGCTGCAGCGAATTCAGTCATCCATCATGGACATGGTAACGGATACCCAACATGGGAGCTTCAATCCACTGCTGCTATCACAACCACAGCCAAGTTCGGAGATGGCACATATCAGGGACCATCTGCCCGAGAATCAACGCCTGCCGATGACTACATCTCATCATCAGAACACATCGCGATCTATACTATCCATTGAGCGAAGCGGAGTATTCGGCTTGTAGCTGGATGGAGCCGGCCACTCACATCTGCTGACAGTCTCATCCACTGTACCACAAGGAGGCCAACATGGGCACGTGTGAGGTGACGTTGTTCAAAGGAATGCTGTCCACTGCCGAAAATCACCTGATTGAGTTGCCTGCAACCTTTTCCTGGACCAACATTCCGCATTCGGACGAGTGGATTTATGCCTTCACGAATCGCGTCGTTGCTCACATCGTGTGCAGTAGTAATACGACTACACTGACGCTGCAAGAGTCTGGGGTTCTGAAGCTGGCGCCAGATTGGACCCTCAAATCTGATGCAGTGACAATTCAGGGTCATTATCTCCATGAGAGCACCATACAAACGCAGAATTCGAGAGCACATTACTACAAGGAAGACACCAACCCAATCTACACACCATCCTGCGACCATCCTGCACAATTCAAGACGTATTCCACGGAAATCGACGTCCTGCGAAGTCAACTGCAAGCTCAAGATTTGTCCTGGGACAACCCTATTGATGCTCACAACATACACCAATATACCGTCGGATATCTGAGCCTCATTGCGCTTGTGGGCTCATTATCTACCTCTGGTGCAGATCAAGAGATGGACGGTGCCAACCACAATCTAGGAAACCTTTAAGGCTTCCCCGACGTCACAGCTTACCACACACACCGGAGTTGGAACTGAGCGTCAAACAGGGGGGTGGATGTTGAATTCAAAATTTGTTTTGCATTTTTTATTGCAACAATATTTGCTGCGGGTCAGTATCGCGTCGCAAATTTCCATAAAACCGGTACGAGCATTTCATTGCCCGTATTGACTTCATGGCCACCTATCATATATGCAACGTCCACATGTGCATACATTGCATGGTATCATTTGTATTGTGCGAACATTGCACATTGTAAATGATGCTATGATCGTATTGCGCTGCGGCTGCACACGATGAGTGCACATGTACGCACGGTCAGCTCAAATCGTGGGATCGTCCGTGTGTGCGTGTGCACTTTTTGCATGAATGGATATGATATGATTTGCAGCAATTATGTTGCATTTTGTTTGGCGTTAGAGTTGCATAATTTTGCGTGGCCAGTCTTCAGTTGGTAGTCGCGATCGACGGTTAGAAAAGTTGTCCAAATAAATTTAAACTTGCTGTTAATAACTGAGTACATTACAAAATTTGAATATAGTTTAGTCCTTGGAGGACTTTAAAATAAACAACTTTGTTTTTCAGTACAACCCGATTGAAGTTTTAAATTTGTTCGGGACAAAAGAGTCCCGACGCAAACAATAGGAAAAACCAATAAGGTAAATGGTTTCCCAAAAAATCACTATCAGAAAACTAAATGTGGTCCCTTCAAAACGAAACTGTCAGCAGCCACTCAGCCTTTATTCTAAGCAAAAATTATATTCTCTGAGCTGTTAACCCAAAACTATCGGCTAACACACTATTTTTGTATCGAAGTTACATGACTACCGGAATGCAAAACAGTAGATTAAACAAAAGCTTCTAAGCTGTCAACCGAAGCTCTTGACGGATACGCTATATTTAGTTACAAACCATTAAGGAACCAGTAAAAGCCTCTGGGCCGTGGACCCCAGTTGTCAGCAGACACGCTACTTTTAGTTATAAGTCACCACAGAAACCCCTGACAGCCTCTGAGCTGCCTGAAATAGCCTGTTATTTAGTATAAATTCATATGCATATAAGCAAAATAGACAACAATTAACTATCCGGTCTTAGCCTCTGAGCTGTTGATCCAAAATGGTTTGCAGACACGCTACCACACAAATATATTTTAAACAAGCCAATACGTTTTTTCGCTTAATAAATGCATTCTAACTTCTTACTACAAATCAATTGACCAATGAAATTCCTATATAAACGCAAGAAAACTTAAACCCAACTATTTCCCACCGTTTCACTTTACACGTATCCTTGAGATTGAGATCAACCATTTTAACATACGACTAATAAAATGACTTCGTATGGCACTGTATCGTATTCCAGCAAGGTCCAGGACAGTGCTACGCTAAACCAAACAGGCAGTCACTAGGAAGAAATTAGACAGAACATATAAGGTCTTTTATGAAGGCCAAAACTTTATGTTCCCAAGCCCAAAATATAGTAATAAAGTCGCTTTGCTCACCTTTCGCAAGATATATTTGATGCAGTAACACCCCTTACCAGTTTGCTGAAATCGATAAGAGTTTATATCAGAAACTTCAGGCTTGAGATCTTTCCTTCTAATTTTTTTATGAAAACGGTCAATAACATTTATCACAGCTCACCCAATGTTTCTATAACACGCAACCTCTGATTTATCAATAATGTGCAACTATCGAAACATATTTTAAAAGACAGGTTTCATAATTATAATAAAATTCCCTTTGTTCAACCTTACATGAATACATGAGTTTGCTATAGACAGTTTCAATCTATCAAATTACAATGAAATGCATATACCTTAAAAGCTACATAGTCCCCCAGCACTGTTGAATTGCAAGCCCTACTCACCACCAGCTACATTAAGCCAACTTAATTAGAAACAATCTTCTATGCCAATTCTCGCCAACCACATATTAGAATGTAAAATGTACATATCACAGACTTTCAAACAATAGGTGCATGGGCGAGCTATAAAAAAAACTTCATTCAATTTACTCATTCGTCATTGCAGAGACAAAGCGACTTGGATTCTGGTGACCATCTTATCTTCAGAGGTCATTAAGCACCTTCATGCAAACCATTAATCTGCGTTTCCCACTAACAACATTGATCATTCACATTTTTTTTTTGTGGTAGGGAGGTGAAGGCATTTACGCCCACCGAGTCTGGCAGTGTGGGACTCACATAGAGGATACCCTTGGACTACCCATTAAACACCTCCCCTGTCAATATGAGAACCTAGCCTGGAACGGTTTGACACATTACTTCGGGCCAGGCCTCGTTTTGTTACGCCGTGGGGCGCCTTCAAGCTGGGGAGTCCCTTTCCTAGCGGGAGGTGAGAGGGGAAGAGGAAATGCCAGAAGAGCGATCCCCCAGCCCCAGCGCCTCCGGCTGCTACGAGTCCCTTTTATATTTTAGGACTGCCCGAGCATAATGTGCCACCTGGTTCCATTTGTCAACCGATTCAAGCATCACCGCAACTATATTATTCGGGGTGAGCTCTTCCATCTCACTGTAGAGTTCCCTTCGCAGCCTGACCCATTTTGTACACGCAAAAAATGTGTGACAGGCATTGTCCTCCTCTCCTGGGCAAAACCGACAATCGGGAGACCGTGACTTCTTGTGCAGGTAAGACTGAAAACACCCGTGCCCGCTCAAAAGCTGGGTCGGATAGAAGTCAGTCTCACCATGCCTTCGATTTGGCCACGGTCTCCCATCTGGGATGAGGCGCGCAGTCCACCTTCCCTTCGTGCAATTCACCCAAGACTGCTGCCAATCGTTGAGCGAGCGTTGTCTCTCCTTGCGGACAACCGTCTCCCTCGCATCCTCGTTTCGGCGCTCTCTAGCAAGGAGGGCGACAGGTATCACGCCTGCAATCACTCTCACCGCCGAGTCGGAGACTGTTGGATACGAAGATGCAATTCACAGTGCTCCTCTTCTCTGTACCTGTGCCAAAAGTTTTCGGTACACCTCCTTGCTGAGAGTGTCACCCCATTCCTCTGCTCCATACAGTAGCACTGACCCTACAGCACTCTTCAAGAGGCGTCTTCTTGATGGGCTGGGTCCCCCTACGTTGGCCATAAGTCGACTCAGGGCCGATATTCCCGAAGCAGCCTTCTCAGCCGTTGCCCTGATTTGCTCAGAGAAACTCATCTTCGAGTCAATCAGTAGCCCCAGGTACTTCACCGCTGGCTTCGATTCGATTTGTATGTCTCCAATACTGATCATCTTTACTCTAGGGACTCTCTTTTTTGTCAAGATGACCACTTCGGTTTTCTCCAGTGCTAAACTAAGCCCATGAGCAGTCATCCAGTCCCTCACTCGGCGCATTAGCATACCTAGCCTAAGTTGCGCCTACTCAACGGTGCGTCCGGCGACCAGAGCCGCAACATCATCCGCATAGCCGACCAAGCGTGACTCATCTGGCATCTCAAGTCTCAGTAGCCCGTCGTAAGACTCGTTCCACAGGTCCGGACCAAGGATAGATCCCTGGGCGACACCCGATGTAATTTCCATCCTTCGTTGGCCCTGTGTCGTGTCGTAGAGCAGGCTTCGATCCTTTAGGTAGTTCCTCAAAAGCCGCATTAGATATTTTGGAACTTGAAAAGAGTTTTCCAGCGTGTCCAGAATATCCACCCATCTAGCGGAGTTGAAGGCATTCCTGACGTCGAGTGTCACCAACAGGACGACCCGTCGCTTGGTGCGACTATATGCCTCTGCCTTTTGGACCGCGTTCACCACCTCCGCAATCGCGTCAATGGTAGAACGTTTTGCTCTAAAGCCGTACTGCCGAGGAGATAGGTCCCCAGCAGCACGAATCGCGTCAGTGAGTCTTCCCTTGATGAGTTTCTCTAGCACTTTCCCAGCCGTGTCTAGCATGCATAACGGGCGGTATGCAGACGGCGATTCAGTATTTCCCTTCCCCTTGTTGATCACCACGAGCCTCGCCACTTTCCATCGTACCGGGAAAACCCCACCCCGTAGGCAAGCGTTGAATGTGCTGAGCAGCAAGTCAGGACAATTGTGATAGACGAGCCGCAACACCTCAGCTGGAACACCATCTGGACCTGGAGTCTTCCTCGCTTTCAAGGAGAGGACTGCCTCCTTCAGTTCCAGCTGTGTAAAGAGTGGGCACTCTACTGCTGTTTCACCATGGACAGCGTCAACACGGACGGGATGGGCGGGGAAGAGTCCCCGCACAATCGCGTCCATATTTTATGCGTCATGTGTACAAGGCTTCCGTAGGGCACCAAGTTTCCCCATGACCAGCTTGTAGCCAAGGCCCCACGGATCCTTGTTCACATTGTCCACTAGGTCTTGCCAGCAGCGAGCCTTGCTACTGTTGATCAGTTTGCGAAGGCATTTCCTGGCCAACTTATATGCTGCCACCTGGTTGCATGCATCGTCACGGTTCCGTGCCCGTTGAGCCTCACGCCGAAGTTTGTGACACTCCCTCCGCTTTTCAGCGATTTCAGTAGACCACCAGTACACTGGGAGCTTGCCTTGCCGGGGTCTTCGACGGGGCATAGAAGTGCAGCAAGCAGTCGTGATCATGCTCATAGTAGAGTTCACCACGTCTTGAGCTGCCAGTTCTTCCGTCCCCTCCGGAGCTCCCTGTAGCGGCTCACCTGCTGTGAGAACCTTGACGAACCTCTCGACGTCCATTCTCCCAATGTTCAATCCAGTTGTAGAAGGCTGAGAGCACGGACGCCGGGAGATAGCATCACTTATCTCAAGCAGAATGCACTGATGATCACTTGCTGTGTAGTCCTCTAATACTTTCCAGTTGTGTATCCTCCGTACTAAGGACTCCAATGCGAATGTCACGTCCGGTATGGTTCCCTCACAGCCAATACGGCGGAAAGTCGGCGTATTTCCGGAGTTTAGTACGACGAGGGCCATCCTGGCTGCCATTTCCAGGATTCGTTTCCCCGCGGATCCGTCTGAGGCATGCCCCATTCGATTGCTTTAGCATTGAAGTCGCCCCCAACGAGCACTTTGCATTCTGCGTTCGAGACAGCGCCCTCCAGAGCATTAAGCTTGGCTTGGAAAGATGATATTGGCTCGTTAGGGGTTAGGTACACACTAAAGAAGGTGATCCCTGAGCACCGAACCCACACGAAACCATCCCCCCGTCCACAACTCTCCGCTTGAAAGTCACTGTTCCGAACCCAGATAGCGGCAGTACCTGTTTTATTATGGTGCTGCTCACTCAGCAGCAAGAAGTCGGGTTTCATGTCCCTCGCAAACTGCTCAAGCAGATTTTGGGTGGTTGAACTGCGGTGTAGGCTTAGGTGCAGGATGCGGGTCATCGAAGCTCTGATTTGGCCATGGCTAGGGCTTCCTGGAACACCCGGCATTTTCCTGATCCCAAGACGTGTCCAAAATCAGGTTTTGGATCAGCATCCTTGCAAAGAATACAGTGTGCCTCCTTCGTACACTCTTTTCTTTTATGTCCCATTTTACCGCATTTGTAACATAGGGAACTCCTATCGGGTCCTTTGCATACTTGTGTGGTGTGACCATAACCAAGGCATTTGAAACATTGAAGAGGCGTTGCTCTTCGCCGCATCCTACAGACAACCCACCCTATTCGTACTTTGCCCTTGTTCAGGAATTGTTCGGCGTCCTTTTCGGTCAAGTCAACTATGGCCATGCGTTGTCCCCTGTTGTTTTCTGGTGTCAGTCTCGCTTTGAGCCTTCCCACGCTAGGGAACTCCCTTTTGATGGCCTCTTCTACCTGCGCCATATCCGTCACGCAGTCAATGTCCCGTATTTCGATCGTTGCCATCGGCTCGAGCGGGGCTATAGCTGCGCTTTTGCCGAGGATTTTCTTTACTGCGTCACAGAATGCTTCTTTATTGCCGGCCTCTGCTGCGAATTCGACCAGTATGTGGCCCAACCGCGTTGGTCGTACTACTTTAATGGTAGTATTGGTGTCTTCGGGCCTTACGTTTCCCCTGATGTCCCGCAGCTTCTCCGCGTAGGATTGGCCATCTTGGGGCTTTACAAGCAGTACCTGCTGCCGGGGTCTTCGTCGGGGCTTCTGCCTCTCCTGTTTTGCATCAGGTCCTTTTTCTAATTGGGCGTCCGTGCGAGTTTTATTTTCTGGCTTTTTTTGAAGGAGTTTCTTTGCGGCTTTCTTCGCTCCTTTTGTAAGCACTGTATGGAACCCCTGATCTGGTGCTCCACGCCCATCAAGTGCCTCTTCCTTCCTTCTTTTATCGCAATCTCCTTCGATTGGGCTAGACGCCATTCTTTTATTGACTTTTAATGATGGAGCTATCTGCATGTCGCCTTTAGATGTTGCCCCAAGCGCCTCTTTATCCTTCTGTTCATCTTCGGCCCTTAACCAGCTCCTCCGATAGTGCCCTATGCGATCTAGAAGCTCCTCTAGTTCAAGGAGTCCTTCCTTTGCTGGTTTGCTAATTTTTGGGAAGTCGCATGCAGCTTGTATTCTTTTCAGAACATCTCCCGCTTTTCGGAGTAGTCTTTCCTCTTCGTATCGCTGGGCCGCAATTGTACCTTGCAACCATCCTTGGGAGAGGTTTTCGCGTTCCGTTTCTGAGTGCAGTACTTCCGCCACATTTTCAACGGTGGCGGTACAATCACGCGGTGTCTGGTCACTCTTTGCTTTTAGTGCCGTAATCTTCTCGTTTGCTTCTGGATTTTTCGTTGCAATGTCGGGATTTGTGACCCTTCCGTCGGTCGCTTTAGTAACGATCGCAGCCGTGACAATCGAATTTTCGGTGCTCTTTATGTTATCTTCCACTGCTCGAACACCTGAAGCATCCTGCCGAGTCTCCCGCTTCTCCTTAATAGGACGCTCGGGCGTTCGCATAATTTTTTTGCTGCGCCCAAACGCCGCAGAAATCTCAGTCTGCACCAGACTTTCTGCTGTTCTCCGTTTTTCGTCTACCGTCACTGTCGTCGTGTTTGTCTTCATTTTTTTCGTGGTTAGTACAGCTCTCGATGTACTGTTGACATCGTGGCTGCAACTGCTGGTTGCGTCGTCGTTATTATTTTTGGTTTCATTTTTTGGATGTTTTTGATCTTTTCATTTTGTTTGCTCCATTTTATTGGGTCCCCCTCGGAGCCGCTTTCTCCGTTCGTGTGTGTAGTCGCCTTTTTGGTCCCATGGTTATCTTTGCAGAGCAGGGAGGCCATGCGAGGATTGGCACAAGCCCTTATGGGGACAAGTGCTCAGAGCCAAACCAGCGCTAATCGTGAGTCCGTCTCAACCGAACCTACACCACCAACCCAATGGTGCGAACTTCGAACGTACTCCGAGGCCTGCCAAGGTTTTACCGGGACGGAGACGGTATGATAGTTGAATTGGAGCCGTTCACACACGAGTTTCACCTCGGCGCTACTGTGCAAAGCAACTAGGTCCAAACCATCACATCCGCCAGCCCAAAGCGTCAATCCCAGTTCGTTGTCCAAAGCGTAGTCCAGATACAATCAGAGTCGTTACCTGTCATCCCAGGAGGGAACCTCACGGCACCCCCCTTATCCTCGGGTCCGTGGGGGCGGCACTCCCCAAAGAATGCTAGCCTCCAAGATTGTTCTTGTCGACCGGCTTTCTCCCTGCGGGAATTTCCTCGGGTACGTGGGGGCGGAACTCTCCAAAGAATGCTAGCCTCCAAGAGTGTTCTTGTCGACCAGCATTCCCCCTTCACATTAAAAGGAAAGCTTAGGCTCCACACTCATTACCCCACGCTCCATAAAACCAATATAACTTATATTAAGCCTTGGCGATGGAACAAAAACGACGACTTGTAAGCCACATTGATAAAAACCTATTCTCTGGGCGAAATTCTTGTCGAAGCTAATAATTTTCGAAAAAAAAAGATCGTATTGTTCATACAGTTTCCATGGACATACAATTTAACTGAGTTGTTCCCAAAACAAAATAACATCTAAAGCTTCAGCAATACACATATGTACTAACGAAATTTCCCTACTACCCTATTAGCACAATAATTTGAAAGAACATAACCAAAAGCTTTTCGGGGGGTGAAGGCACTTTCCTGGCATCGGCCCTACGCGGCGTGGGCGCAGACTTTATGTGCGAATCGGCTCGTATTATTCATTAGTAATTTATTTGCCCCGAAAATCGACGTAAAAACACGCAGAAAAACGTTAATTTCAAGCTTGAAATTAACTATCTTCTGCATGTTTTTGCGTTGATTTTTGGGGCAAATAATTTACTAAGGATTTAAATGAACCAATTTGCATACAGAGTCTGTATCCCCAACGCAAATTGCCGATGCTAGGATAGTGCCATTACCCCGCTTTTCGTTATATTGAGTTGTTCGATAATTCATGTAGTTTTTTTCTCATAAATGACGGGTACTGCATATTTCATGTAATAGTGATTGCGTAGCTTATATTATTATGTATTTTTTAAAGATTAGACTTTCGACTATCTTCAGTCAAAATCTGAGCATCATTGATAAACAACAAATTGGTTAAAAGTAAACTTGAAAATGAACAATCAAAGAGAGCGTTATCCGCATATTTTATTGTTTTACTTCCGGAAGGGCAAAAATGCGGTAAAAGCTCGAAGAAAATTGTCTGAACTTTATGGTTAGGACTACCTTACTGAACGCCAGTGTCGGCGTTATTGCGCTCGGTTTCGTTCGAAATTTCGATAAGCAAGATCGATAAGCAAGATGCACCACGTACTGGTCGTCCAACGACTACTGATGACGAAAAAATAACGACGTTCATCAAATTTAAGCGGCGTAGCAGAGAAGCTCGAAATATTGAATTTAACCATTTACTTGCACTTGCAACAGCTTGGTTACGTGAACATACTGGATAATTGAGTTCCTCACGCAATCAGGAAAATCTACCCCACCAAATGCATTAACATATGCGACTCTTTACTGAATCGTAATGAAAATGATTTCTATAAAGAATCATAACGGATGATGAGAAATGGATCGCTCACGATAACGTAGTACAAAAACGATCATGGACCAAGCAAAACGATTCCCCACAATCGATATCCAAAGTCAATATTCACCAAAAGAAGATAATACTTCCAGTGTGGGGGAATTACAAGGGTATAGTCTACTTTGAGCTACTTCCAAGAAACCAAACTATTGATTCGGATGTTTACTGGGGTCAACTACTGAAATCAAATAAAGAAATTAAGAAAAATGGCTCTGAACTTGCTAATCGCAATCATCAAGTTTACGCCAGACACCACACCTTTTTGATTACTCGTCAAAAATTAATGGAGCTCAATTGGGTACTGATGCCACATCCACCATATAGTCCTGAATTAGCACCATTGGACTATCATTTGTTTCGCTCGCTTCAAAACCATTGGAATGGTAAAATTTTCGATCCCGATCAGACTGTTAAAAATGAGTTAGACCAATTCTTCGCTTCTAAAAACCAAGGCTTCTTCGATCGTGGAATTTTTCAACTTACCGAAAGATAGAAATAGATCATCAAATAAAATGATAAATATATCATTGATTAATGTTTGTTGTTAATATAAATAAATTTACTTTGAAAAACATTAAAAAACGACATTAATTATCGAAAAACCTCATAGTATTAAGGATATGAATTTAATAAAGCACCAATAAACCATCAGTGATACATATTGTGAACAATTTTTTTTTTTAACAAAATAACAGAACAATTGAAATCTTAAAGAGGAACAGATACTACAGTATGTAATTTAAGCTGGTAGAAACGAAATTCAGTCAGGTCGAGGGGTATTATGTGTTTATCTTTTGGCTTGTTGGAAGTGCATTTGTTCTGATTCGGGTCGCTTCCTTTTTCTTCGGAAGGTGTGGACTAGTACTGGAGAAATCGGGCCGTGATTTGTAATAAGTTGTCCGTTGATAATATTGCCGCCTATTTTTCTATGCTTATATATTCCAAGCCTTTCTAGTATGTCAAGTCTCGGCCCTTTGCTTTGTTTATGTTACAATGTTATTGAAATTGTCATAGCGTCTGCCTCGTGTGCGTGGTTTTGTAGGTGCGTCGCATAATTAAAGTCTGCAAGAAAGATCGTAAGTACTCTTTATATCTTGTCATTAGTTTTCGTGTGGTCATACCTATGTATAACATATCACGGTCCTTGCATTGCAATATATGCCGCTGTTCTCGTATATTGATGTATCATTCAGTTTTGGTTTCAGTTTGTTTCCAATGTTGTAGTTAGTTTTGAATGTCGTTTGCAGTTTGTACTTCCTAAGGAGGTTTGATACTTGTATGTCAGCAAAATCCACTGTTGGTTGGCCTTGTGCATTTCAGTTAGTTGGCATTCTTGTTTTTGTTTGTGCCGCAAAATGCGTTTTTCAATTTTACGTTTTTTGTATCCGTTATTACTTGATATTGTGTAAACGTTTGTTCAGTTTATCGGAGAGGTTAGTAAATGTCATAAGGATGGAGTTGGGTCTCCGCAGCATTGATTTGTATGCTATTAGTTTATGTTGTGGGGGATTCGATTTACGTTAGTTTTCTGTATATTTTATAGTATAATTATGTTTCTTCCCGGGTCACGGTGAGGTTCAGATAGCTAAGTTGTCCGTTGGTGTCTTTCCCTATATTGAAATTTATATTCAAATGTATTTCATTTAAACAGGCAAGTTATTCATCATGTTCATTTTTTTCTAAATCAATAATCATGAAACAATCATCCACATATCGTTATTAAAATTAAACTTTTTACAATTTTGAGTATGAGGACATCTTTCAAAGATTGTAAAGATATTTCTGACATTATTGAGGGCATTAGATGATCCATACCCAAACCGTGCTTGGCGATATACGTGATATTATATCATCAACATATCATTTGTAAAATACTACATTAAACCTTTCAATAATGTTTATTATGATCATTATCAGAATTATCGTAGTCAATGATTTTGTTTATTTGATACCAGCTACCCGGTCATCTTTTTTCTTGTAAAGCCATCGAACCTTGCTTAATTATGCAAGCAGACCCATTTCGACTCTTTTGAGTCATATTTGAAAGGGAATGACTTTAAGTTGGTGTCGGATGGGCTAAACAAGTAGGATCTAGTTTAGGTTAAGTAGAGGAGTATTTTTCTAGTTCACCTCGCTTCCGTTTTCATCGGAGCGATTTATGATAAGTTCTTTGTTGATAATACTAACGTCTTTCTTTCTATGTTTATTCATTTCAAGCCTTTCTAGGACGTAAAGTTTCAGTCCCTCACTTTGTTTTGTGTAACCATAGAGTTTGTCATAGCATCAGGGTTCATGTGCGTACTTTTGCTAGCGCGTCACATAATCGGGGTCTACCCAATTGCGTAAGAAAGATCGTAAGTGCTTTTTGTATCTTGTGATTAGCTTTCGTGTTGTCCTTTCGATGTATATCATGTCATAGTCTTTGCGTGTAAATTCTTATATGCCACTGTTTTTGTGTATTGATGTATTATTCAATTTTAGTTTCAATTTGTTTTCAACGTGGTTGTTAGTTTTGAAACACAACAACACAATAAAGTGCACAAATCCTTTGCGTTAAAAATTAAATAAGAATCTTTCTTCTTTGTAGCACTACAGCTCCTCTTGGACGTTCGCTTAGAGATAGTTAGAGTATCTCATTTTCATGACCGTATTAATTTTTCCAGAAGTTGGTTTGGTCAGTACCATGCTCCCGTGTGCCTGCTCAGCTATGATATGATCTGATTAAATCAGTACATATCACCCCTGAGTGAACACTCGTAGTCTTTCCGAAAAATACCCCAAACTAAATCACGTTGCTCCCACCGAGAGTTGAACCTGGGACTTTCGGTTTATGCGTCCATGCTCTAACCACTAGACCACGCAGACTACATTAAATAAGAATACTGTTTATAATAAAAAAGAACGAGATCAACCGACAGCTACTAAATTGACAATTACAAATAATTAACCTTATACAAACTGTAAGCTTTCTACAATTCTACTACAACATGAAACAAAACATTGAAATAAAGCTCAAAACTAATATGACATCATGAAAAAATTAATATTGATGAAAAGCATATCACAATGACCCCACTTTTACACTATAAGTATGCCCTATACATACTGCCATGAACTGACAGCTTGGTATGATGTTTACCTTATATACACATCAAGGTTTCCGGAAACATAGAATTCACTGTGCAACACTTATCTGCTGCTACATACGTTACAACCAGACCAACAAAAGGATGCATTTGTTTAATGAATTAGTTTTTATTTCATTGTTTGCTAGGTTATACACGTTTAGTTAAATACATAATATTGGTACGATATTTTAAGAATGAATCCTTCTAAGCCAATGAATCTATTGCAAAATGAGTTAACCTCTTTATGCCTTCAGATTTATAAATTTAGAGTGTTGACAGAGCAGTAAAATTTCCACGCTTTAATTCTGCTTTGAATATATTTTTTGTTCAGAGGAAATAAAATTAATTATAATCGTGCGTGTCGGATTTGAAGAAATTAAATAATTAATATTATAACTGCTGACCCCAGGCGTATTTACTTTGGGACGATAATACACTGGCAGATGTCTTGGGTACAAAGTTATATTTATGAATCAATCAATTAATAATCCAACTACTAGCCCAGTGCGTAATGCCTTGGGACGCTTATACCCGGGCTGACCCTTTGAACATGCTGTTGAACATATTCTTATTCGCTTTTCCCGGGCTAAGTGCCATGAGGATAGAATAAGCTCGGACGCACGCCTTAAACCATTGAATAGAGTAATACTTCTCGAGTTTCTAACTTGTATACTTTTCTTTAATAGTATAACTATGCTGACTTAATTGCTCACCAACCAAAAAAATGAAGACATTAAATTATTCCATTACCAAAGCTCATTTTAACAGCTATCTCGCTGTGACTGGTGTAACGATAAAGCTCAAGCTTCCACTCAATTCGCTTGATTGCGCATTCGTGTAACAGATTTGTTCCACTGTCACTGATGTGATATGGTCAATAGCGAAGTTGTGTGTATATATGTTTTAATGCAGAATATTATTATGGATACACACCCACCTCTGCTAATGTATTATATGACCACCACGCCCACAGATAGTTTGATTACAACTCGAATCTTTTCGCATATGTTGACATTCAAAGCATACAAACGTGAACTGAGTCATATTTGCACTGCGGCTTCCGTAACATTGCCTCCTCACAAAAAAAGAAGTTCACGACTGGCTTGAAGAGCCGTGTTGTAAAAGATATTTCTTTTTAGATCATTTTTTTAATTGGCAAGCTTTGCATATTGATTTAACATTTACTACTATAATTTTTTTAAATTGAATCTATTTTTCTTTGCTTATTATTTCAACAAAAGTCATTCTTATTAAATCATAATGATTTGTTGGTTTTTTTCATAATAATTGAGTTGCTTTATATTGAATATGTTTTCCTAGAATTGTTGGGCATTTTTATATGATTTCGTTTTGCTTTCTGGTTATTTACACATTACAATTGGTTGCAGTGCATGCATATTTTGTTATTTCACTTTGATTCGTGACAAGACTAGTAAATGTTTTATTTTAATTTTATAGCTATCTAAATAATTGTTTTATGTTTCTTAATTTTTTAAATTGATATTTTGAATCTCTTGAGGATTTAATTGCATATTTGATCATTTCATTTTACTTACTTTACTTCAAAAGTAAATTTGATATATGTATATCACATGTTTCCACGCTTTTAATTTTGTAATTGCAAAATTTTTTAAATCTTGTCATACTAATTACAGCAACATTGAAATATTGTTATTGATAATTATGTCAGTGTTTATAAACTTTTGTTATTATTTTGCTGTATTATATTTTTATATATAATTCATTGCACTACTATAATTTTTCCTTGCACCATGGAAATTGCTTTGTATTTGTTCTTTTGCATATACATATGTATTTATTTCTAAAAACACTTCTTTCATGTCGATGAACAAAATATTCTTATTTTTTCAATGTACTTCAACCGATATTTCAAATTGAAAATTTACATGAAGAGAATACATTTTTTTACATAAGAAAAACACATTCTTTTAAATGAATATGGATTGGTGTATGTTTAGTTTCTAATTGCATTAGTAGTTTGTTTATTTGTTGTTACATAATTTAGTTTTTCTCAATGCTGAATTTTTGTTTGAATAATTCTTCCATATTATATTACTCTAATATTGTCATCTATTTTGTATAATTTTTGACGCAATTAAGTATATAACTTCTTTGGCTACTTTGTTTTTATGACTTCAATTGATTCTAGCGTTTAAATTTTTGCCCAATTGCAATGATATGCTAACTGAATACAAATGATTATTTGTTAACCGATCCTACACCTATATAAAGTCATTTCTTTCCACACATCCTTTAGACACTGTAGATGACTTAAAGAAATCAGAACGCGTCTGCTAAACCAACAAACTATGACCCGAGGAGAATAATAAAAGCAACAATAATACGAGGTGTGACAATTAAGTAATGAGACTGATTCCATGAAAACTACAGCTACAAACTACAACTCTACCATCCCCTTGAAAGTAGTCTTCTTGGGCAAAACTATACAACGATTCCGGCACATTTTTTATGCTTCGTAACATCTATGGAACACTTCGACTGGGATGACCGCGAGTACCCTCGTCACGGCCGCCTGGATATCCGTAATCGACTCAAAATGGGTTGCTTTGACCACAGATTTTGTTCTAGGGAACAAACAAATTGAGTAAGCAGGAGAGTGCTCCTAGCAGAAGGTCTTTGTAAACATCCTAGGGTTAGAAACAACTTTTCTAATAGCGTGAATCGATAACTTGAATTATTCATCCAATACTTAGATATGAAATCGTTCAAATTTATGCAAAAGATGGACAGTTTCTTTCATAAGCACTGTACAGCCGCCATTTTGATCTAGCTTTAATGATTTTTCTGAATGCTCGGCCGATTGAAGATATTCAAATTAAACACTATTCGTTAAATGTTCATAAAAATTGATAGAAAATAAAAGTCCCTAAGTCAATTTGGAAGATGTATCAACCATAAACACGTTTTGTTGTTGTTGTAATTCCAAACAATTGAAATGGCTCTAACTCACTTGATTAAATTTTGTGAGTGTACATATTTTATATTAGTCTATATAATTGCAAAATTTCAAGAAGTTTAAAAGTACCGTTTGGATTTTATGTGCAAAAATGTAAAATCTACAAATCATACCCTTATTAACAAAATTAAGTGAGTTTCAATTTCTGAGATATTTGTTCCCTTGTACTCATAAAGGCGCACATTCGTGATAATTTTCAGATATTTCCGCTCAAAGGTGTCCAGTCGCAACTTTTGAGAGACCATCACTTCTGACCTTTTCACAAAGTTTGACCATTCTAGTTTCTATAGTTTCTGAGAAAACTAAAAAAAATTTTTACAAAGACCTAAAAAAAAAGTCACAAGGTGACATATCGAGCAAATAAGGCGGTTGTTGCGACTCGGCAATAGAGGCCAAATACTGTGAAACGCTGAGGACGGTGTGGTACGACGCGTTGTCGCGATGAAAGATCCAGTTACGAGCGATATCTGGACGCACCCTGTTGACTGGTTTTCGCAATCTTTCGAGTACTTGGCGATAGTAGACTTGATTCACGGTTTGCTCCGATGGAACAAATTCTTTGTGGACGGCTATCAAAAAAGGTAATTATCATCGTTTTCACCTTCGACTTGCTCATGCGAGCTTTTTTTTGGGCGGTAGGCACGCGGAGACAATCTGGGCACGACTGAGAGAACTATCACCATGCACTTTTATAATTTCAGCATACGTTTCCAAAGCGGTTTCACCAAATGTGGCGGAATATTTAATCGCGACACGTTGCTCTTGATTTCGTTTCTCCATTTTCGTGACGAGCACCACCAACACACGTCTACACAATAGGACACAGCAGGCAAATTAAACAAGCTAGAGCGATAGTAAATATGTATATCAATGGTGAGAAGAAGAATGCCGGAGAAGGGGGAAGGGAATTTCAAGGTCACAAGTTTACCACGCGGCAATGAAATCAGTCTCATTACGTACTTGTCACACCTCGTAATAATGATATTTCTTTGATTTGATTTGACTGCTCTTAAAGGAATATTTCAGGAGAACTTCAAAGTTAATCGTCACAAGCTTCTTATTTCATGAATTCCATTCATTGCTTAGTTCTTTATTCTCTCATAGTCACACAAGCAATGCTTGGTTCATTTCAATATTCAAAACAAACTGGAAAATCTTTTTCGATTCGAAAATTTCAGTTGTGAAAGTCTACCTCGAATTATTGAAAAAAGAAATAGTACAGTATATAAGACATTTGATCACCCATACTTCACAAGAACTAGTTTCAGCTATTCTTAAATTATACGAACTGAATCTCTTTTTGTTCGAAAAAAAACGTATTAGTAGTAAATTCAGTCAATTTGAGCTCATGGTTTGCAGGGATAGCCCTTAACGAACTTGAGCACAGATGCTTAAAAGATCTAAAAAGCTCTGTGTTGTTTTACTATCATTACTTAGATGACTATTTTGTAATAGTTAAAACTTCAGGTATGAATAAAGTCTTAAATAAATTTAATAGTTGCAATAATAAATCTTTTTGTAAGCTTAGAAACATTTCGCTAACAACTTAATCTATTAGATGAACACATATTGTGGTCGGTATTGATTAAAATTTAATAGAGTATGATCTGAAAATAATTGATTTTTAAATAAAACAAGTGTTCAACTACATTTATATGATTAATCCGTAAGATTTAAATTTATGTAATTGAAAATTAGTTATATTTTAAACCGAATTATTTGTGTTTTTTTTAAAGGTATGAAGAAACTCTCATAAATTTTAAGCAATAGTCAATATTTACAGTTTAAAATGGAAGAAGAATCAAAGAAAGTATTATATTTTTTAGGTGTGACAGGTATCAATCGTGACTATGACATACCACCATCAGGCTGGTATCCATAGAGGTATAAGATTATAAAGAGGACAAGCAACAAATTCCCTGTCCAACTTCTACTAATTTCACTCAAACTACAAGTTTCTCACTAAAACCATCACGTTCACAATAAGTAAATGTAACCAGGTTCTTAAGGTTTCTGATATAATCGCCCTTCTTTTAAAAACTTTACAAACTCGCGGAAAAATAAAAAAAACCATCTATTTAGTTAGCTCAGCAGTTGTGTTTCGCATCCTCCGGTTAGTTTTTCTCCGTCTTTTCTCCTCTCTATTACCTATACCTGTACAATTCAATTTGGATTACCGCAGTAGAATGGTTCATGCACTGACTAATAGTTCTTATGCAAGCATTAACTAGTGTTTTTCATACAAACTAACCTGTCTAGTTAGTCGACTTTGATTAATTGCTAAAATACGAAAAGCATATCTGAGGTGACAATTCGGGTTATCTCTCTCTCTCTCTATTCTAAGGCTAAAATATGAAACGCAAATTTAAAGTGACAATTTGGTTTCAAAAGGGTTTGTGTTGCTTTTTACTTCTTTGGTCTTATTCGTGCCAACGATGGTGTCCACGTTACGAATAACGACATATTCTCCTACATTATAAGTTTGGGCGAATTGTTGTGCTTCTGGAAGTACTGGAGGGTGAAGTGCTGTGAGTTCTGAATGGTGGAGGCAGCGCATGCCCTGAGATCATCTACGTTGTGATCTGAGTCCTCATCTGTTTTCACGCTTTACTATTCCGTTAGTTTGTCCTCAATTTTACCTCCCTGCTCTATCCCAAACAGAAGTTTACTAGAAGATTGTTTTGTGGTACTCTGGATGGTATTGTTAATGCCATACTCAATCTGGAACAAAAGGTTAGACCAATTTGCATGATTAATGAGCTCACTAAGCTTAGCAAGTATGCGTTTTAAATCTCTATTCACCCCTTCTGCCCGTTGGCTTGTGAAGAGGCGACGGCAACTTTCACATTATCGATGCTCTGTTTGGCCAAGAATGTGCAAAAATCCAAAGAGGCAAAACAAGTTCCTTGGTCAGTTTTTACGCGTCTGGGAGGATTGTAATAACTTAAATATTTATCAAGGCTATTGATAACTTCTCGTGTACTTATCGAGTTAACTGGACACAGTTTAACATGACTCCAACTACAACTAACAATATGCGTTTCTTCTTTGAGTTGATAGTAGGTAAAGGCCCGAAGTGGTCCAAGTGTACAGTATCAAATGGTATTGATTCCTTCGTTATGTTATAGAGATTATGTTTATTGTAACCATGCGGTGGTGAGTACATAGTAGATTTTACGCAGCTTGTTATGAATTTTGTGACTTTTCCTTTCAGGTTTGGAAACCAATAGCGTTTCCTCAGTTGCTCATAAGTTTTTTCTATTCCTAGGTGACCAATCTTTTCATGCGTCAAACAAATCACATTATCCTCCATTTCTTATGGTACGTGCATTCGCGTTTTTCTGAATTCATTACTTCTAAAGACAAGACCGTTGAATAACTAGTAACCTGGGACTGGACATAAGCTTAGTTGTTCGGGAAGTTTTTTGGATGCGTTCGTCCTGGTTTTGCGTGATTTGGATCAAAAAGTCTAAGTCGTCACTGTCAACAGTGGCTAAAACTTGATCAGTTACCTGAGTTTTCTTCCGAGTGGTGCGTCCGTGGAGGTGCTAGCATTCTCATTAGAGTCTTGTACGAAATTATTGATTCTAACTACAGGATAGATGAAAGGTCGTCAGTGTTGGCATAAGGGACAGCGTAGATTAGGACAGGACAGCGAGGGGCATTAGTACTGGCTTTGGTTGATTTGGGCTAATGGTCTAAGGATAAGTCAAACTGAGCGTGATTAAGAGCGCAAGTGGCACACCAAAGATCCGTCATCTGTTTTGCATCAGAAATAGTAGCTCTAGAATCAGTATCAGTCCTTGATCCGTCATTTGAAGAAGGGCAGGAAGTGTAGCACTGGTTCAATGCATCTACGTGACCTATGGATACTCCGCTTTATTGCTGTATTGTGTAATTATAGTTGTCAAGCTTGAGGGTCTATCTGGCGATTCTTGAATTTACATATCTTTTGTTAAGAGTGAGCGTCAGAGAGTTACAATCTGTTATTATCTTAAAAGCTATGCCTTCTAAATAAACTCGGAGGTGCCTCAGTGCATAGATAATGGCCAACGTCTCCAGTTTGAAATAATGTTAACAAGGTACAGCAAGTGCGGAAGCTTTCAAAAATAAAAAAATACTGGTTGAAGCTTATCATCGACTTGTCTTTATAACAATATTGCTCGGTAGCCAGAGCAGCTAGCATCGCAATGAAGTTCAATTTCTTTTCGGATCATAAATTGCTAATAATGGGGCAGCGGCCAACTTAGTGTGCAGTTCAATGAAGGCCTCGTTATATTCGTCGGCGAATTTGAAGGCTACATGGTTGAGGTATTACAGCGGTTTGGCTATTTTTGAGAATGATAGGATGAACTTGCGAACATAAGAGAACAATCATAAGCAGGTCTTAAGTTCTTTCTGGTTCCTTGGTAAAGGATCTTGCTTCACGACTTTTATGTGGGCCTCACTTGGTTGCACTCCGGAGGCACTGATAGAGTACCCTAAATACTCGATCTCTTCAAACGCAAATCTACATTTTCCCTATTTTAACTCAAGGTCGTTTCGTCCTAACAGCTCAATATCGGCAAGTGTGTCATCTGGTGCCGACAAATCGTTGCTTTAAGAGAAACTTACGCCCTCACTTTATTTTAGTGTATCTTAAAGGAGCCTCAGTTATCACACTGTGGCCATCAGCGGCGTATCCAAACCGACTGTGCCGAATGCCTGAAAAAGTTGGTTCTTTGTTGACCGGACCATCACGTTATCGAAACTAAATTATTTTGTATATCACTTTCCGTGGTTACCCCTCACCTGATTTATAACCGCCCTAATTTTAAAAACTTTACAAACTTGCGAACAAATAAAAAAAAACCATCTAGTTAGCTCCACGGTTGTACTTCGAATCCTCTTGTTAGTTTTTCTCTGTCGCTTCTCCTTTCTATTACCCATCCCTGTACAATCCAATTCGGATTACAGCAGTAGAATGGTTCATGCACTGACTAATAGTTCTTATACAAGCATTAACTTGCTGTTTTCATACAAACTAAATTTTCATTGTAATGATGACACTTTACTTTAAAATGTTCAATTTTTTAATTAAATTATGCATGAAATATGAGAGATATTGCCCTTAATGAGCATATGAAGTGTGAACACAGATTTAAAAGAGGAAAAAATAACTTACCGGGAATATAAGCTGACTGACAGTTTCCACCGCTGCTAACCTGAACAAAACAGAAAAAATGTAAACAAAACTTCGGTACTTTTTATTAAATAAAACCTCAATAATGGCATTCAAGTTGGATTAAAAAAGATTTGGTCAATCGTTGTTAGTCTATTTATCATAATTTATCCACAGAGCCGATTTTCTTAAATCAATTCTTACCGGTAGCAAAGTAGTTTTTGTGCAGTTTTATGGATTTTTATTAAATTATCATAGTGTTTTTAGATTTCAACTCATTCCTAACAATATGCTCTTATAGTGCGAATTTTTGAATAATAATCAGCGCTACGTTCTTTCATTGATTTAATGAATTCGTGTAGTATTAAAATCATTCCCAAATTGGGCTTAGTTCTTGTTTATTCGTTGTACATGGATCATTCAGCGATTTCAATAAGTAGAAATGATAAAATCTTTAAGGGTCCTCTCTAACTTATCGGAGAAATTTAAACAGAGCTAAGTTGATTTAACAAAGTGATACAAATTACTTTTTTCTTATGATTAAAATTAATTAAGTTTCTTTTACATTAATATATATATATATACATGTCACATCACTATATCAATGTGAATATTGTACAAAAATCATTCAAATTTGATTGATTTTTTCACCCATTCAAGAAATTGCCAAGATATGTATGATGGTAGTCTTCATCAAAATACCCAATTTAACAGGAATGTAAACAAGAGCCAAGTATGTGTTGTAGATCAGCCGAAATTATGAGAAGGGCATAGATTTTCTTATTGGGAATCAAAACGAAAATGGCCGAATTACTTTTCAAAATAGTGAGTTTAACAATGAAATTTTTCAAAAGTTCGGACGCTCAAGTATAATCACATACGAGACGAAAGCCTCCCTATACTCTTATACCACTTTGCAGATACCAGAAATCAACAGCAACTGAAACATACATCAATCTCACCTCTCACCGTCCAGTTTGAATAAAAAATTAGTTGGGTAGACAGACCTATGCTCATGTCAGAAGGGTTTTTTACTCAACTTACAAAAGGTAATCACCAACAACGAATAAAATCAAGAAACATGTCAAAGACGATTTTATTGAAGACAATATGAAATTCGAAGATCATACTATTATTAGCAAAGTTGAACGAATTTTGACTTTTCAGCTATTTGTTATTGTTATACTCACATCTCCCTTGATAATTTTTTCAGATTTTTTAGATCACAAGTGTACGCGAAAAGTTCGTTCATTTCCCCCTCTCCTGCTCCCCTCTGTAATTTTAAGACTTATTTTGAAAAGATATCATCAAGACCTTTCCAATGATAACCTACTCGACTACCAATGGTGAAAAAGTGTTTAAAGGGTCACCTCCCTATATGGGGAGACCCCCCTTAAACCCCTTTGAAAAAAAATTTTACCCCAAAACATTCAAGAAATCATCACTACTGATCTTTCCACAAAGTTTCATTGCTGTAGCTTCTATAGTTTCGGAGAAAAAGTGCTGTGACATACAGACGGACGGACAAACGGACACAGGTCGTGATTGCAGTAGGGTTTTGTATTTTAGTACAAAGCCCTAAGAAACGTTTGAACGAAGAAAAGCAAAAGTTTACAATTTAGTTGGACAACATTTCCCCCTTGTCTCTTAGAAATCGAATATCCAATTTGTAGAGCTCTTCTTATAATATTATCAGAAGCTCGTTCTTCTAGTTATTAGATATTTATCTTCTTCTGGTTCCTTTCTAAATCGTTATTTATATTTAAGATTTCTCAAATACTATAAACCAAATTTCTTAACCTTGGAATAAAAAAGTTGAACTGATTATTATGATTATTTAATTATGAATGAATTTTTCGAATACATACATTTATACACACATACATCATTATTTTTATTTGGCTATCCTGGAGTTGTTTTTTCAAAATTTCGTTATAATTAATTTATGTTGCCACAATACTCCCTCCTCAGCAAAATCTAAGTTTTGCCATAAGTAGAATATGCTGACGTGATTTTTCCATAAAAGGTTTTAATAATACTTTTTTGGGGAGCATTATATTCATTACTCTTCTGAAGATTAAAAGTTACTTTTTCTTGACATTTGCAGTCTGTTTGCTAGGTCATTCGTAGAGATCGTTGGTAAGATTCATTTGCATCCTTTGGTGTATTTGAAAAACAAAGTTTCAGTCTATTTATGTATTAAAATTTTGATTTCTCGATTCTTTATTAACAATGTTAAAAAAAGTTTTTTAGGTCATTGTAAAAAAGTTTTTTACAAGCACCTACTAGTTTCGCGAACCATCTGTCCCTCTGTTCACCCGTTTGTCCGTGCGTCACAGCAAGTTTCCTCAGAAATTATAGAAGCTAGAATGCTCAATATCTTGCGAAAAGGTCAAAAGTGATGGTCTCTCAAAATGTAAGTGCTACAAAAACTTTAAATTTTTTTAAGGGGGTCCCCCCCTAATGACGAAGTTGTCGAATTGGGTATCAAATGAAAGGTCTTGATTAAAACTTTTAGAGTCTGGAAGAAAAAGGTAATTTTATGCATCAAGGGGTACAGGGGGAAGAAAATGTACTAACATTTTGTGTCCCTCTCTCGCGATTGGACACTTTTAAACCGAAAAATCTGAAAATAATCACGGAAGTGGATCTTCATGAGTACAAGGGCAAAAAAAAAGAAATCAAAATTCACTCAACTTTGTTAATAATAGTACGATTTGTAGATTTTACATTTTCACACATGAGATTAAACAGTGCCCTTAAACTTCTTGAAATTTTGTAATTTTATGGATTAATATGCGATCTTAATGCTCACAAAATTTCATGTAAATCAGCGCGTAATCAAGTGAGTCATAGCCAATTCAATTGTATGCAACTGCAACAACAACAGGTGTTGATGGTCTATACATATTTCAAATTGACCTATGCACTTTCATTTTCTTGAAATTTTCATGAAAATTTAAGGAATAGTGTTTAATTTGAATATGTACAATCGGCTGAGCATTCAGAAAAATTATTTAAGCTCGATCGAAATGGCGGCTGCAATGTGCTTGTGAAAGAAACTCTACATCTTTTGCATAAATTTGAACGATCCAAGTATTAGATGAATAATTCATGTGATCGATTCACGCTATTAGAAAACTTGTTTTGAAGCTTAGGATGGTTACAAAGACCTTCTGTTAGGAACCCTCTCCTACCTACGCAACTTGTTTTGCTTTAGCAATACAGCCTCTTTTGAGCCTTTACTTAAAGATAGTTAGAGTATCTCAGTATCTTGATCGAATGTATTGTCGGGAAAGTGATATGGTCAGTATCACGCTTTGGCTGTGTCCGTCCGCCCAGCTGCGATATCTTCTGATTTTAAACCAGAACTTATCATAACTGAAGGGGCTTGTAGTCCATATAATATTACTTATTGCGTTTTATTACTTTGAATGGGCCTTGAAATGGAGGTTTTAAGGATGATTTAACAGCATATGTTTAAAAAAAATGTGAGTAAGCAGCAAGATCTTTCAAAATGAAGCATTTACGATTCGCATGATTTGACATGTTTGATGAGTTAAGTGGAATTAATTTTGATTTCATGTCCGGGATACAGTCACGCTATAAATTTATTTTAGACGATGTTTCGAAGATACCTCCTAGTAAACGCAGATTATGGCTTAGCACAAGTTGTGCCGATGATGCAGCTATGTCTTCCTTTACAATTGATATAAGCCCTAATAAGATGAAAGGAAGCATTTTAGATCAAGAAGGAGTGCTATGTGCCATGATAGCAGCTTTTAGAGTCCTCTGCCAATGCTCTATATTGCGAACAATAATACTAGGAACGCCAATCCTGGATATCTAATCTTTGATAAGAATTCTGAACAAGCTTAAACAGTCATGCTTTAAGTGGAATTGGCTTTGACCATCTGGTAAATCTTACAAAAATCGTCAGGCAATATGAGTAACTTTGCAAAAATGATAATGGACTGAATATATTGATATGAATGATTTCGGAACATTATGAGGGTTTCTCCAAACTACCAAATCGTGCTTTAGCATGGCTGGAAACCTTTGTTTTCTCGCGAGCAAGGCATTGAAGAGATCATGAAACCACATCCCTATTCATGGAGGCCAAAAATATTTTGCAGTGATTATTTTTTTTGTAGAATGAACGCCTGGATATATCAGACCATGTAGTATATCAAAAACCATTTGGCGAAGATTTTTGGGAACAAACGGTCTCATATGCTTGCCTGAAAATCCACAAATAACTTTGAAGTTTGTGTTTTGAAAGGAAATTTTCTTGAAAGGAGGAATGTCAGCTATAGCCTTAAAGTTTATGTTACAGCCGTGACATTTTCAATGCCAGCTACATATATGGCATATATCTGATATAAATTTTCTTAGTGTATAAACGAAAGCTGCCTCAGCTGACGTGGTGGAGTTTTTTCAGTATTCTGTTTAAAATCAAAACTCAACGGTTTTTGGTCTGTATAAACTGTGAATGTTCTGCCTTCTACAAAGAACTTGAAAAATTGTATGGCTTAATAGTTCATTAGAGTTCTCTGTCATACGTACTGTAGTTACGTTGAGTACTGCTTAGCTTTTTAGAAAAGAATCCTCACCAAGTATTGTCTACATTGTTGTAACACTGCTCCTACAGCGACACTCAATGCATTCACGAATAAAGCTATCGGAACAACATTGATCAAATGCTTCTATTGCTTGTGAAGCCCAATCAATTTTAGCTTCGTCCAATTTACGAGCTCTTATGAGGTAGTCAATCAAAATTGCTCATTGATGTGCTGCTCGTGAAAAAAAGAGATAAAAATTTAACATAACATGAAAACGTCTAAGATCGCAAATTGCGGAAGGTAATTTAATGTCCTTAATTAATTGGCATTATTCGACTGAAGGCATAATATCTTCAGAAGAGATCAAATGTCCCAAAAAATTAATTTGTTCGGGTTTTGTACTAAAATACAAAACCATATTGAAATGAGGTGTGTGTCCGTCCATCCGTCTGTATGTCACAACAATTTTCCTCCGAAACTACAAATGTTACGGCGATGAAACATTGTGGAGTGGTCAGAAGTGGTAACTTGTTGAATGTTTTGGGGTGTAAATTTTTTTCAGAGAATTTGAAAGGGGTCTCCCCATGTAGGGTAATGAACTTTCAAAATTTTTTTTCACCATTGGTCGAGTAGGGTGTCATGGAAAAGGTCTAAATGAGACATTTTCACAACAGGTCCTAAAATTTCGGCAACGCAGCCAAAGAACGTACGAAATTTTTACGTATATGTATCAACCATCAACACGTGTTACTGTTGTTATAATTCCACACAATTGAAATGGCGATAACTAACTGGATTATGATCTGATTTCCATGAAAGGCATAAGCGTCTTATATTATCCTACATAACTGCAAAGTTTTAAAAAGTCTCAATTTTCGTTGAAGAATGCAAAATTTAGAAATCATACTATTATTAACAGAGTTGAGTAACTTTTGTTTTTGGAGGTATTTGTTGCCCTTGTACTCATAAAGACCAACTTTTGCAAATTTTTCCAGATTTTCTGCTCAAAGGTATCTAATCGCCAGACGATGGGACACAAATATCGTTCGTAAATTTTGCCTCCCCTGGAGCCCCTGATGCACAAATGTCTTTTTTTCAGATTCAGAAAGTGCTAAAAGCTTTCATTTGATACTCTACTCGACTTTATTTGATGAAAAATATTGTTAAATGGCCCCTCCATTATAAGAAGAAACCCCTTCAAAAAATTTTGAAATATTTGATAAGACCTAAACTTTTGAGAGACCACCACTTCTGACCTTTTCACAAAATTTGAGCCTTGTAGCTGCTATAGTTTCTGAAGAAATTTTCTGTGTCCTACGGATAGGTGGGCAGGTGGACCAATGGACAGACAGATGGAAGGACGGACAGACAAGATGCAAATCCAGAACGTTTTAGTAAAATTTATTTCGCAAGGCCCTAAAAATTATGGAGTTCCATCCCATAGCCAAGAACTTAGGGATTGACATGCATTTAACTTTGCTAATCATAATAGGATTTAGTATTTTCGTCAGTAAAACTATACTACTATCACCAAATTGGATGTAGTGAACCATTTAAGTAGTTCTTTAAAAGCTACTTATATTCTCTGTTTCAATAAAATGTACAGAAATTATAGCCATTTGAATTTCCTCCCATTACAACAATCAAATACGATTTTTCTACTACATAGGCTTATATCGGACCAGACGCTACCCTATTGATTGGATCTTCTCCAAGTTTTCAGATAAGATGAATAACGGAAATACGTTTAAGATTGAGGTCAGCCAATGATTTAAGTACTCGTAATATTAGAGCGAAATGTTGGCTGGTTAAGATCAAGTTCTTTTATAGAAAGAATATATATTTTGTACACGTCATGAAACTTGAACTAAATCATTCTATAATACCTATCTGCATATTGTAGGTTCCCAAATTAATTATAAGTCCGTATTCTGTAAGCCATCGAAAAAAATCATCGAATGTTTAAAATATTCGGTTTTTTGTTTTTGATGCAAGGAGTACATTATCTAGATAAGTGAAACCAAAGAGCAAACTCCTAAGCCCTTCGCTAATGAACCTCTGCAAGGTTTGAGCCACATTGCTAAGCGCAAAAGTTATTCGCGTTGTTGTGAATGCGCAAACGTACCATTTAATGCCTTCATCAGCCAATGGCATCAATACTACAAAATATGAACAGCTATCTGCTTAACGTTCATGCGCTTGATGAATTTCTCTAGAGAATAGAAAAGAACTTGCAAACACTATTGATCTGAACTTTTAAAATATTACATTAAAACGTGCAAACAATATTAATCCACGACAACAAACTTGCATAAGTTCTAAATTGTGCGAATAGAAAAGAAAATATAATAGTGGAAACAACCACCTCGTTCAAGTTTCAAAAAGCTAAGGCATAGAAAATATAACTGCGGAAACAACAACCTCGTACAAACTCTAATCTGTTCCAATACAACAACCTTATATCGAAACATTGATCGTAAATATTCAAGACATCTACCAGAACTATAATAAGACTGAGGCACATCAAGAATAGATGTCGCTGGCAACGGTGAAGAGGTTTTAAAATTAAATCCTTTCCCACGCCTTTGGGAAAAGCAATTTCGCTGAGTAAGCAAAATAAAATATATAAACAGTGAAACAGGCAAGTAAAATTTAAGCGACCACTAAACCTTGCATCTTGCTGCTTGACTTTGCTTTGATGGTGTGTTTGTTAAAGCCCCATTTACGTCCGATGTAAAAAATTTAATCAGGTATACCCTAATTGGAAAGGGTATTTTAACCCTCAATTTTCCGGGTACTTTAAATATCAATGAGCTAACCATACCAAGCAGAAAGCACAAACACAGCCACAGCCACAAGAGTTTCCAGAAATTGATCCCCAATTACATAACCTCAATCTGTCAAGCTCGCCTTACACCACCTTACTTTAAGTATCGTTGTAAAAAGAACTCTGGTAAGAAAATCAATCCTCTTATCAGCCTTGCTCTCCGTAAGCAGGGATCAAAAACACACTGCTGCCTCCCCCATAAAGGAAAAATCTCCCCCAATCCCACAGCAAGCACGATCATAACAGCTGGCTTAAGAAATTCCAACACAAATTCAAAAAAAAAAACTGGTTTTAAAAACAAAAAAATTTTCGGCAAGCCATTAATGTGAAACCTAATTAGCCACAAAATTTGTAATGCCTTTAAACTAATTGTACAAAATAAAAACTACAGAATAAAAATAAATACTATGTTTTATAGTTGACAAAATTGAAAAAGCAACTAAATGTAAACAATGTTTCAAGTAACTTATTCTTAACTTAGTAACACTAATGATTTTATTCGATATTTATAATTGAAAAATGGGCATATTTTCTTTCAATACGAAACATAACAAATAATTTTTACTTCAATATTGTGGTTTCAATATAAATCCACTTGACATAATTATTGGACAAGTAGACATTTTCTAAGATCAATATAAAAGAAAATTATATGTATCCTATAGATTCCTATTTCCTTTTTCATAGTCGTGGAACTAAATCTCGTCATGTAAAAAACTTATAAGTAAATAATGGGATACGATAAACAAAAATAAAGTAATAATTAAATAACAAGTTTTAGAGTACTAATTATAAATATATATAAATATATATATATATATATATATATATATATATATATATATATATATATATATATATATACCTCTATATATATATATATATATATATATATATATATATATATATATATATATATACCTCTATATATATATATATATATATATATATATATATATATATATATATATATATATATACCTCTATATATATATATATACCTCTATATATATATATATATATATATATATATATATATATATATATATATATATATATATATATATATATATATATATATATAAAGGGTGATCCAACCAAAACGCACAATTTAAATTGTAAATCAAACACAAAGTTTTCAGGGAATTATGCTAATATTTTTTATTATAATAGAAGAATCTATGACAATTATGTGTGACACAAAATATTGCCCAAATGCTTGCCACGGTTACGGTGGCATACTTTTATCCGATGGTCCATATTTTCAATGACTCTGAGACATAGTTGAGGTTCAATGTCGGTAGTGTGCTGAACTATCTCTTCCTTTAGCTTTTGAATTGTTCTTCGCTTATTGACGTACAATTTTTCTTTTAAATATCCCCAGAGAAAGAAATCTAACGGCGTCAAATCACATGATTGCACAACTTGAGATAACACGGCCATTGAATTTTCCGCGCAAAGGAGCCATTCTTTCATTGGCTGTGTGGCAAGTGGCACCATCCTGTTGGAACCACATATCGTTCAGGTCCATAACCTCAATTTCTGGCTACAAAAAGTCCGTTATCATCTCGCAATAGCGAGCACTATTCACGGTAACTGCTTGGCAGTCCTCATTTTCAAAGAAGTACAGCCCGATGGCGCTGCCAGCCCATTAACCGCACCAACAGTCACTTTTTGTGGATGCATCGGCTTTTCAACAATCACTTGTGGATTTTCGTTTGCCCAAATGTGGCAATTCTCCTTGTTAATGAATCCACTAAGGTGAAAGTGTGCCTCGTCACTGAAGATGATTTTCTTTGTAAAGTCACCATTCCCTTCTGTCTGTTCAACCAACCCTCCGGCGTATTGCTGACGCTTAAAATTGTCAGTAGGTCTTGGCTCTTATGTCAATTGAACCTTGTAAGCGTTAAATTCGCATCAGTGTTGTTTGTGAGATGTTCAATTGTTGTGCACGACGACGAGTCGAGGTTGACGGCTTTTCTGCCACACTATCGAGAACAACAGCAATGATTTCCACAAAACGAACTGGGTGAGCATTAACAAGTGATTTCACATTCCCTTCAGACCCAGTTTGCTGGAATTTGCGCACAATTCTCCCGATTATGGACACATCTGATCAATTATGCTGATCGAAAAAATCAAGAAGTGTATGAAATGAATTTGGTTTGAATGCCTATTCTTGTAAAAGACTTCAACAACCTTAGTGCACTGCTCAATTGTGTACCTCTCCATGGCTGAATTTGTCAAACACTGAAACAAAGAAATGTCAAATTAAGTTGGGCAAAAAAGTTGACGTTAAAGTGTGACTCGCAATTAACATCGTGCATTATGGTTGGATCACCCGATATGTTTATATATGTATATATGCATATATATATATATATATATATATATATATATATATATATATATATATATATATATATATATGTATATATATACATATGTATATATATACATATAGATATATATGTATATATATATATATATATATATATATATATATATATATATATATGTATATATATATATATATATATATATATATATATATATATATATATATACATATATATATACATATATATATATATACATATATATATATATATATATATATATATATATATATATATATATATATATATATATAAATATATATATATATATATACATATATATATATATATATATATATACATATTTTCACGTGTTACAGTTTGCAGCCGATAAGTTCAATATTACGGGAAACTGAAAACGCATTAATTTAAGAGGGTTTATTTTCTGAGAATGCACAATAATTGATTTCACTATTTTATAAATCTCATTTTAATTTATTTTTCACTTGTCTATCAGTTTATGTTTCAACTACCTTCAGATACATCACGAAAATCTTTCACTTCACAATCAATCAATATCGCCTTTGATTCGCGTTCTACTATTATCGCAGTTTTTATCACCGCAGTTTTAAGATTACTTTATCTCCCATTCATTCTGCTCGGCTTTACAGGTTATAAGGTCCCTAGTCATTCAATTCTTTTCTCGTATATTGGCGAATGCTCTGACGAGAAGTACCTGGAATATTCGAGCAATTCTGAATACCCGCAGTGACGTCGCTTTCAGATATTGATCATGGATCGACTTGGTCCATTCTTGTGCCATCGAGTACATGCTTTTAACGTCATTCGTTTCCTTTTCTTGGTTCCTTCTTGACAATCAATATTGATCATGATGTTTTTAATAGTTGTGAGAACAATTGCGACAGTAGCTTGCAGGATTGTGTGGACATGTAACATGGCCCCCACCTCATTTCTTTTCGTCCCGAATAGATGTGTCGCCTTTTGTAGTTAAGGTTTCCAGGATGTAATATGGGGCAAGATGGTCCAGGTACACGATTTTAATTTCAGCTCTTGGTTTACGGTGTTCCTGTATGCAATATACAGCGCTGTTGATTCGTTTTGCAACTCGGTATGGTCCCTCTAATTTTGCTGCAGCTCCGGAGACCTTCCCTTCCGCCGTTGTTTGTTATATAGCCACACTAAGTCATCTTGCTGGAAGCCAGTGGAAATTGCCCTTAGGTCATACCTAGCCTTCATGCGGTCGGTTGCCAATTCGAGGTGTTTTTGCACTGTCCGATGTATCTGGTTCAAACCTTGCCCTAGTTCACTTGCGTATTACGATCGTTTGGGGCTTCTCAGGGGGTGGTTCGAACTTTAAATTAGCCGGCAGACAAATAGTCCTTTCAAAAATGACTTTGGCTGGGGCTTCGACCGTCAGTGCATGTTCGGCAATCCTATACCATCAAGATTAATGAAATGTGCCGGTCCCAGTCGCTTTTGTTCCCGTCAACCATCTTGACCAGGTGTTTACTGAGTATGCTGTTGAATCGTTCGACCATTCCATCATATTGAGGATGCAGTAGTGTTATCCTCGTTTTCTGTATCCCCAACAGCTCGCATATTCTGCCAAAAACTAGTGACTCAAAGTTTCAGCCTTGTTTTGAAAGTAATTTCTAAGGTAAGCCGTACATACTTACCCGATTTAACACTAGCTGTTCGGCTATAGTAGTTACTTCCTAGTGGAAACGGGGTAGACTTTGGGCCACTTGCATGAATTGTCGGCCACAACCGGCGTGTATAGATTTCCCCATTTAAACTTCGGAAAGGGTACTGCGATGTCAACAGCGATTCTTTTAAACGATACCCCCACGTTATAACTTTGCATTTGTCCTCTCAATCGTCGCTTCGTACCTTTGACGGAAGTGGAAATTGTACTTCTACGGTACCAGTCCTCTACGTCTTCCTGAGCATGCAGCCAGTAGAACCTTTCCTGCGATGTCGCTAAGGTCTTGTTAACACTAAGGTGGCCGCCTGAGGATCCTCCGTGCATTTCCTTAGCCACATCGTGGATTCGGCTTTTGGAAAGTACAGTTCACATCCTATAGGAGCTGCCATCCGCCGTTTCTCATTTCCCCTTTAGAACGCCACCCTCCGCCTGGAGAGCGTTCCATTGTGCCCAATAGCTTTCCAGAGTGGCACCATGCATCGAAACGTCCTTCCATTCAGGTCGCCCTGTTGTCTTCTTCCCTATAAGTAATGGTTCGATATCTTCATCGGCTAGCTGGGCATTTCGAATCTCCTCCAATCTTCAAACTTCATCGAATTCAACCGTTATCACTCGTAGATCAACGGTCGGCTCTTACTCCTCAATCCGTCGGCAATACTTGCAGTTAGCTGGACATGGACGACGAGATAGGGCGTCAGCATTTCCATGAACTCCACCCTTCCAATGAATAATTTTATAATCGTATGACTGCAATCTTTCGATTCATCTTGAACCCTGTCCCTCGGAGTTTTGGAAGTTAAGCAGCCATCTCAGCGCTGCACGGTCTGTTCGAAGAACAAATGTCTGGCCGGATGGGTGCTTGTAGAACTGCTTGGTGGCCTCTATTAGTTTAGTTAGTTTTTCCCGCTTTTGGAGAGATCTCGACTGTAATACGAGAGGACTCTTTCATCGCCATCAATATGCAGGGAGAGTACAGTTCCAAATCCACCGTTGCTTGCATCGATGTCAACTACAAACATTTCACCGGTTTTGGATATGCCAGCACGGGTGATTCACTCGGTTTCTCCTTCAAGGTCACAAAGGCTGCCTTACATTGTTCATTCCAGATATACGGAAGATTTTTCTCGGTTAGCTGATGGAGACACTTAGCTATGTCGGCAAAATCTTTGACGAATCTTCGATAGTAAGTCGCCAGACCCAGAAAACTTCGTATTTGGCACTTATTGTTTTCATGGCTTCAATTTTTTCAGGGTCTGTTTTGACTCCTTCTGCTGATACAATGTGCCCCAGATATTTTACTTCATCTCCAAAAAGGGCAAACCTGTCGGAACCAAGTTTCAAATTTGCCAGCCGCTATTGGGAGAACATCTCTTTTAAGCTCCGCACATGCTCTTGGTACGTTCTCCCCATAACAATGATGTCATCTAGGTACACCAAGCATATTCCATCAGGCGGTGGAAGGTGTCTGGTGCATTGCAAAGCCAAAATGGCATCACCACAAATTGCCACAGTCCCGTCCCAACGGAAAATGCGGCCTTCTCTCGATCCGTCTAGCCGATTTCTACTTGCCAGTAGCCACTCTTGAGATCGAGTGTGGTTTGCGTTGGCTAAAGTATCCATGCGGGTAACTATCTTTCTTAGTGACGTTGTTAAGCTGCCTATAATCGCCACAAAAACGAAAGCTACCATCCCTTTTCTGTACTAGAACTACTGGCGTGGCCCATAGACTGACAGAAGGCTCAATAACACCTTGTTTTTCCATGTCCATGCTGGTGGTTGAGTCTGCTGTGTTCAGGACTCTAGCTGCCATGTATCCATTCCTTATATATGTTAAAAGGCTACGTCTTACAATTAAACTGCACAATATTGACGTCTTCGTTGGCCCCATCAGATGAGATCGGTAGTCTCCAGAATCATCACCTCAGAAGATTTCGGTACATCAGTGTCAGTACATACTACCACATTCATCTTGGGAATTCGGACGCAGGGATCCTCCATCAATACTTTTACATTCCGCTATTTCAATACTCATTTACTCAAATCCAACGTGATTCCATGTGGTCGCAAAAATTCACTCCGAGAATGCTGTCATCCACAATGTTCGCGATCAGAAAATCATGTCGGAACGTACGGTCTTCCAACTATGTCTGGAGGTTGAACTCTCCATGGACAGGGGCAGTATCTCCCATAGATGTTCCTAGTGGAAAAATCCTGCCTTTGTAAAATAGTTGTTGCCACACTAGGTCTGGTCGGATAATCGATCGGGTTGCAGCAGTATCGATTGTTATGGTGCAATGTTCTCCGTCAAATTGACCCGGAAGGCATAAATCTGCGTCTCCACGATGTAGTCTTGACATGGTGATCGTGATGCTGGGGATGTCGATCCTCCTCGCCAACCTCTGCCCCATGAAGTTGGCTCTTACATGTTTCTCGACCCCTCAGTTTGAAGGGCTTCAATTCTGGGCTCCTGACTCGGTCTTGATCACCTCCTAGCTGCACACCGTAGACCAAAACTCAGTTTTCTTCGCTTCTTGCGGTATCTTTGCAGGTGTCCCTTCTCACCGCAATCCAGCATCTAGGCGCACCATGTACCTGCGTTTCTCGCTCAATTGCCACGCGCTCACGCCTGGACTCATCTGGCACTACCCCGCGAACCCGGGCAATGATATGAGTCACTTTTTTGCTGCCTCAAAGCTCAGACTATAAGCCCATGCGTCCTTAATCGTTTGCTTTTGAGCTAAATGCATGGTTTTAGGCAATTCCTTACCCTTAAATGTGCTGTTGAATGCCTCTGTTCCTGCGTCATCTCGATGTTCTGGGCCATAAGCTGGGTAGGCTAAAAAGTACCAGTCACTTAATGTGTTGGGCTAGCTGCTTTAGGGTTTCGCCAGATTCCTGCATCCGATGCCATAGCTGTGACCGATAAACCTGCTTTAGATGATCGTCTCCATAACGCATGTCGAGCGTATTCAATATAGCAGCCGAGGTTGAGTCCAACTCAACGGGGATAACCTGCAAAAGCTCGGCACCTGGGCTCCTCAGAGCAAGAATTAGTGCAGTTGCTTGTTTCTGCTCATTCCAGTAATTTGTCCTAGTGGCGGCTTCAAACTGGGTTTTGTAAATACTCCAGACTATTTGCCCATCGAATATTGGTGCTTTCACATTTCTGAATGTGCTTTGCGCTATGGTTATAAGGGGGCTGATAAGGTGGTTACTACTGCCTTCACTGCTTTCAATTCCTTTATCATTTTTCCATCTCAAGGTTGATTCCCTCTTTGACATGGCTGACCTTCTCCTCGACCTGGTAAAATTTTTCCTCGACGCATTTAATTTGATTGCTCAGACTACCGAGCTCCGCTTTTATTTCGGCTGACTGACTTCAAATAAGTTGACTGTTTTTGCATATCTCCTTTGATTTCGATTCCCTGCTGGTATAGCTTTGTCGATTCCTCCTCCAGCTTCTATGTTGGACTAGCTTCATTGATTGCTCCTTCAGCTTTTGTGTGATGCCTGCCTTGATTTTGAATGCTTGTTGGTATAGCTTCATTGATTGCTCCTCCAGCTTCAGTGTGATATCTGCCTTGCCTTCCAATGTTTCTCGGTCCAGCTTCACGGATTATTCATTTTGCTTTGCAGTTGAACTGGATGACTGTTATCACTGCTCTTGCTGCATCAGCATCAACATTTGCAGCGGTGCATTTTGTGGTTCCTTTGATTTTGGTGTTTCTGTTGTTCCCTTAAGCTCCGACATGGTCAATTTATTAATTTTTTAATGTCAATTTCGTGGCATTTTTATTATGTCAGCTTTTTCTTTCCACAAGTTTCCGCGATAAGTTTCACCATAGTGCACTTTAAAACTGTTTAAAATTTTTCACTTTCAAAATTTACACTACTATTGTGTGTTACGGTTCGCAGCTGATAAGTTTAATGTTCCGGGAATGTGAAAACGCACTGTCTTTTAAATTAAGTTAAGACAGTTTACTTACTAAGAATGCACAATAATTGATTTCACCATTTTACAGTTCGCATTTTAATTTACTTTTCACTTGTCTATCAATCTATATTTCAACTGTCTTCAAATATATCACGAAAATCTTTCACTTCATTATCAATCAATATCGCCTTTAGTTCGCACTCTACTTTTATTGCAGTTTTTACGATCGCAGTTTTCCTATCGCAGTTGCTATACCCCCCATTCATCCAGCTTGGCTTTATATAGGGTCTCTAGTCATTCAATCCGTTTCTCGTATGTTGGCGAATGTTCTGACGAGAAGAACCTGTGGCGCCATGGATCACTCCAACGTCAGGATATCCGTCACGGCGCAGGCAGGTCCTCGTCCCCCGAGAGATTTTCGCCTGCCGGCCAATTTCCCACATCAGCGGCTCGATCAATTGGCTCGAGAAAATGTAAAACTTGCTTGAGCTGTTCTTCGAGCTTCTCATGATGTAATATACCAGAGAAGTCCGTTCTCCTATGTTCTCAAGAGCCAGACCTAAGCAAACACAAAGGCAGTACAATTATTGTCATCATCATCGGAATCATCATCCTGTAATGATTTTTAACATTTTTAGTCCAACGCGGGACCGACCTCTCATCGGTTCTAGACGTTAAGTCTGAGTAGTGCCAACGGATGGTACCAACAGGTCAACCAATCCGTGCACCGTAACCCATTCACGCGGTGGCTGCTTGTCGGCCAGCTAGTTCGGAGAGGATTTCGGTCGCGGGTCTCCGAATGGGTTACGCTCAATAACAATATTTTCGGCCACCTGAACACGCCCGTTTTCAAAACGCGTTACAAAAAAAAAACAAAACCATACGGAGAAGAAACCTACTTTACGTTACTCCGTATTTTTCTTCTATTACCAGTCAAAGTACAAAAATCTAATTTTCGTTTCGCGTTCCCGAATTTCCGACGCGGTACCGAAAAGTATGCTACTTTAAATTAACCCGACGAAACCTACTCTAAAGAAATGACGAAACAATCAAAGGTACCGCGTACCGCGCGCGACGCGAAACCGACCTAAGCGGATTTGTCGAAACCCTACCCTCGCGACGGCATACCTACCTTACACTCTCTGTTCCCCCTGAAAAAGAACGAGCCACTGAAAAGGAAAGTCGTGGTTAAAGTTTTAGCAATTCATTTTTAATAATACAAAGATATTGAATAAAACATAAAGGGAATAACTAGAGTAAAGCATTCTAATTCTTATAATATTAAATATTTGTCTCACGTCTAAGATACAATTTTCCCACTACGAATGGTCATTCGCATTTATTTTCAATATAGTTTACACTGGCCTGATTTAAGATAATTATTTTCGTAGTAAGATTTCTTTACATTCGTCTTCAAATCTGTTTTAATAGATACAAAATATTCATATTTTTTTTCTAAGTTTCCTAATGCTTAGCTGGGGCTAAAATAAACTTAACGTTTAGCTCAAGATAATTTCAACATCAACTAAATTAACAACTTATTGAATCAAAAATCGCCAATCCTTGAGCATACTCCTTAAAATTGCTCTAAATATGTCTTTAGAAATAAGTGAACGATGAATTTTTCAACCAAATCAAGAGTTGTAAAGAAATACTTGTACAATATAAAAAGTTTCTAAGCAAAAATTTCGCAACGTATCCACTTTATTCGGAAGAGTCCATTTGAACAATTATCTTCTTGTTTGAATCAAGTAAATTTATTTTTATTTGAATCATGCAAAATAAGATGTAAACTAATTTGTGATTTATTATCACAGTGTAAGATAGAATAGCTTTTATAATTTGAAATATTAATTTCTCGATACTCAGAAGTGCAAAGTTTTCAGTGATTCAATTTACTTTATAGAACGACAAAGTGTGACAACAAAAGTTAAAACTAAATTTGCAAGGCCTTGCAACTTTAAGAGGGGCTTTATTATAATTATAGAAGATAAATTCATAGAACAGTCTAGAATAGTACACTTTTAAGAGTTCACAAACTCAAATTGCCATAAATATTGTGAAAACAGAATTAATTAAGAGTCTGAATTTAGTTATAAGTTTGAGATACCAACAAGTCAGGTCATAGCGTACTACTTCAACTTATAGTTAGGATGTAAATGAGAAATATTTTTAAGGCTAGCATGTGAATGATGACAAATCTTGAAAATGGAGAAGCAAACAACGAGGCTGCTTCTTATAGTAACTTTTTTTTCAAACAAAAACGGTCGTTTTATCGTTTTAATTTTCAAGTGTATTTAATAATTTCCTAGTGTGTTTTCTGTTTTGTTTGATAAAAGTATATCTCTTTGTGATACTTGAATAAAATTCGAAATTAAAGATTTGTCGAAAAATCAGTACTTTATTACCCGAAGCCGTGTCAACATATTCATCACGACTGTAATACAAATCAGGAACTTCCATGATATGCGGCGCCGAACGATTGGACCGCCGGAAACTTGCTTTGGAAATGAAGTCTTTGAGGAATGGTTTTATTCTCAAAGAATCAAATATATACTTTCGCTTTCAGTCGGTAAAATACGACGGGCGAAATATAAACCCTGCCCAATGAATATTGATACTTGACCCGGTCTGCAGAACTGACACCAATACTAATCAAACAACTAGGCAATCATGGATGTCCAGTAGGTGAGTAAATTTTAGTTATACTAATTTATCGATATCAAATTAATTTAAAAGTGAAAATGATTAAGATTCGTATGTATTAGTCGGCTTCTTGAGGTTAACATAACATCGAATATGGACCATAAACGATGCTTATCTGATGACCATGTGATAAGCCGATCCGAAACTGTCCAACTGTCACCACCTTCTGCTCAGGATATTTGAGATTCTCATCAAAATCACCACGAACTATGTGCACATCATTTGCCAGCGTTTTCAGATAATCATATGATTCTTTCGTGCATAAATTGCCGGTACATAAGATATGATGTATGCGCCCAGGAACCAATAGCTTTTTAAATTTTGACGGCAGGCTACTACATCGATGTGGAATGTGCAAGTCCCCAAGAACTACAACAAGCATTTTGAAGAATAGTTATCAGAGTGCAAAGCAACACTCTTTAACTTATCTTTCCAAAACTTTTAATCTGTTTATCATCGATATCCCACGGAAATAAATTAGCGGCGACTTGAGTTTGACAGCACTTGCACGTAAAATGGCGTCATTTCTTATACTTAATACTGATACTTAGCTGGCAAATATGATCCTCCACCGCCTCCTTGAGTTTTCATCCAAATCCTGCCTATACACGAACAGCCCAAATGGTTCACTCCTTCCAGGAATGCTTCGACCATCAGCTGTGAGCCGATTCAGCAGGAACTGTTTGGTTCGGCAGCCGACGACCGTCTTGGAGCGAAGAAGTCCCTCTCGCCAGACAAGCTGAATGCCTGATGCTGTCTCAAAAAAACTTTCCTTCAGTGCCTTCGGCGAATCCAAACCAAGCTTGCGCCTCCTTCCGCGTGTCAGCAATCCAACTCATGGGGCGACGAACTACAAACAAAACATGGTAAGGCATTCGTCGATGTAACTCGAACGAAAAATTATTACCTCTTAATAGTTTTTCATCACTCAACTTTCTTATTGCTGTTACTTAGCCAAACGATTAACCAATGTCCGTACAATAGCTGCAATTACCATGAACCGTTATTTTCATACACAATTCTCGAATTTTACGTCCAACAAGAGGCGCCAAATTCGCTGACATCTGTCCAAATCAAAGTATACTGAACGCCATCACCTCCATGTGGCTGTCAAATCCACCGGTTGTCACATCGGACAAAACAGCTGTGTGTGGAATGGCACGCCATATGGCGGCAATGTGCCTCTCCAGTTGTCGCCAGTGGCATAGTTTTCTCGATGGCCACGGTGGAGGGGCATTTCCAGATGGCTATGTCTCGAAATGTGCCGGGGTTTGGGATTAATTCTATATTTCGAATATTTATATCCACAGATCTAAATATTTGGACAGAAAAAAAATATTTTCTGCGCAACGATATCCGCACGACAGATGAAGTCCGCTGGCACTTCGAGGACATATCCATCTGGCCGGTTGCAAGGGTTCGGGATCGGAATCACTTCGATTCTCGGGCGTAGGCGTCACATTACAATCCCATCATCGGAGACATCATCGTCATCATCATCGGAAACATCCTCAACACCAACATCACGCATCATCCTAGTCATTAACGAAAGAATAAAAACAAATATATGTTATTAAGAGTAAAAGTTGACTTTCAAAGTGGTGAACCCGACATCAAAAACATGGTCTTTGGACGAGAAGATGACGAGGATGCTGTGCGCAACCCAGAGCTCTTAATCTCACTGAAACAGCCGCCAAGCAAGCCAGGAACAGCAGGTCAAAGCCGACCACCCCCGTCTACAAGACCGACACCGTTCGGCCTTTTACAACAGCCATCAGCTCAACACGTCAACGGTGTTGGCTACTGCAAGCTGCCATCCATCTGGTGCGCCAGCCCGGAGTTGTGGTTCTTCCAGGTTGAGTCCCAATTTCAAGTGCATCAGGTCACAAGGGACTCAACCAGGTACCACCTCACGGTCTCCTCGCTGGACCACGACACAATCGCCGAGGTGGCCGACATTATCCGCACGCCGCCTGAACTCGACAAATATAAGAGCCGCAAGGCGGCTATCATTTCGCGTTTCACGGATTCCCCCCACACCCAATTACACAAGCTCCTCACAGGCGTCGAGCTCGGGGACAGACGACCGTCACAGCTGCTGCGCCACATGCGCTCTCTTGATGGCACACGAGTCAGTGATGACGTACTACGGGTCAAATGGCTCGACCTCCTACCGCAGCAAACGTGGCGCATGCTGCTGCTTATTAGGAATCAGACGCTGGAGGAGCTCGCGGCGGTCGCAGATGAGGCACACGACATGGGCCCGGCAGTAATGGCCACGACCATGGACCGAACCACATGCTCATCTAGCCCCGCCTCAACGCGTAGTTCCATGGACCAGGTCGCCGCCTAGTTAGCCGCCTTGCGCTGAGCGATTACCCAGTAGGCAAGTTTGACCCGTGATGCACTTCAGCAAACATTCATTAATGCCAATATACAGCGCGGGCGCTCCTCGCAACGAGACGGCCGTCAAGGAAGGCCACGCTCTGCCACTCCAGGTCCAGACCCACGCAAAGGATTTTGCTGGTACCACAGCAAGCATGCAGCCTTAGCTATGTGCTGCAAGCAGCCTTGCACCTTTCCAGTACAAGACACCACCGTAAGACGCTCGGAAAACTAACCTCGCCGGCGCTGTACCTGGCGGAAACCGCCGGCAATATCTCGGACGAACGCCTCTATATCTCCGACCGTAGCACCAAGACTCGGTTCCTAGTAGACTCCGACTCTGCTTTGTCTATCATTCCAGACCTCTTGAGAAGCAGAGACTCGTGCTACAGGCAGCCAATGGTACGCCTATCAACACCTTCGGCACCAAGCAACTCACACTGGACTTTGGGTTGCGCCGCCCATTCCAGTGGCCTTTCGTCATTGCAGACGTTCAGACAGCCGTCCTAGGAGCCGATGTGCTAAATCATCATGGCCTAATCATCGACCTTCGAAACCGCCGCCTCAGGGACGATCGCACCAACCTTTCAACGGCCTGCGTCCTTGGCCCTGCTCCAGCTGTGAATAGCATAAGCGCAAGTGCCATGGCCAAAGACCCGTACAAGGAGCTCATCGCCAAACACGAAAACATGCCCATCCAACCCGGCGAGTTCACTTCGATCGCTGATCTACCCGTGCATCATCAGATAGTGACACATGGCCCGCCTGTCTTCGCACGACCGCGCTGCCTCGCCGAAGAACGCCTGATCGCAGCGAAAGCCGAATTCACTCTTTTTTCGGAACGAGGTATTACCCGACCTTCATCGAGCCAATGGGCTAGCCCCCTGCACATGGTTCCCAAGGACGGAGGCCATTGGAGAGCTACTGGGGACTACCGGCAACTCAAGGCCCACGCGTAATTCGTAAGGATGCCTCTTGGCCCACGCAACGCAGCCCAAAAAATGCAACGGACACTCAACCATCTGCTGAGGAAGCTCGACATCATCCGCACACATTAGTTTTTTCAGCCAGCCACGACCACCACCAACGTCACCTTGAGCAGCTTCTCTCTATGCTGCAAGCCGCTAAGCTCCAAGTCAACTGGGAAAAATGCCAGATCAGCATGTCCGAGGTCACGTTTGCCGGGTACCATATCTGCGAGACAGGATTTCGACCACCAGCCCTCAAGACTGAAGTCATCGCATCGTTTCCCAGACCGACCGATTCATCATTTTTATCGCCGCTGCATGCCACACGCTGCCGAGTCCCAAGCACCACTCTCGGAACTGCTAAAAGGTTCTTCAACTAAGAGAACACCACTCATTTGGTCACCTGATGCTTAGGCCGCCTTTGTACGCTGCAAATAAGGAATTGCCCAGGCAGCCACGTCAGCTTTCCTTTCGCCCTCACATCCGCTGGTACTACGCACCGACGCATCCAACACCGCCATTGGCGCAGCCTTGGACCAGCAACGCGATGACAATACTTGGGTACCGCTCGGTTTTTTCTCGAGGAAGCTTTCCGAGACAGAACAGCGTTACTCCACCTACGACTACAAGCTTCTGGCTATCTTCGCCGCCATGAAATTTTTCCAACGCATGCTGGAAGGGAGGCACTTTGTCATCCACACCGATCACCGTCCACTAACTTTCGCGCTGACACAGCGCCTGGACAAAGCTTCACCCCGCCAAAGCGGACAGCTAGATTTCATCAGCCAGTTCGACACAAGACTGGAGTACACCCGAGGCGAAGACAACGTCGTTGTTGACGGGCTTTCACGAGTAGAGACAGTGACAGTGCCCACCGCATTTTCTGCCCGAGCAATCAGTGAAGCCCAGGCGACAGACACTCAGTTGCCGCACCTCCTGGCAAACTCCGGTTCAAACTGCACCGATTTGCTCTAGAAGGCTACACACTATACTATGTCGAATCCAACGGTACCATCAAGCCCTACTTGCATGTCGCGCTCCGACGCCAAGCATTTGACATCGTTCATCAGCTCTCGCACCCCAGGGGTCGCACCACCGCAAAGCCTGTTGCGCTCAAATTCTTCTGGTCAAGCTTGCGAAAGGACGTGTGCCGATGGGCAAAGCAGTGTGTACCATGCCAATGCTCAAAGGTCCACCGCCACAACCGCGCTGAGCTGGGTAGCTTCAAGAGGCCGGACGGACGTTTTGACCACATCCACGTGGACCTCATCAATCTTCCGATGTGTGAGGGCTACGAGAGCTGCCTCACCATTATTGATCGCTACACGTGCTGGCCACAGGCAATACCAGTACGTGACAGCAAAGCCAGCACCATCGCCAGAGCATTGTTTGACCACTGGATCGCCATATTTGGCATACCACTACAAATCACGTCAGACCAGGGCCGCCGATTTGAAGCTGACCTCCTAAAGCAACTCGGCCGCCTCCTGGGAGTCAACCACGTTCACACCATGCCATATCACCCACAGGCCAATGGCATGGTAGAAATAATGCACCGCACTCTCAAGGCTGCACTAAAATGTGCTCCCGAGACAGCTTGGCTGCAAGCGCTTCCAGCTACCTTGTTGGGCCTACGCACCACATTGAAGGAAGATCTGCAAGCCTCCCCAGCAGAAATGGTTTTCGGCACGTCGCTACGAATTCCTGGCGAGTTCATCGCACCTCAGGCAGCATCAGCCAGCGACCCGCACAGTTTCACCAATGAGCTACGCCGCCTATTTAATGTGATTCACCGATTCCCTCAGCCAGACACACAGAACATCATCCTTCCGTATTCAAAGACCTGGCCAGCTGCGAATACGTTTTCCACTGCATCGACGCAGTCGAAAAGCCACTCGACCAACCGTACACCGGACTACACCGAGTCATCGAGAGAGTCAGCGACCGCACCTACGTCATACACGTAAACGGCGTCACCAAGACCCTTTCCACCGACCACTTGAAGCCAGCGTACTTGCATCACTCCGATGCCCATTCATCAACGCCACCGTTACCACTAACTCTGCCAGCCTCACTACAGTTGCCCATGTCAACGCCCTTACCGCCATCACAGGCAATTCAACCGACCGATGGCATATTGATACAACGGCCACCACCTACTACTACTAGGAGAAAGGTCACATTATCACTCCCTTCGACGGGCACGAAGGTCATTGGGGAGGGAGTGACTGTGGTGCCATGGATCACTCCAACGTCAGGACATCCGTCACGGCGCAAGCAGGTCCTCGTCCCCCGAAAGGTTTTCGCCTGCCGGTCAATTTCCCACATTAGCGGCTCGAGTAAATGTAAACTATACCAGAGCAGTCCGTTCTCCTAGGTTCTCAAAAGCCAGACCTAAGTAAACACAAAGGCAGTACAATTATTGTCATCATCATCGGAATTATCATCTCATCATCGGAGACATCATCGTTATCATCATCGGAGACATCATCATCGGAAACATCCTCAACACCAACATCACGCATCATCCTCGTCATTAAACAAAGAGTAAAAACAAATATATATTATTAAGAGTAAAAGTTGACTTTTAAAAACCTATAATATTCGAGCAATTCTGAGTACCCGCGGTGACGTCACTTTCAGATATTGATAATGGATCTACTTGGTCCATTCTTGTGCGTTCGAGAACATGTTTTTGACGTCATTCGTTTACTTTTCTCGATTGCTTGCTTTCAATCAATGTTGATCAAGGTGTTATGTAATTAATAGTTGCGACAATAATTGCGACAGTAGCTCGCAGAATTGTGTGGACATGTAATATATATATATATACGAGGTGTGTTCAAAAAATATCACGAATTTTGTTTTTTTTTCAAAAATTATTTATTTATTCATGAATATCTATTTTGTCCCCTTCAAAGTAATCCCCATGAGATATTATACACTTATGCCAACGGTTTTTCCAATCTTCAAAGCACTTCAAAAAATCATTTTTTTAAATCTTGTTCAGCTCCTCCTTCGATGCCGTCTTAATCTCGTCAAGCGTAGCGTAACGTCGTCCTTTCATGGGCCTCTTCTGTTTAGGAAACAAGAAAAAGTCACAGGGGGCCAGATCTGGGGAATACGGTGGCTGCGGCATCATTAGTGTGTTGTTTTTGGCCAAAAAGTCGCGCACAAGCAACGATGTGTGAGCAGGGGCGTTATCGTGGTGCAAAAGCCAATTTTTGTTCTCCCACAAATCCGGGCGTTTCTGGTGGATTGCTTCGCGCAAATTGCGCATAACTTGCAGGTAATATTCCTTATTGACCGTTCTTCCCGGTGGCAAGAACTCATGATGCACCACGCCCCTGCAATCGAAGAAAACTGTCAGCAAAACTTTCACATTCGACCGAACTTGGCGCGCTTTTTTCGGTCTCGGTTCATGCGGCAGCTTCCCTTGAGATGATTGAGCTTTGGTTTCCACGTCATAACCATAAACCCACGATTCGTCACCAGTTATGACCCTCTGGAGCAAATTTCGTTCGTCGCGGACAGAGTTTAACATCTCATTAGCAATGTTCATGCGTTGCTGTTTTTGGTCGCAATTGAGCAATTTTGGTACGAATTTCGCGGCGACCCGTCTCATGCCCAAATCGTTGATAAAAATCGAATGGCACGAGCCAATCGATATGTTTAGGTCCTCAGCAACTTCTCTAACGGTGATTCGACGATTGGCCAATACCATTTTCTCCACTTCATTAATTTTTCGTCTGTTGTTGAAGTGCTCGGGCGTCCGGCACGCTCTTCGTCGTTCACATCTTCTCGGCCTTCTAAAAACATTTTGTACCACCGATAAACGTTGCTTCGGTCCAAGGTAGCTTCTCCGTATGCCACAGTCAACATTCGGAATGCATCCGCGCACTTAATTTCGTTTTTCACACAAAATTTGATACACGTTCTTTGATCCATTTTTTTTGAATAAGTAAAAATCGAAGACGATTGAAAACACGTGCAAGTAAAGCAGCTATCACCAATTAAGTGAACATTAAAAATGGCCGAGCTTGTCGGCATAAGTGACAGACATGAGTACCAACATAACGCCACAAAAAAAATCGAAATTCGAATATACGTAACCCGCGAAAATTCAAAATTCGCGATACTTTTTGAACACACCTCGTATATATATATATATATATATATATATATATATATATATATATATATATATGAATATATGTATATATATATATATTTATATATATATATATATATACACATTGTATACATATATATATATATATATATATATATATATATATATATATGTGTGTATATATATATATATATATATATGTATATATATATATATATATACATATATATATATATATATATATATATATATATATATATATATATATTTATACATATATATACATTGTATACATATATATATATATATAGATAGATATATATATATATATATATATATATATATATATATATATATATATATATATATATATATATATATATATATATAATATATATATATATATATATATATATATATATATATATATATATATATATATATCTATATATACACAAATATACATATAGGGTGATCCAACCATAATGCACGACGTTAATTGGGAGTCACACCTCAACGTCAAGTTTTTTTTTAATTTGACATTTCTTTGTTTCTGTGTTTGCCGAATTCGACCATGGAGCTAAGGTTGTTGAAGTCTTTTAAGAGAATGGGCGTTCAAATCAAAATGCATTCCGTGAACTTCGTGATATTTTTGGTCAGCATAATCGACGAAATGTGTCCACAATCGGGAGAATTGTGCACAAATTTCAGCAAGCCGGGTCTGTAGGAAATGTGAAATCACCTGTGCATGCTCGTCCATGTTGTTCTGCGGAAAACATAGCTGTTGTTCTCGATAGTGTGACAGAAGGTCCGTCAACCTCGATTCGTTATCGTGCCCAACAATTGAAAATTTCACGAACATCGCTGATGCAAATTTTGAACGAATAATTGAAGGTTCAATTGACGCAAGAGCTGAAGCCTACTGACCACTTCAAGCGTCGGCAATGCACCGAATGGTTGGTTTAACAGACCGAAGGCAATGGTGACTTTACAAAGCAAATTATCTTCAGCGAGGAGGCATACTTTCACCTCAGTGGACTCGTTAACTAGTAGAATTGCCGCATTTGGGCAAATGAGAATCCACGAGTGATTGTTGAAAAGCCGATTCATCCACAAAGTTTGACTGTTTGGTGCGGTTAATGGGCTGGCGGTGTGATCGGGCCGTACTTCTTGAAAAGGACTGCCAAGCAGTTACCGTGAGTTGTGTTCGCTATGACGAGATGATAACGGACTTCTTGTGGAGAGAAATTGTGTTTATGGCCCTGGACGGTATGTGGTTCCAACAAGATGGTGCCACTTGCCACACAGCCAACGAAACAATGCCTCTTTTGGGCGAAAACTTCAATTGCCGTGTTATCTCACGTTGTGGCGATGTTAATTGGCCGCCACGATCATGTGATTTCACACCGTTTGACTCCTTTCTCTGGGGATATTTAAAAGAAAAAGCGTACGTCAATGAGCCAAGAACAATTCAAGCGCTAAAGGATGAGATAATGCAGTACATTAACTACATTGAACTACATCAATTATGCCATCGTAGACGTGGCGAGCATTTGGGCGATATTTTATTTTGCATTTAATTGTTATAGATTCTTTTATTATAACAACAAATTTTAACATAATTCTCTGAAAGTTTTTTGTTTTATTTATAATTCGCATATTGCGTTTTGGTTAGACCACCCTATATATATATATATATATATATATATATATATATATATATATATATATATATATATGTATATAGATATATATATATATATATATATATATATATATATATATATATATATATATATAGATATATATATATATATATATATATATATATATATATATATATGTATATATATAATTAGATATATAGTATGTATATATATATATATATATGTAAATCATATTCACAAGAAACGAACATTCTTGAAGAAGTGTTTAAGATGCGAAATATATATATATTATACCTATCTAAGAAACTGAGAAATGAATAGCGTAACAATTGTTAAGCGTTTTTTAAATGCCTAACTCCCGTGGGCGAGTTTGGTTGGGCGTACCACCAATATACCCACTTGTATACCTCGGGTGCATACGTGAATCCACGCGATTAACCTGAAATACCTAAAAACTTCACTCAACTCTACTCTAGAGCTTCCCAAGTGAAACACACGAATTCCTAATTAAATACATTTATTAGTTCTTCAGAATACATTTAGTTATCTTGGTTTTTGATGGTAAAAAGTGCCTCCCGTTTGCGGCGCTATTCTGCCTTAAACTGTAACTTAAATTTGCCCTTGAATGACTCTCGCTCTGCTTTGGTTACAACAAGACGTGCCAATCGGCACATGTTACTGCTCTTCCGGCGATATTCCACTATGCGCCCAACTCTTGCCACTTCTCTTTCGGCTCGATCACAGACGTATCAAGCAGCTTGGCCAAGCGTGAACGGTGTTCCTTGATAGTGATTGGCTTCGGACCCGCTCTGGGCATCACAGCGATTGCTTCCTCGAGTGACGGACGGGGTTGACATGTCATCACAGGCCGCCGGTGGTTAGTTAGTGTCTGACCAATCACCACTCACGTATGTCGGTCATGGTAGTTACTGGTATTGCAAGCTGGTCGTTAAATTGAAATCACCGCCGGTGATTAATTTGAAATCGCGTTAACTTGCTTGTACCTGGGCAAAATTCCTTAGCAGGGCAAGTAACGCTGCTTGGATCTGGGCTGGTTGACTAGCTGGCTGATGTGCGTCACAGGTTAACAGTATGGCTGCTTGGATCCGGACCAAAACCTTCTTGAGGTCTGTCAGTCTCAGGCTAAATGCCTTGAGACATTTCTGCTCGGGCAAAGGCTTTGAGTAGGACAAGCGTAGTATCAAGAGTGATTCTCTTGTTCATGGCCATGAACATTTATACAAAAATAATGCTTACCCCAAGTTTACCTTTGTTGCCAATCAATTGCATTTCTTATTGAGTGCATTTAACCTCTTGGCTTAGTCAACTAAAATAAGGATAAATTTTAATAATAAATTAGTTATATGGATTGTTCAGGTAATTTTCACGTCGCCATCTATCGGTGACTAGCAACAATGCTTAAGCTTTTGGAGAAATGATTTTGTATAAATACTCTTCCAATTTACCCCAGCTTTGTGGGTTAGTCAATGCCAAGCCAACTGAACGAGCAAGAAGTATATGGCAATCTCACGCATACACTTTCTTCTCAAGCTTTTGTGCATGATGCAGTGTACGTACGAGAACCAATATGCGGAGCGTTAGTAATGCTCAAGACATTGGCCGAGCCTTATATCTTGAGCTTATATCAGATCCCTGTAGGGTCAGTGCTACTGTACGGAGCAGAGGTATGGAGCGACGCACTCAGCAAGGAGGTATACCGAAAAAGTTTGGCACAGGTACAGATAAGAGGAGCACTGAAGATTGCGTCTGTCACCCTCCTTGCTAGAAAGTGCCGGGCTTTTTACCTGCGCCAAAACGAGGATGCGAGGGAGATGGTTGTCCGTGAGGGGAGAAAGCGCTCACTCAATGATTGGCAGCAGTCTTGGCTGAATTGTACGAAGGGAAGGTGGACTGCGTGCCCCATCCCGGATGTGAGACCGTGGCTAAATCGAAGGCATGGTGAGACTGACTTCTACTTAACCCAGCTTTTGAGCGGGCATGGGTGTTTTTAGTCTTATCTGCAGAAGATTGGTAAGTCACGGTCCCCCGACTGTCGGTTTTGCCCAGAAGAGGAGGAAAATGCCTGTCACACATTTTTTTGCGTGCACAAAATGGGACAGGCTGCGAAGGAACCTCTACAGGAAGACAGGAGAGCTCACCCCAGGTAATATAGTCGCGGTGATGCTCGAATCGGTTGACAAATGGAACCAAGTGGTACATTATGCTCGGGCAGTCCTAAAAGATAAAAGGGACTCACAGCAGCCGGGTGCGTTGGGGATGCGGGATCGCTTGTCTGGCACTTTCTCTTCCCCTCTTCCCCTCTTCCCCTCCTGCTAGGAAAGAGATCCCCCAGCTTGAAGGCGCCTCACGGCGTAACAAAACGAGACCTGGCCCAAAGTAATGTGTCAAATGGTTTCAGGCTGGGTTCTCAGGTTTACAGAGGAGGTGTTTAGTGGGTCGTCCAGTCACCTTCTTGCGACCATGGGAGTCTCACACTCTGTGCATAAATGGTATTCACCTCCTTACCACAAAACAAGTTGGGTAAACAGACCTACGCTCATGTCAGAAGGGTTTTGTATTCAATTTACAAAATGCAGTCACCAGATCGAATGAAACCAAGAAACATGTCAATGACAATTTTATTGGAGAAAATATGAAATTCGAAGATCATACTATTATTAACAAAGTTGAACGAATTTCAACTTCTGAGGTTTTTGTTATTGTTATACTCATAAATATCTCCCTTGATAATTATTTCAGATGTCCATTCGCGAGGGAAGAAACACATTTTTCATGTATTTCCCCCCTGAAGCAAAAAGTGACAGTTTAAGAACTGTTTTGAAAAGCTCCCATGAAAACTTTCATTTCATACTCATACCGGCTACGTTTGATGATTTTTTTTCAGGGGCCACTCCCCTGTACTGTTATCATCGATTAATGGCCAATATTTTCGAATCCTAGAGTGGTTACAAAGCCCATTTGCTAGGAGCTCTCTCCCGCCTCCTTGACTTGTTTCACTTATGAGTATTAATTGCAGGTACTCATCTTCAGTCATTCATTAAATTGAATCAAGTGTTCAAAGCATGCAACTTAAATGTTGAAGTTGGGAAAAAATAACTCAAAATTATTCAATCTTCGCATTTAAAACAGCCACTATTTTGCTTGGCGATTACTGATACCACTAGCTGAACCGATTCTCAAAGATATTCATGAGACCTATCATTCCTGAAATTTTCATGCAAATCCTAGCAAAACTGTAGTGTCTGAGTCGGTAAAAAGCGCATGTTGTTCTATAGCCATATGTTGCCATAGTAATAAATGCAGCGCATATTGTTCCATAGTAATACAGGAAAACTCAAACCGCTATAACTTCGCTCGATATGATTCAATCTTTATGAAACTTTCAGGGTAGATCAATCTTATAAATAGTTATCTGTTTACTGAATTTCATTGAATTTAAGGGTACCGTTAAGGTTTTTTCAAGAAAACATAAAATCGATAAATCATACTATTACTAACAAAGTTGAGTAAATTGCCACTTCTCACGTATTTGTTGTTGTTGTACTCATCAAGGCCTACATTCTTGATTTTTTTCAGATTTTTCGGATCACAGGTGTCCAATCGCGAGGGGGGGGGACACAAATTTTTCGTGTATTTCCCCTCCCTGTGCACCCCTTGAAGCAAACTTTGCCAAACTAAGACCTGTTTTGAAAAGACTTGTCATTTGATATCCATATCGGCTACCTTCAATGAATTTTTTTTTTCGGGGGGTCACTCCCCTATATGGGGAGACCCCCCTTAAAAACCTTATAAAAAATTTTTGTAGTTGAACTTTGAAGAGAGCACCACTTTACACCTACATACAAAATTTTATGTTTCTAGCTTAAGTAGTTTCCGAGAAAAACTGCTGTGACACACGGACGGACGGACGGACGGACGGACAGACAGACAGACGGACAGACAGGACGCGATTTTAGAAGGGTTTGTAAAATTATTTTACAAAACCCTAAAAAAAGCCCTTTAACAAAAAAGTCTGATTCTTCTCACTTTTTGGGGTTTATGTGAAGTGCAGAGCCTTCCCAGAAGTCAGTGCACTTTTAGCTGATTTAAAATTAACCAGTTATTTTGTGCTATTTGTTAATTTCTCAGAATTAACTCTTTTAATCTCGAAATTGGTTAGTTTTTTTCAGCTTCCAATAGCCGAATAATATCTTTTCCGCTTTTCTGTATTTTTGGAAACTTTTTGAGAGGGACCAACAACACTGCGAGCTGGTTTCATATTTTTATTTTTAAGCACTGTATAAAATTAACATCGTTATTTTGATTAAAACTACCTTCAATGCATTCTTCAACGTCCATTTCTTGCTGTAGTCCGCCCAGCACTGCATAATAGTGTTGGCTGCAGTTAGAGCCTCCAGCACTTAGTATTTCCTCTGGGACAGCTTATTTGACAGCTTTTTTTGCCTTGATTTCTTTATTGATTTTATTTATCGGCTCTGCATCTCAAGTTTTCATCCCCATCTTGAACATACCTTCGAGAGATTTAAGTCATAGTCTCAATTCGTGATTTTTAAGTCGAAGTCGAATCACTTCTTGTTTTTTTTTCAACTATTTAAGTTTCCGCCATCTGGGGAGCTTTCTTGGTTACTCGTACGTCTCCTTTAATTGACAATTGCCGCTAATTCATACAGCTTGTCTCCCCAGGGTCCCCCAATGGTGGGATGCCGTCGGGCATTTTTTCTTTAATTTGCTTTTATGGTCTTTATTTGAAATTATGGTGATATGGTTATTTTCTTTTCCTTCCTGCTTTGAAAATCTTCGATTCAATGTGTTTCTACGACACTCTTTTCTATACACTATTTTATTTAGTTCTTTAAGTAAGGGAAGTAATAGTTTCTTTTGAGATGAGCTAGGATCTCTTTTATCCCATGGTGACAAAGACATATAAAGTAATGGACGCAAAATGAGCTTATTTTCATCCAGACGTGAGTGAAGTACTTTTACTACATACATGCCTTCCTCTCGCATGCGAATTGAAATCCCCCTACCTTTCACGCCGCTAGAGAATCCACACACTCAAGTGGCTCTCTAGTTGCTCTCACGGAAATCTCACTCCTCTTACGCCTTAACCCCCGAATTGTCAACAAAATATCAACTATATGATTGAAAACATATGATTTGTGAAAATTCAACATTAATGGGAAACGTCTAATCAAGTTGAATTTTAAATTGTACACAAAACAATTTTTTTAAGATAAACCGTGTTGAATCTAGTGCAAATGCGTTGCAAATGTGATAATTAATCAAACTGAAAAGTTTGTTACGAATCGCGAGTGTTTTTGTATCGAAAAATGAAAAATGTAGTGACGTGTGTGGGATTATAAAAACAGCTCTAGGAAGTATGTCAGGGACGTATCCTTCGTAGGGTAAGTCATGCTCAATCTTTTACATCGTTCAAGTCAGAATACCCGCACGGAAAATTGATTTAGTTCAAGATGCGAAAAAGAGTGGGAGACGTCACGTCAAATTCATTTGAAATTCGAATCAACAACAAATAAAGCGCCAACTTCACAATACATGATAAAGTGCTTCAATTCTCTCGATGGATTTCGTATCCATTCTCTCTGAGATCTATGCATGGTGATTATTGTACTTTTGAGATGGTAGTTGTTTATCTTGGTCATTACTTTCAATGGTCTCCTTAAGACGCTCAACGCATCTGACTAATTGATAGCATCCGGATTGTGAAAAATGCTTTATAAAAACTTTTTAAAGTGTTCTAAAAATGTCATCTGGGGGAAAAATTGCTATAGTTTTGTTTGGGGGATGAATTTTTTAAAGATCTCAGTATGAATGGTTTCTGAAAAGTCCTGCATTTCAGCCGTTTGTCTTTGATTATTTCTAAACGATGTTTCAACGAAGGTTGATGGTTTTCTATCAGTTCTTTCTAGGACTAGTTGAAGCGAAAACACTTTTAAAGGTCTTTCTAAAATTGAGATATATGTATTCATGTCTTCTTCTGCCAAATGTATTGTGGTACCTCTTGGACTTTGAGCCAAAATGTCTGAAGGTGAGTCCATGGTTTCGTTGTTGTGTATTTCTGTAGATGCTGCCTTGATGTTTGTTGGGGCTTTCATTCCACTCAGAGCATCACTTTTACTTTTTCGACAGTTCTTTTTAGGGTTTTGTACTAAAATACAAAACCCTATTGCTATCACGACATGTGTCCGTTTGTCCGTCCGTCTGTAGGTCACAGCATTTTTTCTCCGAAACGATAAAAGCTACAGCAGTAAAACTTTGTGAAAAGGTCCGAAGTAGTGACTTCTTGAAAGCTCAAGGGCGGGAAAATTTTTCAAAGGGGTTTAAGGGGGTCTCCGCATATGGGGAGGTGACCCTTTAAATGGAAAGGTATTGATGAGATCTTTTTAAAACAGGTCTTAAAATTGCCTTACCGGTACCGAGAGGGGGAGGGGGAAATGTACGAACTTTTCACGTACTCCCCGTCGCGATTGGACACCTTTGATCGGAAAAATCTGACAAAAATCATGAATGTAAGCCTTTATGGGTACAACAACAACAAATACATGAGAAGTTGAAATTCACTCAACTTTGTTAGTAATTGTACGATATATCGATTTTATGTTTTCTTGAATAAACAGATGACTATTTATAAGATTAATCTGTTTCGAGAGTTTCAAAAAGATTCAATGGTATTTAACGAAGTTATAGCAATTTGAATTTGCCTGTATTACTATGGAACAATATGCGCTGTATTACTATGGAAACATATGGCTGTGGAGCAATATGCGCTTTTTACCGACTCAAACACTGCAGCTTTGCTAGGATTTGCATGGAAATTTCAGGAATGATAGGTATCATGAATCTCTTTGATAGTCAGTTCAGCTAGTGGTATCAGTAATGCAAAAATTGAATAATTTTGAGGTATTTTCCCCCCAACTTCAACGTTTAAGATGCATGCTTTGAACACTTGATTCAATTTAATGAATGACTGAACATGAGTACCTATAATTAATACTCATAGATGAAAAAAGTCGAGGAGGCAGGAGAGAGCTCTCAGCAAAAGGGCTTTATAACCATTCTAGGATTCGAAAAAATAGGCCATGAATCGATGATTACAGTACAGAGTAGTGGCCCCTGAAAAAAATTTCATCAAAGGTAGCCGATATGAGTATCAAATGGAAGTTCTTTATGGGAGCTTTTTAAAACAGTTAATAAACTGACAGTTTTTGCTTCAGTGGGGGGCAAAGGGGGGGAAATACATGAAAAATGTGTTTCCTCCCTTGTGAATGGACACCTGTGATCTTAAAAAATCTGAAAAAATTATCAAGGGAGATATTTATGAGTATAAGGATAACAATACCTCAGAAGTCAAAATTCGTTCAACTTTGTTAAGAATAGTATGATCTTCGAATTTCATATTTTCTCCAATAAAATCATCTTTTACATGTTTCTTGATGTTATTCGTTGCTGGTGACTACATTTTGTAAGTTTAGTACAAAACCCTTCTGACATGAGCGTAGGTCTGTCTACCCAACTTGTTATAAATTATCTTACAGTCGTACTCTTCAAGTTTAAGCATTCAATAGATATATCTGGAATTAAGGTCTTTTAGACTCATTATCCATGTGGTTTGTGATCGGTTCCGATTTTGAATTTCCTTCCGAACAAATATGGTCGGAAATATTTGGTGGCCCATACAATTGCTAAAATTTCCTTTTCTATTGTGGAGTAATTTATTTCGGAGCCATTTAAGGTTCTACTCATGACAGAATGGTCCCAATTGCAAAATTGCTTGCGTTGGTTGGTAATATTAAGGGCTTACTAAAATCAAGATGTTGTAGGATTTGGTCATTTATACGAAGATTTTTAACAATCTTCAAAAGCACATACGTAGTTATCATTAAGATCTATGGTACGTTCTTACTTCAGACATTCTGTCAGGATTTGGTCAATTTTACAAAGTCTCTTACACATTTATGATAATATACTAGCAAACCAAGAAACGATATAATCTCCTTTGGTGTTTATGGTATAGGGTGGATAGCTATTGCAAGAATCTTTTTAGTATTGGGTTTGATGCCGTCGGTTGTGACGATGTGACCCAGGACCTCGATCTCTTTCTTCAAGAATTCCGACTTGTACAATTAGACTTTTAAATTTGCCTCTCGTAATCTCTGAAATACTTTTTGAAGGTTTTCACCGTGCTCCTGTAATTACGTCGAAAAGTCGATGTTATCTATATATGTATACTAAGCACATCTTGCCTTAAAGGTCTTTTAGCACGTTATCCATGATACGTTGGAAAGTGGCAGGCGCGTTTTTCAGGCCAAAAGACATGCAAACGTATTTGTAGTGACCACCTTCAACTGTGAACGCAGTTCTTGGGATACCTCTGGCGTCCATTTCGGTTTGATGGAAGATTGAAGTGAGATCTAGTGTTGAGAAGATTTGTCTAATATTTCGTTAAGATTAGGAATTGGATATCTATTACTTATCTTTTTCTCTTTTAATTTCCGGTAACCGATTACTAGTTTCCATTTTTGCTTTCCGCTAGCATCCAATTTCTTAAACACTATCTAGGCGGATGAGCTCTAAGGTGAGTAGCTCGGATAGATTATGCCTTGTTTAAGCATATCCTCAATTTGTCTGTGAACTTCTTGTTTATAACAAATGGATACCCGTACAACTTTGTATAAATTGGTAAGTCGTCAGTGGTATTGATTTTGTGCTTCATCTGATTGGTGAACGTCAGATCCTGATCAGCCTTAAAGAAAATATCATAATATTGGCGAAAAATTTTAAATAGCAGCTTCTTCTCTTCAGGATTTAAGTGGGAAGCTCGCAAGGCTCGATGAAATCATTTGAGTCTGTAAATGGAGAGTTTTGTTCACATCTAATTACCATGTTGTTAATTTCTTCATAATATCTTCAAATTTGTTCTACCATTAAGAATTGTTCAACAAAGAGAATTTTATCATTTCTAAACACATTAGTTACTTCGACAGAGGCGTACCAATCAACAGCTGTATAAATGCCTTCAAAAATGAATAAATATTGGGTAATTTGAATGGGTTTTATAAGAATCTCTCCTTTTTGTGCATATACAGGCAATTTTGCGATAAATTTTGAGTGAAGTGGTATGATATACTTTTTGGACACATCGTTTGATTTAAAATTGAGTGGAATTGTCTCGTTATGGGTTATCAGTGGATTCTTACTTAAATCAACTTTGGCGCCTAACTGAGATAATGTATCGATGCCTAAATGGCCGTCAAAATACCCAGGAAATTTGAAAATCAGGAACCTAATCATTCCCGGCTTGTTAAATTCGATAAAAATAGGTAATGTTACTTCTTCCTTCACTTCGTGTTTCGCTAGAATTGTAGTAATTGAATTGGTTTTGTTGGTTTTACGGCGTAAAGATCCATGTATTCAGAATAATTGAATGAAGATGCGCCGGTGTCTATAAAAAACTTCAGGTGTCTTCCAAAAGGAGAAGATATCTGAATGTAAGGTAGAGTATTACAATGTTTATTCACGTCTAAGTACCCGATGGGCTTGTGGAGCCACTCGACTGAAAATTCCTATCGTCTCCCTCGGTGTTAGGTGGATATGAATCCTGGTCAGAATGGGAGTCCTGGGGATTCGTGGCAAATGAATAGGAAAGATTTTCGTAGTTTTGGATTGCAAGTTCTGGGTTCTTCAAACGGTAATAGTTTGCTGGGATTATGAATTGTTGGGGTCCCAATTGAATTTTATTGTCGCTATGTGTGTAATAATTTGGGGGGTATCGTTCCGAGATGCTAAACAATTCCTTTACAGTATATCTTGGTGTTGTTCGGGGATTAAAGAAGTTATTCGTTTGTGGAATAGGGAGTCGTTGTAGAGGTCTTCTGATTATTCCTGAAGTTTCCATTGGTTCAAACTTTGGTGGAATGTTATTGTTTGATCTGTTAAAGAATGGTTCATTTTGAGGGTTAAATGAACTATGGTAAGGAGTCTGTCTAAAGTTATTATTTGGTAGCGTAAATTGATTACAATAGAAGAACTGATTTGGTAGCTAAAAGCATTATTAATCGAAGTTTGATAGTCTGGCATCAAGGGTTTTAGTGGGAAGAAGGTATGCGTTTGGTTCAGCGGAAGTCTAGGGTAGCTTCCTATTGGTATATGGAACTGTGGTGGTTGGGGCCTTAATAAGATTTGTTCGGTAGTTTGGGGAGCTGCTTTAGAATTGTTGAATATGTTATGGTTTAAGGAGTCTCCATCAGAGTCCGATCTGGAATAGAATATACTTTGTTCTTTAATACTTGCTGCTGCAAAAATTTCTGGTTTCATGACTCACATAGTTGAGTCCAGCGGGTCTTTTAAACCCAAAAGGAATGCATTGAAACACATTTCTGAGAACAGAGATTTTGTTTGTGGTTATAACGTTAGGATCTTTTTCATGTGTGTTAACGTGGGTAATCATGATAGAAAATATTTCTACGATTTTACTGTAGAATGAATGTATGGAGTCATTCTTTTGCCGTAGACCGTGAAGGTATCTAATAAGAGAAGGTTCATACCTCTCATCCAAATAATGTTAGATCAGGTTTTCTTTGATCTGGTTCCACTCCAAAGTATTATTATACCATTGTACCCTATATAGACTGGCATGAGCTGGGAGCTTGATTTGATGTGTATCCTATATACACCATCAAGGCTCCCGGAGGGATAGAGATCCTCCTGCATGGCACTTACCTCCTACTGTATCCATTTAAACTAGATCAACAAAAACGAGAGTTAATTCGATTGAGTTATTTTATTTTTGGTAATTTTATTGTACATTTATATGTTGCTTCAGTTTTTAATTTGGCTTACGCCAGATGACAATGTATGTATGCAAGACGGCTGTACTGGCCCGTGTCCTTGGCTTACGCCCAATTACACTGCATGTTTGACAGAATAGCAGTACGCGAAAAGACAATAGGACTGCCTTGAACCGTACCCACGGCTTACGCCTAGTAACGCTGCATGAAGGCAAAACGACTTCACTGGCCCGTGTTCTCGGTATACGTTCAATACCACGGAATGTATGCAAGACGTCTGCACTAGCCCATGTCCTCAGCTTAAGCCCAATAACACTGTATGTAGGCAAGATAACTACACTGGCCCATGTCCTTGATTTACTCCCAATGACATTGTATGTAAGCAAGATGACTGCACCATAGTACATTCACATAGTATCCACACCTTCCGTTTACGCTGTGTTGCACACTTTCTGAATTTTCCCAGGGGCCCGTCAGCTGAGCCGGGGCACACTAGCTGAGCCAAGGCCTGTTGTGTTCAAAAAACAAAACAAAAAGTAAATAAAATGTCCGACACACGTGTTCTTTTAACCATTTCAGAACATAGGAGTTCTGCCAGATCCTAATAAAAAAATCCTTGCATCAGTATTTAACCCACCTACCTGCCACCGAAGATTTATGGTCACTATTCGACTTTTGTTCGGGTTTCTCTGGAGGGTAGATAGAGTGTGGATACTATGTGAATATACTATGGACTGCACTAGCCCGTGTCCTCGGCTTATGCCCAATGACACTGTATGTAGGCAAGACGCCTGCCCTGGGTTGTGTTCTCGGCTTACTATTTTTTATTTGTCTATGCAGTACTAGCATTGATTTGCTTTATTTCTGTTTTGTGTACGTTGGATTGCTGGTGTGCGCTTTTGTGTACGTAATGTTTTTATTTGCCAAACGATTTGTTTAATTTTTTTATGTGGTTGGACTTGTAGAAGCTTTTCTTTGTCATTATTGTTTAGTTACGTGGTTTGTTTTGGTTTTTTGATATAGAAGATTATTTAAGCTTGGCATATTGGAGGGTTCCTAAGGGCGCTTGAAAAATGTATCTACTATGCTTGGAGAGCTACGTAGATATTATTTTTTGGATGTAAAGCGGCTTATTGCATGAACTCTATGTTGCGGTTTCTTATTAGCCTAGATTTGTTAATTAGTTGAATTTATATGTGAGTTGTGGGTAACCAGATTACATACATTGTTCTTCAACTACATTTTAAGCATGCTTCCGATTAACATGTATGTTTTCTCATGTTTTTAAGGTGTTTGTTTTGTGCTGATTGGGTGCATTTTTATGGATGCTTCTGGTAAAAATTAATTACTTTTAAATGCTTCTGGCTACATATACGTTTACTCATTTATTCCCCCCCCCCCTCCCCAGGTAACTGTAACTGTTAAATTGTAATTGCGTTCATTTTAGGTGGCTTCTGTAACAATGAAAAAGTTATGGTTGCATTTAATTGAATGTATTTGGAACTGCTCATTTTGATTTGTATTGATTATAGTTGTGTATGTTCTAAGGGTGCTTTAGAAGCTAGTTTTGTTTAACTAGTTTGGTTTACATTTACTGAAGCGTATGCCTGATTTAATTTCCCTTGATGGTTCATGTTGTTTTTAAGATATAAAGTGTATTCAGGGTATTTGTGCCTTGATAATTGATAGCTAAGTTTAGATGTTACTATTATATCTACGTTTACTTAGAAGTTGTAAATTATTTTTTTGAGTGCAATGAAATGGGTTTATCATTATTAATTTTTTTTATTAGAATTTTTTTGGAGCTAGCCTTTTGATTTGTTTTTACAATATATGTTTCATGTTTGGTTTAATTAATTTGCAAAGAACAATGGAATATCTATGTATCTCTATTATTACAATACATATATATATATATATATATATATATATATATATATATATATATATATATATATATATATATATATAGATATATATATATATATATATATATATATATATATATATATATATATAAATATATATATATATATATATATACATATATATATATATATATATATATATATATATATATATATATATATATTGTAGTGAATTTATAGGTATAAGTTAATGTCCGTGAAGTACTGCAGAGATGGTCTGCTGCCTCAGCGGAAGAGGATGCTAAGATTCGCCAAGATTGGCCTTATCTGGGGACGCGTGAATGTGCTGGCAGGCTATCGTTGTGGTGTCATGGGGTGGGTTCTTTCAACCAGCCCAAGGACCCACTACCAAAAATTTCGCACCCACGAATTTCTGGGGTCAAATAAAGGTCAACCGAAGTCAAAAAGGGGGTAATCAACCAGGATCGGAAATTGCTGACGCGAAGGACAAGCTGGACCTGGGGAAGACAGATGGACTTAGGAGAACTTCGTCGTTACCGACGATTCTTATGGCCCACGAACAAGAGTGGGTTATCCAGATGGAGGCTGTGCTCCATCGCACCCTCCCAACCGGATCAAGATCCAAACATAGACATGGCAATATATTTCCCATTCGAGTGGAAAACTCATACAAATTATGCATGAATTTTACCATCAATAGAGAAATATAGGTGTGACCAATTTATGTTATGGAATTACTTCATTTGATTATTAAAGATAATTACTTCATTACTCATTCCCTATTTGTAACAGTTACACCACCAGCTTACTGAGCGGTCGCAGTATTCTTTAAGTTTATAAAAACACGAAAGAAAACTTCTTAGGCTTCAAAATGGGAACACACTAATTCGCAGTTTAAGTCAGTGATTATGGCGCCAAGTTCAAGATTTGATAATCATACATTAACTTTCACTTATTTATGTTATTAACTATAACCACTGACAAGCTTCTTATATTCATGACTTTTGCACCCGTTTGACCGTTCTACGATATTTCTTTCCTCTAAGTCCACTCTCTTCCCTACGCGGCAGCTGGATTTTTGTTCTCAGCAGCTTTATACGGAAAATAACGATTAAATGTCCATGATCGCGAAATCTAACTAACTATGAGTTTCGAGCTAGCTTTAGCAATTATCGTGTATCTGCTAGGAACTGATTACCATGCGACAAAATAAATAATGCAGTTACTGTGAGTACCGATGGACTTGCGCGAATTTCATTTATTTCGCCTTCCGGATTGACGATTTCGAATATGAACGTTTTTGTCCAAGAGTTTTTTTCAGTGATATGACACGGCAAATTTGAATTAAAAGCAATCACTCACCAGGTCTTCTTGAATGTTTACACATGGTGACTGTGACTACGATGCATTACCTCATGTCTCCATTCGCGTCAAAATTCACCAAATTTTAAGAGCTATTTGCCAAGAAACATTATATGGTTCTGCCTAAAGTTTCCAATGAATTTGCCCCACCATGCTGCCTAGTCAGACACTTGTTTACGTCCAATTCAAATTCTCAGTCGCCGATTGAAATTCCTTGGAACTGGTAAATAGTTCCTCTGCATATTAAACAACGCCGAGCCCTTCCGCATATTCCGCTCAACATTCATCACACTCAGCTCACGGTTCCTCACTCGTTATTTTTACTGTTGCAAATTTTCATTCACTGGTTTAGTTGCATGCCGCCTGGAGGTTACATGCTCAGCACATCCGCCCCAAAACGTTCACCACGCACTTGTCAACATTACGAGAAAACACTTAAATATGTCTTGTGATGACTCTGTAAAACTCCACATAACACAAGAGCTTGTACTTACGCTTCGAACTGCTGAGAGCAAGTGCAAGACATGTCCTCGGTCGAAGTGACGGGCATTTATACTACCCGTATCAATCAACGTCTCTAGGTGACCCTACAAGGTGTATAGATTTTTGGTGGGTAGGTAACCTCTAAGGGATATTGCACTAACCTAACCTTTGACATTAAATTCGTTTGGACTTGCTTTTGATTTATACATTGGTGGCTTACCACCATTGTATGACTAGCAAGGCCAAATGACATTAGAGTCCTTTTGTGTATTTGGAAGTTGTTATCCCAACATCATATTTGCGGTGGATTCTGATCTGGACCCCAAACCAAGTGGTGCCTAAGTGTCTTCCGTCACATGGATTTTGACTTTATGGATTGGCTGCCTAGCTAGTCCGTGACTATCTGTGATAAGACACGTGCTGCTTGCGGGCCAGAACTCACCCAGGGCTGGCAAATTGTACCTGGTCAAAACTTGCGTATGAAGTTCACTTCTGAACCCTGATTCTTATGGTGCCTCAAGAATGTAGTCCCTATAGAACAGAGGAGAAGCGTACTTTTGGTGATCATAGTTTGGAAAAGGATCAATGAAATGGAAAGACCGAATTTGAAACTGCGAACCGTTTTTATTAAAGTTAAAAATAAATGATGACACCTGGGATCATCCATCATCAACCCAGCCAGGAGATCTTCCACCATCGAAATTATCTCAGATAGTGGCTAGCTGGAAGTTGGTGTTTACAGGCCAGAATAACCCTCCAACCGTCGGGGCCTTTCTAAGACGGGTCGATAACATGGCTTGGCTAAACTTAGGAGGGAACATGAGAGCTGTCACACGCTGCGCCCAAATGCTTTTTACGGGGAGCACACTCCGTTGGTTTTGGCAGTTTGCGGACACTTCTCCAACGCTTGACTGGGAGACGTTAAGGCTTGCAGCACTGCGGGAGTTCACATCAGTCGAGGGGGGATGACATCTTGAAGCAGCGAATCCAGAACAGACACCAACAGGTGCAGGAGACTATAGACGATTACTTTGAAGCCCCGTGTTGCCTTTTGGAACGTCTGATGAGCCCCATGCCAGAGTCTGAGTTTCTCAGCCTCTTCTGGGAGGGGATCAGGTCGAAGTTGCGAGAGCGACTGGTGTTCGCCTCGTGCCACAACTTGCATGCGCTACGCACGTCCGCAAAAGCGCTTGAAGCTGTACAACATTCCCAGCAATCCACATCCCAAGGTAATTTCTCCACCCGACGAGAGCAATCAGAATGACGCTCAGTCATTGAACACAGCATGCTTGCTCTACCTGCGCCAGTTTGTCTCATTCCACCCCTAGTAGATCGTGCATCAGAGACCATTTTTCCATCCTCCACAGAACTAGACCAACAACGCCAAACCGAACTACATGAACTGGCCCCTATGTGGTGGAACTGCCGGCAGACGGGATACCATTTTACCGCATGTCGGGCAGAGGCTAATATCTTTTGTCTCCATTATGGAAAGATAGATACACACACGCTAGATTGTACAAATCACAAGAAGTCAAAAACCTTGCTAGCGAGTGCTCACATCAGCCAATAGCACTCGCGACAAACCAAGTAACGGAACAGCACTCCATTACGTCTACTGCCAGTTCCACCACAAGTTCATCACCAGTAAACCCACTAGAGTCAAACATCACGATATCTTTGCTGGTTCACGATGCACGAGGCGGAGGCCGCTCTACCGACATTGTTGAAGGGACCACCTCAGGTACTGCCTGAAGAGCCCCGGCAGTCACAGACTCGTGTATTGAAACCATACCATATTAGGTTGCAGGAATATATTGAGGGAGGATTTTTGCCCTGGAAAAGGTCACCCCACGCCAGCACAAAACTTAATGGTCAACTCGTCGTTGGACGAGCTTCCGCCGGAGAATGCGTAACTGTCGCCATACTTTAAACGTATCTAATACCTCGGAGGTTTCTGAGAATGACACTTGACCTTACGCACCAATCAAAGTGTTGGGCAAAATCGCTGTTGTATTGATTGACACGGGTGCAAGTATTAGCTGCCTTACCTCAAGCCTCGGCTCAAAGGAACTCCACCCATAAACCTTCACCGCAGTTCAACCGCCCAAAGTCTGCTTGAGCAGTTTGCGAGGGACATGAAAGCCGACTTCTTGCTACTGAGTGAGCAACATCATGATAAAAGTCCTCCGTTATGGTATCCTGACGAGACTGGTACTCCCGCCATCTGGGTTTGGAACAGTGATTCCCAAGTGGAGAGTTGTGGGCGTGGGGATGGTTCTGTGTGGGTTCGGTGCTCAGGGACCATCTTCTTCAGTGTGTACCTAACACCGAACGAACCGATATCATCTTTTCAAGCCAAGCTTAATGCTCTGAAGGGCACTGTCTCGGACACAGAGGGCAAATTTCTCGGTGGGGGAAACTTCAATGCGAAAGCAATCGAATGGGGCATGCCTCAAACAGTTCCGCGGGAAAAACGAATCCTGGAAATGGCGGCCAGGACGGCGCTTGTGGTATTAAACACCGGAAATATGTAGACCTTCCGCAGTATTGGCTGTGAGGGAACCATACCGGACGCGACATTCGCCTCGGTGTCCTTAGTACGGAGGATACACAATTGGAAAGTATCAGAGGACTACTCATTCTGCTTGACATCAGTGATGTTGCCTCCCGACGTTCATGCTCTTGGCTTTCACCAACTGGATGGAACGTCGGAAGGATGGACGCTTCGGGGGGGACGGAAGAACTGCCAGCTCAAGTCGTGATGAACTCAACTATGAGCATCATTATGACTGCTTGCTGCGCTTCTATACCCCGTCGAAGACCCCAGCACGGCAAGCCCCCAGTGTACTGGTGGTCAACTGAAATCGCTGAAAAATGAAGAGAATGTCACAAACTTTGACGTGAGGCTCAACGGGCACGGAACTGTGACGAGGTAATCAACCGTGCAGCAGCGTATAAGCTGGCCAAGAAATGCCTTCGCAAATTGATCAACAGTAGCAAGGCTCACTGCTGGTAAGACCTAGTGGAACAAGGATCCGTGGGGCGTTGGCTATAAGCTAGTTATGCAGAAGCTTGGCACCCTACGAAGGCCTTGCATACATGACACGAAAAAGATGGACGCGATAGTGTGGGGAATCTTCCCGGCCCATCCCGTCCGTGTTGATGCTGTCCATGGTGAAACAGCAGTCGAGTGTCCACTCTTCACACAGCCGGAACTAGAAGAGGCAGTCCTCTCATTGAAAGTGGGAAAGGCTCTAGGTCCAAATGGTGTTCCGGCTGAGGTGTCACAGCTCGTCTGTCACCATTGTCCTGAGTTGCTGCTCAGCACATTCAACGCTTGCCTACGGTAGGGGTTTCCCGGTAAGATGGAAAGTGGCGAGGCTCTTGTTGATCAGCAAGGGAAGGGAAATCCCGGATCATCATCTGCATACCGCCCGTTATGCATGCTTGACGCGGCTGGGAAAGTGCCAGAGAAACTCATCAAGGGAGGACACACTGTCACGATTCATGCTACTGGGGACTTACCTCCTCGGCAGTACGGCTTTAGAGCAGGACGTTCTGGCATTGATGCGACTGCAAAAGGGGTGAACGTGGTCCCAAAGGCAAAGGCATACAGTCACACCAGGTGACGGATCGTCCTGTTGGTGACACTCGACGTCAGGAACGCCTTCAACTCCACTAGATGGTCCGATATCCTGGATACGCTGGAAAACCCTGTTCAAGTTCCAGAATATCGAATGCGGCTTTTGAGGAAATACCTAAAGGACCGAAGCCCAATCTACGACACAGGGCCAACAAAAGACCGTGGGTACATCAGGTGTTGCACAGGAATCTATCCTTAGTTTAGACCTGTTGGATGTGTCTTACGATGGGCTGCTGAGACTGGTAATACCAGATGAGTGGCTCTGGTCCCTGGACGCATCGTTGAACAAGCGCAACTTAGGCTAGGTATCCTAATTCGCCGAGTGAGGGACTGGATGACTGCTCGCGGGCTCAGTTTAGCACTGAAAAAAACTGAAATGGTCTTCCTGACAAAAAGAGAATCCCTAGAGTAAGAATGATCAGTATTGGAGATAAACGAATCAAATCTAAGCCATCGGTAAAGTACATGGGGCTACTGATCGACTCAAAGATGAGTTTCTATGAGCGAATCAGGGCAACAGCTGAGAAGGCTGCTTCAGAAGTACTGGCCCTGAGTCAACTTATGGCCTACGTAGGGGGACTCAGCCTATCAAGAAGACGCCTCTTGATGAGTGCTGTAGGGTTGGCGCTACTAAATGGAGCAGAGGTATGGGGCGACGCTCTCCGTAAGGAAGTTTACCCAAAATGCCTGGCACAGGTGCAGAGAAAAGGAGCGCTGAGGATTGCATATTCGTATCTGACAGTCTCTGACTCGCAGGGAAAGTCATTGCAGTCGTGATGCCTGTCGCCCTCCCTGCTAGAGAGCACCGCTCTATTTATCCGCAAAGAGAGACAGTGCTCACTTAACGATTGGCAGCAATCTTGAGTGAATTGCAAGAAGGGAAGGTTGACTGCGCGCCTCATCCTGGATGTGAGACCGTGGCTAAAACAAAGGCATGGTGAGACTGACTTCTATCTGACCCAGAGCGAGCATGGGTGTTTTCAGCCTTACCCGCACAAGATTGGTAAGTCACGGCACCCCATAGTTGGTATTGCCCAGGAGAGCAAGGCAATGCCTGTCATACATTGCTTTCGTGGACAAAATGGGACAGGCTTCGAAAGGCCCTCCACATGGAGATGAGAGAGCTCACCTCAATAATAAAGCTGCGGTGATGCTCGAATTAGTTGACAACACACTGTGCTCGGGCAGTCCTAAAATATAAAACTCACAGCAGCCGGGGGTGTTGGGGCTTGGAGATTGCTTGTCTGGCACTTCCTCTTCCCCTCTCCCCTCCTGCTGGAAGAAGGAACCCCCAGCTCTTAACAAAACGAGACCTGGCCCGAAGTAATTTATCAAACGGTTCCAGGCTGGGTTCTCAGGTGGACAGGGGAGGTGTTTAGTGGGTAGTTCAGTCGCCTTCTTGCGAGCATGGGAGTCTCACTCGTAAATGGTATTCACTTTCCTACCACAAAAAAAGGACTCCATCAAAACGCTACGGCGCTAAAACCTTGGCGCTCTGAAATCAGCATAGCTGATGGCACCAAACATCCTATCCAAGGTAGATTGACAGCACCAGTGACATTCAGAAATCAAACGAAGGATATTGCTTTCTACATTATCCCATCGCTGACTCAGAATGTGTACCTTGGCGTTGATTTCGTCCTTCAATTTGGCTTGGCCCCAGAATTATTCACCGACTCACCTTTAAATACTAGATTTATCAACAAACTTGCTTCTATACATGACAGTCATGAACTAACGCCTAACTAACGACAACATCTCGAAACATCTATTGCTGCTTTCCCCTCTTACGCTGCGCAAGGCCTTGGCCGCACCACTCTGGTCTGGCATATCATCGATGTTGGCGATAGTAAGCCAATAAAGCAGAGATACTATGCCATCTCACCGGCCATGGAAAAGCTAGTGTACACAGATTTGGATAGGATGCTCGAGTTGGATGATTATAGAGGAGTCTCAAACTGCCTGGTCTCACCGGTAACCTTGGTGGTGAAGCCAGGTAAAGTCTGTGTTTGCCTAGATGCCCAGAATGTCAATGCAGTTACAGTAAAAGACGCTTACACTCTTCCGCTCATCGATGGGATATTCAGGAGACTGCCAAAAGCAAACTACATTACCATTCTCGACCTAAAAGATGCATTCTGGTGAATTTCACTCGATGAAGGGTCGAGGGATCAGACCGCTTTCACAATGCCCGGACAACCATTATACCAGTTTGTCACAATGCCTTTTGGCCTGTCTAACGGTCCGCAAACGATGACCCGGTTGATGGACAGTCATACCACCCCATCTGAAATATCAAGTGTTTGTGCACCTGGATGATCTTCTACTCATCACGGAAACGTTCGACCAACACCTCCTACTCCTGCAAGAAGTAGCCCTGCATATCAGTAAGGTAGGACTCACCATCAACGTCCAGAAAAGTAAGTTTGTCATGAACGAAGTCCAAGATCTAGGATATGTCATTGGACATGGTACTATCAAAACAGATCCGAACAAAGCTCGGGCGATTGATGAGTTCTCCTTACCGAAAACTGTTAAGCAGCTACGACGTTTACATGGAGTGTGTGATTCGTTCGTTTGGAATTATGCAACAGTTTCAGCGCCCCTGTCGGACATGCTCCGGAAAGGGAAGTTCATTTCGACCGAACTCAGTCGAAATGCATTTGAAGAGCTAAAACAAATCTTAACATCATCTTCGGTCTTGCACAGCCCCAACCTTAAGAATCCCCTCTCCATTCATTGTGACGCAAGTCAACATGGAGTGGGAGCCGTGCTTGTGCAATTGACCGAAAAGGGAGAGGAAGCTCCCATTGTCTTCATGTCTAATAAGCTGAACTCGGTCCAAAGGAAGTACACCGTATCCGAGCAAGTATGTTTGGCAGCAGTGATGGCTGTAAATAAATTTCGGGCGTATATCGAAGGCCACCAGTTTGAAATTATCTTGGACCTCGCTTCACTACAATGGCTAATGAACCAAGCGGACTTACATGGACGTCTGGCCCGATGGGCTCCTAAACTGCAAGGTTTCAAATTTTTCATCAAACACCGGAAAGGTGCCCAGAGCATCGTGCCCGATACTCTCTCGTGAATGTTTTCACCTGAGGGAGCAGGATTGACAGTGAATGATGAGGACTCCATTGAGATAGATTTAGACAGTTCACATTTCGAGTCAGACAGCTATAATGAATTGAAACAAACCATCGTAACACAACAAACACAGTTGCCTGATTTAAAAGTGATAGACGGCTACGTTTATTGACGAAATGAATGAGTCAAATATGATTCATGGCAACAAAAAGAGTCCTGGAAACTTTGTTTACCGGAGGAAATAACTCACAATCTGATCTACTTTTACACGACCAGTGCTCGCGGTGGTTATGGCCAGATGCTTCGGTGACTTCAGAAGTACTTCTTTTGGCCTAAAATGCCATCCTAGGTCAAAGACTATGTGAGCGCCTGTGAGACCTGTAAAGGCACTAAAACGCCCAACCAGCCTTCTATGGGTCAGTTCAAAGTTCTGAAACGCGTATTCCAACATCTGTATATAGATCTATTCGGTCCAAATCCTCGTTGTTCCTTGGGATACATCGAAGTTATCATTGTGTTTGACCAGCTCTCGAAATTCCCACTGGTGGAAACTATTCGCAAATTCACGACTCCATCCATCGTGAAATTTTTAGAAAGTCGAGTATTCTACGTGTTCGAGGTACCAGAAAATGTGCACTCTGACAATGGAGTACAGTACTCGAATAGTACGGCGTCGAACACCAACTGACGCCAATATACTTCCCTCAGTCTAACGCCTCAGAATGTTTGAACCGCACACTGTTAGCCACAATGCATTCTTATGTCCATCCAACTCAAAAGGATTGGGACCGCAGATTGTCCAAAATCACTTGTGCTCTGCGGTCGTCTTATCATTCCGTCACCAGTGTCTTGCCTTACTTTGCCACCTTCGGACAGCACATGATTTGTCATGGTAAACCATACAGGGTACTACGGCAATTTAAGTGTTTGGGAAATCCTGTCGTTGCGCTGGAGCCCCATGAGAATTTAAGAGACCTTTGCCAACAAAGGAACGAAAGATAAAGGTCGCAGGACGTGCAAATGAGGCCTATTACAGCCTCAGATCCCAACCTTCCAATTTTGAAAAAGGAGATGAGATTTTTCGTCATAATTTCCACCAAAGCGACGCCACTAGGCATTACAACGCCAAGCTCAATCATCGTTTTCTGAAAAGCCGTGTACAGAAGGTTTAAGACCCAATCGTTACCTCCTCACTGACCTATCGGGGAAAGAAGTTGGGGTATATCACGCAAAAGACCTACGTCGATAGTCACCTATATACGTCAGTTTTGTCCGACCGTAAGCAGTTTCAACCACGCGCAAAGCTTACATATTTACAGCAAAACGTAAATATAAGTGTCAGTCTACCCGTCCGTTAGCCGTTTTCGCCAATTGTCCCACTCCACGTTCCGATCCCGAAAACTATCGATTCTCCAACTTAAGATCCTTCAGCTCCTTTTTCATAACCCTCGTTGCCCTGGGACCGCGAGAAAATTAGCTGCCCTGTAGTAATCGAGCAGTTACATGAGCAAACTGCTCGAAAAGCTTCCTATTTCCTTTTTGAAATTTTAAAGGCAGGTTTGGAATAGTATTTAACTATTCATATTCATACCCGTAATTTGTAAAATAGTTTTCTTTCTTATTATTATTAAATATAATTTTATATCAATTTTCCTTTACATTAAATTTAAATGTTTCCCTTTAATTATATTCTTCATGAGATGTAACTTTTATTTCTATTTAAAATCCACATCATTTTCTTTACTTCAACAAGACCTGGTGAGTGATTGCTTTTAATTCAAATTTGCCATGTTATATCACTGAGAAAACCCCTTGGACAAAAACGTTCATATTCGAAATCGTCAATCCGGAAGGCGAAATAAATGAAATTCGTGCAAGTCCATCGGTACTCACAGTAACTGCATTATTTATTTTGTCGCATGGTAATCAGTTCCTAGCAGATACACGATAATTGCTAAAGCTAGCTCGAAACTCATAGTTAGTTAGATTTCGCGGTCATGGACATTTAATCGTTAGTTTCCGTACTAAGCTGCTGAGAACAAAAATCTAGTTTCCGCGTAAGGGAAAGTGGACTAAGAGGAAAGAAATATTGTAGAGCGGTCAATCGGGCGCAAAAGTCATGAATATAAGAAGCTTTTCAGTGGTTATAGTGAATAACATAAATAAGTGAAAGTGAATGTATGGTTATCGAATCTTGAACTTGGCGCCATAATCATTGACTTAAACTGCGAATTAGTGTGTTCCCATTTTGAAGCCTAATAAGTTTTCTTTCGTGTTTTTATGAACTTGAAGATACTGCGTGTAACTCTTACAAATAGGGAATGAGTGATGAAGTAATTATCTTTAATAATCAAATGTCACTAGAAGAAGTTGCATCCATAAATGCTTTTGTCGACTTTGTGTTACAAAATCACAAAGATATATATTTGGTCGATATGAACAAAAAAGAAACATCTTGCATAACCCGAACCTTTTTAGTTAGGGTAACTTTAAAATTTTCGGTTGATGCTATACCTTTCCACGCACGATTGTAAACTGGAATGAAAAAACAAATTCCTTGATTATTGTCTATGTTAATGCATTACGCCCTGAATGGTTTCCAATACATTTTACTAGCGTGGGAAAGCATATTTAGCAAAGAACCCTCTTAACTGTTTTAGTCTGCCCGTTTGGAATAACGTAAATAAGAACAACTATTACTATGCTATGAAATACTTTTAAAAGGAAGATACTCCACAATTTGGTTCGTGGCAAGTTTAATCACACTCTGGGTACCAAGCACTTAATTGAACACGCGAGTTGTCAACGAAATGTATCCTTTAAATTTTAATGGAAAAGTAAAGAAATTACATGGTCGATTTCATTCCCGTGAATATATAATCTGTAAAGTAAAGTGTAAGGAATAAAGTCTAGTTCGGCACGGACGCACACAAACACACAACAAAGTGAACTAAACACAATTGAAAGGATATCTTATTTAAGATAAATTTGAAACTCATAATCAGTGCAAGTCAAAAGGAAAAATCCTATCAATGTAAAATAACAGAAGCACACAATTAAATTTTTGATGAACTTAGTATTTTGTTTGCGGGCGTGTAACAACAAAAACAAGTTTTATACGCAAACCACTTATTGCATTAGATAATAACAAAATGTTTTTCGTTTCTAAGTTATTCTTTTTCTAGGATTGCATTTTATATTGATATAATTGCTTAAAGCATAAATGTTTAATGGGAAATAAAATGAGTACATTATATAACAGATAAATTTGGAATGGATGCAGATCTACCATTGTTAACTATGGTCTGATTTTTGGCAATATTTTTTTATAATCATGAAACAAACAGAGCAATTAGAATTTGTTAATAATTAACGGATATACAGAACTTTCCAGTCAACACTCTGGACTGTTAATATCGTCGTATTTGAATATAGTTAATTAAATCCATTCAAATCTTATGTGTGTTTAAATTTGTTAAGATTTGAAATTGTAAGAAGCAAAACCCCAATTTAAATTTAAAGTCAGCCGTTTTACTGCCATATTTGGGTTGATTTTGTGAAATCTAGAATTTTCATTAAGAAAAATACTTTCAATTGGATTATATAGGGCTTTCCAATAAGAGGTGTTATTTTGAATAGATCTTGTGATTTAACACCTTGTGACTTCTTCCTTTGGGGCCACGTGAAAGAGAAGGTCTACGGTAATAGCCCAGCGTCGATTCAAGACCTCAAAGATGGATTTCTTGAGGCTGTCAAGGCCACAGGGCAGTCAATTTGCGATTTGGTTATGGAAAATATCATGAAAAGGATATGGTCCTGCAAGCGTGGTCTTGGTAGTCATTTGCCTGATTTTATTTTCCACTATTAACGGCACACCTTCTTCTTTATAATAAAATAAACATGCGATCATTTGTATTAAAAAGTTGCATTTTTCTTTTAGTATCAAAATAACACCTCTTATTCGATTTGGTTATGGAAAATTTCATGAAAGGATATGGTCCTGTAAACGTGGTCGTGGTGGTAATTTGCCTGATGTTATTTTCCACTTTTAACGGCATACATAATGAAATAAACATCCGATCATTTCTATTAAAAAATGGCACCTCTTATTGGAAAAAGCTATAATTATATGTTTTGGGTCTTAATGCGTCACCAAGCCTGACCTGTGCACCCGTAAAGTTTTGTCGTATTGACCGTTATGCAGGAAGTGTTTGTTTGCTCTGTATTTTTGTCTTTTGTTTTCAAAACACGGTAATTTTCATGGATTAACGTTAAATATTGGATTAGGGTATCCGCTGAGGAAGTTATTTTTGGGACTAATAAATTTATAACGTAGTTGATTTTGAATTTCAAAATGAATCAAATAATGTTTCGTTAATGTTAGAATTGTTAGATTCTTATTGTAGTGGGTCCTTGTGCTGGTTGACTCACCCCACGACACCACAACGTTGGCCTGCCAGCGTATTCATGTGTCCCCAGACACGGCCAATCTCGGTGGATCTTAACATCCTCTCATGCTGAGGCAGCAGACAATCGCCGCAGTCCTTTACGGACATTTTTATACCTATTCCCCTCCAATATATATATATATATATATATATATATATATATATATATATATATATATATATATATATATATATATATATATATCTATATATATATATATATATATCTATATATATATATATATATATATACATAAATATATATATATATATATATATATATATATATATATATATATATTAATATATATATATATATATATATATATATATATATATGTATATATATTTATGTATATATATGTATATATATATAATATATATATATATATATATATATATATATATATATATATATATATATATATATATCTTCTTCTTCTTCTTAGCACTACAGCCCCTTTCGGGCCTTCGCTTCCTGCAAACAGCGCCTCCAACTGTCTCGGTCCGTTGACCGCGTCTTCCAATTCTGAAATCTGAGCAGCGATGAACTGTCTTTGCCGACCGAGTCAGACCAGCGTTTCCTCGGTTTCCCCGCTGGCATCCGGCTTCCAGTTCTCCCAACGAATACCTTCTTGGGTATCCATAGTTCGTCCATACGATTCATGTGTCCAGCCCATTGCAGTTTCCGCAGTCTTACAATCCTTCCGACCTCCAGTTCGTCCAAAACTTCATACAGCTCTTAGTTGTATCGAATTCACCATTAGTCCCCGTCAAGCTTCGCTCCTATTATTTGCTTCAGGACCCGTAGCTCAAAGCCGTTCAATATATTTGCGGATGGTTGGGTCAGGGTCCATGTTTCACAGATTTGTATACTTGGAGCTTCGTTTTCCTGTGTATGCAGCTGGTCTTTAAGATCGTCAATACTGAATAGAATATTTTATTTGCGAGCTGTATTCTTTGGCACATTTCGTCTCTTTCATTGCTCGTTTTCATTATTTTGGCGCCTAAATACACAAATTTGCTAACATTTTCGATACTTTATTCGTCAAGTGTAATATTTTGTGTATTTGGGGTTATTTGCGTTATAAGCTTTGTTTCATTTTCATTGATTTGTAGATCTACTTGTTTTGCTTCGCTGTCGAATATCAGGAAGATTTCTTTGGTGGCTGTTAATGCCCGTGACAGAGTGTTGATGTCGTCCGCATGGGCTATTGCTTGGCTTGACTTGTATAGTAATGTACCTCGCGTATCGACAGGTAGCTTCCGTTTGACGTACTCCAGAGCCAAATTGAATAACAACAGGGCCAGCCCATCTCCCTGCTTTAGTCCGATATTGATGTCAAAGGCATCGGTGAGTTGGTTATTGATGCGGACATGGGAGGTTGTCGACGTCATTGTTATTTTGGTAAGACGGACTAATTTGGCTGGGATGCCTAAGCAAAGCATTATTTGGTACAGTACGTTACGATCAAAACTGCATGCTTGCTTGAAGTCAACGAAAATTTGGTGTATGTCTATGTTTAACTTCCAGCATTTTTCAAGTACCCGCTTGACTGTGAACAATTGGTCTGTTGTTGATCTGCCTGCCATAAAACCACCTTGATACTCCCCAATAATACTGCTGGCTTATGATTCGATTTTATTTTCTGAGATTTTAGAAAATATTTTGTACGCCGTACAAAGTAGTGATATGCCTCTATAATTTTCGCACTGTAGCTTGCCACATTTTTTGTGGATAGGGAATATAATTGATTGGCTCCACTCTTTCGACATATATTCTTGTTGCCACATATACTGGATGATTTTGTGAATAGCTTGATGAACACTACTGTCACCATATTTGATGAGCTCCACTGGAATCTCATCAATGCGCGGCGCTTTATTATTCTTTTGGGCATTGATGATGGAACAAACTTCATCCAGAATTTGTGGGACCAATGGAAGCTCTCCGGAGACATTTATAGGCTCCGATGTTCTGGAGCTGTGCGGAAGATTAAGGAGGTTTTTGAAATATGATGCCCATTTTTCCTTAATCTTGATTTCGTCAGCAATTCTATTGCCGCTGTCATCACGACAGAGCGTGGTTTTGGGCTGATAACCACGTTTCAGGCTTTTCACTACTTTTTATGCTTGTGTTGTGTTATTGCTCGCTAAACTTACATCTAAACTTTTCAACTGGTCGTCATAGTATTTTCTTTTCTTAATCTGAATTATCTTATTCGCTACTCTTCTGAGATTTTCATAGTGTTCTCTCTTCGTCCTGGTTTTCCTACCTACGTATTCTTTGTACGCCTGATTCTTTTAATCTTACGCATTGTGGAACTCATCAGCGAACCAATCATTCCTCTTGCGCCGGGCTTGATGTCCGATCGTCTGTTCTGCCACGGTTCTGATAGCCGCTTTCACTTCCATCCAGAGCTCGTTGCTCGTCTTTAACGATGCGCCTGATAAGATGGGAGCCAGCTAATTACGTGGTCCGAGTTTACGACGGGGTTTTTAAAAAAGGGACAGGATTTTATTCAATACAACACTTGGTTAAGCTAACAAAATGAACTTTATTTATTTCCTTATATAGCAGCTAATTTTCTCAACAGTACAAACGCAACTGACTACAAAAAATGATACCTTTAGGTTTAATAATGCATAAGCAAAATTATGTTGCGCGTGTGCTGACTTAGCGTCTAGCATTTCCACACGTCTTTCTAGACGGTGTCATCTTCTTCAGAACTTTTTGCTGCGTTCTCATTTTGCTTATACATAACTTCTCCCCCCTTTAGATCAAGATTCTCCTGAATCCTATTTTCTACATTTCCTTTAAATTTTTGTCCTTATTATTACAAAAATAATAACAGAAATATTTATGCCGTATGATACATTTTTATGGACTTGAAGTTTTTCGATTTTTTCAATATTTTTTACATTGCTTACAACAATTTCTTCTAGTGTAAGTTTATCTTCAAAATTTGACAATACTTTATTTACAGGGTAGTAAAATCGATCTTCAAATTTTTCATAGGAATTCGAGTAATAATTTTCCAAAATATTTAGAGTGCGGTTGTTAAAATGAATAAGTACATTTCCTGATAATGTTAGATTTCGATCATCGCAATTTTGATTGACATTTAGATTTTTAGCATTTTTTGATACATTAGTTTCGTTATCTATTTCCAGAATTTCATATTTTGTGTTTTTTATCATTTTACAATTACCTCTATTAATACAATGTAGACTTTGACTGAGTTGACTTAAAGTTTTCATAATTTCGAATTTATATACAGTAGAGTTTATGGAAAATACAATTTCTTTTTGAGCATCAATTTCTTTAAACAGTGAGTTTGGTATCGGAAGGATAATTTTTAGCTGAACTTTCACAAATTCTCTTGAAATTTTGATGGCAAAAATTAAAAGGTCTTTTTCTAATTTTGCAATGCCAGTTCTAATGTATTGCAATTTGTTCAAATCAATTTCATATTTTTTCAATTCATGATCAGTAAGTATTTTAGGATGTAACAATCCATATCTGGCAGAAACTATATTGTCTTGAATATGTTTTATTTTGCTTTTTAATAATTGATCAAAATACTGATTATTAATCAATGTGCAGCTAGAAATATTATTTAATTTGTTCGAAATTGTGTCTCGGTCCTTTTTGATGATATTCCTGAGTTTTGCTAATGTCTCGTTGTAATTTGTGTTGATGTCTACTTGTTGGTTTATAGTTGTGATGATATTTCTGTTGTTTGCGTCAATAGTGTTAAGATGATTATCAATGTCATTTCTGTCCTGGTCGTCCATCGTTCCAAACAGCCACTTATGTGTAGTCCCAATTAATTTAATTAAACCCCTTTTTGGTCTAGCCCCTGTTGGAATAAAAGTTTTAACCATATTTTCCAAATGTTCTAACTCCCTTAATATAACGTCCTTATGCTGCGTGTCCAAAATAGCTGCATTGGTTTTGTATTCATTGATTATGTTCAGAATTTCATGCGTATTTATCAGGTGAAGTATCATACTTGCCTTAGTAGCTATTTCAACTTTATTCAGCTGTATTTCTGCATATCCTGTCTGCTCATGTATATTATATACGCGTAAAGATCCCACTATCGGCAAGGGTATGGAAAATATAATCAAAAGTATCGTAAAAAGCTGTAATTTAGGAAATAATGATCGATTTATTGCGTATAGAAAACAAAAAGAAAAAAAATTGTTATTGAATTTTGCCTTGAATTATATCCAAAATCATTTTTTCTCTAAAATTCGGTATTTGTTCTTGTGAGTATGTTAATTTAGAATTTCTTGATAAGTATTCTGCAGCTGTACAGATAAATACACCGCAAACATTACCATTGTTCTGTTGAGGTGCATCTGCAACATTTTCCTTAATAAACTCAGTTGTATCTAGTGATTCTTTTAGTTTATCTGCAGATTCTTCTTTTATATAACTTTCAAGGACATTTAAAATTTCAAAATTCGTGTTTCCCATCGAATCGTAGTATTTTATGAACTTATCTTGAAAGTTTATAACAGATAAACACCAGTGTGAATTATTTACATGCACCGGGATTAGAATGAGGTCATAAGAGAAAATATTTACTTTTCGTGTCCAATTTCGGACTGCTTTATAACCCTGTTTTAAGATGCAAAAAAGGTATTCATTGCGTAAACTTTAGGCCAAAGATCGACTTTGTGTTGACTTCTTCTCTCCATAATAAGATTAAAATAAAAATTTATTATATTATCGTTAAACCAATGATTTTTTGTCAATGTTTTAATATCTTTCCTGATTATATTTAGGTTGAATTTAGATATAAGGACCTCATTTTCCTCTTCACCGTTTATTGCTCTGTTGATTATTTCTCTTTGTATGTCTGTGATGACATCGGGCTTTTCTTCTTCAAGATCAACATATTTCGGTTTTCTTTTAATATTAACGGGATGGACATTGTCTAACTTAGCTTTCCGATATTTGGGTAAGTGTTTTAATCTTGCTGCCTTGTAGATTCTGATGAATACTGACGTGCGAGTTTCGTCATATTTTTCCCTGGTTTTATTTCTTTTATTAATGCTCTTTTCTTTAACTTCTTTTAAATTTTCCCTGATCTTTTCAAATTCAATTTTATGGTTGATTACTTTGTACGGGGTGCATTTAGTTGTGGAGTTATACCGATTATTATAATTTCGTACGGCTTGTTGTAGTATTCTTCAAACCGATATTTTAGTTTTTAACAATGTTAGTGCTCTAAACTTTTCGATGATAGTATCTGCTACACCTGTGTGGCTGTGAGCTTTAGTAAGATGTAATTCGACATCTTCCTGCCACAAGCACACTATCAAATCCATTACCTGAAACAATTTTTTTGGGTTTTCCGAATTTAGTAAAGTGATCCTCCAGCTCTTCGATAATTGTTAGATGATTTTTATCGGGCAGATAGTATACTGCAGCAAATTTAGAAAATTTATCAATTGTAGTCATAAAATTATGCTTCATTATTGTGAAGATATCAATTTGTATTATTTCATTAATGTTATTGGGCGTCTCCGTAAGGTTGAACTTTGGTTTGATTGGGTTCCTATCATATTTGATTTGTTGACATACCTCACATTGATTTATGACTATTGTTATCAATTCAAGTAACTTAGGAAAATAAATTTAATTTTTTAGTGAACTAAATGTTCCAAGTATACCAGAATGTTGGCTTTCTTGCACATGATAGAAAGAGATTTGTTTTACAGCTTCAGTTTCGGTTTCGATGTCCTTGGCTCTAAATGAGCAACGGAAGAATTTTATTTGTGGATCGTTCGAAAACAGTTCTCTGACTTTCTCTTGAACGACATTGTATTTGCTATCATCCAATTCAGTGAAAATTCCAATTGTTCCTTTTTTAATATATCTTCTCAGGATGTCACCTAAATTATCGAAATCATGTTCTGAAATGTATATTTTTCTTTTCCCGTGCATGATTTCAAATTCTTGTGTTTTATTATTTGTTAGATGTATTTGAGTTCGACATTTATTTACTATTTCCTCTTTAATGGGAATGTGATCAAGCAATTCCTCTTCTGCGGAATGTTTCGTTGCCATTGTGTCGTTTTCTTCAACATTACAAAGGATTTGCAGATCCGTGAAGGAATGTGAATCTTCAATTGGGTCATTCATTTCTTTATTTTCATTGTTTTCCGTTTTGATGCGACTCAAAAAGTCTGAGATAGATCTCTACCCCTGTATTTTGCCTGCAGGTATTTAATAGGTTGATGGTCCGTGAAGATTTTAAATTTGTTACCATACAAATATGGCCTAAAATAATTAATAGACCATATTGTAATGTGACGCCTACGCCCAGGAATCGAAGTGATTCCGATCCCGAACCCTTGTAACCTGCCAGATGGATATGTCCTCGAAGTGCCAGCGGACTTCATCGGTTGTGCGGATATCGTTGTGCAGAAAATATTTTTTTTTCTGTCCAAATATTTAGATCCGTGGATATAAATATTCGAAATATAGAATTAATCCAACCCCGGCACATTTCGAGACATAGCCATCTGGAAATGCCCCTCCACCGTGGCCATCGAGAAAACTATGCCACTGGCGACATCTGGAGAAGCACATTTCCGCCATATGAAGTGCCATTCCACGCACAGATGTTTTGTCCGATGTGACAACCAGGGATTTGACAGCCACATGGAGGTGATGGCAGTCAGTATACTCTGATTTGGACAGATGTCAGTGAATTTGGCGCCTCTTGTAGGACGTAAAAATCGAGAAGGTGTATGAAAAGAACGGGTCACGGTAATTGCCGCTGTTGTACGGACATTGGTCAATCGTTTGGCTAAGTAACAGCAATAAGAAAGTGAGTGATGCAATTTTTCGTCGATTAAAAGTTTAAGAGTTAACCTCTCTCTCTAGGTTAGTGTTGTGTCTAAAAGTAAAGGCCGCTCTTGATTGGGAATAAAGAGTTCCTCGCCCCATGAATTGGATGCGCCGAAAAACACCGACTGGCGAAATTCGTTGCGACGAGTGTAACAAGGTATTTACAAAGATTTGCTATTTAACACAACACTATAAAACATTCCATAAGGGCGAGCAACCATTCCGTTGTAATCGATGTGGCAAACGTTTTCCCAACGAAGTCACTTTCGACACGCACTATGCGAAGCACAGTGCAGCACAAAAACCCCATCAATTTCAATTTTGTCCGAAACAATTCCATCATAAAACTGATCTGAGAAGACATATCGATTCGCATACAGGCAGAAAAGCTTACGTGTGCGAAACCTGTTCAAAAGGCTTCACCAGACGCGATCATTTGCGCAAGCGGGGTGATACGCACAAACCAAAACCTCCAAAACCGTTGAAAATTCGAACGGTCAAAGTGGAGAGCTAGGAATTGTTTATTTAGATTAATTTCAATTGTTGAAAGCTCATACTGAAAAGTAAGACAAGTACCCCATTGCACATACACTTCTTTGCTTTAAGGGGACCGTTCTCGGAAATGAAAGTAAACACTCAGATCTGCAAACACATATTCACAGATGAGAGCAATGAAAGTGAATATTATCTCCTACCCTTGCCAGATAGTTCAGAGTGCAATCGGTTATTGGCAGCTAAGGCAATTAACTTTAGATTACTAATGTTTCTTCTAGCTAAGTAATAAGCTAAGTAGAGAATTAAAAATGAGAATAGTAATTAGATGATCTATAAATATATTTTTAAGGATTTTATTTAAACAAAAGAAGAAAAAGATTGACAAAATTCTATTTACATTTATTATTAGATTTATAAAATTTTAATATATCTGCTAGATATTTGTTTCGTACCATTGGAGGATAATTAATAGCTTGTCAAACTCAAGTTAATGATTTGTTGTACTATCTATGTGATACGTAGATGAACCAAAATAAATATTAATAATAACGATGAGATGTGCTATTGTTCGGAAAAAATTTATTTGATGCAATATCTATTCTCTGCCCCGAAAAAGTTTAAATAATGTTGATGATTACTTTTTACTAAATGATTGACGGCCTTTTTTCGAAAATTAAACTTTCTCGCTGTTTCCTTTCTCATTGAAGCTTCCTTAACATCCTTCAAAATCATCCACGATAAATGCTCCTTCCAAATGTAACTTGAACGATTATTCTAAAAAAATCCTAAATAATTGGTAGTTCCTTCCAAAAACAGTTCCAATAATAATTAATATTGTATTTCTAATACAAGTCCACTAAACCATTCTAAGTTTTACTTAAACCAAGATCAAAATGACTTGTAGATTTTCAAAATAACTAAGGTGCGATACAACAAATATATATCAAACAGATAGAACATCCATGAATCAAGAAATAATTATAAATAAATGAGTATTGTTAAGCTACAAAGCTAAATATCTACTAAATAGTATTTTAAATTAAGCGTAAAAAAAAAAGAACAAGAAATGAAACAATACAAATATTATGTTTTGTTCAAAATTTTTACATTATTAAAAATGAATTGCTAAGTAACTAACGACTTTCCTTTTCAGTGACTCGTCCTTTTTTCAGTGGGAACAGAGAGTGTAGGGTAAGTATGCCGTCGCGAGGGTAGGGTTTCGACAAATCCGCTGAAGTCGGTTTCGCGTCGCGCGCGGTACGCGGTACCTTTGCTTGTTTCGCCATTTCTTTAGAGTAGTTTTCTTCGGTGTAAGTTCGAGTAGTATATTTTTCGGTACCGCGTCGGTGAATCGGTAACGCGCCTATGAGATTTTGTAGCGTTTTTGATTGGAGATCTGTGGATAGATCCCATCCAGAACTAACGTAATGTAGGTTTCTCGTTCTGGATGAGTAAATGTTGACGCGTTTAGAAAACGGGCAATTTCAGGTGACTGAAATATTGTAATTGAGCGTAATCCATTCGGAGACCCGCGACCGAAATCCTCTCCGAACTAGCTGGCCGACAAGCAGTCACCGCGTGAATGGATTACGGTGCACGGATTGGTTGACCTGTTGGTACCATCCGTTGGCACTACTCAGACTTAACGTCTAGAACCGATGAGAGGTCGGTTCCGCGTTCGAGCTGAAGGTAGAAAAATCATTACAAATGGCGCCCAACGTGGGGCCAAAAACATCCTAAGGGGGAAAGAACTTCGCGTCTTCTGACGAGTTGGTCCTTTACGGAGGATGTAAGGTACTTTGGTACTCGAGTCCCACTATCAGGAGCAGTGGAATTGTGTGATACACATTAGAGGTCGCTTCACGTGAGTTGTAGCTTCCGCTCTCCTTTGTTTGATTTTGCTTTCGCGACAGAATCCTTCTGATGTGTTGTCCCAGGTTAACCCCTGTAAGGACCTTCTATTTTCTTGATGGAACTGCCAGTCTGATGGGTTTACCTATCAGCATGGACTCTCAAGAAAATAGAAGGCTACCTTGCCTTTATGTCGCGGAAGGATTCTAACTATTTCGTATGCGTGTTAGACGAGTGGTATCGGTTCAACGTTCGATGGCGTATGCTGGAGTTGCGAAGCCCGGAATGCTTCCACGCGTCGGGAATTTTGACCGCGTACAAAGTCGTTACGGTAGCTCTACCACTTGTCTCGTCGAGTCATTTAACGTAGATTAGAAACGGTTTGTAATGTATGTGGGTTATGGGGTAATTTTCGTAAATCGACCGAAGCACCCTTTCTTCGGCAGATTACCACGCACTCTCATTTCCCGCTGAGGAGTTCGACCACTGAAAAGGAAAGTGTGTATCATATAATTTTTTTTTCTCTCTCTCTTTTTCTATACATAGCTCGCCACTAACGGCCACTAATTTAGTGATAAGTTATTAGTAGGAATAAGTATATTCTATATATTTTTTTATTTTATTTTAGCACCACAATTAACCCACACAAAATGGCAACGAAGCGGACCCCAGACAAGCGTTGGACCAGATCCAAAACGGTCCAACCAGCTAACTGCGGGATCTGCTTCGAAGACGTAGTGGAGGGCGTACACAGCGTGCGATTGGATTGTGGACATTTATTCCATCGTGCCTGTGTACAACAGCTCCTCCTCACGTCAGAACTGTGTCCCTTATGCCAGCGACCGATAGATCGGTCTGCCCTAGACGTCCCCCTCGGAACGCCCCTACCAACGCGTGGAGCAGTGGCGAAAGGAGTTCCAGAGGCTGAACAGTCACAACCACTCTTAGACCTGCAAGGAGCAGTAGGCGGTGAAGTTCCGGCTGCAAGTGTCGTGTCCGAGGTGACAACCATGCCTTCCGCCCACTCCATTGACACCCTCGTGGCGTTGATGAGGGATATGTCGGAGAGGATTGGCAACCTGGAGGGAAAGCTCCAGAATCTCCCGTTGAGCCAACCACCCAGCCGCGTGAGAACTCCGCTTGGCTGGGAGCCAAATCCCAGTGTGGCGATGCCCCACTCCCGACAATCCGAGCAATGGGTCCCACCTCCAAGGAACTCGGGAATGGATCCCAGAGCTCCCGAATACAGACCGCGACACAGTACCGGACCTCCGTTGGTACCTCCAGCCCCCGAGGCAGTTCAGTACAACAGGTCAATCGAGGATGTGATTCCCCCCGGGAACGCATTGGCACCTTTTCGAGACCCGACACCTCGTATCATGGAGAGTTGGCGCCTGAACTTTACAGGGTTCAACGATATGATATCGGCGGACCGGTTCCTTTTCCGGATTCAGGCGTTGGTATCCAGCACCCTGGGAGGTGATTCCTCGGCCTTCCTCCGGCATGCACATCTTTTGTTCAGCGGCGACGCTGCCGACTGGTACTGGAGCTTTAAAGATTCAACGCCACGTCCTACTTGGCACTCTTTCAGTGCAGCCTTCCGCAATCGATTTGAGGATGGCTTCACTGAGAGAGAGCTAAGAGAGCAAATAAAGAAACGGAAACAAGGCGCTCACGAACCGTTCGACCAGTACTACACCAGTATAGTGAGATTGAGCACTCGCCTGCGAAATACCATGCCCGAGGACGACTTGGTAGAAATTATCAGAGAGAATATGCGCTGGGATCTCCAGAACAGCCTTCTGCATTTTCCCATCAACACCATACAGGGATTGCGCCTCCATGCCCGCAGACAAGAACACTTGGATGAGCGGCGTGGTACCTTCCGTCCACAACCTCGCATAACGGGACCAAATCCCCGAAATCATCACACCGCGGAGTTGATGGCAGCGGACCACCTGCTTGCGGATCCAGTACCAGTACCGAGGAGCGGAGCACCACCGGAGCTTGAGGACCCAGCATTGATTGATCGACCCTCCCTTGAAGCAATTACTAGCCCGACGGTCTGTTGGAACTGCCGACAACCGGGACATCGGTTCTATGCATGTCCAGCGGAGGCAACGCTTTTCTGCTACCGCTGCGGGAAGGCCGACACATACGCACCTGATTGTGCAAATTGCAAAGGGCGAAAAAACTTGCCACCGAGTGCCGCGACCACCCGTCGGCACTCCTAGACCCCGGACGAACCAATCCAGACCCCATCACCAGCTATGACCCAGCTCCCAACATGACTCCAACTCTGCTGACTCGCACCGCTAAACACAGTTCTCCCGAAGTTCCACAACCGACGCCGTCCTTCGCCGAGGCCAATGCGCAGGGAAATGATAGCGAGACGAAGGTTCCTTGGCATGTAAAACCTTTTCATGTCAGGTTGCGGAATTATTTGGCTACTCGACAGCGCATCTTCCATGAGGAATTGGCCACAAATGTCCCACCGCGAAGCAAGCGAGCCACGCGTCGGATGCGGAGCTTCTGGAGAAAAGTCAGGCAGTCGAGGAAAGTGTTGAAGGGCATATACTTAGACGAATTATTCAGGGATGATGTTCGGCCATATGCGTCAGTACACCTCCTGCAAAAACGAGTATCAGGCTTAGTCGATACGGGAGCCAGTGTGAATTGCATCTCTGCCGAGTTTGCAGGGGAGGTACTGGCGATGCACGCGGACCAAATCCGTCATTTCACCTCCTGGTTAAGCACGGCGGACGGAACTCGTCACTCTGTAGTGGGAAAAATTATGACGGATGTCACCTTTAAAGGGGTAACTAAACCTATGGAATTTTTCATCATACCTCAGTTAACCCAGAATCTTTATTTAGGAGTGGATTTCGTTCGAAAATTTAACTTGGCCCCGGCACTATTTTCCGGTTCGACCCTGGAGTCCGTCACCACCGTTCCTGACCAATCTCAACCCACTAACTTATTACGGCATACACTGGATGTAACTCAGCAACTGCGTCTTGACTCGGCTATATCGGCTTTTCCATCGCACGAGAAAGAAGGTCTCGGGCAGACCGCCCTGGTGTTCCACACTATAGGTGTGGGGGATGCTAAACCCATAAAACAGAGACATTTCGCCATATCTCCGGCGAAGGAAAAATCGTTATATGCCGAAGTGGATCGAATGTTAGCATTAGGCGTAATTGAAGAATCACAGAGCGCGTGGGCTTCCCCAGTCACCTTAGTTGTCAAGCCGAACAAGGTCCGGTTATGCTTAGATGCCAGACGCTTGAACGCCGTCACAGTCAAGGACGCATATCCTCTACCGTTGATCGAAGGCATTTTGAGTCGGTTGCCTAAAGCCCATTTCATCACGAGCTTAGACCTCAAGGACGCCTTCTGGCAAATTCCTTTAGACCCCGGTTCAAAGGAGAAAACAGCCTTCACAGTCCCAGGCCGGCCCCTATATCAATTCGTGACCATGCCATTCGGATTGTGTAATGCCCCCCAAACAATGACGCGCCTTATGGATAAGGTAATACCACCTCACTTGCGGCACCAAGTTTTCGTTTACTTGGACGATTTGTTGCTTATAACCGAGACCTTCGATGAACACATCGACCTGCTTCAGGAGGTGGCTCTACACATCCGGAGGGCAAGATTAACCATCAACATAAGGAAGAGCCAGTTCGTGATGACGGAGGTGAAATATTTAGGTCACATCATTGGGCATGGCCATATCAAGACCGATCCGGAAAAGACTCAAGCGATTGACGTTTTCCCATTACCCAAGACCACCAAACAATTACGCCGATTCTTAGGCTTATGCGGATGGTACCAGCGTTTTGTACGTGACTATGCCACCATTACCACTCCTTTGACCGACATGCTGCGTAAGGGACGTAAATTCGTCTGGGAAGAGCCCAGCTTGCGAGCCTTTGAAGAGCTAAAGAAGAGTCTGACTACAGCCCCCGTACTGCACAGCCCGGACTTTGACAAACCGTTCTCAATCCATTGTGACGCGAGTCAACATGGGGTGGGAGCAGTCTTAGTCCAGGTTGCACAAGACGGCGAGGAGAGACCTATAGCCTTCATGTCTCACAAGCTGAACCCAGCCCAGCGAAATTACACGGTCTCCGAGCAGGAATGTCTAGCTGCGGTGTTGGCAGTGAAACGCTTCCGAGCCTATGTGGAGGGACACACCTTTGAAATCGTTACGGATCACGCTTCTCTGAAATGGCTAATGAGCCAGACTGATCTCAACGGCAGATTGGCCAGGTGGGCACTGAAACTACAGGCATTTGACTTCACAATTCGCCACCGAAAAGGAAGCCAGCATGTAGTCCCCGACACCCTATCCAGAATGTTTGCTCCTGAAGGAGCCGAGTTGGTCCAAGAGGACGACAGCCCCCAATTGATCGATTTGGACCATCCTGCCTTCAAGTCAGCCAGCTACACCCAACTGATTCACACGATCCAGAATCAACAGCCCCAGCTTCCTGAACTGCGGTTGACGGATGGATTTATTTACAAACGGATGGGACACGCATCCGGAGACCCCATACAAGAAGAAGAACAGTGGAAGTTGTGGGTGCCCGAAGAATTAACCACTGATCTTATCAGACGGGCCCATGACCACCCATCAAGTGCGCACGGCGGATACGGTCGTACACTTAGGCGGTTGAAAACCTGTTTCTTTTGGCCTAAGATGGCACAACAGATAAAAGCGTACGTAGCCTCTTGTGAGCTATGCAAGTGCACTAAAGCGCCCAACACCATTCTTCGGCCACCCATGGGTAAGGTTGAGGTCCCCGAACGCGTGTTCCAGCGCTTGTACATTGATCTTATCGGTCCTTACCCTCGATCTGCTTCTGGTCACACGGGAGCTGTCGTGGTCCTGGACCAGCTCTCTAAATTCCCTATCATAGAACCACTACGTAACATGCACACTGGACCTATAATCAGCTTTTTGGAGAACCGAGTCTTTCACATGTTTGGAGTTCCGGAGAAACTTGTCTCCGACAATGGGGTCCAGTTCACCTCCAGCAAGTTCCGAGACCTAATGTCCAAATACGGCATCATCCACCAACGAACTGCCGTCTATTCACCACAAGCCAACGCATCCGAACGACTGAATCGTACGCTCATAGCGGCCATTCGCGCCTATGTCCACCCGAATCAGAGGGACTGGGATCGCAAATTGTCCGCCATCACTAGTGCGCTGCGCTCGTCGTACCACGCCACGACCGGCATTTCGCCGTATTTTGCAGTGTTCGGCCAGTACATGATCGGTCATGGGAGCGCTTACCGGCTATTGCGGCAGCTGAAATCGCTAGAGGACCCAATCGTGGTTCTAGAACCGCACGAAAAGCTCCAACTTCTGCGAGATCAACTGCGGGAGAAGATTGAAGAAAGTAGACGGATGGGAGAGGAGCGGTACAACTTGCGATCTCATCCTTCTGGCTTTAAGGCCGGCGACGAAATATATCGTCGAAACTTCCGACAGAGCGATGCCACCCGCCATTACAATGCCAAACTAGACAAGAAATTCGTGAAGTGTCGAGTCATACAAGTAATAAGCCCCACCCGATACCTCATCGCGGACATGACTGGTAAAACCCTGGGAATTTACCACGCAAAAGACCTTAGACGATGAAGTGCAACTAATTCCCACGAGAAACCTTGGCTTATCCCAAATCTCTGCCTAGACGAAGGCCTCCGAATAACACCTGACTTCCTACTATATAGTCACTGTCGAGTCTTCCCGAACAGGGTTGTAGCCTATCCTTCGAAACCGATCTTCGACCCGTCACGTCCCTAACCAAGACCTTTTACAAAGGAGACGGGATCGTAATTACTTCGATTTTGGGGGGGGGAATGTGTAATGTGACGCCTACGCCCAGGAATCGAAGTGATTCCGATCCCGAACCCTTGTAACCTGCCAGATGGATATGTCCTCGAAGTGCCAGCGGACTTCATCGGTTGTGCGGATATCGTTGTGCAGAAAATATTTTTTTTTCTGTCCAAATATTTAGATCCGTGGATATAAATATTCGAAATATAGAATTAATCCAACCCCGGCACATTTCGAGACATAGCCATCTGGAAATGCCCCTCCACCGTGGCCATCGAGAAAACTATGCCACTGGCGACATCTGGAGAAGCACATTTCCGCCATATGAAGTGCCATTCCACGCACAGATGTTTTGTCCGATGTGACAACCAGGGATTTGACAGCCACATGGAGGTGATGGCAGTCAGTATACTCTGATTTGGACAGATGTCAGTGAATTTGGCGCCTCTTGTAGGACGTAAAAATCGAGAAGGTGTATGAAAAGAACGGGTCACGGTAATTGCCGCTGTTGTACGGACATTGGTCAATCGTTTGGCTAAGTAACAGCAATAAGAAAGTGAGTGATGCAATTTTTCGTCGATTAAAAGTTTAAGAGTTAACCTCTCTCTCTAGGTTAGTGTTGTGTCTAAAAGTAAAGGCCGCTCTTGATTGGGAATAAAGAGTTCCTCGCCCCATGAATTGGATGCGCCGAAAAACACCGACTGGCGAAATTCGTTGCGACGAGTGTAACAAGGTATTTACAAAGATTTGCTATTTAACACAACACTATAAAACATTCCATAAGGGCGAGCAACCATTCCGTTGTAATCGATGTGGCAAACGTTTTCCCAACGAAGTCACTTTCGACACGCACTATGCGAAGCACAGTGCAGCACAAAAACCCCATCAATTTCAATTTTGTCCGAAACAATTCCATCATAAAACTGATCTGAGAAGACATATCGATTCACATACAGGCAGAAAAGCTTACGTGTGCGAAACCTGTTCAAAAGGCTTCACCAGACGCGATCATTTGCGCAAGCGGGGTGATACGCACAAACCAAAACCTCCAAAACCGTTGAAAATTCGAACGGTCAAAGTGGAGAGCTAGGAATTGTTTATTTAGATTAATTTCAATTGTTGAAAGCTCATACTGAAAAGTAAGACAAGTACCCCATTGCACATACACTTCTTTGCTTTAAGGGGACCGTTCTCGGAAATGAAAGTAAACACTCAGATCTGCAAACACATATTCACAGATGAGAGCAATGAAAGTGAATATTATCTCCTACCCTTGCCAGATAGTTCAGAGTGCAATCGGTTATTGGCAGCTAAGGCAATTAACTTTAGATTACTAATGTTTCTTCTAGCTAAGTAATAAGCTAAGTAGAGAATTAAAAATGAGAATAGTAATTAGATGATCTATAAATATATTTTTAAGGATTTTATTTAAACAAAAGAAGAAAAAGATTGACAAAATTCTATTTACATTTATTATTAGATTTATAAAATTTTAATATATCTGCTAGATATTTGTTTCGTACCATTGGAGGATAATTAATAGCTTGTCAAACTCAAGTTAATGATTTGTTGTACTATCTATGTGATACGTAGATGAACCAAAATAAATATTAATAATAACGATGAGATGTGCTATTGTTCGGAAAAAATTTATTTGATGCAATATCTATTCTCTGCCCCGAAAAAGTTTAAATAATGTTGATGATTACTTTTTACTAAATGATTGACGGCCTTTTTTCGAAAATTAAACTTTCTCGCTGTTTCCTTTCTCATTGAAGCTTCCTTAACATCCTTCAAAATCATCCACGATAAATGCTCCTTCCAAATGTAACTTGAACGATTATTCTAAAAAAATCCTAAATAATTGGTAGTTCCTTCCAAAAACAGTTCCAATAATAATTAATATTGTATTTCTAATACAAGTCCACTAAACCATTCTAAGTTTTACTTAAACCAAGATCAAAATGACTTGTAGATTTTCAAAATAACTAAGGTGCGATACAACAAATATATATCAAACAGATAGAACATCCATGAATCAAGAAATAATTATAAATAAATGAGTATTGTTAAGCTACAAAGCTAAATATCTACTAAATAGTATTTTAAATTAAGCGTAAAAAAAAAAAGAACAAGAAATGAAACAATACAAATATTATGTTTTGTTCAAAATTTTTACATTATTAAAAATGAATTGCTAAGTAACTAACGACTTTCCTTTTCAGTGACTCGTCCTTTTTTCAGTGGGAACAGAGAGTGTAGGGTAAGTATGCCGTCGCGAGGGTAGGGTTTCGACAAATCCGCTGAAGTCGGTTTCGCGTCGCGCGCGGTACGCGGTACCTTTGCTTGTTTCGCCATTTCTTTAGAGTAGTTTTCTTCGGTGTAAGTTCGAGTAGTATATTTTTCGGTACCGCGTCGGTGAATCGGTAACGCGCCTATGAGATTTTGTAGCGTTTTTGATTGGAGATCTGTGGATAGATCCCATCCAGAACTAACGTAATGTAGGTTTCTCGTTCTGGATGAGTAAATGTTGACGCGTTTAGAAAACGGGCAATTTCAGGTGACTGAAATATTGTAATTGAGCGTAATCCATTCGGAGACCCGCGACCGAAATCCTCCCCGAACTAGCTGGCCGACAAGCAGTCACCGCGTGAATGGATTACGGTGCACGGATTGGTTGACCTGTTGGTACCATCCGTTGGCACTACTCAGACTTAACGTCTAGAACCGATGAGAGGTCGGTTCCGCGTTCGAGCTGAAGGTAGAAAAATCATTACAATATGATGGCTAAGAACTCCTTATCTGTTGCAGAATAGTTTTGTTCATGCGAATTTAAAGTGCGTGATGCATAGCAAATTGGGTGGCCGTCTTGTGATAAGACAGCGCCCATTGCGAAATTCGATGCATCTGTTGTGAGTTGGAATTGCTTTTTAAAATCTGGAAACCTAAGAACAGGCAGAGATGTAATAAGGCTCCTAAGCTTTTCAAACGCATTGATGTAATTTGGATCCTTGACATTAATTTTGGTGTTTTTCTTTAGATATTTGGTTATCAGTTGTGTAACTTTTGCGTAGTCTTTTATAAATTTCCAATTAAAACCGGTTAACCCAAGGAAACTCTTAATTTGCTTTTCTGTTTTGGGGACTACTACTTTTTCTATAATGCTTATTTTTTCCGAGTTCGGTTTTAGCCCTTCTCTTGTAATTATGTGCCCCAAGAATGGCGTTTCTTTTTCCATAAATTTGCACTTGTCGATTTGAATTTTTAGTTTGTGCGGGTCTAGAATTTTGAATATGTCTGAAATTGCCATAACGTGTTCTTGAATGGAAGTGCTAAATATAAGGATATCATTGAGGTAAACTACGCATATTTTATTAATATAGTCCCTTAAGACATCGTTCATCAGGCGCTGAAACGTCGTAGGGGCATTTTTTAGGCCGAATGGCATTCTTACAAATTCATAGAGCCCATGCGGCGTAACAAACGCTGTTTTCTTTCGATCTTCCTGTCGTATAAGGATCTGGTGATATCCTTTTGCCAAGTCAATCGTAGAAAAGTATCGCACCTGCCCTAATTTATCTAGAATGGCATCAATGTTGGGTAACGGAAATTTATCATCAATAGTCACCTCATTGAGCCTTCTATAATCAATAACTATGCGAAATTTTTCCTCTCCCGAATTGTCTGATTTTTTGGGGACAACAGAGAGAGGGCTAGAATATTTGGAGTTACTTTTTTGAATAATTCCTTGTGACTCCATATCTGCAATTTGTTTTCTAACCTGGAACTCATGTTTGGGTGGATATCTATAAAGTTTCGAATTTATTTGATTATCGGTAGTAGTTATTATTTCATGTTGAATACTTGGGGTAGTAGTTAACTTATCTCCTTCCTTGAAAAATATATGCTCAAACTTTTTAATGAGTTTCGTTATTTCTTTATAATCTTCCGCATTTAAATGATTTAATTTAAGACGATCTAGATAGCAGTGATTTACAGGATCTAGCGAATAGATTTGATTTGTGGGGTAAGGGCTGTTTAAAAATGGAATAACTTGCCCACCAAGAGTAATAGTTCTATTTTCAAATCTATGACTGTTCCTAGTCGATCTAAAAGGTACCTATGATAAAGTTGTATTTTCGATTCGCGAAATTTCTTACTTTCCACCTGATGTGGGCACCTCGTGGAGGATTTAATTCAATAGGGGCTGGTGTATGAACTTCAAAGTTAACTATATCTGAGCCTATCATTGTTGAAAATTTTATCGGATTTATTTTTATTCGTTTGAAATCAGTCACATGTTCATTGATAATACTGAAAGATGATCCTGTATCAATCATTGCAACGTATTTTAGGTAAATTTCTCGAGAGAAATTTACCTATTGCGGAGAGCATCATATATATATATATATATATATATATATATATATATATATATATATATATATATATATATATATATATATATATATATATATATATATATATATATATATATATATATATATATATATATATATATATATATATATATATATATGGGATATAACCAAATTTGTGACCACGATAGAGGTTGCAATTTTGCTTCGATTTTCACCAAATTTTCAGGAAAGGTGTATTGGGTAATTATCTCGGTTAAGTTCGTGAACCAGCTATATCGGCCGGGCAAAAACAAAATGGCGGCCATTTTAGACGAAAAATCGTGATTTCTGTTCTGACCAAAGTATAGCTCCGATTTGGATGAAATTTGGTACAAAGGTTCATTGCTGTATGTGATGAATCTCACAATAAAAAATCCAAAGTCGGTACGGCAAAACAAAATGGCGGCCGCTCAAAGGTCGAAAAACGTGCAAAATTTTGTTGTTGTAATAGTGGTCAAAGCTTTCAACAGATTTTCATGAAATTTGATAACTTGATAGAAATTATAAGTATCTAAAGAATTACGTGAAAAAATTGGAGGTCAGGTTGCAAAAAACAAAATGGCGGCCAGTTAAAGGGCAAAATTTCAAAGGCTTTTTAAAGTCGCAATTTTAATCCGACATATGCGAAATTCGGTTTCAAGATAGACATTATTTAGGCCTACAATCTTTGATATTTTGGTGATCATGCATGAGCAACTTTCAAAATGGCGGCCGTTTAAATATGAGTTTTTTTCAGGTTTTTGTGGCCCTCTAGCGGTCACATTTTCCAGCGGATTTCGATGAAACTTGAGATTATGGATCTCTGTACTATGTTCTTGTATTATGCGGGAAATTACTAAAATTGAATGAAAAATAAAAAAGTCGAAAATATAAAGCCTAATATTTTTAGCTGCCATTTTCTTTAAAAATTGAATTATTTTGCCCTGTCTAGAGTGAAACTTCTATTTGAACGAGATAGTACATTGATTGATGAGTTCCTAGCATACAAAGATTTAAAATAATCCAAAATAAAATGCATGCATTCAAAATGGCGGCCCCCAAAGGTCAGAAGGCAAGCGCAATTCGCTATTTTAGTGCCAACTGAAATAATGAATATTTTTCATGATAACGTTTTAAATGACTTTACTTGATAGAATTTATAAACCAGACCATTTTTAAGATATTGTAAAATCTTTTTAACAATCCCTTAAAAAAATTATAAAATCACGACTTGTCTGTCTGTCCGTCCGTTTGTTCGTGCGTCAAAACAAGTTTTCTCGCAAACCACATGAGCTAGAATGAGGAAATTTTCTACGTAGGTCAAAAGTGGTGCCTCTTGAAATTTGCAGTGCAAGAAAATATTTTAAGGTATTTTAAGGGGGGTCTCCCCATACAGGGGGGTGGCATACAATTTTTTTTATTTCTGTAGCAGCCAAGATTCTCAACAGATTCCGTTGAAACTTGAAATTATAAGTTATTAACGCAAGTTAATTTAATTTAATTATGCAAATCGAATGACAAATGAAAAAGTCGAAAATTTACAGCTTAATATTCTTAGCAGCCGATTTCAATAAAAATTGAAATGACGGCCCTCATAGTTCAGAAAAAAATTGAAAATGTGTATATTAATGGCAACGCAAGTGCTGATTAAACTTTCATGGAAATCTTTTGAAATTAACTATTCGAGCTATTTAAGCCTTTGTGTGGTTACCATTGTGAACTGTGTAAACAGCAAATGCGAGAAGGGCGAAACCGGTATTTATATGTTTACAACAATTTATGATCCGCCGATTTTCAATATGTAATCCATACGTATGCAACTCAATTTAATTAGCAAAATATTTGCGCCCCGATAAAAGGTCTCTAAGAACGAACGTGGCCAGATTTTTTTTATGTTAATAAATACCCATGTGGTACTACGAAAATTGCAGAAAGAAGTTGAGTAGTAGGCAAGCCAAATTTGTTATCGAAGCTTTATGCTACATACGAGAAATTTACCTTTCCGGCTGGTGCTGCCAACGGGGATTTTTTTATCATTGATAGTTAAACCAATGAGCGGTAGTTCATCCGAGGCTAATTGATAAAAAAACTTGTTTGTCTTTCGAACTACCTATATAATTTGATTCGTAGTTATTATCTGGAAAATGACCCGTATTTGATAAAATCTCTTATAAAGACTCCTTTGAGCCGTGGAAATCTGGACGATTGTTATCAGATGTTCTATTTATCTAGATATTATCGATTTCCATAGGTGCAACTTCTTGTCTTTGTCTTCGTGAAAAAGAAATTTGTCTCAAGTTCCCTGGTTCATTTGTCTTAAACTGTCCAGAGTTGTTTTGGTTAAAGTTATTTGTCCTGTTTACGTCTAAGTAATTATTTCCGGAGTCATTTTTCCGAGTTTGTTTAGAATTACCACTTTAATATTGTTATAATTATCACCGCCACGTTTATTTTTAATTTTTTTTTTTGAATAATAGTTTTGTTTGAATTGTTCGGAGCTGTTTGGTGTATACTGTCCATCGTTCATTGGTTGTTCTGTTTGTTTTATGTCATGTCGATCACTTTCTTTAGGTGTTCGCCAGTTAGGACCACTATTTTCACTATTTTTATTAGAAAAAATTTCTGGACTTTTTGAAAATTTTTTGAATTTGACACGGCCTTATGCAAGAATCTTCAAATTTCCTTTCTTGCATCACACTGATTATATCTTTAATAGACTTTAATTTGTAAATTTTTTCTAAAAGGACGCCTTGCGTCATTTCTTTTGCTGTGTTCACTAATATGGACTCTACGTTACTTAAATCAATAAACAAATGATCACTATAAAATAAAATAAGTTCATCTGTTTTATATTTTAGGTCCTGTAAAAAAATTGAAAGCTCACTCACCGACGAGACTCGTAAATTGTTAATGCTTCGATAAATTTCCGTTGTTTCGATGTCCGGTTTAAATCTTAGCTTCAACGCTGCCTTAATCGCTTGCCAATTGTCCATCTCAGGTAGATTGATAACTGCGCTTTTTGCCAGCCCCTAAATCTTTTGATGGAATATTGTTCTTGTCGCTACTTTCACCAACGCGGCATCGTTCAGGTTATTTAAATAAAATTTCATGCTCGGAAATTTCACCAGTTCCTGTGAAATTGCTCATGTACCGCAGCTCCTTCAGTGCATTTTCCTTTGAATTCGATGGTGGATGTCCTAGAGTCAGCTGTTGGATTGCGCTCGTGAGTTGCGTTACTGGGTCGGGTCTGTTAACAAGCTGCTAGATTGCTAATCCTAATTGTTGGATTTCTTCGTTTTGAGCCTCGAGTTGTTGTTCAATTTCCATTATTCGCTCCATTTCCACGTCACTTGTATTTCTTGACGTGTTGAAACTGATCTCCCTTTTCTTTCTCCTCTCCGTCATAATAGGTTCACTTTTCACTTCAGGGTTTTCCTCTTTCGTTATTGTTATTGAAAGGACTTTAACATAAATATATTTTTTTGGGGCAAGAATCGTTGGCAGCCTCACCAATTATTTTACAAGAGCATAAAGGCCTCGGTTGCTCTTCTTGCCAAAAATAATTTTGAAAGTTATTACGCGATTTCGAATTTTGCCGCTTATCACGCGCAACACTATTCGCGGTTCAATGCTTAGGCTCCTTTTAGGCTTAACCTTTACTTGAACTATTACTTAAATTCGTTTTCGACGTATTTTTACAAATTGCTGAAAAAACACCGACTGCGCCAATTACGTGGTCCGAGTCTCCGACGGGGTTTTTAAAAAAGGGACAGGATTTTATTTAATACAACACTTGGTTAAGCTAACAAAATAAACTTTATTTATTTCCTTATATAGCAGCTAATTTTCTCAACAGTACAAACGCAACTGACTACATTTGAATTAGATTTCATAAAAGTGGAAAATGATACCTTTGGGTTGAATAACGCATAAGCAAAATTATGTTGCGCGTGTGCTGACTTAGCGTCTAGCATTTTCACAATTTCGTAAAAATGTTCTCACGTCTTTCCAGACGGTGTCATCTTCTTCAGAACTTTTTGCTGCGTTTCATTTTGCTTATACATAACTAGCTGGTTGTCGAGGGTCTCCGTGAAATTTTCGGCCACAGACGCCGTTTGGAGCCTTTTGATGTCAAATTTTTGTAATGGGCTGGTCTTCGCTGAATATGCCTTTGACATACGACATCGATACTTTAATTTGATGAAGTAATGATCTGAGCTACAATTGGCTCCTCGGTATGTACGGACGTCAAGTATGCCCGAGGCCCGACATTGTTGGATCAGAACATTATCGATCTGGTTTTTGTGTTGCCATCCGGTGATATCCCGGTCATTTTATGAATGCGCCAATGTGAGAAGCAAGTCAAACGTATGACTAGATTTCTGCTACACACAAAGTCAATCAGGTACTGACCGTTGTCATTTGTTTCATCGTGGAAACTATATCCTCCAGTCTTTCCCTGATGCGATAGCTCATTGCCAACCTTAGCGTTGAAATCACCCAGAATAATTTTTGTGTCGATTCTGGGCAATGAGTCGACCAGTTTTTCCAGGTGATTGTAAAACGATTCCTTTTCTTCGGTCGGGGCGTGAGCATTAATCAGCCAGATTTTGAAGAATTTCACTTTTATGCGGATCCTTGACTGCCTTAAAATCAATAACGTGCGATTTGAACTCCCTATCTACATTGATGGCCACTCCGAATTCTCGTTTTCCAGTAGGCTTCCCACTTTCAAATATTATGCGCAATCTCATCTCTTGAATGTCGTTTCCAGTCCAATTCGTTTCCTGGAACGCCAGTATTTTTAATTGATATTGACTGGCCTGTTGCAAAAGGTCCTTAACAGTGCCAGGGTAATTGAGGGATCTGACATTCCAGAATCCAATGCGATAGTCCTTTTTTCGTTTGCGAGTTCGTTGCCGTGAGTCCAATCCATTCCGAGTCCTATCTGCAGGTTTCGAAACAATTAAAGGTTTTCCAGGGACGAGGAGTTAGTCCGTCGCCTAGCTTCCATTCTAGTGGCATGGTTATTACGTCGATACCATTTTCAGGCGCGGTAGATTCGCCTTCATTCTCTTTTTTTGTGGTGGGAAGGTGAATGCCATTTATGCACAGAGTGTGGGACTCCCATGCGCGACTGGGCTACCCACTAAACACCTCCCCTGTCAACCTGAGAACCCAGCCTGGAACCGTTCGACACGTTCAGGTCTCGTTTTGTTACATTCAAGCCTTCAAGCTGGGGAGTCCCTTTCCTAGTGGGAGGGAAGAGAGAGAGCGGAAGTGCCAAACAAGCGATCCCCCAACTGCTGTGAATCCCTTTTATATTTTAGGACTGTCCGAGCATGATGTGCCACCTGGTTCCATTTGTCAACCGATTCGAGCACCACCGCAACTATATTATCTGAGGTGAGCTCTCCCGTCTCCCTGTAGAGTTGCCTTCGCAGCCTGACCCATTTTGTACACGCAAAAAATGTGTGACAGGCATTGTCCTCCTCTCCTGGGCAAAACCGACAATTGGGGGACCGTGACTTACCGGTCTTGTGCAAGTAAGACTGAAAACACCCGTGCCCACTCAAAAGCTGGGTCAGATAGAGGTCAATTTCACCATGCCTTCGATTTGGCCACGGTCTCACATCCGGGGTGAGGCGTGCAGTCCACCTTCCTTTCGTGCAATTGACCCAAAACTGCTGCCAATCGTTGAGTGAGCGCTGTCTCTTCTTGCGGACAACTATCTCCCTCGCATCCTTGTTTTGGCGCAGGTTAATAGCGTGGCGCTCTCTAGCAAGGAGGGCGACAGGTATCACGCCTGCAATCACTCTCACCACCGAGTCAGAGACTGTTGGATACGAAGATGCAATTCTCAGTGCTTCTCTTCTCTGTACCTGAGCCAAACGTTTTTGGTATACCTCCTTGCTGAGAGCATCGCCCCATTCCTATGCTCCGTACAGTAGCACTGACCCTACAGCACTCATCAAGAGGCGTCTTCCTGATGGGCTGGGTCCCCTACTGGGGCCATAAGTCTACTCAGAGCCGATATTCCCGAAGAAGCTTTCTCAGCCGTTGCACTGATTTACTCAGAGAAACTCATCTTCGAGTCGATCAGTAGCCCCAGGTACTTCACCGCTGGCTTCGATTCGATTTGTATGTCTCCAATACTGATCATCCTTACTCTAGGGATTCTCATTTTTGTCAAGATGATCACTTCGGTTTTCTCCAGTGCTAAACTCATCCCGTGAGCAGCCATCTAGTCGCTTACTCAGCACATTAGCATGCCTTGCCTAAGTTGCGCTTGTTCAATGGTAGGTCCAGCGACCAGAGCCGCAACATCATCCGCATAGCCGACCAAGCGCGACTCATCTGGCATCTCAAGTCTCAGTACCCCATCGTAAGACACGTTCCATAGGTCCGGACCAAGGATAGATCCCTGGGCAACACCCGATGTAGTTTCCATCCTTCGTTGGCCCTGTGTCGTGTCGTAGAGCAGGCTTCGGTCCTTTAGGTAGCTCCTCAAAAGCCGCATTAGATATTCTGGAACTTGAAAAGATTTTCCAGCATGTCCAGAATATCCACCCATCTAGCGGAGTTGAAGGCGTCCCTGACGTCGAGTGGCACCAACAGGACGATCCGTCACTTGGTGCGACTTTATGCCTCTGCACTTTGGACCGCGTTCAACACCTCTACAATCGCATCAATGGTAGAACGTCCTGCTCTAAAGCCGTACTGCCGAGGAGATAGGTCCACAGCAGCACAAATCGCGTCAGTGAGTCTTCCCTTGATGAGTTTCTCTCGTACTTTCCCAGCCGTGTCTAGCATGCATAACGGGCGGTATGCAGACGATGATTCGGGATTTCCCTTCCCCTTGCTGATCAGCACAAGCCTCGCCACCCTCCATCGTACTGGGAAAGCCCCGTCCCCTAGGCAAGCGTTGAATGTGCTGAGCAGCAAGTCAGAACAATGGTGATAGACGAGCCACAACACCTCAGCTGGAACACCATCTGGACCTGGAGCATTCCTCGCTTTCAATGAAAGGACTGCCTTCTCCAGTTCCAGCTGTGTAAAGAGTAGGCACTCTACTGCTGTTTCACCATGGACAGCGTCAACACGGACGAAATGGGCAGGGAAGAGTCCCGGCACTATCGCATCCATCTTTTCCGCGTCATGTATACAAGGCTTCGCTAGGGCACCAAGCTTCCGCATGACCAGATTGCAGACAAGGCCCCACGGATCCTTGTTCACATTGTCCACTGGATCTTGCCAGCAGCGAGCTCCCCCGTCTTCCTGTAGAGTTCCTTTCACAGCCTGACCCATTTTGTACACGCAAAAAATGTGTGACAGGCATTGTCCTCCTCTCCTGGGCAAAACCGACAATCGGGAGACCGTGACTTCTTGTGCAGGTAAGACTGAAAACACCCATGCCCACTCAAAAGCTGGGTCAGATAGAAATCAGTCTCACCATGCCTTCGATTTGGCCACAGTCTCACATCCGGGGTGAGGCGCGCAGTCCACCTTCCCTTCGTGAAATTCACCCAAGACTGCTGCCAATCGTTGAGCGAGCGCTGTCTCTCCTCGCGGACAACCATCTCCCTCGCATCCTCGTTTTGGCGCGGGTAAATAGCCTGGCGCTCTCTAGCAAGGAGGGCGACAGGTTTCACGCCTGAAATAACTCTCACCGCCGAGTCAGAGACTGTTGGATACGAAGATGCAATTCTCAGTGCTCCTCTTCTCTGTACCTGTGCCAAACGTTTTCGGTATACCTCCTTGCTGAGAGCGTCACCCCATACCTCTGCTCCATACAGTAGCACTGACCCTACAGCACTCATCAAGAGGCGTCTTCTTGATGGGCTGGGTCCCCCTACGTTGGCCATAAGTCGACTCAGAGCCGATATTCCTGAAGCAGCCTTCTCAGTCGTTGCCCTGATTTGCTCAGAGAAACTCCTCTTCGAGTCGATCAGTAGCCCCAGGAACTTCACCGCTGGCTTCGATTCGATTTGTATGTCTCCAATACTGATCATTCTTACTCTAGGGATTCTCTTTTTTGTCAAGATGACCACCTCGATTTTCTTCAGTGCTAAACTCAGCCCGCAAGCAGTCATCCAGACCCTCACTCGGCGCATTAGCATATCTAGCCTAAGTTGCGCTTGTTCAACGGTACGTCCAGCGACCAGAGCCGCAACATCATCCGCATAGGCGACCAAGCCCGACTCATCTGGCATCTCAAGTCTCAGTACCCCGCCGTAAGACACGTTCCACAGGTCCGGACTAAGGATAGATCCCTGGGTAACACCCGATGTGATTTCCATCCTTCGTTGGCCCTGTGTCGTGTCGTAGAGCAGGCTTCGGTCCTTTAGGTAGTTCCTCAAAAGCCGCATTAGATATTCTGGAACTTGAGAAGAGTTTTCCAGCGTATCCAGAATATTCACCCATCTAGCGGAGTTGAAGGCATTCCTGACGTCGAGTGTCACCAACAGGACGATCCGTCACTTGGTGCGACTATATGCCTCTGCCTTTTGGACCGCGTTCACCACCTCTGCAATAGCATCAATGGTAGAACGTCCTGCTCTAAAGCCGTACTGCCGAGGAGATAGGTCCACAGCAGCACGAATCGCGTCAGTGAGTCTTCCCTTGATGAGTTTCTCTCGTACTTTCCCAGCCGTGTCTAGCATGCATAACGGGCGGTATGCAGACGATGATTCGGGATTTCCCTTCCCCTTGCTGATCAGCACGAGCCTCGCCACCCTCCATCGTACCGGGAAAACCCCGTCCCCTAGGCAAGCGTTGAATGTGCTGAGCAGCAAGTCAGGACCATGGTGATAGGCGAGCCGCAACACCTCAGCTGGAACACCATCTGGACTTGGAGCATTCCTCGCTTTCAAGGAGAGGACTGCCTCCTTCAGGTTCAGCTGTGTAAAGAGTGGGCACTCTACTGCTGTTTCACCATGGACAGCGCCAACATGGACGGGATGGGCAGGGAAGAGTCCCCGCACTAACGCGTCCATCTTTTCCGCGTCATGTATACAAGGCTTCCGTAGGGCACCAAGTTTCCCCATGACCAGTTTGTAGCCAAGGCCTCACGGATCCTTGTTCACATTGTCCACTGGGTCTTGCCAGCAGCGAGCCTTGCTACTGTTGATCAGTTTACGAAGGCATTTTCTGGCTGAATTATATGCTGCTAGCCCGTTGCATGCCTCGTCACGGTTCCGCGCCCGTTGAGCCTCACGTCGAAGCTTGTGACACTCCCTCCGCTTCTCAGCGATTTCAGTAGACCACCAGTAGACTGGGAGCTTGCCGTGCCGGGGTCTTTGACGGGGCATAGAAGCGCAGCAAGCAGTCATAATGATGCTCATAGTAGAGTTCACCACGTCTTGAGCTGCCAATTCTTCCGTCCCCTCCGAGGCTCCCTGCAGCGGCTCACCTGCTGTGAGAACCTTGACGAACCTCTCGACGTCCATTTTTCCGATGTTCCATCCAGTTTTAGAAGGCCGAGAGCACGGACATTGGGAGACAGCATCACTTATCTCAAGCAAAATGCACTGATGATCACTGGCTGAGTAGTCCTCTAATAATTTCCAGTTGTGTATCCTCCGTACTAAGGACTCCGAGGCGAATGTCACGTCCGGTATGATTCCCTCATAGCCAATACGGCTGAAAGCCGGCATGTTTCTAGAGTTTGATACGACGAGGGCCGTCTTGGCCGCCATTTCCAGGATTCGTTTCCCCTGCGGATCCGTCTGAGGCATGCCCCATTCGATTGCTTTAGCATTGAAGTCGCCTCCAATGAGCACTTTGCCATCTGCGTTCAAGACAGTGCCCTTCAAAGCATTAAGCTTGGCTTGGAAATATGATATTGACTCGTTAGGCGTTAGGTACACACTAAAGAAGGTGATCCCTGAGCACCAAACCCACACGAAGCCATCCCCCCGTCCACAATTCTCCGCTTGATAGTCACTGATCCAAACCCAGATGGCGGCAGTACCAGTTTCATCAGAATACCATAATGCAGGACTTTTATTATGGTGCTACTCACTCAGCAGCAAGAAGTCGGGTTTCATGTCCCTCGCAAACTGCTCAAGCAGATTTTGGGCGGTTGAACTGCGGTGTAGGTTTAGCTGTAGGATGTAGGTCATCGAAGCTCTGATTTTGCCTTGGCTAGGGCTTCCTGGAACACCCGGCATTTTCCTGATCCCAAGACGTGTCCAAAATCAGGTTTTGGATCAGCATCCTTGCAAAGAATACAAAGTGCCTCCTTCATACACTCTTTTCTCTTATGTCCCATTTCACCGCATTTGTAACATAGGGAACTCCTACCGGGTCCTTTGCATACTTGTGTGGTGTGACCATAACCAAGGCATTTGAAACATTGAAGAAGCGTTGCTCTTCGCCGTATCCTACAGATAACCCACTCTATTCGTATTTTGCCCTTGTTCAGGAATTGTTTGGCGTCCTTTTCGGTTAAGTCAACTATGGCCATACGTTGTCCCCTGTTGTTTTCTGGTGTCAGTCTCGCTTTAATCCTTCCCACGCCAGGGAACTCCTTTTTGATGGCCTCTTCTACCTCGGCCAGATCCGCCACGCAGTCTATGTCTCATATTTCGATCGTTGCCATCGGCTCGAGCGGGGCTATAGTTGCGCTTTTGCCGAGGACTTTCTTTACTGCATCACAGAATGCATCTTTATTGCCGGCCTCTGCTCCGAATTCGACCAGTATGTGGCCCAACCGCGTTGGTCGTACTACTTTAATGGTAGTATTGGTGTCTTTGGCCCATACGTTTCCCCTGATGTCTCGCAGTACCCTCACGTAGGATCCGCCATCTTGGGGTTTTACGAGCAGTGCCTGCTGCCAGGGTCTTCGTCGGGGCTTCTGCCTTTCCTGTTTTGCTTTAGGTCCTTTTTCTGATTGGGCGTCCGTGCGAACTTTACTTTCTGGCTTTTTTTGAAGGAGATTCTTTGCGGCTTTCTTCACTCCTTTTGTAAGCACTGTCTGGAACCCGTGCTCTGGTACTTCACGCCCATCAAGTGCCTCTTCCTTCTTTCTTTTATCCTGATCTCCTTCGATTGGGCTACACGTCATTCTTTTATTGACTTTTAATAGTGGAGCCATCTGCATGTTGCCTTTAGATTTCGCCCCAAGCGCCTCTTTAGCCTTCTGTTTGTCTTCGGCCCTTATCCAGCTTCTCCAATAGTGCCCTATGCCCATAGGAGCTTGTCGAGTTCAAAGAGCGCAATCTTTACTGCTTTGCGGATTTTTGGGGAGTCGTATGCAGATTGTACTCTTTTCAGAACATCTCCCGCTTTCCGGAGCAGCCTCTCTTCTTCGTATCGCTGGGTGGCAATTGTACGGTGTAACCGTCCTTGGGAGAGGTTATCGCGTTCCGTTTCCGAATGCAGTACTTCCAACACATTTTCGACGTTGGCGGTGCAATCACGCGGTGTCTGGTCACTCGTTGCTTTTTGTGCCGTAATCGCCTCGTTCGCTTCAGGATGTTTCTTTGCTATGTCGGAACTTGCGACCCCTGCATCGGTCACTTCGGTAGCGATCGCAGCAGTGACAATCGAATTTTTTTCGATGCTCTTTATAATTTCTTCTTCCGAGGCTTAAACTCTTGAAGCGTCCTGCAGAGTTTCCCGCTTTTCCTTAATAGGACGCTCTGGCGTTCGCATTATTTTTTTACTGCGCCCGAACGCTACAGGAATCTCAGTCTGAACCAGACTGTCTGCTATTCTCCGTTTTTCGTCTGCTTCCACTGTTATTATGTTATTTTGAGTTTTTGTCATGGTTAGTGCCAGTCTCGATGTACTGTTAACATCGTGGCAGCAACCGCTGGTTGCGTCGTCGTTGTTATTATCTTTTGTTTCTTTTTTTGGTCTTTTGATTTTGATTGCTCCAGTTTGGTTAGGGCCCCCTCGGACCCGCTATCTCCGTTCGTGTGTGTACTCGCCTTTTTGGTCCCATTTTTTTGTAGTAGTGAGGTGAATGCTATTTATGCACAGAGTATGAGACTCCCATGCGCGACTGGACTTCCCAATAAACACCACCCCTGTCAACCTGAGAAACCAGCCTGGAACCGTTTGCCACATTACTTCGGGCCAGGTCTCGTTTAATTACACTGTGGGGCGCCCTCAAGCGCCCTCAGTTTTGTCCGACCGTAAGCAGTTTCAACCACGCGCAAAGCTTACATATTTACAGCAAAATGTAAATATAAGTGTCAGTCTACCCGTCCGTTAGCCGTTTTCGCCAATTGTCCCACTCCACGTTCCGATCCCGAAAACTATCGATTCTCCAACTTAAGATCCTTCAGCTCCTTTTTCATAACCCTCGTTGCCCTGGGACCGCGAGAAAATTAGCTGCCCTGTAGTAATCGAGCAGTTACATGAGCAAATTGCTCGAAAAGCTTCCTATTTCCTTTTTGAAATTTTAAAGGCAGGTTTGGAAAAGTATTTAACTATTCATATTCATACCCGTAATTTGTAAAATAGTTTTCTTTCTTATTATTATTAAATATAATTTTATATCAATTTTCCTTTACATTAAATTTAAATGTTTCCCTTTAATTATATTCTTCATGAGATGTAACTTTTATTTCTATTTAAAATCCACATCATTTTCTTTACTTCAACAAGACCTGGTGAGTGATTGCTTTTAATTCAAATTTGCCATGTTATATCACTGAGAAAACCCCTTGGACAAAAACGTTCATATTCGAAATCGTCAATCCGGAAGGCGAAATAAATGAAATTCGTGCAAGTCCATCAGTACTCACAGTAACTGCATTATTTATTTTGTCGCATGGTAATCAGTTCCTAGCAGATACACGATAATTGCTAAAGCTAGCTCGAAACTCATAGCTAGTTAGATTTCGCGGTCATGGACATTTAATCGTTAGTTTCCGTACTAAGCTGCTGAGAACAAAAATCTAGTTGCCGCGTAAGGGAAAGTGGACTAAGAGGAAAGAAATATTGTAGAGCGGTCAATCGGGCGCAAAAGTCATGAATATAAGAAGCTTTTCAGTGGTTATAGTGAATAACATAAATAAGTGAAAGTGAATGTATGGTTATCGAATCTTGAACTTGGCGCCATAATCATTGACTTAAACTGCGAATTAGTGTGTTCCCATTTTGAAGCCTAATAAGTTTTCTTTCGTGTTTTTATGAACTTGAAGATACTGCGTGTAACTCTTACAAATAGGGAATGAGTGATGAAGTAATTATCTTTAATAATCAAATGTCACTAGAAGAAGTTGCATCCATAAATGCTTTTGTCGACTTTGTGTTACAAAATCACAAAGATATATATTTGGTCGATATGAACAAAAAAGAAACATCTTGCATAACCCGAACCTTTTTAGTTAGGGTAACTTTAAAATTTTCGGTTGATGCTATACCTTTCCACGCACGATTGTAAACTGGAATGAAAAAACAAATTCCTTGATTATTGTCTATGTTAATGCATTACGCCCTGAATGGTTTCCAATACATTTTACTAGCGTGGGAAAGCATATTTAGCAAAGAACCCTCTTAACTGTTTTAGTCTGCCCGTTTGGAATAACGTAAATAAGAACAACTATTACTATGCTATGAAATACTTTTAAAAGGAAGATACTCCACAATTTGGTTCGTGGCAAGTTTAATCACACTCTGGGTACCAAGCACTTAATTGAACACGCGAGTTGTCAACGAAATGTATCCTTTAAATTTTAATGGAAAAGTAAAGAAATTACATGGTCGATTTCATTCCCGTGAATATATAATCTGTAAAGTAAAGTGTAAGGAATAAAGTCTAGTTCGGCACGGACGCACACAAACACACAACAAAGTGAACTAAACACAATTGAAAGGATATCTTATTTAAGATAAATTTGAAACTCATAATCAGTGCAAGTCAAAAGGAAAAATCCTATCAATGTAAAATAACAGAAGCACACAATTAAATTTTTGATGAACTTAGTATTTTGTTTGCGGGCGTGTAACAACAAAAACAAGTTTTATACGCAAACCACTTATTGCATTAGATAATAACAAAATGTTTTTCGTTTCTAAGTTATTCTTTTTCTAGGATTGCATTTTATATTGATATAATTGCTTAAAGCATAAATGTTTAATGGGAAATAAAATGAGTACATTATATAACAGATAAATTTGGAATGGATGCAGATCTACCATTGTTAACTATGGTCTGATTTTTGGCAATATTTTTTTATAATCATGAAACAAACAGAGCAATTAGAATTTGTTAATAATTAACGGATATACAGAACTTTCCAGTCAACACTCTGGACTGTTAATATCGTCGTATTTGAATATAGTTAATTAAATCCATTCAAATCTTATGTGTGTTTAAATTTGTTAAGATTTGAAATTGTAAGAAGCAAAACCCCAATTTAAATTTAAAGTCAGCCGTTTTACTGCCATATTTGGGTTGATTTTGTGAAATCTAGAATTTCCATTAAGAAAAATACTTTCAATTGGATTATATAGGGCTTTCCAATAAGAGGTGTTATTTTGAATAGATCTTGTGATTTAACACCTTGCGACTTCTTCCTTTGGGGCCACGTGAAAGAGAAGGTCTACGGTAATAGCCCAGCGTCGATTCAAGACCTCAAAGATGGATTTCTTGAGGCTGTCAAGGCCACAGGGCAGTCAATTTGCGATTTGGTTATGGAAAATATCATGAAAAGGATATGGTCCTGTAAGCGTGGTCTTGGTAGTCATTTGCCTGATTTTATTTTCCACTATTAACGGCACACCTTCTTCTTTATAATAAAATAAACATGCGATCATTTGTATTAAAAAGTTGCATTTTTCTTTTAGTATCAAAATAACACCTCTTATTCGATTTGGTTATGGAAAATTTCATGAAAGGATATGGTCCTGTAAACGTGGTCGTGGTGGTAATTTGCCTGATGTTATTTTCCACTTTTAACGGCATACATAATGAAATAAACATCCGATCATTTCTATTAAAAAATGGCACCTCTTATTGGAAAAAGCTATAATTATATGTTTTGGGTCTTAATGCGTCACCAAGCCTGACCTGTGCACCCGTAAAGTTTTGTCGTATTGACCGTTATGCAGGAAGTGTTTGTTTGCTCTGTATTTTTGTCTTTTGTTTTCAAAACACGGTAATTTTCATGGATTAACGTTAAATATTGGATTAGGGTATCCGCTGAGGAAGTTATTTTTGGGACTAATAAATTTATAACGTAGTTGATTTTGAATTTCAAAATGAATCAAATAATGTTTCGTTAATGTTAGAATTGTTAGATTCTTATTGTAGTGGGTCCTTGTGCTGGTTGACTCACCCCACGACACCACAACGTTGGCCTGCCAGCGTATTCATGCGTCCCCAGACACGGCCAATCTCGGTGGATCTTAACATCCTCTCCTGCTGAGGCAGCAGACAATCGCCGCAGTCCTTTACGGACATTTTTATACCTATTCCCCTCCAATATATATATATATATATATATATATATATATATATATATATATATATATATATATATCTATATATATATATATATATATATATATATATATATATATATATATATATATATATATATATATATATATATATATATATACATAAATATATATATATATATATATATATATATATATATATATCTATATATTAAAATATATATATATATATATATATATATATATATATATATATATATATATATATATATATATATATGTATATATATTTATGTATATATATGTATATATATAATATATATATATATATATATATATATATATATATATATATATATATATATATATCTTCTTCTTCTTCTTAGCACTACAGCCCCTTTCGGGCCTTCGCTTCCTGCAAACAGCGCCTCCAACTGTCTCGGTCCGTTGACCGCGTCTTCCAATTCTGAAATCTGAGCAGCGATGAACTGTCTTTGCCGACCGAGTCAGACCAGCGTTTCCTCGGTTTCCCCGCTGGCATCCGGCTTCCAGTTCTCCCAACGAATACCTTCTTGGGTATCCATAGTTCGTCCATACGATTCATGTGTCCAGCCCATTGCAGTTTCCGCAGTCTTACAATCCTTCCGACCTCCAGTTCGTCCAAAACTTCATACAGCTCTTAGTTGTATCGAATTCACCATTAGTCCCCGTCAAGCTTCGCTCCTATTATTTGCTTCAGGACCCGTAGCTCAAAGCCGTTCAATATATTTGCGGATGGTTGGGTCAGGGTCCATGTTTCACAGATTTGTATACTTGGAGCTTCGTTTTCCTGTGTATGCAGCTGGTCTTTAAGATCGTCAATACTGAATAGAATATTTTATTTGCGAGCTGTATTCTTTGGCACATTTCGTCTCTTTCATTGCTCGTTTTCATTATTTTGGCGCCTAAATACACAAATTTGCTAACATTTTCGATACTTTATTCGTCAAGTGTAATATTTTGTGTATTTGGGGTTATTTGCGTTATAAGCTTTGTTTCATTTTCATTGATTTGTAGATCTACTTGTTTTGCTTCGCTGTCGAATATCAGGAAGATTTCTTTGGTGGCTGTTAATGCCCGTGACAGAGTGTTGATGTCGTCCGCATAGGCTATTGCTTGGCTTGACTTGTATAGTAATGTACCTCGCGTATCGACAGGTAGCTTCCGTTTGACGTACTCCAGAGCCAAATTGAATAACAATAGGGCCAGCCCATCTCCCTGCTTTAGTCCGATATTGATGTCAAAGGCATCGGTGAGTTGGTTATTGATGCGGACATGGGAGGTTGTCGACGTCATTGTTATTTTGGTAAGACGGACTAATTTGGCTGGGATGCCAAAGCAAAGCATTATTTGGTACAGTACGTTACGATCAAAACTGCATGCTTGCTTGAAGTCAACGAAAATTTGGTGTATGTTTATGTTTAACTCCCAGCATTTTTCAAGTACCTGCTTGACTGTGAACAATTGGTCTGTTGTTGATCTACCTGCCATAAAACCACCTTGATACTCCCCAATAATACTGCTGGCTTATGATTCGATTTTATTTTCTGAGATTTTAGAAAATATTTTGTACGCCGTACAAAGTAGTGATACGCCTCTATAATTTTCGCACTGTAGCTTGCCACATTTTTTGTGGATAGGGAATATAATTGATTGGCTCCACTCTTTCGACATATATTCTTGTTGCCACATATACTGGATGATTTTGTGAATAGCTTGATGAACACTACTGTCACCATATTTGATGAGCTCCACTGGAATCTCATCAATGCGCGGCGCTTTATTATTCTTTTGGGCATTGATGATGGAACAAACTTCATCCAGGATTTGTGGGGCCAATGGAAGCTCTCCGGAGACATTTATAGGCTCCGATGTTCTGGAGCTGTGCGGAAGATTAAGGAGGTTTTTGAAATATGATGCCCATTTTTCCTTAATCTTGATTTCGTCAGCAATTCTATTGCCGCTGTCATCACGACAGAGCGTGGTTTTGGGCTGATAACCACGTTTCAGGCTTTTCACTACTTTTTATGCTTGTGTTGTGTTATTGCTCGCTAAACTTACATCTAAACTTTTCAACTGGTCGTCATAGTATTTTCTTTTCTTAATCTGAATTATCTTATTCGCTACTCTTCTGAGATTTTCATAGTGTTCTCTCTTCGTCCTGGTTTTCCTACCTACGTATTCTTTGTACGCCTGATTCTTTTAATCTTACGCATTGTGGAACTCATCAGCGAACCAATCATTCCTCTTGCGCCGGGCTTGATGTCCGATCGTCTGTTCTGCCACGGTTCTGATAGCCGCTTTCACTTCCATCCAGAGCTCGTTGCTCGTCTTTAACGATGCGCCTGATAAGATGGGAGCCAGCTAATTACGTGGTCCGAGTTTACGACGGGGTTTTTAAAAAAGGGACAGGATTTTATTCAATACAACACTTGGTTAAGCTAACAAAATGAACTTTATTTATTTCCTTATATAGCAGCTAATTTTCTCAACAGTACAAACGCAACTGACTACAAAAAATGATACCTTTAGGTTTAATAATGCATAAGCAAAATTATGTTGCGCGTGTGCTGACTTAGCGTCTAGCATTTCCACACGTCTTTCTAGACGGTGTCATCTTCTTCAGAACTTTTTGCTGCGTTCTCATTTTGCTTATACATAACTTCTCCCCCCTTTAGATCAAGATTCTCCTGAATCCTATTTTCTACATTTCCTTTAAATTTTTGTCCTTATTATTACAAAAATAATAACAGAAATATTTATGCCGTATGATACATTTTTATGGACTTGAAGTTTTTCGATTTTTTCAATATTTTTTACATTGCTTACAACAATTTCTTCTAGTGTAAGTTTATCTTCAAAATTTGACAATACTTTATTTACAGGGTAGTAAAATCGATCTTCAAATTTTTCATAGGAATTCGAGTAATAATTTTCCAAAATATTTAGAGTGCGGTTGTTAAAATGAATAAGTACATTTCCTGATAATGTTAGATTTCGATCATCGCAATTTTGATTGACATTTAGATTTTTAGCATTTTTTGATACATTAGTTTCGTTATCTATTTCCAGAATTTCATATTTTGTGTTTTTTATCATTTTACAATTACCTCTATTAATACAATGTACACTTTGACTGAGTTGACTTAAAGTTTTCATAATTTCGAATTTATATACAGTAGAGTTTATGGAAAATACAATTTCTTTTTGAGCATCAATTTCTTTAAACAGTGAGTTTGGTATCGGAAGGATAATTTTTAGCTGAACTTTCACAAATTCTCTTGAAATTTTGATGGCAAAAATTAAAAGGTCTTTTTCTAATTTTGCAATGCCAGTTCTAATGTATTGCAATTTGTTCAAATCAATTTCATATTTTTTCAATTCATGATCAGTAAGTATTTTAGGATGTAACAATCCATATCTGGCAGAAACTATATTGTCTTGAATATGTTTTATTTTGCTTTTTAATAATTGATCAAAATACTGATTATTAATCAATGTGCAGCTAGAAATATTATTTAATTTGTTCGAAATTGTGTCTCGGTCCTTTTTGATGATATTCCTGAGTTTTGCTAATGTCTCGTTGTAATTTGTGTTGATGTCTACTTGTTGGTTTATAGTTGTGATGATATTTCTGTTGTTTGCGTCAATAGTGTTAAGATGATTATCAATGTCATTTCTGTCCTGGTCGTCCATCGTTCCAAACAGCCACTTATGTGTAGTCCCAATTAATTTAATTAAACCCCTTTTTGGTCTAGCCCCTGTTGGAATAAAAGTTTTAACCATATTTTCCAAATGTTCTAACTCCCTTAATATAACGTCCTTATGCTGCGTGTCCAAAATAGCTGCATTGGTTTTGTATTCATTGATTATGTTCAGAATTTCATGCGTATTTATCAGGTGAAGTATCATACTTGCCTTAGTAGCTATTTCAACTTTATTCAGCTGTATTTCTGCATATCCTGTCTGCTCATGTATATTATATACGCGTAAAGATCCCACTATCGGCAAGGGTATGGAAAATATAATCAAAAGTATCGTAAAAAGCTGTAATTTAGGAAATAATGATCGATTTATTGCGTATAGAAAACAAAAAGAAAAAAAATTGTTATTGAATTTTGCCTTGAATTATATCCAAAATCATTTTTTCTCTAAAATTCGGTATTTGTTCTTGTGAGTATGTTAATTTAGAATTTCTTGATAAGTATTCTGCAGCTGTACAGATAAATACACCGCAAACATTACCATTGTTCTGTTGAGGTGCATCTGCAACATTTTCCTTAATAAACTCAGTTGTATCTAGTGATTCTTTTAGTTTATCTGCAGATTCTTCTTTTATATAACTTTCAAGGACATTTAAAATTTCAAAATTCGTGTTTCCCATCGAATCGTAGTATTTTATGAACTTATCTTGAAAGTTTATAACAGATAAACACCAGTGTGAATTATTTACATGCACCGGGATTAGAATGAGGTCATAAGAGAAAATATTTACTTTTCGTGTCCAATTTCGGACTGCTTTATAACCCTGTTTTAAGATGCAAAAAAGGTATTCATTGCGTAAACTTTAGGCCAAAGATCGACTTTGTGTTGACTTCTTCTCTCCATAATAAGATTAAAATAAAAATTTATTATATTATCGTTAAACCAATGATTTTTTGTCAATGTTTTAATATCTTTCCTGATTATATTTAGGTTGAATTTAGATATAAGGACCTCATTTTCCTCTTCACCGTTTATTGCTCTGTTGATTATTTCTCTTTGTATGTCTGTGATGACATCGGGCTTTTCTTCTTCAAGATCAACATATTTCGGTTTTCTTTTAATATTAACGGGATGGACATTGTCTAACTTAGCTTTCCGATATTTGGGTAAGTGTTTTAATCTTGCTGCCTTGTAGATTCTGATGAATACTGACGTGCGAGTTTCGTCATATTTTTCCCTGGTTTTATTTCTTTTATTAATGCTCTTTTCTTTAACTTCTTTTAAATTTTCCCTGATCTTTTCAAATTCAATTTTATGGTTGATTACTTTGTACGGGGTGCATTTAGTTGTGGAGTTATACCGATTATTATAATTTCGTACGGCTTGTTGTAGTATTCTTCAAACCGATATTTTAGTTTTTAACAATGTTAGTGCTCTAAACTTTTCGATGATAGTATCTGCTACACCTGTGTGGCTGTGAGCTTTAGTAAGATGTAATTCGACATCTTCCTGCCACAAGCACACTATCAAATCCATTACCTGAAACAATTTTTTTGGGTTTTCCGAATTTAGTAAAGTGATCCTCCAGCTCTTCGATAATTGTTAGATGATTTTTATCGGGCAGATAGTATACTGCAGCAAATTTAGAAAATTTATCAATTGTAGTCATAAAATTATGCTTCATTATTGTGAAGATATCAATTTGTATTATTTCATTAATGTTATTGGGCGTCTCCGTAAGGTTGAACTTTGGTTTGATTGGGTTCCTATCATATTTGATTTGTTGACATACCTCACATTGATTTATGACTATTGTTATCAATTCATGTAACTTAGGAAAATAAATTTAATTTTTTAGTGAACTAAATGTTCCAAGTATACCAGAATGTTGGCTTTCTTGCACATGATAGAAAGAGATTTGTTTTACAGCTTCAGTTTCGGTTTCGATGTCCTTGGCTCTAAATGAGCAACGGAAGAATTTTATTTGTGGATCGTTCGAAAACAGTTCTCTGACTTTCTCTTGAACGACATTGTATTTGCTATCATCCAATTCAGTGAAAATTCCAATTGTTCCTTTTTTAATATATCTTCTCAGGATGTCACCTAAATTATCGAAATCATGTTCTGAAATGTATATTTTTCTTTTCCCGTGCATGATTTCAAATTCTTGTGTTTTATTATTTGTTAGATGTATTTGAGTTCGACATTTATTTACTATTTCCTCTTTAATGGGAATGTGATCAAGCAATTCCTCTTCTGCGGAATGTTTCGTTGCCATTGTGTCGTTTTCTTCAACATTACAAAGGATTTGCAGATCCGTGAAGGAATGTGAATCTTCAATTGGGTCATTCATTTCTTTATTTTCATTGTTTTCCGTTTTGATGCGACTCAAAAAGTCTGAGATAGATCTCTACCCCTGTATTTTGCCTGCAGGTATTTAATAGGTTGATGGTCCGTGAAGATTTTAAATTTGTTACCATACAAATGTGGCCTAAAATAATTAATAGACCATATGATGGCTAAGAACTCCTTATCTGTTGCAGAATAGTTTTGTTCATGCGAATTTAAAGTGCGTGATGCATAGCAAATTGGGTGGCCGTCTTGTGATAAGACAGCGCCCATTGCGAAATTCGATGCATCTGTTGTGAGTTGGAATTGCTTTTTAAAATCTGGAAACCTAAGAACAGGCAGAGATGTAATAAGGCTCTTAAGCTTTTCAAACGCATTGATGTAATTTGGATCCTTGACATTAATTTTGGTGTTTTTCTTTAGATATTTGGTTATCAGTTGTGTAACTTTTGCGTAGTCTTTTATAAATTTCCAATTAAAACCGGTTAACCCAAGGAAACTCTTAATTTGCTTTTCTGTTTTGGGGACTACTACTTTTTCTATAATGCTTATTTTTTCCGAGTTCGGTTTTAGCCCTTCTCTTGTAATTATGTGCCCCAAGAATGGCGTTTCTTTTTCCATAAATTTGCACTTGTCGATTTGAATTTTTAGTTTGTGCGGGTCTAGAATTTTGAATATGTCTGAAATTGCCATAACGTGTTCTTGAATGGAAGTGCTAAATATAAGGATATCATTGAGGTAAACTACGCATATTTTATTAATATAGTCCCTTAAGACATCGTTCATCAGGCGCTGAAACGTCGTAGGGGCATTTTTTAGGCCGAATGGCATTCTTACAAATTCATAGAGCCCATGCGGCGTAACAAACGCTGTTTTCTTTCGATCTTCCTGTCGTATAAGGATCTGGTGATATCCTTTTGCCAAGTCAATCGTAGAAAAGTATCGCACCTGCCCTAATTTATCTAGAATGGCATCAATGTTGGGTAACGGAAATTTATCATCAATAGTCACCTCATTGAGCCTTCTATAATCAATAACTATGCGAAATTTTTTCTCTCCCGAATTGTCTGATTTTTTGGGGACAACAGAGAGAGGGCTAGAATATTTGGAGTTACTTTTTTGAATAATTCCTTGTGACTCCATATCTGCAGTTTGTTTTCTAACCTGGAACTCATGTTTGGGTGGATATCTATAAAGTTTCGAATTTATTTGATTATCGGTAGTAGTTATTATTTCATGTTGAATACTTGGGGTAGTAGTTAACTTATCTCCTTCCTTGAAAAATATATGCTCAAACTTTTTAATGAGTTTCGTTATTTCTTTATAATCTTCCGCATTTAAATGATTTAATTTAAGACGATCTAGATAGCAGTGATTTACAGGATCTAGCGAATAGATTTGATTTGTGGGGTAAGGGCTGTTTAAAAATGGAATAACTTGCCCACCAAGAGTAATAGTTCTATTTTCAAATCTATGACTGTTCCTAGTCGATCTAAAAGGTACCTATGATAAAGTTGTATTTTCGATTCGCGAAATTTCGTACTTTCCACCTGATGTGGGCACCTCGTGGAGGATTTAATTCAATAGGGGCTGGTGTATGAACTTCAAAGTTAACTATATCTGAGCCTATCATTGTTGAAAATTTTATCGGATTTATTTTTATTCGTTTGAAATCAGTCACATGTTCATTGATAATACTGAAAGATGATCCTGTATCAATCATTGCAACGTATTTTAGGTAAATTTCTCGAGAGAAATTTACCTATTGCGGAGAGCATCATACATATATATATATATATATATATATATATATATATATATATATATATATATATATATATATATATATATATATATATATATATATATATATATATATATATATATATATATATGGGATATAACCAAATTTGTGACCACGATAGAGGTTGCAATTTTGCTTCGATTTTCACCAAATTTTCAGGAAAGGTGTATTGGGTAATTATCTCGGTTAAGTTCGTGAACCAGCTATATCGGCCGGGCAAAAACAAAATGGCGGCCATTTTAGACGAAAAATCGTGATTTCTGTTCTGACCAAAGTATAGCTCCGATTTGGATGAAATTTGGTACAAAGGTTCATTGCTGTATGTGATGAATCTCACAATAAAAAATCCAAAGTCGGTACGGCAAAACAAAATGGCGGCCGCTCAAAGGTCGAAAAACGTGCAAAATTTTGTTGTTGTAATAGTGGTCAAAGCTTTCAACAGATTTTCATGAAATTTGATAACTTGATAGAAATTATAAGTATCTAAAGAATTACGTGAAAAAATTGGAGGTCAGGTTGCAAAAAACAAAATGGCGGCCAGTTAAAGGGCAAAATTTCAAAGGCTTTTTAAAGTCGCAATTTTAATCCGACATATGCGAAATTCGGTTTCAAGATAGACATTATTTAGGCCTACAATCTTTGATATTTTGGTGATCATGCATGAGCAACTTTCAAAATGGCGGCCGTTTAAATATGAGTTTTTTTCAGGTTTTTGTGGCCCTCTAGCGGTCACATTTTCCAGCGGATTTCGATGAAACTTGAGATTATGGATCTCTGTACTATGTTCTTGTATTATGCGGGAAATTACTAAAATTGAATGAAAAATAAAAAAGTCGAAAATATAAAGCCTAATATTTTTAGCTGCCATTTTCTTTAAAAATTGAATTATTTTGCCCTGTCTAGAGTGAAACTTCTATTTGAACGAGATAGTACATTGATTGATGAGTTCCTACCATACAAAGATTTAAAATAATCCAAAATAAAATGCATGCATTCAAAATGGCGGCCCCCAAAGGTCAGAAGGCAAGCGCAATTCGCTATTTTAGTGCCAACTGAAATAATGAATATTTTTCATGATAACGTTTTAAATGACTTTACTTGATAGAATTTATAAACCAGACCATTTTTAAGATATTGTAAAATCTTTTTAACAATCCCTTAAAAAAATTATAAAATCACGACTTGTCTGTCTGTCCGTCCGTTTGTTCGTGCGTCAAAACAAGTTTTCTCGCAAACCACATGAGCTAGAATGAGGAAATTTTCTACGTAGGTCAAAAGTGGTGCCTCTTGAAATTTGCAGTGCAAGAAAATATTTTAAGGTATTTTAAGGGGGGTCTCCCCATACAGGGGGGTGGCATACAATTTTTTTTATTTCTGTAGCAGCCAAGATTCTCAACAGATTCCGTTGAAACTTGAAATTATAAGTTATTAACGCAAGTTAATTTAATTTAATTATGCAAATCGAATGACAAATGAAAAAGTCGAAAATTTACAGCTTAATATTCTTAGCAGCCGATTTCAATAAAAATTGAAATGACGGCCCTCATAGTTCAGAAAAAAATTGAAAATGTGTATATTAATGGCAACGCAAGTGCTGATTAAACTTTCATGGAAATCTTTTGAAATTAACTATTCGAGCTATTTAAGCCTTTGTGTGGTTACCACTGTGAACTGTGTAAACAGCAAATGCGAGAAGGGTGAAACCGGTATTTATATGTTTACAACAATTTATGATCCGCCGATTTTCAATATGTAATCCATACGTATGCAACTCAATTTAATTAGCAAAATATTTGCGCCCCGATAAAAGGTCTCTAAGAACGAACGTGGCCAGATTTTTTTTATGTTAATAAATACCCATGTGGTACTACGAAAATTGCAGAAAGAAGTTGAGTAGTAGGCAAGCCAAATTTTTTTTCGAAGCTTTATGCTACATACGAGAAATTTACCTTTCCGGCTGGTGCTGCCAACGGGGATTTTTTTATCATTGATAGTTAAACCAATGAGCGGTAGTTCATCCGAGGCTAATTGATAAAAAAACTTGTTTGTCTTTCGAACTACCTATATAATTTGATTCGTAGTTATTATCTGGAAAATGACCCGTATTTGATAAAATCTCTTATAAAGACTCCTTTGAGCCGTGGAAATCTGGACGATTGTTATCAGATGTTCTATTTATCTGGATATTATCGATTTCCATAGGTGCAACTTCTTGTCTTTGTCTTCGTGAAAAAGAAATTTGTCTCAAGTTCCCTGGTTCATTTGTCTTAAACTGTCCAGAGTTGTTTTGGTTAAAGTTATTTGTCCTGTTTACGTCTAAGTAATTATTTCCGGAGTCATTTTTCCGAGTTTGTTTAGAATTACCACTTTAATATTGTTATAATTATCACCGCCACGTTTATTTTTAATTTTTTTTTTTTGAATAATAGTTTTGTTTGAATTGTTCGGAGCTGTTTGGTGTATACTGTCCATCGTTCATTGGTTGTTCTGTTTGTTTTATGTCATGTCGATCACTTTCTTTAGGTGTTCGCCAGTTAGGACCACTATTTTCACTATTTTTATTAGAAAAAATTTCTGGACTTTTTGAAAATTTTTTGAATTTGACTTTAAGAAACTCAGGCCTTATGCAAGAATCTTCAAATTTCCTTTCTTGCATCACACTGATTATATCTTTAATAGACTTTAATTTGTAAATTTTTTCTAAAAGGACGCCTTGCGTCATTTCTTTTGCTGTGTTCACTAATATGGACTCTACGTTACTTAAATCAATAAACAAATGATCACTATAAAATAAAATAAGTTCATCTGTTTTATATTTTAGGTCCTGTAAAAAAATTGAAAGCTCACTCACCGACGAGACTCGTAAATTGTTAATGCTTCGATAAATTTCCGTTGTTTCGATGTCCGGTTTAAATCTTAGCTTCAACGCTGCCTTAATCGCTTGCCAATTGTCCATCTCAGGTAGATTGATAACTGCGCTTTTTGCCAGCCCCTAAATCTTTTGATGGAATATTGTTCTTGTCGCTACTTTCACCAACGCGGCATCGTTCAGGTTATTTAAATAAAATTTCATGCTCGGAAATTTCACCAGTTCCTGTGAAATTGCTCATGTACCGCAGCTCCTTCAGTGCATTTTCCTTTGAATTCGATGGTGGATGTCCTAGAGTCAGCTGTTGGATTGCGCTCGTGAGTTGCGTTACTGGGTCGGGTCTGTTAACAAGCTGCTGGATTGCTAATCCTAATTGTTGGATTTCTTCGTTTTGAGCCTCGAGTTGTTGTTCAATTTCCATTATTCGCTCCATTTCCACGTCACTTGTATTTCTTGACGTGTTGAAACTGATCTCCCTTTTCTTTCTCCTCTCCGTCATAATAGGTTCACTTTTCACTTCAGGGTTTTCCTCTTTCGTTATTGTTATTGAAAGGACTTTAACATAAATATATTTTTTTGGGGCAAGAATCGTTGGCAGCCTCACCAATTATTTTACAAGAGCATAAAGGCCTCGGTTGCTCTTCTTGCCAAAAATAATTTTGAAAGTTATTACGCGATTTCGAATTTTGCCGCTTATCACGCGCAACACTATTCGCGGTTCAATGCTTAGGCTCCTTTTAGGCTTAACCTTTACTTGAACTATTACTTAAATTCGTTTTCGACGTATTTTTACAAATTGCTGAAAAAACACCGACTGCGCCAATTACGTGGTCCGAGTCTCCGACGGGGTTTTTAAAAAAGGGACAGGATTTTATTTAATACAACACTTGGTTAAGCTAACAAAATAAACTTTATTTATTTCCTTATATAGCAGCTAATTTTCTCAACAGTACAAACGCAACTGACTACATTTGAATTAGATTTCATAAAAGTGGAAAATGATACCTTTGGGTTGAATAACGCATAAGCAAAATTATGTTGCGCGTGTGCTGACTTAGCGTCTAGCATTTTCACAATTTCGTAAAAATGTTCTCACGTCTTTCCAGACGGTGTCATCTTCTTCAGAACTTTTTGCTGCGTTTCATTTTGCTTATACATAACTAGCTGGTTGTCGAGGGTCTCCGTGAAATTTTCGGCCACAGACGCCGTTTGGAGCCTTTTGATGTCAAATTTTTGTAACGGGCTGGTCTTCGCTGAATATGCCTTTGACATACGACATCGATACTTTAATTTGATGAAGTAATGATCTGAGCTACAATTGGCTCCTCGGTATGTACGGACGTCAAGTATGCCCGAGGCCCGACATTGTTGGATCAGAACATTATCGATCTGGTTTTTGTGTTGCCATCCGGTGATATCCCGGTCATTTTATGAATGCGCCAATGTGAGAAGCAAGTCAAACGTATGACTAGATTTCTGCTACACACAAAGTCAATCAGGTACTGACCGTTGTCATTTGTTTCATCGTGGAAACTATATCCTCCAGTCTTTCCCTGATGAGATAGCTCATTGCCAACCTTAGCGTTGAAATCACCCAGAATAATTTTTGTGTCGATTCTGGGCAATGAGTCGACCAGTTTTTCCAGGTGATTGTAAAACGATTCCTTTTCTTCGGTCGGGGCGTGAGCATTAATCAGCCAGATTTTGAAGAATTTCGCTTTTATGCGGATCCTTGACTGCCTTAAAATCAATAACGTGCGATTTGAACTCCCTATCTACATTGATGGCCACTCCGAATTCTCGTTTTCCAGTAGGCTTCCCACTTTCAAATATTATGCGCAATCTCATCTCTTGAATGTCGTTTCCAGTCCAATTCGTTTCCTGGAACGCCAGTATTTTTAATTGATATTGACTGGCCTGTCGCAAAAGGTCCTTAACAGTGCCAGGGTAATTGAGGGATCTGACATTCCAGAATCCAATGCGATAGTCCTTTTTTCGTTTGCGAGTTCGTTGCCGTGAGTCCAATCCATTCCGAGTCCTATCTGCAGGTTTCGAAACAATTAAAGGTTTTCCAGGGACGAGGAGTTAGTCCGTCGCCTAGCTTCCATTCTAGTGGCATGGTTATTACGTCGATACCATTTTCAGGCGCGGTAGATTCGCCTTCATTCTCTTTTTTTGTGGTGGGAAGGTGAATGCCATTTATGCACAGAGTGTGGGACTCCCATGCGCGACTGGGCTACCCACTAAACACCTCCCCTGTCAACCTGAGAACCCAGCCTGGAACCGTTCGACACGTTCAGGTCTCGTTTTGTTACATTCAAGCCTTCAAGCTGGGGAGTCCCTTTCCTAGTGGGAGGGAAGAGAGAGAGCGGAAGTGCCAAACAAGCGATCCCCCGACCGCTGTGAATCCCTTTTATATTTTAGGACTGTCCGAGCATGATGTGCCACCTGGTTCCATTTGTCAACCGATTCGAGCACCACCGCAACTATATTATCTGAGGTGAGCTCTCCCGTCTCCCTGTAGAGTTGCCTTCGCAGCCTGACCCATTTTGTACACGCAAAAAATGTGTGACAGGCATTGTCCTCCTCTCCTGGGCAAAACCGACAATTGGGGGACCGTGACTTACCGATCTTGTGCAAGTAAGACTGAAAACACTCGTGCCCACTCAAAAGCTGGGTCAGATAGAGTTCAGTTTCACCATGTCTTCGATTTAGCCACGGTCTCACATCCGGGGTGAGGCGTGCAGTCCACCTTCCTTTCGTGCAATTGATCCAAAACTGCTGCCAATCGTTGAGTGAGCGCTGTCTCTTCTTGCGGACAACTATCTCCCTCGCATCCTTGTTTTGGCGCAGGTTAATAGCGTGGCGCTCTCTAGCAAGGAGGGCGACAGGTATCACGCCTGCAATCACTCTCACCACCGAGTCAGAGACTGTTGGATACGAAGATGCAATTCTCAGTGCTCCTCTTCTCTGTACCATCCTTGCTGAGAGCATCGCCCCATTCCTATGCTCCGTACAGTAGCACTGACCCTACAGCACTCATCAAGAGGCGTCTTCCTGATGGGCTGGGTCCCCTACTGGGGCCATAAGTCTACTCAGAGCCGATATTCCCGAAGAAACTTTCTCAGCCGTTGCACTGATTTACTCAGAGAAACTCATCTTCGAGGCGATCAGTAGCCCCAGGTACTTCACCGCTGGCTTCGATTCGATTTGTATGTCTCCAATACTGATCATCCTTACTCTAGGGATTCTCATTTTTGTCAAGATGATCACTTCGGTTTTCTCCAGTGCTAAACTCATCCCGTGAGCAGCCATCTAGTCGCTTACTCAGCACATTAGCATGCCTTGCCTAAGTTGCGCTTGTTCAACGGTACGTCCAGCGACCAGAGCCGCAACATCATCCGCATAGCCGACCAAGCGCGACTCATCTGGCATCTCAAGTCTCAGTACCCCATCGTAAGACACGTTCCATAGGTCCGGACCAAGGATAGATCCCTGGGCAACACCCGATGTAATTTCCATCCTTCGTTGGCCCTGTGTCGTGTCGCAGAGCAGGCTTCGGTCCTTTAGGTAGCTCCTCAAAAGCCGCATTAGATATTCTGGAACTTGAAAAGATTTTCCAGCATGTCCAGAATATCCACCCATCTAGCGGAGTTGAAGGCGTCCCTGACGTCGAGTGGCACCAACAGGACGATCCGTCACTTGGTGCGACTTTATGCCTCTGCACTTTGGACTGCGTTCAACACCTCTACAATCGCATCAATGGTAGCACGTCCTGCTCTAAAGCCGTACTGCCGAGGAGATAGGTCCACAGCAGCACGAATCGCGTCAGTGAGTCTTCCCTTGATGAGTTTCTCTCGCACTTTCCCAGCCGTGTTTAGCATGCATAACGGGCGGTATGCAGACGACGATTCGGGATTTCCCTTCCCCTTGCTGATCAGCACAAGCCTCGCCACCCTCCATCGTACTGGGAAAGCCCCGTCCCCTAGGCAAGCGTTGAATGTGCTGAGCAGCAAGTCAGAACAATGGTGATAGACGAGCCACAACACCTCAGCTGGAACACCATCTGGACCTGGAGCATTCCTCGCTTTCAATGAAAGGACTGCCTTCTCCAGTTCCAGCTGTGTAAAGAGTAGGCACTCTACTGCGGTTTCACCATGGACAGCGTCAACACGGACGAAATGGGCAGGGAAGAGTCCCGGCACTATCGCATCCATCTTTTCCGCGTCATGTATACAAGGCTTCCCTAGGGCACCAAGCTTCCGCATGACCAGATTGCAGACAAGGCCCCACGGATCCTTGTTCACATTGCCCACTGGATCTTGCCAGCAGCGAGCTCCCCCGTCTTCCTGTAGAGTTCCTTTCACAGCCTGACCCATTTTGTACACGCAAAAAATGTGTGACAGGCATTGTCCTCCTCTCCTGGGCAAAACCGACAATCGGGAGACCGTGACTTCTTGTGCAGGTAAGACTGAAAACACCCGTGCCCGCTCAAAAGCTGGGTCAGATAGAAGTCAGTCTCACCATGCCTTCGATTTAGCCACAGTCTCACATCCGGGGTGAGGCGCGCAGTCCACCTTCCCTTCGTGCAATTCACCCAAGACTGCTGCCAATCGTTGAGCGAGCGCTGTCTCTCCTCGCGGACAACTATCTCCCTCGCATCCTCGTTTTGGCGCAGGTAAATAGCGTGGCGCTCTCTAGCAAGGAGGGCGACAGGTTTCACGCCTGAAATAACTCTCACCGCCGAGTCAGAGACTGTTGGATACGAAGATGCAATTCTCAGTGCTCCTCTTCTCTGTACCTGTGCCAAACGTTTTCGGTATACCTCCTTGCTGAGAGCGTCACCCCATACCTCTGCTCCGTACAGTAGCACTGACCCTACAGCACTCATCAAGAGGCGTCTTCTTGATGGGCTGGGTCCCCCTACGTTGGCCATAAGTCGACTCAGAGCCGATATTCCTGAAGCAGCCTTCTCAGTCGTTGCCCTGATTTGCTCAGAGAAACTCCTCTTCGAGTCGATCAGTAGCCCCAGGAACTTCCCCGCTGGCTTCGATTCGATTTGTATGTCTCCAATACTGATCATTCTTACTCTAGGGATTCTCTTTTTTGTCAAGATGACCACCTCGGTTTTCTTCAGTGCTAAACTCAGCCCGCGAGCAGTCATCCAGACCCTCACTCGGCGCATTAGCATATCTAGCCTAAGTTGCGCTTGTTCAACGGTACGTCCAGCGACCAGAGCCGCAACATCATCCGCATAGGCGACCAAGCCCGACTCATCTGGCATCTCAAGTCTCAGTATCCCGCCGTAAGACACGTTCCACAGGTCCGGACTAAGGATAGATCCCTGGGCAACACCCGATGTGATTTCCATCCTTCGTTGGCCCTGTGTCGTGTCGTAGAGCAGGCTTCGGTCCTTTAGGTAGTTCCTCAAAAGCCGCATTAGATATTCTGGAACTTGAGAAGAGTTTTCCAGCGTATCCAGAATATCCACCCATCTAGCGGAGTTGAAGGCATTCCTGACGTCGAGTGTCACCAACAGGACGATCCGTCACTTGGTGCGACTATATGCCTCTGCCTTTTGGACCGCATTCACCACCTCTGCAATAGCATCAATGGTAGAACGTCCTGCTCTAAAGCCGTACTGCCGAGGAGATAGGTCCACAGCAGCACGAATCGCGTCAGTGAGTCTTCCCTTGATGAGTTTCTCTCGCACTTTCCCAGCCGTGTCTAGCATGTATAACGGGCGGTACGCAGACGATGATTCGGGATTTCCCTTCCCCTTGCTGATCAGCACGAGCCTCGCCACCCTCCATCGTACCGGGAAAACCCCGTCCCCTAGGCAAGCGTTGAATGTGCTGAGCAGCAAGTCAGGACAATGGTGATAGGCGAGCTGCAACACCTCAGCTGGAACACCATCTGGACCTGGAGCATTCCTCGCTTTCAATGAGAGGACTGCCTCCTTCAGGTTCAGCTGTGTAAAGAGTGGGCACTCTACTGCTGTTTCACCATGGACAGCGCCAACATGGACGGGATGGGCAGGGAAGAGTCCCCGCACTAACGCGTCCATCTTTTCCGCGTCATGTATACAAGGCTTCCGTAGGGCACCAAGTTTCCCCATGACCAGTTTGTAGCCAAGGCCCCACGGATCCTTGTTCACACTGCCCACTGGGTCTTGCCAGCAGCGAGCCTTGCTACTGTTGATCAGTTTGCGAAGGCATTTTCTGGCCGAATTATATGCTGCTAGCCCGTTGCATGCCTCGTCACGGTTCCGCGCCCGTTGAGCCTCACGTCGAAGCTTGTAACACTCCCTCCGCTTCTCAGCGATTTCAGTAGACCACCAGTAGACTGGGAGCTTGCCGTGCCGGGGTCTTTGACGGGGCATAGAAGCGCAGCAAGCAGTCATAATGATGCTCATAGTAGAGTTCACCACGTCTTGAGCTGCCAATTCTTCCGTCCCCTCCGAGGCTCCCTGCAGCGGCTCACCTGCTGTGAGAACCTTGACGAACCTCTCGACGTCCATTTTTCCGATGTTCCATCCAGTTTTAGAAGGCCGAGAGCACGGACATTGGGAGACAGCATCACTTATCTCAAGCAGAATGCACTGATGATTACTGGCTGAGTAGTCCTCTAATACTTTCCAGTTGTGTATCCTCCGTACTAAGGACTCCGAGGCGAATGTCACGTCCGGTATGATTCCCTCATAGCCAATACGGCTGAAAGCCGGCATGTTTTTAGAGTTTGATACGACGAGGGCCGTCTTGGCCGCCATTTCCAGGATTCGTTTCCCCTGCGGGTCCGTCTGAGGCATGCCCATTCGATTGCTTTAGCATTGAAGTCGCCTCCAATGAGCGCTTTGCCATCTGCGTTCAAGACAGTGCCCTCCAAAGCATTAAGCTTGGCTTGGAAAGATGATATTGACTCGTTAGGCGTTAGGTACACACTAAAGAAGGTGATCCCTGAGCACCAAACCCACACGAAGCCATCCCCCCGTCCACAATTCTCCGCTTGATAGTCACTGATCCGAACCCAGATGGCGGCAGTACCAGTTTCATCAGAATACCATAATGCAGGACTTTTATTATGGTGCTACTCACTCAGCAGCAAGAAGTCGGGTTTCATGTCCCTCGCAAACTGCTCAAGCAGATTTTGGGCGGTTGAACTGCGGTGTAGGTTTAGCTGCAGGATGTAGGTCATCGAAGCTCTGATTTTGCCTTGGCTAGGGCTTCCTGGAACACCCGGCATTTTCCTGATCCCAAGACGTGTCCAAAATCAGGTTTTGGATCAGCATCCTTGCAAAGAATACAAAGTGCCTCCTTCATACACTCTTTTCTCTTATGTCCCATTTCACCGCATTTGTAACATAGGGAACTCCTACCGGGTCCTTTGCATACTTGTGTGGTGTGACCATAACCAAGGCATTTGAAACATTGAAGAGGCTTTGCTCTTCGCCGTATCCTACAGACAACCCACTCTATTCGTATTTTGCCCTTGTTCAGGAATTGTTCAGCGTCCTTTTCGGTTAAGTCAACTATGGCCATACGTTGTCCCCTGTTGTTTTCTGGTGTCAGTCTCGCTTTGATCCTTCCCACGCCAGGGAACTCCTTTTTGATGGCCTCTTCTACCTCGACCAGATCCGCCACGCAGTCTATGTCTCATATTTCGATCGTTGCCATCGGCTCGAGCGGGGCTATAGTTGCGCTTTTGCCGAGGACTTTCTTTACTGCGTCACAGAATGCATCTTTATTGCCGGCCTCTGCTCCGAATTCGACCAGTATGTGGCCCAACCGCGTTGGTCGTACTACTTTAATGGTAGTATTGGTGTCTTTGGCCCATACGTTTCCCCTGATGTCTCGCAGTACCCTCACGTAGGATCCGCCATCTTGGGGTTTTACGAGCAGTGCCTGCTGCCAGGGTCTTCGTCGGGGCTTCTGCCTTTCCTGTTTTGCTTTAGGTCCTTTTTCTGATTGGGCGTCCGTGCGAACTTTACTTTCTGGCTTTTTTTGAAGGAGATTCTTTGCGGCTTTCTTCACTCCTTTTGTAAGCACTGTCTGGAACCCGTGCTCTGGTACTTCACGCCCATCAAGTGCCTCTTCCTTCTTTCTTTTATCCTGATCTCCTTCGATTGGGCTACACGTCATTCTTTTATTGACTTTTAATAGTGGAGCCATCTGCATGTTGCCTTTAGATTTCGCCCCAAGCGCCTCTTTAGCCTTCTGTTTGTCTTCGGCCCTTATCCAGCTCCTCCAATAGTGCCCTATGCCCATAGGAGCTTGTCGAGTTCAAAGAGCGCAATCTTTACTGCTTTGCGGATTTTCGGGGAGTCGTATGCAGATTGTACTCTTTTCAGAACATCTCCCGCTTTCCGGAGCAGCCTCTCTTCTTCGTATCGCTGGGTGGCAATTGTACGGTGTAACCGTCCTTGGGAGAGGTTATCGCGTTCCGTTTCCGAATGCAGTACTTCCAACACATTTTCGACGTTGGCGGTGCAATCACGCGGTGTCTGGTCACTCGTTGCTTTTTGTGCCGTAATCGCCTCGTTCGCTTCAGGATGTTTCTTTGCTATGTCGGAACTTGCGACCCCTGCATCGGTCACTTCGGTAGCGGTCGCAGCAGTGACAATCGAATTTTTTCGATGCTCTTTATAATTTCTTCTTCCGAGGCTTAAACTCTTGAAGCGTCCTGCAGATTTTCCCGCTTTTCCTTAATAGGACGCTCTGGCGTTCGCATTATTTTTTTACTGCGCCCGAACGCTACAGGAATCTCAGTCTGAACCAGACTGTCTGCTATTCTCCGTTTTTCGTCTGCTTCCACTGTTATTATGTTATTTTGAGTTTTTGTCATGGTTAGTGCCAGTCTCGATGTACTGTTAACATCGTGGCAGCAACCGCTGGTTGCGTCGTCGTTCTTATTATCTTTTGTTTCTTTTTTTGGTCTTTTGATTTTGATTGCTCCAGTTTGGTTAGGGCCCCCTCGGACCCGCTATCTCCGTTCGCGTGTGTAGTCGCCTTTTTGGTCCCATTTTTTTGTAGTAGTGAGGTGAATGCTATTTATGCACAGAGTATGAGACTCCCATGCGCGACTGGACTTCCCAATAAACACCACCCCTGTCAACCTGAGAAACCAGCCTGGAACCGTTTGCCACATTACTTCGGGACAGGTCTCGTTTAATTACACTGTGGGGCGCCCTCAAGCTGTGGAGTCCCTTTCCCAGCGGGAGGGGAGAGGGGAAGAGGAAATGCCAGAAGAGTGATCCCCCAGCCCCAGCTCTCCCGGCTGCTGTGAGTCTCTTTTATATTTTAAGGACTGCCCGAGCATAATGTGCCACCTGGTTCCATTTGTCAACCGATTCGAGCATCACCGCAATCATATTATCCAGAGTGAGCTCTTCCGTCTCCCTGGAGAGTTCCCTTCGCAGTCTGACCCATTTTGTACACGCAAAAAATGTGTGACAGGCATTGTCCTCCTCTCCTGGGCAAAACCGACAATCGGGAGACCATGACTTACCGATCTTGTGCGGATAAGACTGAAAACACCCATGCCCGCACATAAGCTGGGTCAGATAGAAGTCAGTCTCACCATGCCTTCGATTTAGCCACGGTCTCACATCCGGGATGAGGCGCGCAGTCCACCTTCCCTTCGTGCAATTGACCCAAGACTGCTTCCAATCAATGAGCGAGCGCTGTCTCTCCTCGCATCCTCGTTTAGGCGCAGGTAAATATCGCGGCGCTCTCTAGCAAGGAGGTCGACAGGTATCACGCCTGCAATAACTCTCACCGCCGAGTCAGAGACTGTTGGATATGAAGATGCAATTCTCAGTGCTCCTCTTCTCTGTACCCCATACCTCTGCTCCGTTTTTGGAGGTCATGCGAGGGTTGACGCAAGCCCTTATGGGGACAAGTGCTCAGAGCGAGACCAGTGCTAATCGGGAGTTCGTCTCAACCGAACCTACACCACCAACCAAATAATGCGAGCTTTGAACGTACTCCGAAGCCTGCGAAGGTTTCACCCAGACGGAGACGGTATGATAGTTGAATTGGAGCCGTTCACACACGAGTTTCACCTCGGCGCTACTGTGCAGAGCAACTAGGTCCAAACCATCACTTCCGCCAGCCCAAAGCATCAATTCCAATTCGTTGTCCAAAGCGTAGTCCAGATCCAATCAGAATCGTTACCTGTCATCCCTGGAGGGAACCTCATGGCGCCCCCCATATCCTCGGGTCCGTGGGGGCGGCGCTCCCGAAAGAGTGCTAGCCTCTAAGAATGCTCTTGTTGACCGGCATTCCCCCTCACCCTCTTACGTCCTCACAAATGAGGTGTAAGTAGGATTTAGTAGCAGAGCTGTAGATGTATTTACAGTTATTAGCGTTTCTTGACATTTAATGTTACATTATTGGGGAACCAGTAAACCCAATGTGCACACCGAGAGCATTTACTACCATTAAATCGGAAGGTTGGGATGAGGAATAATGGTAGCTATGGGTCGGGAAAACAAGGGGCTCCCTACTCCTTTCTCAAACGGGCTTCGGACCGTCTTTGGCGGAGTTATATATATATATATATATATATATATATATATATATATATATATATATATATATATATATATATATCTATATATATATAAATATATATATATACATATATATATATATATATACATACATATATATATATATATATACATATATATATATATATATATATATATATATATATATATATATATATATATATATATATATATATATATATAGGGTCTTAATAATAAGTAACCGGACTGACTTCAGGAAATTTTTTATTGGCAAAATATGTACAATTTTTCTTTGGAAATCTTCAAAGTAGTCCCCATTGGAGTCGGTAGCACGCTGATACCGGATTTTCCAATCCCCGAACGCTCCCTGGAAGTCGGCAACGTCGATGCTGTCTAGAGCCTTCGTCGTAGCACATTGAACGTTTTCCAGAGTCCCGAACCGCGTCCCCTTAAGGTGTCCCTTGATCTTGGGGAACAGAAAGAAGTCCGCTGGTGCCATATCCGGGCTGTAACGAGGCCGTGGCAACGTTGCCCTCGACTGTTTGGCCAACCGCTCGAAGACGAGCAGGCAGGTGTGCGACGGAGCATTGTCGTCATGGAGGATCCACGAATCGGCAATCTCCGGGCGGACTCGGTGAACTCGGGTGGTTGGTCGACGGAGCACCTCTCTGTCGTACTGGCCGTTTACGGGTGGTACAAACTCCTTGTGAACAATGCCTTTCACGTCAAAGAAAGCAATGAGCATCGACTTCACCTTCGATTTGTTCATGCGCGCTTTTTTCGGTCGTGGTGACGCCGGTATGTGCCACTCCAAACTCCGCCACTGCGTCTCAGGATCCTATTCAAAAACGCACGTCTCGTCTCCTGTATTAACATGGTTAAAAAACTGTGGTTCGGTTGCTCGATCGTACGCTCCATTTTCACTCCGACGACGTAACTGAACACACACTCCGCTCTCGCTAGATGCTATCTCTCTAAGCGCTTGGAGGCAACTGCTGCAGCCCAGTTTCCTTTACCTAGACCCCCACCACCACTACAGCACCAGGTACTGGTAAGCAGACGCTTTGACGGCGTGGGGCAGGCTCAGTCCGGTAATTTATTATATGGTGCCTGTATATATATATATATATATATATATATATATATATATATATATATATATATATATATATATATATATATATATATTTATATATGTGTATATGTATATGTATATATATATATATATATATATATGTATGCATATATATATACATATATATATATATATATATATATATATATATATATATATATGTATATATATATATATATATATATATATATATATATATATATATATACATATAAATATAGATATAGATATAGATATATATATATATATATATATATATATATATATATATATATATATATATATATATATATATACATATAAATATAGCTATATATATATATATATATATATATATATATATATATATATATATATATATATATGTATGCATATATATATATGTATATATATATATATATATATATATATATATATACCTGTATATGTATTGTCGCGGGTTTTCGGTTCGCGGCTAATAATTTTAATGCTCCGGGAAAGTGAAAACGCAATATCTTTTAAATTAAATTAAAAGAGTTTATTAAATTACTTAAAATGCACAATCACTTATTTGGTCTATTCCACAATTTTAATTTTCACTATTTAAATCTAACTTCCACTTGTCCATAAATTTCTATCGCGATTGTCTTCTAAGATCACTTCACAATCAACGAAAATCACTTGATCGCTTTTCAATTCACACTCCCCACACTATCGCCGTGTTCGCTATCGTGGTTGAATGATTGATTCCCCCATTCGTTCAGCTCGCCTTTATATAGGGTCTCTAATCATTCAACCCAGTTCTCGTACATTGGTGAATTAGCGGGAACATTTGAGCAGCGTAATGAATGGGCAGTGACTCACTTTCAGATGTTGATAATGCTTGGTGGGTTCTCGTGGTTTCGAGTAAATTCATTTGTTGATGTTCGTAATGGTTGTGAAAACAATTGCGACAGTAGCTCACAGAATTATTTGTACATGTAACACTGCCCCTACCTCCCCTACCTGCCCCGAAAAGATGTGTCGCCAGTTGTGATCAATTCTCCCTGGAATTAATATTGGGCAAGACGGTCTGGGTGCACTATTTTCATTTTGGCGCTTGGCTTACGATGTTCCTGTATTCGGTATACGACGTCGTTGATTCGCTTTGTAGCTCGGTATGGTCCCTCCCAATTATGCTGCAATTTTGGAGACCTACCCTTCCGTCGCTATGGGTTATATAGCCATACCAAGTCATCTTGCTGGAAGCTAGTAGAATTTGCCTTTAGATCATACCTAGTCTTCATGCGGTCAGTAGCCGATTCGAGGTGTTTTCACACTGTCAACCATTGCCTTAGCCCACTTGCGTACTCCGAGATCGTTTGGGGTTTCTCAGGGGGTGTTCCGAACTTTATATCAGCCGGTAGACGACTAGTCTTTCCAAAAATGACTCTGGTCGATGCATGTTCGGCAACCCTGTACGCCATGAAAAACAGTGGGATATGTCGATCGCAGTCCCTTTAGTTCTCGTCAACCATTTTGACCAGATGTTTTTTGAGAGTGCCGTTGAAACGTTTGACCATTCCATCGGATTGGGGATGCAGCGGTTTTGTCCTCGTTTTCCGTATTCCAAGCGGCTCGCACATTTCGCCAAAAACTAGTGACTCAAAGTTTCGGCCTTGATCCGAATGTAGTTTGCAAGGTACGCCGTACTTACTGACCCAATTTAACACTAGCTGTTCGGCTACAGTAGTTGCTTCCTGGTTGGGACTGGGGTAGACCTCGGGTCACTAGCTGAAATAATCGGCTACAACCAGCGTGTATCGATTTCCCCATTCGGACTCAGGGAAGGGTCCTGCGATGTCAACTGCAATCCTTTCAAACGGTACACCCACGTTGTAGGTTTGCATGTGTCCACTCAGTCATCGCTTTGGACCTATGACGGAAGCGCAAATTGTGCATCTGCGACACCAGTGCTCTACGTCTTCTCGAGCATGGAGCCAGTAAAACCTTTCCCGCAATTTCGCTAAGGTCTTGTTAACGCCAAGATGGGCTCCCAAGGATCCTCGTGCATCTCCTTAACCACATCGTGGATTCGGGTTTTGGGAAGTATAGTTTCCATCCTATAGGAGCTGCCATCTGCCGTATGCCATCCTCCACCTGAAGAGAGTTCCATTGTGCCCAATAGCTTTTCAGGGTTGCGCCATGCATTGAAACGTCTTTCCACTTCGGTTGCCCTGCTGTCTCCTTCCACACGAGCAATGATCCGATGTCTTCACCGGCTAACTGGGCATTTCGAATCTCCTCCGGTGACCAACCTTCATCGAATTCGGTCGTTATCAATCGCAGATCAAGGGGCGGTTCCTTTTCCTCAATCCGTTGGCAATGCTTGCAGTTAGCTGGACATGGACGGCGGGATAGGGCGTCAGCATTTCCATGAACTCCACCCTTCCGATGAACAATTTCGTAGTCGTATGACTGCAATCTTTCGATCCATCTCGCAACTTGTCCCTCGGGGATTTTGAAGTTGAGCAGCCATCTCAATGATGCATGGTTCGTTCGAAGAACAAATTTCTGGCCATATAGGTACTTGTGGAACTGCTTGGTGGCCTCTATTATAGCCACTAGCTCCTTCCTGGTCACGCAGTAGTTCCTCTCACTTTTTGAAAGAACTCGACTGTAATTCGAGAGGACTCTTTCTTCGCCGTCGATCTGCTGGGAGAGTACAGCTCCAATACCGCCGTTGCTCGCATCGGTGTTGCCAGACCCAGAAAACTTCGTAGTTGGCGCTCGTTGTTCGGTGTTGGCCAGCTTTTCACAGCTTCAATTTTCTTAGGGTCTGTTTTGACCCCTTCTGCTGATACGACGTGTCCCAGATATTTTACTTCAGCTGCAAAAAGGTACTCTTGTTCGGACTAAGTTTCAAATTCGCCAGTCGCAATCGGGAGAAAACCTCTTCTAAGTTCCGCACATGCTCTTCGAACGTTTTTCCGACGACAATGATGTCATCTAGGTACACCAAGCAGGTTTTCCAGGTGAGGCGATGTAGCACGTGCTCCATCAGACGTTCGAAAGTGGCTGGAGCATTGTAAAGCCCAAATGGAATCACCACAAATTGCCACAATCCGGTCCCAACTGAAAATGCGGTCTTCTCTCGGTCCTTCTTGTCGATTTGTACCTGCCAGTAGCCACTCTTGAGATCGAGTGTAGAAAACCATTTTGCGTCGGCTAAAGTGTCCATGATGCCATCGATGCGTGGGAGCAGGTAACTATCTTTCTCAGTGACGTCGTTAAGCTGCCTATAGTCGACGCAAAAACGAGTGCTACCAGTAGAGAAAACCTCTTCTAAGTTCCGCACATGCTCTTCAAACGTTTTTCCGACGACAATGATGTCATCTAGGTACACCAAGCAGGTTGTCTAGGTGAGGCCATGTAGCACGTACTCCATCAGGCGTTCGAAAGTGGCTGAAGCATTGCAAAGCCCAAATGGCATCACCACAAATTGCCACAATCCGGTCCCAACTGAAAATGCGGTCTTCTCTCGGTCCTTCTTGTCGATTTCTACCTGCCAGTAGCCACTCTTGAGATCGAGTGTAGAAAACCATTTAGCGTCGGCTAAAGTGTCCATGATGTCATCGATGCGTGGGAGCGGGTAACTATCTTTCTTAGTGACGCCGTTAAGCTGCCTATAGTCGACACAAAAACGAGTGCTACCATCCATTTTCTTTACTAGAACTACAGGCGCGGCCCACGGACTGACAGAAGGTTCAATAACGCCTTGTTTTTCCATGTCCGAGATCAGCGCGCTCACTTCTCCTTGTTTTGCTATAGGGAGACGTCTCGGTGCTTGTCGAATCGGCTTGGCTTCCTGTGTATCTATGACGTGAGTTACCAGACTCGTTCGGCCTTGGTCATCCGGGCTTGTTGAGAAGATGCCACTGTACTTGGTGACCAAATCAGAGGTGCGTTTGAATAGCTGCACTGGCAACTTGACCTGCTTCAATATTGCAGACGTGGATTCCCGGGCTTTGTCTGTGTCTTGCCTCCTTTTCCAATGATAGTCGTGAGTAGCTTCCAAGGAGGTGATGGTGGAAACAGGCTGGCAGCTGCCGATGACTTCTCCCGCTTTGGTGCTCATGCTTGAATCTGCGGTGTTAAGGACTCAAACCGGCACATATCCGTTCCTTATAGACCTTACAAGGCTTCGTCCTACAATCAAACTACGCAATGCGGACGTCTTCGTTGGCTCTATCAGATAAGATCGGTGGTCTCCAGAATCACCATCAAGCTTGGCCCATACAATGCTTTCGGAAGAATTCGGTACATCAGTGTCAGTACATACCACTACATTCATCTTGGGGATTTGGACGCTGGGATCCTCCATCAGTACGTCGACATTCTGCCATTTCAATACACGTTTGCCCAAATCCAACGTAATTCCATGTGGTCGCAGAAAATCCATTCCGAGAATGCATTTATCCATAATGTTCGCGACCAGAAAATTATGTCGGAACACAAGGTCTCCCAACTGTATCTGTGGGTCGACCTCTCCATGAACAGGGGCAGTTTCTCCCGTAGCTGTCTGCAGTGAGAAAATTCTGCCCTTGTGAAGTTGTTGCTGTCTAACCAGGTCTGGTCGGATAATCGATCGGGTTGCACCAGTGTCGATTGTTGTGGTGCAATGTTCTCCGTCAACTTTACCCGGAAGGCATAAGTCCGCTTCTCCACGATGTACGGTGATGGTGGTGCTGAAGACGTCGATCCTCCTAGCCAACCTCTGCCCCACGAAGTTGGCTCTTACATGTTTTCCGACCCCTCTGTTTGAGGGGCTTCCATTCTGGGCTCCTGACTCGGTCTGGATCTCCTCCTAGCTGCACACCCTGGACAATAGCTCGGTTTTCTTGGCTTCTTGCAATCTCTTCGCAGGTGCGCCTTCTCTCCGCAATTCCAGCATCTAGGCGCACAATTTACCTGCGCCTCTCGCTCAATTCCCACGCGCTCACACCTGCACTCATCTGCCACTACCTCACGAACCCAGGCAGCGGTACGAGTCACATTTTTCGCTGCCTCAAATTTCAGACTGTAAGCCAATGCGTCCTTAACCGTTTGCTTTTGGGCTAAACGCACGGCTTGTTGCAGTCCCGGGTCCTTTAGTGCGCTAATAAATGCTTCTGTCGCGGCATCATCTCGATGTTCTGGGTC
>OZ017738.1:263485951-263578451 GCA_963969285.1 Odontomyia ornata | reverse complement strand
GCTCAAATAACACTCGGCGGAACTAAAAGCAAAAGCATTGGCTCGTGCCACTATGGACTCATGTCCACATTTGTTATTGTTTTGGTTAAATTTCATCATGAATCAAGCGTCTAGAAACTCTTTCCGTACGACGAGTGATGGAATACCCGAGACGTATAGTCGTTTTGTTCGTAATGTATTTTGCTCTGTAAGAAACTTGCGCCAAGAATTTAATAAAGAATCACGGTAAAGAAGATGTTCACCGTCAATGAAAATGTTATGAAAAGTATCGGGTTAAACTTGGACTTGCATACGGATTTTAATAAAGAATCACGGTAAAGAAGATGTTCACCGTCAATGAAATTGTTATGAAAAGTGTCAAGTTGAGCTTGAACTTGCATATGAATTTTCTTGAAGAATTACGGAAAGGAAAATTGTAATGCATTCATTAAAATCGAAAGCAAATCGTAAACAATGAACATCTTTTAAACGTACATTACCATTAGTCCCATATGAAAACACGTTCGTACGTATAAACATTTCCGTACACACATGGTTTCATATGTACAACAGTACTAACGTACAACGAACAAAGATAGTTCTGTGTACACATGGTTTCATATGTACAACAACACAAACGTATAATGAACGAAGACTATCGCGTGTTAAATTACATGAAAGTGTTAAAGGCACGCGCTACAAACAAAAACAAATTGCCTTCAACACTTTCGCTTCCCTTGATGCACTTGACATCGCTCATATGCGGGGTCTAAGAACTTCTCATATGAATGCAATGTCTTGTTTCTATTTTTTTCTTATAGGAAAATAAACACGCGAAGATGAATGCATTTACTTCACGTTGAGTTAAAGTTTTTTTTATCAATATGAGAAATGCAATATATTTGGTATTGCTATTAAGAATGTAGATTTTTTTGAATAATGCTTTCAACATGGGAAATGCATCGTGTAGAATTGCTAATAAGAATGTGAATTTTTTTTGCATAGTTTTTCGGGAAAGAATATTAGAGATAGGAAATTGTATGTAAAATGTTTTTGCTAGAGTAGACAAAATATGTTTAGAATATGTTAAGAAATTGAATATGTATTTGTATTGAAGACGAAGTAAAATTGTATAAATAGGATAAGTCGATGTGGAAATAAATCACTTCTTGGTCTAACTTAAATCGGCGAGTTTGCCTCTGTTTTCTTCCATCAAGACAATCAATCCGGCGTTGATCGCCTTAACTATATGCGTGCCTAGATGCTATAGAATTACTAGGTAAATACTTTGTTCCTGCTATATACAAATAATCTAAATACATGTGGGCTGACGGGATATCACCCATTATATGCTGATGACACAGTTCTACTTTATTCAGTACGAGACAAAACTGCCATTGAGAACACTATCAACGACGACCTAGGAAAATTCCATCAGTGGTTAATTGGAAACAAACTAGTATTGAACACATCAAAGACAAAATATATTGTTTTTAAGCAAAAGAACAAAGGAGACATAGATGTCGAACTAAATATTAATGGCGAAAAATTGCAAAGAGTGCTAGAAATGAAATATCTTGGTCTTATCATAGACCATCGTATGACCTGGTTACCACACATAAATAGCTTAAGAAGGCAATTAGCCCCAATAATAGGATTGTTAAGAAGATATGAGGATTTTCCAATGCACATCAAGAAACTTGTTCTAAATGCGTTTGTCCTGGCGAAATTGCATTATGCAGTACTTATTTGGAGTCAATCAGCGAAGCAACATTTAAACAGTATATCCAGGCTGCTGACCAAAGCGTATTAAAAACATTCTGAAGCTGCCAATGCTTACTCAAACTAGTTTGGTTTACCAACTGGCAAAATCATTAACCTTTAGTCAAATTATTATTATGGAGAAAGCGAAGTTTATTTACAGAAATTTAAAAACTAATGGATCGGAACGAGCGCCATTAATTAAGGTATCACAGATCAACCCATATAATGCGAGGAATGCAAATAAATTCGAAATACCTTTTGACAGAACGGATCGACTAAAGAACGATGCAACGAATGATGCTTTGCGTATATATAACAATCTACCAGAAATTATTAAGGAAGCAAACTCACTTTTCGTATTTAAGAAAAGACTAAGGGTGCATTCAATGAGTACTGATTGAAGCGTGGACCTGTAATTCTGCTTTTATGAGCCCAGTATCTTAGGGCGTTCTTTTTGACCCTATGGGCGAGATACTGAAGTGACAGTTACTCAGAGTTTTTTTTGAATGCGTCGTATGATATTGAATTTTTTTTTATCTCTGAGAGCTGATCATGATTTTTTTGGACTAGATGTTCACGAAAAGGACTAGTTCACATTATATTGTGTGCCCCCTTATACCGATGTGTTAAACATTGTCTGGGTGGCACAAAGGACCAAGCGACGTAATGTGAATGCAGATCGCACGAGCGTTGTGCGACGAAGAAAGAGTGATGGAGAGAGTGGTAGGGAATGGAGGTAATAAAAAAAAAATATATACAAATTAATATTTTTCCCTGAAAGGAAAAAGTAGAGGCACAGGATATAGGTAAGTGTAGGGACGACAGATGATGTTGCATACAACCCATGCATAGCATCGCAGGGTCGTAACAATTGGCGCAGCCGGTAGGATTTCGGTTTGCGTGGACTACAATATTTTTACTGCATCGCAATAAAACTGGGTGCCATAATCTCATGGTGCCTCCGGAATCCGTTCCTACTTATTCTTACAATATTTCACACGCGAGCTACAAGACAAATACACCCTTATCAATTAATAGTTATACGACGGTGTTTATACGCTGACTAACAAATTGAACTTATGAACGAAAGAACTTTCAACGACAACGATATCCACCATCAATCTACTCCAACCGGTAAAACGACTGGTGTTACCCTAAGAAGTGGAAAAATACTGCCTACTCCAAGAGTAAGTCAGAATCTTCTGCAGAAACCGAGGGTAAGGTACTGCGAGATCTTGCAACCCAAGAACGCGTGAACCCATTTCGCATTGACACGGAAAGATCTAAGAAATACATACAGCAGTTCCGCGAAATCTTGCACCTATCGCAATTGCTGGACAATTTCATCAAGTTTCAAGACTTTAGATTACGTTTCAAATCGGGCAACGTTACGCAAACCTGCAGACTATACAAGTAAAGATAAAATTCAAACTGTTAAAAAACAAGTTGAAAACAGATATGTCTGGTATGCCCTTTAATAAAAACGACGAGTTTCACCAATCGACTCCCAGCAAAAGTACTGGTTTAACATTAAGAAGTGGTCGAACTCTACAACCAATTAGAAGTAAGTCAGAATCATCTTTATTAGAAACCCAATTTGGAGTCACACGAGAACTTGCGACCCAGGAATTAGCATCTATTATCAAATTAACAGATACTATAAGCCAAATACACAACAAAAGACTCGAGAGAGTCATACACTTTCGCGAAAATACAGAACGGTTTAAAGAAGAAATCCAACGATTTCGTGAAATCTCGTTAGGTCAAGAAATCAGTCCTCGAGACCTATCGCAATCGTTTAAACCAGCCCTTACGTCCCAAGACTTTAAGTTTTCCTTCGAATCATATAACGTTCTGCAAACACCCCCTTCCTTGCGGCACAGCCTCATGACAAACGATAAAACCTCTGAAAAATCTGTATTAAAAACAAGCAATATGGCAGACTATACAAAAGTGGCCAAATTAATGGGGCAAATGATACCCGTTTTCTCAGGAGCCCCAACCCCTACATTGGTTCTTGAGCTACAAACATTCAAAGGCTGTAGCAAAAGAGTCTGGCAATGCCTGAGTTCCCCGGAACAGTCGGCCTTTATGCAAATTTTCCCCACGCGTCTCCGCGGTGAAGCATACCAACTCATTGCCTCAAACTTCCCCACGACCATCGAAGCTGCCGAAAAACTCCTAAACCAAGTCTATCTACCAAGAGAGACTTACCAGGATTTGATAAATGGATTGATTATGGCTAAAAAGGGTTCTTCCGAGACTCTCGTGGCTTTTACATCACGCCTGCGACAGCTACTAAAGCGGTGCCAGGAAGCTGCGTTAGTCAAATATGGCGAACAAGTTACTAAGGTAATCAGTCTACATTTGGAGGATTTTGCAAAAGGAAGGCTTAGAAGTGGAGTAACTGATCCTCATCTGTGTCAGTATCTGCTCAATAACGAGGAAGCTACTTTCGAGGAACTAGTCTCCAAGGCGTTAGATAGGGAAAAACTTCAACAGGGAGCTGTCCCCTTCCAACCAAACTGCGGTCAACCATATTTAAATTAAACATTACTTGCAATTTTTCCAAGAGAAAGGGGCACACCTACAGAGACTGTTACCACAGGAAAAATACCCCTTTTTGCCCAAACTGTAAAGAATATGGACACAATCTGAGGGACTGTAATGCAAACCCAACCAGCACCCAACTCAACATCAGCGATACAAAAAAAGTTTACAGTGTACAAGCACCATGTGATTTTTGCGGTCGTACAAGTCACACCGTTAGCACATGTCATCAAAAGGAAAAATGGGAAGCAAAAACCCAGGGAAACGGACAACAGTCGAGCCGGAAACCCCCGACTCGACTTTAAAATTAAAAACAGAAAAAGTGGTCATTACTAAACCTACTCAAGTAATGGAGCAAAATTCCTCAAAAGAAAACAAGCAAAAAATAATAAAAAGAGAGAATATGAACCATGATTCTAAACTAGTAACAGTAAAGCTACCCTTAGATATAGGAATTCAAAATTATACAACCCTAACAATAGACACTGGCGCAGAAGTCAGTATAATCAAAAGAACCGCGTTAAACGATTCCTGTTTAATAGTCCCCGAGCAAAAAATAACACTGCTAAGCCCCTTTGGAAAAGGGTAAAACCCTGGGAGTAACGCAAGGCAACTTTACCCTCTCTTCCACGCTACCTTGCACTTTCCAAGTTGTAGACACAATACCAGGAATACCCAATGACGGCTTGCTAGGAAACGATTTCTTAGCGAAAAATTGTAATATCGAAGGACCAAACCAGACACTCAATTTTCCTCGCATGGAATTTAACTGTAAGGAATTTTCAGTCCCACTGAAAATTCAAGCAGACACAGCGAATAGGCATCAGGCTCAAACGGTGACGTCGAATGGCGCTATAGTGATACCCAAAAAGGTTTCAGCAGGCGTGACACAACGAAGAGGGCTACAGAGTGATGAAAACTGTGACTGCGAAATAGTAAAGGCACCCACTAGGGGTAATTTAGAAGGGATACATAAGGTTACTTTAGAGAAGGCCATTATTATGTACCCCCGAACCCAAAATATAGTAGAGGTACCGATACATTTAGCACAAAAAATGCTCTGTCTCTCGCAAGAGATGGAACCCGGAGTATTTTTGGCAAACTGTCTGGTTGGCCCATCAAAAACAGTGGTCAGTATCTTTAACTCCAATGAGTCCCCTGTTACAATTACTCAGCTGCAATTGGTGCTCCAGGCATTGAATGAATACCATATCGAAACACTAAATAAAATAAGCGGAATTTATGAGCCAGAAAGGGAATACAATCCTAACCCAAGCATTACGGGTAATAAACAAATAAACCAACTTACGTTGGCATCTAATAAAGCTAACTTTCACCCAGAAGTAATAATGCGGAACGCAAAGCTGAAGCAACAACTCTCACTATATGAACATTTAAATCCCGAAGAAAAAGCGGCAATAACAAAACTTTGTCAAGACTTTAACGAAATTTTCCATTTACCAGGTGACAAACTTACCTATACAAAAGCAATGACTCATGAAATCCCGCTAATAGCCAACCAAGCCCCAATTAACCAAAAGATGTACCGGCTAAGTCAACCTCAGAAGGAAATAATAAATGAACAACTGAAAGAAATGTTGGACAGTGACATCGTCCAACAAAGCAAAAGCCCCTGGAATTCCCCTCTCTTGGTAGTGCCCAAGAAAGCAGGCACCGACGGGGAAAAGAAATGGCGAGTTGTAGTCGATTTCAAAAAATTGAACGACAAAAGAATAGGAGATGCCTTTCCACTACCACGAATTGAGGACATCTTAGACCAACTTGGCCACTCACGTTACTTCAGCACCCTCGATTTAGCTAGCGGGTACCACCAAGTGCTCGTGCAACCTAAAGATCGACCTAAAACAGCTTTCAGTACAAATTATGGCCACTATGAATTTAAGCGAATGCCATTTGGATTAAAAGGGGCACCCGCCACATTCCAAAGACTGATGAATTATATCCTAACCGGTCTACAAGGATTTGATTGTTTTGTCTACCTGGATGATATAGTAGTTTATGGAAAAAATTTAGAAGACCATATCAGCAAACTGCGAAAAATTTTCACCAGACTTAAAGAGAATAACCTGAAACTTCAACCTGAGAAGTGTCAATTTTTACGACCTGAGGTCGTCTATTTAGGTCACATTTGTTCCCAAAAAGGTGCTCACCCAGATCCCAGTAAAACTCAATGCGTTCAAGATTTCCCGGTTCCCAATACAGTTAGACGATTGCAATCCTTCTTAGGCCTAGCTAATTACTATCGTAAATTTATTCCGGACTTCTCTAAAATAGCCAAGCCTCTAACGAACTTACTCCGGAAGGGTGTCAAATATACTTGGACTAACAAATGCATGGAAGCATTCAAACTTTTAAAAAATTCTTTAATTAAACTCCCTCTTTTAGCCTACCCTGATTTCACTAAGCCATTCAATCTTACCACTGACGCCAGCAATGAAGCGTTAGGAGCAGTCCTGTCACAGGGAGAAATTGGAAAAGATAAACCAGTGGCATATGCAAGTCGCACACTAAATAAAGCGGAACGTAACTATTCGAACATTGAAAAGGAACTCCTGGCAATTGTGTGGGCAGCAAAAAATTTTCGATGCTACTTACAAGGCCGGCGTTTCACGGTTTATACTAACCACAAACCTCTTAAAGGAATATTCAATGTAAAAGACCCTACCACACGATTGGTAAGGTTCCATCACAAACTTTCAGAATTCGACTACCAAATAGAGTATAAACCGGGCAAATATAATACTAATCCCAATGTATTGAGCGGAATTCCCCATGAGGCACTAGAAGAGTCTGAACAAAATAATCAGTGCAACATTGTCACACGAGCACAGGCGCAAAAACATGTGCAGCTACTAGACAAACCACCACCTGCAGCGATTAACAATGAAGAATTGTTAGACTCACAGATTAATATACCAGCTACCAAACAAGTAACAGATACAGTTCCAGAAACAACAAATCCTAATAATATTGGCAATGATTCGGCACTATCAGACCCTACCCAAAATATATTACAAGGCCCACCCAAAGTAACTATCCTAACATCCCCCGAAGTAATTAGCGCGGTGCTATATGAATTCCACGACTCCACCTTTGGAGGACACCAAGGAGTCTCAAAAACTTACAAAAAAATTAAGAAACAGTATAGATGGAAAAAAATGCTGAAAGATATCAAAAACTATGTCAAAAAATGCAAGAAGTGTCAAACAATGAAAAACTCCCAAAAACATCGCATGCCCATGGTCATCACTGATCTAGCCGAAAAACCCTTCGATAAGATTTACCTAGATATAGTAGGACCCTTAGTAGAAACATCCTCAGGAAATAAATACATATTAACATTCCAGGACAACCTCACCAAATTCGTAGATTGGTACGCCATACCCAATATAGAATCGGAAACAATAGCAAAAATTTTTTTCGATGAAATAAAAACAAGGTACAGAATACCCAAACAAGTAGTGACAGATCAAGGGGCTAATTTTATAAGTGAGCTATTTAAAAGAGTATGTAAACTCTTACATATAAAAAAGCTGCAAACATCAGCCTACCATCCCCAGTCAAATGGAGCTTTAGAAAGAGCTCATAGACCGCTGATAGAATATCTACGTTCTACGTTAGATAGCAACCCACAATCATGGGACCAATTTTTAAGAACCGCAGCCTTTGTATATAACAATAGTAAACACGACAGCACCAAGCTCACACCAATGGACTGCCTTTTCGGTTTTACAGCAGAAATACCCTCAAACCTTAAAAAAGAGCCAACCCCAATCTACAACCACGAAAATTATTATTTCCTTTTAAAACATAAGCTTCAGAAAATGTATTCGATAGCGCGAAAAAATATATTAAAAAGCTAAGTAAAATCAAAAACATACTATGACCAAAACACGAAGCCAATATCTTTCCACATAGGAGACAAAATTTTATTAAAAAATGAAAACAGGAAGCATAAATTAGTGCAAGTATGGGTAGGCCCGTATATTGTTAAATCAATCACCTCCCCTGTCAACACAACAATTGCGATAGGGAAGAAGCTAGTAAATGTCCATAATAACAGATTAAAACCATTCTACGAATAACTTTTCCTTTTCCCCCTTTCAGTCATGGCAAATGCAATGATTTTACTACTAATCTCCGTTGTAATCACGGTTCAAGCCAAAACCAATCCTTATACAACAACTCCTATTGAAAACACAGGGATATTGTTGGAAGACTTAGGAACCATACTGAGCTACCACAACACATGGAATATTGTAACGGAACTCAACTTAGGAGATATTCAATCGCAATTAAACCTCGCTGAACGCACTGAACAACTTGTATATTTACTGTGCTCAGTGAACAACACGGGATGCAAAGAACAGCAACGTCACATACACGTCCTTGTGGAAAATCTAAAATTCCGCTCAGAAACCCTTCGCGAATCATTGATTTCTAGAAGAAACAAAAGATCACTCTTTGATGGGATAGGTCAAGCAATGCACACATTGTTTGGCACAATGGATAATAAAAACGAACAAGAATTATATAGCAGATTAAATCTATTGGAGCATGATGGAGAAGAACTAGTAAAACTAGAAAAGCAACGAATCAGCGTCGTAAAAACGTCACTGGAGGAACTCCGCAAACCATTAACGAACGTGATCACCAGACAACAACAAATTGCCGAACAAATTCGAGATATTTCTAACATTACAGATGCATTAATAGCAAGCGAACGCAAACAACTATTATTAACAACACTATTGGCGCAATTATTAGAAATAGAATTTAGACAACGTACTCTAATAGACATTGTAGTATCTTTTCAACTGAATCAAATCCACCCCCTTCTTATTTCTAAACAAAAGTTGAAAAATGTATATACAAAGCCCGGTAATGAATGTCCAGAGTACTGTGACCAAATATTGGCGCAAACAGCAGATATACAGCACTACAGGCCGCAAGATAAATTCCTAATAGTAATCAAACTACCCATATTTCAATTACCACTTATGCAATTGCAACAAATCCACACCTTCCCGATCGCCACCAATAAATCATTTCTAATGATCCCATATGTTGAGTATTCACATATAGCAAGTAACATACCCACTCAGCAATTTCTTTTACTACAAGGAGACAATTTATCAAACTCTAAAAAAATTAAACATCCCGAACCTGGTGATCTATATGTAATGCCACTTACGACTCCTGTAATCAGAGCTCCACCGTCAACGAACAAAATAATAGCATTGCTGCACAACCCCTTCAATAGAAATGTTACTCTATCCCTTCGGATCAGCACTACAATTGGAAATACTTTCATTAAATTAAACAAACCCAATAGCTGGATATATGTTCTTCAATCGGAAACTCCCATTCACGTCAAATGTAACGAAAATGTTACCACACACACCCTCATGGGCCAAGGAATTTTATACCTCCATTTCCCTTGCAGTATACAACTACATGATTTAATGATACCATACGAAGCAGAAAGTACTCACAAGTTCGAGATAAAACAACCAAACTTTTTCCCCGAGATTGACCCAAATGTAATAAATCTCAACATAACCAGCCTAACTCATATTCCTATTAATAGCTCGCTGCAACTATTCTTAGAAAAAGATGTGAACAAACAATTTCACACCAACTCCCACTCCCTTAACGAGATTTATGACCAATTGAATGAAATTACATTCAAAGAAACGAACAAGCAGCATATGCATTTATCCACAGCATCCCTCAGCTTAACAACAATTGGCATCATAACAATAGGGATATACCTGTCTATTCGACACATAAAATGCTGCAGGAAACAAAATCGTCTAACAATCACCAATCGGGAATCAAACCCAACATTTACCCTTAACCTCAATAAGCAAGAAACGAAACCTCCGATGGTGGCCCAATCTCAAGACGAGGAAGCAATAATACCCCAACTCCCGCCACGATCTCTACAGTTAGTTTAAACAAAAAAAAAGAAAAAGAGAAGCCCTATTTCCTATTCATTAACTATTAACGATTAACCTCTAACGAAATACTAATATTAATTTGTAAAAATCGAGCTCTGCTTATCAACTCGATAATAGTAAACGACAATCTCGATCATAGTAAATAAAAATCGAGCTCTGCTTATCAACTCGATCATAGTAAATAAAAATCGAGCTCTGCTTATCAACTCGATCATAGTAAATAAAAATCGAGCTCTGCTTATCAACTCGATCATATTAAATAAAAATCGAGCTCTGCTTATCAACTCGATCATAGTAAATAAAAATCGAGCTCTGCTTATCAATTCGATCATAGTAAATAAAAATCGAGCTCTGCTTATCAACTCGATCATATTAAATGAAAATCGAGCTCTGCTTATCAACTCGATCATAGTAAATAAAAATCGAGCTCTGCTTATCAACTCGATCATAGTAAATAAAAATCGAGCTCTGCTTATCAACTCGATCATAGTAAATAAAAATCGAGCTCTGCTTATCCACTCGATAGTAATAAATAAAAATCGAGCTCTGCTTATCAACTCGATCATAGTAAATAAAAATCGAGCTCTGCTCATAACCTCGATCAAATATAATAATTTGTAAAAATCTAGCTCTGAATAAGCAAATATTGTAAAAAATTGTAAATCACCGCAAAAAGTACAAAAACAAAAAAAAAAAACAAAAAAAAAATTAACTGAGCTCTGCTACTCACCTCAAACAAAAAAAAATGTATTGCTTCTATTTATTTACAATAACAATAATAATCATCTGTAAACACCGAGCTCTGCAAGTCAACTCGATTAAAATTTAAATATAAGTTACAAGAAAATGTACATAATTCCAAAAAAAAAAAACGATACTATAACAATTTTATTTTTAAGCATCAAGATCTGCTAGTAGCATTATAAAAAAAAAATCCAGATGCAGAAATATTTTTAATCATAAGAACACATACATAATATTATTAAGTACATCAATACTTTAAATACAAAAAATGTAATTGTTATCACCAAAAAAAAAACAAATATATATATTTAAACACTAAATACATCTATTGTTAAAAACAAGAAAAACATTAAGCTCCACAAAGAATTGAAATTAATTACATAGCAAAATATAGATATATATTAATAGATAAATCCATTATATACCACTCAAAATAATGCAACCAAAGTCAATAAAGTAAAACAAACCATGAAATTTTTTTAAATAGAATAAAAATACCACAGCGTAATCTTTAACAAACTAACAGTCACCATAAATGTTTAATGCAACTAATAACAATCAACGTATAGAGCCAAAAAATAAATCAATTAATTTAAAAAAAAAAAACAACCTACTAGTTTCAACTCTTAAAATAACATAACAATCGACGTGCGGCTCATCCCTCCAAGACTCGCCACAGACATTTAAAATGGGGGAAGATATTGTTACGCCCTAAAAGACACGCTGAACAGAAGGAACTATTCCAGCTACCATGTAATTAAATGCCAAAGCATTTACTAAAGGTTCCTCTGTAAGTGTCTTCCGCTAAATATCACCCCAAGTCTGATTGAGATGAGTACGCCATAAAAATAAATATCGATAACATTTTAAAAAGCCTTCATTTGTCCATTTAAGCATTTTGAGCGACCACTAAATTATCCAAACATTCATTCACCACATACGTCACCACGAAGGGGATTCCAAGCTCAAATAACACTAGGCGGAACTAAAAGCAAAAGCATTGGCTCGTGCCACTATGGACTCATGTCCACATTTGTTATTGTTTTGGTTAAATTTCATCATGAATCAAGCGTCTAGAAACTCTTTCCGTACGACGAGTGATGGAATACCCGAGACGTATAGTCGTTTTGTTCGTAATGTATTTTGCTCTGTAAGAAACTTGCGCCAAGAATTTAATAAAGAATCACGGTAAAGAAGATGTTCACCGTCAATGAAAATGTTATGAAAAGTATCGGGTTAAACTTGGACTTGCATACGGATTTTAATAAAGAATCACGGTAAAGAAGATGTTCACCGTCAATGAAATTGTTATGAAAAGTGTCAAGTTGAGCTTGAACTTGCATATGAATTTTCTTGAAGAATTACGGAAAGGAAAATTGTAATGCATTCATTAAAATCGAAAGCAAATCGTAAACAATGAACATCTTTTAAACGTACATTACCATTAGTCCCATATGAAAACACGTTCGTACGTATAAACATTTCCGTACACACATGGTTTCATATGTACAACAGTACTAACGTACAACGAACAAAGATAATTCTGTGTACACATGGTTTCATATGTACAACAACACAAACGTATAATGAACGAAGACTATCGCGTGTTAAATTACATGAAAGTGTTAAAGGCACGCGCTACAAACAAAAACAAATTGCCTTCAACACTTTCGCTTCCCTTGATGCACTTGACATCGCTCATATGCGGGGTCTAAGAACTTCTCATATGAATGCAATGTCTTGTTTCTATTTTTTTCTTATAGGAAAATAAACACGCGAAGATGAATGCATTTACTTCACGTTGAGTTAAAGTTTTTTTTATCAATATGAGAAATGCAATATATTTGGTATTGCTATTAAGAATGTAGATTTTTTTTGAATAATGCTTTCAACATGGGAAATGCATCGTGTAGAATTGCTAATAAGAATGTGAATTTTTTTTGCATAGTTTTTCGGGAAAGAATATTAGAAATAGGAAATTGTATGTAAAGCGTTTTTGCTAGAGTAGACAAAATATGTTTAGAATATGTTAAGAAATTGAATATGTATTTGTATTGAAGACGAAGTAAAATTGTATAAATAGGATAAGTCGATGTGGAAATAAATCACTTCTTGGTATAACTTAAATCGGCGAGTTCGCCTCTGTTTTCTTCCATCAAGACAATCAATCCGGCGTTGATCGCCTTAACTATATGCGTGCCTGGACGCTCTAGAATTACAAGGTAAATATACCAATTAATATTTTTCCCTGAAAGGGAAAAGTAGAGGCACAGGATATAGGTAAGTGTAGGGACGACAGATGATGTTGCATACAACCCATGCATAGCATCGCAGGGTCGTAACATATGATATATATTAAAGTCGCAAAATTTTTTTGTATTTATGGTATTATTACATGCACGAATAATTTTGCGAGTTACTGTCGCAATTATTTTCACAATCGTTAAGAAGATTATGATCAACAAAACGAACGTACTCGAAAACCCAGGAATCATGATTAACAAAACGAACGTACTCGAAAACCCATCAAGCTCCATTTATTGCGCTGCTCGAATGTTCCCGCGAATTCGCCAATGTACGAGAACTGGGTTGAATGACTAGAGACCCTATATAAAGGCGAGCTGAACTAATGGGCAGATTCATTAGAACCGCGAAAGTAAAAACTGCGAAAGTGTGATGCGAATAGAAAAGCGATGTTTTTCGAGTAATAGAAAAGTGATTTCCGTTGATTCTGAAGTGATTTTAGAAGACAATTGCGATAGAAACTTAGGGACAAGCGGAAGTTAGACTTTTAATAGTGAAAATTAAAATTGTGAAATAGGTAAATAAGTGATTGCGCATTTTTGAGTAATTAAATGAACTCTTTTTATTTAATTTAAAAGACATTGCGTTTTCACTTTCCCGGAACATTAAAATTATTGGCCGTGAACCATAACTCGCGACAGTGGTATCAAGAAGTGAGAAAGAGAATTTTGGAAGTGAAAACGTTTAAACATTTTTTTAAAGTGCACAATAGTGAAAATTAACGTGGAAACTTGTGGAAAAATAGCCGAAACAATAAAAATGCCAGGAAACTTTCATCTAAAAATTGATCAATTGACCATATCGAAGCTCAAGGAGTAGTTGGAACAGCGAAATCTGGCCACGCAAGGTACAAAGGCCATACTGATTGCACGCTTGCGTGACGCGATCGAGTCGGAAGGCGTGAATCTGGATTCGGGTGAGCTCTCAGATGCGGAAAAAGGTGCAGAAGGTGAAGAAGTAGAAACACCAAAATCAAAGGAGCCAGAAAATGCGGTCAGGGAAATGTTAATGCTGATGTCATCCAGTCTAACTGCGAAGCTAGATAAACAATCAGCGAAGCTAAATGAACAGTCATCCAGTTTAACTGCGAAGCTAAATGAACAGTCATCCAGTTTAACTGCGAAGCTAGACCAGAAGCTGGGCCAACAAGCAATCGAAATCAAAGCAGACATCACACAGTAGCTGGAGAAATAGTCAACCAAAATAAAAGTGGAGCTCGGTCATATGAACAAACAAATTAAGGGCGTCGAGGAAAAGATTGACCAGGTCGAGGAAAAGGTTAACCAGGTCGAGGAAAAGGTCAACCAGGTCGAGGAAAAGGTCAGCCAGGTCGAGGAGAGAATCAACAATGAGATGCAAAACATGAAAAAGGAATTGAAAGCAGCAAAGGCAGTAGTAACTACCTCACCAGCTCCGCTTATAACCGCAACGCAAAGCTCATCCAGAAATGTGAAAGCACCAATATTTGACGGGCAAACGGTGTGGAGTATTTACAAAATCCAGTTTGAAGCCGCCGCTAGGGCAAATCACTGGAATGACCAGGAACGAGCAACTGCATTAATTCTTGCTCTAAGAGGCCCAGCTGCCGAGCTTTTGCAGACTATCCCCGTCGAGTTACACTCAAACCCGGCTGCTATAATAAATGCGCTGGACATGCGTTATGCAGACGATCATCTGAAGCAGATTTATCGATCACAGCTAAGGCATTGGGTGCAGAAGTCTGGTGAAACTCTACAGCAGCTAGCCCAAGACATTGAGCGACTGGCACTTTTGGCTTACCCAGCCTACGACCCAGAACATCAAGATGACGCAGCAGCAGAAGCATTTATTAGCGCACTAAAGGACCCGGAATTGCAACAAGCCGTTTAGCTCAAAAACAAACGGTTAAGGACGCATTGGCTTACAGTCTGAACTTTGAGGCAGCGAAAAATGTGACTCGTACCACTAACCCGGTTTTGCCAGATAGTGGCAGATGAGTGTAGGTGTGAGCGCGTGGAAATTGAGCGAGAGCCGCAGGTAAATTGTGCGCCTAGATGCTGGAATTGCGGAGAGAAGGGGCACCTGCGAAGAGATTGCAAGAAGCCAAGAAAACCGAGCTATTGTCCAGGGTGTGCAACTGGGTGTTCGGGAAACATGTAAGAGCCAACTTCGTAAGGCTGTTGCGAGTGAACACATAAAACATGCTCGGATATATTCCCGCTTCATAGCTGCAATTGTAGCTAGCAAACAACACCTATGTACTCGCACTTCTGTTAGCTAAACTTATTAATTGGATCATTTCACCCTTTTCACATCAACTTAATGTTGCGACAAATTTGCTCTACATTTGAAGCTTATCTAACGTCGCGCGGATATCAATCACTCTTTCGGATGGCTCCGATAGCTTTTTAAATTACTTTTTTTTTTTTTTTTTTTTTTATGGAATTGTTTGCAGCTACATATAAATGAGTTGCATATTTTGAATAATAATTTTTCTGAAAAATTATGAGAGTAGAAAAATGTTAGAAGAAGGTGGTTTCGACGTGTGCACTAATTCTCCTCAGGCCATCACTCTTAGATACACACCGGTGATGGCGACCAACATGCTCAGAGGTGAGGGAGTTAATTTTTAATTTTTCGACTTATGCAAACTCAATATGTTTTTGTATCTGCAAGTTATATTCAAGGTAAATTTCTCTTGTAAGTACTTGTATTAGCTAAACTTATTAATTGGATCATTTCACCCTTTTCACATCAACTTAATGTAAATCTATGCGACGAATTTGCTCTACATTTGAAGCTTATCTAACGTCGCGCGGATATCAATCACTCTTTCGGATGGCTCCGATAGCTTTTTAACTTACTTTTTTTTTTTATGGAATTGTTTGCAGCTACATATAAATGAGTTGCATATTTTGAATAATAATTTTTCTGAAAAATTATGAGAGTAGAAAAATGTTAGAAGAAGGTGGTTTCGACGTGTGCACTAATTCTCCTCAGGCCATCACTCTTAGATACACACCGGTGATGGCGACCACCATACGCAAGTAAATAAGCGAGCAGTTAAGTAAACGAAAAAGTTCAACCCGCAATGATATTCACATCGTGAGCGAATGGGCTCCTTCGAAGAGAGGTAAGCGGAAAGGAAAACCGAAAGTTCCGGCATAAACACTCTTTCTCTCAATGTCCCCAGTTTTGCTATTTCACCTCAAGAGATCGTGGGAAAGCCGAAAGCTTAAGCTGAAAGCACTCTTTCGAAGTCGAAAGCTTAAGCGAAAAACACTCTTTCGCTCCATTTCCTCGGTTTCGCATTTTCACCAGCCGAGCAAGCAAGACGAAGCGGGGAGGAAAAACGTTCGTGGAACGAGAGCTCACGTGTTCGGCTACTCAGCACCTTTAAAGAGTATTTAGGTTGAAAGCTCACGAAAGAACAGTATTTAAAGATCTTGGGCAAAGCATTCGGGTCAGTCGGTGTATTCAAGTCCAAAAGGGAGCGTGCTGCTACCCAATTACCATTTAGACGGTTAAAGTATTCGCGATCAAAAGTTCAGCCGAAGATATTGTCCAGTGTTCAACGAAGTGGTGAGGGGTGAGGTGTTGGCTTACGCCGCGATCCTCAACTGGCCTTTTGGCGTTTCACGCCGTATGGCCACCACGAACCATTAATACGACAAGTTGTTTCCCTCTTCAGGCTGGCTGATAGGTAGAAGTTTAAAATAATTAATTAAGTGAAAATGTAATTAATAAATTCAATTGTAACTAAATGTTTAAAAAAAATGGATAGTGTAATATAATCCGTTCTCTAAAGTTGACTCGCGTCTTTTGTTGTTCTAGTTTTAATGGACAGAGTAGCAGGTAAGTGGTGGTACAGTGAGTTTTCTCTCCGGGAGCCTTGATGATGTATATAGGATACACATCAAACGAGCTCCCAGTTCATACTAGTATACATAGGGTATACTGGTTATGTAACGAAATTGGCGCAGCCGGTAGGATATCGGTTTTGCAGAGACCACAGTGTAGTGCACTATGTAGCAAATTTAAATGGGCTGAAAAATCTTTTCACCCAGCTGATATCTCAAACCATTCAACTCCTGTAAGACACCATTGCTACTCATACTGTCCATCAAACTAGATCAGCTTTCCTAAAAAAGAAATCAAATAATAATTTTGATCATTTAAAAAACAAAAATATAATATCAATATCCACACATCATTATGGTGCTTCTTATAAAGTGCATAAAATTAAATCAATCTTCTTAAAACAAAACAAAAAAATTTAATTATTATTTCAATCAATTGAATAACAAAAAGAAACTATGAATATCCAAACATAATATTAGTGATCAAACTAAATCAGCCTCCCTTTAAAATAAACTCAAATACTTATATTGATCATTCTAGTAACCAAAATATAATAACAATATTCAAATATAATATTAATCCTACTCATACTATCCATCAAATAAGATCAGTCCTAAAACCAAATAGTCATATTGAACATTTAATTCTTCATTCATTTACCCCGTCATTCATAGATCTTAAATCTCAACTTTCTTATCGTATCTGAAGTTCATTCGAACTAACTCCTAACTCGTTCAAACCCAACGTAGAATTTATAAAGATATAAAGTTTCAATCAACTAACATGCAAAACACAAAACATTACAAGTAAATATTAAACACAAATAAGCAAACCGAAATCTTAATAGCGAGCAAACAAACGCGTGCCCATTGTTATCGAAATATGATACCATTTATCACTCCAACCACTTAAACAATAATAATAACAATAACGCGTACCTAACATACATGCATATTAAAGTCTTATCTTTTGAATGAAATGAGCATTCGAATTCCCTAAGATGCAGTTAAAAGAGTAAAAAAAACAAACAGACACCTGGGCAATAATTTTTAAATGCAATAACACGGAAGAGCAAATGAATTAAATTAACTGCGCTAAACAAATATAAAAAATAATTTACATGAGAACGGCAATTTCCCAACGCAAATCAACATGAAACTAATTTAATTTCAAGTTACACTGAAACAATTTAAGTATGGGAAATTAGCAACAGCAGAATTTTAGTTATAAGAACAAGCGATTTTACCCCAAAACAAATTATCTCTTTCAAAATCCACTGCAATTCCATCATGTTAAGGAAACGGAAAAAGTGGCAGTCAAGTCGGTGAAACCCCGGCAAAACTCCAAACCATAACTATCAGCAGACACACATTTTCTATGTCTAATTGCACAATCACTGGAATGAAAACCAGTAGATTTAACAACAGCCTCTGAGCCGTTGACATAAGTTGTCGAAGGACATGCTATTTTTAGTCATAAGTCCTCAAAGAAACATATAATAGCCTCTGAGCTGCCCGACTTCAACTTCCGGCAGACACGCTACATTTAGTATTAAGTCATATGCAGAAAAGACATCAATTTACCATCCAGTCATAGCCTCTGAGCTGTTGATCGAAAATGGTTTGCAAATACGCTATTAACCAAGTATCTTTTAAACAAGCCACTACGTTTCCTTCTACAATAAATACATTATAACTGCCAACTACTAAAAAAGTCACTAATAAAACTCCTGTGGAAAGCGCAAGACAATTCAAAACCCGTCCATTTCCCACCCTTTTACTTTACATATGGCAACGATATCATATTGCGTCTTAGAATGCTATACTATATACTTTAAGATTCTTTAAGCAATCGTTTTCTCAAGATCGATATCAAAAATTTTATAAACGGCTTATGAAGTGACCTCGCACGGCACTGCACTGTCTTCCAGCAAGGCCTAGGACAGCATTATGCCAAACGAACTCCCAGTTCATACCAATATACATATGGTATACTGGTTATGTAACAGGGCAGAGGTTGGCTAGGAGGATCGACGTCCCCAGCACCACCATCACTGTATCAAGACTACATCGTGGAGAAGTGGACTTATGCCTTCCCGGTCAAGTTGACGGAGAACATTGCACCATAACCATGGGCACGGGCGCAACCCGATCGATCATCCGACCAGACCATGTGAGGCATCACTACTTCGAAAGGGCAGGTTTATCTCACTGAGGACAGGAGGAGGAACTGCACCTGTTCATGGAGAGGTCAACCTCCAGATACAGTTGGGATACCTTGCGTTCCGACATAATTTTCTGGTCACGAAAATTATGGATGACTGCATTCTCGGAGTTGATTTTCTGCGACCACATGGAATCACGTTGGACTTGGGCAAACGGATATTGAGATGGAAGAATGTCGAAGTATTGATGGAGGATCCCAGCGTCCAAATTTCCAAGACTAATGTGGTAGTATGCACCGATACTGATGTACCGATATCTTCCGAGAGCTTTGTATGGGCCATGCTTCATTGAGATGGGTGCTCAACTTCAAAAGCCCCGAGGGACAAGTTGCGAGATGGATCGAAAGATTGCAGTCATACGACTACAAAATTGTTCATTAGAAGGGTGGAGTTCATGGGAATGCTGACGCCCTATCCCGCCGTCCATGTCCAGCGAACTGCAAGCGTTGCCAACGGATTGAGGAAAAGGAACCGCCCCTTGATCTGGGATTGATAACGACCGAATTCGATGAAGCTTGGTCACCGGAGGAGATTCGAAATGTCCAGCTAGCTGATGCAGGCATCGGACCATTGCTCGTATGGAAGGAGACAACAGGGTGACCGGAGTGGAAAGACGTTTCAATGCATGGCACAACCCTGAAAAGCTATTGGGCAAAATGGAACTCCCTTCAGGTAGAGGGTGGCATACTCAAGCGGAAATGGGAAATGGCGGATGTCAGCTCCTATAGGATGGAAACTATACTTCCCAAAAGCCGAACCTTCGATGTGGTTAAGGAAATGCATGAAGGATCCTCGGGAGGCCACCTTGGTGTTAACAAGACCTTAGCGAAATTACGGGAAAGGTTCTACTGGCTCCACGCTCGAGAAGACGTAGAGGACTGGTGTCGCAGATGCACAATTAGCGCTTCCGTCAAAGGTCCAAAATGATGACTGAGAGGAAACATGCAAACCTACAACGTGGGTGTACCGTTTGAAAGGATTGCAGTTGACATCGCAGGACCCTTCCCTGAGTCCGAATGGGGAAATCGATACACGCTGGTTGTAGCCGATTATTTCAGCAAGTGGTCCGAGGTCTACCTCATACCCAACCAGGAAGCAACTACCGTAGCCAAACAGCTAGTGTTAAATTGGGTCAGTAGGTACGGCGTACCTTGCGAACTACATTCGGATCAAGGCCGAAACTTTGAGTCACTAGTTTTTGGTGAAATGTGCGAGCTGCTTGGAATATGGAAAACGAGGACAACACCGCTGCATCCCCAATCCGATGGAATGGTCAAACGTTTCAACGGCACGCTTAATAAACATCTGGCCAAGATGGTTGACGAGAACCAAAGGGACTGCGACCGACATATCCCACTGTTTTTGATGGCGTACAGAGTTGCCGAACATGCATCGACCAAAGTCATTTTTGGAAAGACTAGTCGTCTGCCGGCTGATATAAAGTTCGGAACATCCCCTGAGAAACCCCAAACGATCTCGGAGTACGCAAGGGAGCTAAGGCAACGGTTGAACCAGATACATCGGACAGTGCGAAAACACCTCAAATCGGCTACTGACCGCATGAAGACCAGTTATGATCTAAAGGCAAATTCCACTGGCTTCCAGCAAGATGACTTGGTGTGGCTATATAACCCGCAACGGCGAAAGGGTAGGTCTCAAAAGTTGCAACATGATTGGGAGGGACCATACCGAGTTACAAAGCGAATCAACGACGTCGTATACCGCATACAGGAACACTGTAAGCCAAGAGCCAAAATGAAAACCGTGCACCTGGACCGTTTTGCCCCATATTACCTCCAGGGAGAATTGACTACAACTGCCGACACATCTTTTCGGGGGGAAAAGAAATAGGGGGGGGGGGGGGGCAGTGTTACATGCACGAATAATTTTGTGAGTTACTGTCGCAATTATTTTCACAATCGTTAAGAAGATCATGATCAACAAAACGAACGTACTCGAAAACCCATTAATCATGATCAACAAAACGAACGTACTGGAAAACCCACCAAGCATCAACATCTGAAAGTGAGTCACTGCTCCATTTATTACGTTGCTCGAATGTTCCTGCGAATTCGCCAATGTACGAGAACTGGGTTGAATGAATAGAGACTCTATATAAAGGCGAGCTGAACTAATGGGGGGATTCAATAGAACCGCGAAAGTAAAAACTGCGAAAGTGTGAAGCGAATAGAAAAGCGATATTGTTCGAGTAATAGAAAAGTGATTTTCGTTGATTGTGAAGTGATTTTAGAAGACAATTGCGATAGAAATTTATAGACAAGTGGCAGTTTGACTTTTAATAGTGAAAATTAAAATTGTGAAATAGTTAAATAAGTTATTGTGCATTTTTGAGTAATTTAATGACCTCTTTTAATTTAATTTAAAAGACATTGCGTTTTCACTTTCCCGGAACATTAAAATTATTGGCCGCAAACCATAACACGCGACAGTATGTCTATGGTACTATTATCTATATATATATATATATATATATATATATATATATATATATATATATATATATATATATATATATATATATATATATATAGATATATATATATATATATATATATATATATATATATATATATATATATATATATATATATATAGATATATATATATATATGTATATATATATATATATATATATATATATATATATATATATATATATATATATATATATATGTCCCAAAATTTTTTTATGTTTATGGTATTGATTTATTTTTAACCGACTTCCAAAAGAAAGAAGGTTATCAATTCATCGCGTATATTTTTTTTGCATAACTTTCAAACGGAGAGGGATATAAGAGTCCTGTTTTTGGCAAATGATACGTCTTTCTCCAGTTAGGTCCCGTTTAAACGATAAGAAATTCAAGTAATGGCAAAGGACTTTTACCGTTAAAACTAAAAAAATTCCAACTTTCACACGCATTTTACAGCATAACTGGTCGACGCGCATAAGGATTTTGATTGTAGAGGTTTCAAACGAAGGACAACATATTGATCTAAAATGTTACGGAACAAAATTGAAATCTCTCCAAGGACTCTGTAGATATTAACAGTTAAATATGATACATTGATGTCTAAAAATTGAATTTAAATGATACGAGGTGTGTTCAAAAAATATCGCGAGTTTTGTTTTTTTTCAAAAATTATTTATTTATTCATGAATATTTATTTTGTCCCCTTCAAAGTAATCCCCATGAGATATTATACACTTGTGCCAACGGTTTTTCCAATCTTCGAAGCACTTCAAAAAATCATTTTTTTTAATCTTGTTCAGCTCCTCCTTCGATGCCGTCTTTATCTCGTCAAGCGTAGCGTAACGTCGTCCTTTCATGGGCCTCTTCAGTTTAAGATACAAGAAAAAGTCACAGGGGGCCAGATCTGGGGAATACGGTGGCTGCGGCATCATTAGTGTGTTGTTTTTGGCCAAAAAGTCGCGTACACGCCACGATGTGTGAGCAGGGGCGTTATCGTGGTGCAAAAGCCAATTTTTGTTCTCCCACAAATCCGGGTGTTTCTGGCGGATTGCTTCGCGCAAATTGCGCATAACTTGCAGGTAATATTCCTTATTGACCGTTATTCCCTGTGGCAAGAACTCATGATGCACCACGCCCCTGCAATCGAAGCAAACTGTCAGCAAAACTTTCACATTCGACCGAACTTGGCGCGCTTTTTTCGGTCTTGGTTCATGCGGCAGCTTTCATTGAGATGATTGAGCTTTGGTTTCCACGTCATAACCATAAACCCACGATTCGTCACCAGTTATGACCCTCTGGAGCAAATTTCGTTCGTCGCGGACAGAGTTTAACATCTCATTAGCAATGTTCATGCGTTGCTGTTTTTGGTCGCAATTGAGCAATTTTGGTACGAATTTCGCGGCGACCCGTCTCATGCCCAAATCGTTGATAAAAATCGAATGGCACGAGCCAATCGATATGTTTAGGTCCTCAGCAACTTCTCTAACGGTGATTCGACGATTGGCCAATATCATTTGCTCCACTTCATTAATTTTTTCGTCTGTTGTTGAAGTGCTCGGGCGTCCGGCACGCTCTTCGTCGTTCACATCTTCTCGGCCTTCTAAAAACATTTTGTACCACCGATAAACGTTGCTTCGGTCCAAGGTAGCTTTTCCGTATGCCATAGTCAACATTCGGAATGCATCCGCGCACTTAATTTCGTTTTTCACACAAAATTTGATTCACGTTCTTTGATCCATTTTTTTGAATAAGTAAAAATCGAAGACGATTGAAAACACGTGCAAGTAAAGGAGCTATCACCAATTAAGTGAACATTAAAAATGGCCGAGCTTGTCGGCATAAGTGACAGACATGAGTACCAACATAACGCCACAAAAAAATCGAAATTCGAATACACGTAACCCGCGAAAATTCAAAATTCGCGATACTTTTTGAGCACACCTCGTATTTCGTACGAAATGTGCCAATTAGTTGGCACTTTGCAAGGAAGTGTTAGAGATACCGAGTCCTTTGGTGAGGGATGATAAAAATGATCAGTATCTTTAATTTTCTGCATAAACGCTACATTTTAGTCCATAATTTCTACCGGAAATAGCCAATAAGTTAATTTTAAATGTTGCATAAATACAATTCAACAATAGTCAAAGGAAACATTTCAGGATGCTTTTCTCTTCTGCGTTCATTCTTTGCTTATTAATGAGCTTGGTATAGATTCCTTCTTACATCTTTGGACGTAAACGTTACATAAAGGATTATAAAATTCCCCGAAGCAATAATAAGGACTAAGTGATTGCAAATTATAGAGTTGACTCGTTACTTTCCAGTTAATATTATATGTACATGACAACATATGCCCAGAAATCTAAAATTAGTGGTTTCCATACTGAAACCCGGCGAGAATCGCAACCTAAAAAGAGATACGTTTCCTGCTATACTTGATCATAACTGTACAGATGAAGATGAAAATGCATAGCCGAGTTTTCATTGAACTATATGGTATGATTTTATTGAAACTTTCATGAAAACTAGGTGCCATAATTACGTAACTGAAGACGAAGGCGATGGGTATCGAATAAACGTGAACGAATGATGCGGTTAAGGAGGATATTTTTAAGTAAATTTCATGAGATTGATTGCGAAGTGAACTTTATGTTTACATATACAAACACATATGTCCATACATATATATATATATATATATATATATATATATATATATATATATATATATATATATATATATATATATATATATATATATATATTATATATATATATATATATATATATATATATAATTATATATTCATATATATATATATATATATATATATATATATATATATATATATATATATATATACATATATCAGCAATATTTCTGTTCTGGGCATAGTATAGCTCCAGCTCGTACCAAAACTAGTACAAAAGTTTTATTCAATTGTGTGATAAAGCTCACAATGAAAAATCCGAACGAATATTTTGAAACGAAATGACGGCCGCTCAAAGGTCGAAAAAAGGGTCAGGTCAGAATATAAAAATGGCGGCTAGGCAAAGTTCAAAATTCGAAAATTTCTCAAAGCTACAATTCATATTGGATTATTATGAAATCTCAAATCAAGGTAGACATTGATGAGATCATTGATTAAATGTACCAGAGTTAAATACGATTCCTATGAACACTGCAGATTTTAGCCGTAGTGGTTTTTGCATTGTAGTAAAAAATTATATTTTAAGATACGAGAACATGATGCAATGTATTCAAAAAACTTAGTTTTGAATGGTTTGAAACTTCGGAATGCCCTAAAAAGGATGAAATAAATTTTATGGAAGCGGTGCCAAATGAATTTCCCCATTTCAACATAAATACTTCCAACATCTGCACCATCACAAAAAAAAATCGGGGAAAAAATGATATGGCACCGCTTCCATAAAATTTATTTCATCCTTTTTAAAGCATTCCGAAGTCGGTTTCCATTTTTCTTGTAAAAGTTTTTTATAGGTGTAATATGTTTGTTTTCCTTCATTAAGAAAAGCTTCTAGCAGATCTTAATGCGAGGAATAAGCAGAGCTCGATTTACGTCTAATTTAATTATCGTTATCGAGGCGATTAAGACATTTTTAAATATTTATGTATTCAGAGCACAATTTTTACTTTAGTATCATTTTTTTGATCGAGGTGCTAAACAGAGCTCGATTTCATTCTATGTGATCGAAGTGGAACATTTAAATTTATTTATAGATTCAGAGCACGATTTTTAAAAATTATTATTTTTTGATCGAGGAGATAAGCAGAGCTTGATTTTGCTTTAATATGTTCAGAGCTCGATTTTTAATTATGTATAACTTTTCTGATCGAGATGATAAGCAGAGCTCGATTTACTTAATATGATCGAGGTAATTTGCAACATTTTAATTTATTTATACATTCAGAGCTCGATTTTTGCAAATTATTATTTCTAGATTCAGGTGAGAAGAAGAGATCGATTATACCTTAATGTAAACGAGGTAATCAGCAGCGCTCGATTATTACAAAATATTGTATTTTGTTAGAGGTCTACCCTGGTATTGTTTGAACTAGATGGGAGGATCGGGTGCAAAAAATGTGTGGTAGGCATTGTCCTCTTCTCATAGGCAAAACCGACAATCGGGGGACCGTGACTTACCGATCTTGTGAAGTTAAGACTGAAAACACCCATGTCCGCTCAAAAGCTGATACTGACTGATAGATATCAGTCTCACCATGCCTTCGATTGAGCCACGGTCTCACATCCGGGATGAGGCGCGCAGTCCACCTTCCTTTCGTGCAAGTCACCCAAGACTGCTGCCAATCGTTGATTGAGCGCTGTCTCTCCTCGCGGACAACCGTCTCCCAGGCATCGTCATTTTGGTGCAGGTAAATAGCGCGGCGCTCTCTAGCAAGAAGGGCGACAGGTATCACGCCTGCAGTAACTCTCACCACCGGATCAGAGACTGTCGGATACGAAGATGCAATTCTCAGCACTTCTCTTCTCTGTACCTGTGCCAAACGTTTTCGGTATACCTCCTTGCTGAGAGCGTCACCCGTACAGTAGCACTGACCCTACATTACTCATCAAGAGGCGTCTTTTTTACGAGCTGGGTCCCCCTTGGTAGGCCATAAGTCGACTCAGAGTCAATATTCCCGAACCAGCCTTCTCTACCGTTGCCCTGACTTACTCAGAGAAACTTATCTTCGAGTCGATCAGTAGCCCCAGGTACTTCACCGCTGGCTTCGATTTGATTAGTATATCTCCAATGCTGATCATCCTTACTCTAGTGATTCTCTTTTTTGTCAAGATGACTACTTTGGGTTCCTCCAGTGCTAAAGTGAACTCGCGAGCATGCACCCAGTCCCTCACTTGGTTCATTAGCAAACCTAGCCTAAGTTGCGCTTGTTCAACGGTGCGTCCAGCGACCAGAGCCGCAACATCATCCGCATAGCCGGCCAAGCGTGACGCATCTCAAGTGTCAGTAGCCCACCGCAAGACACGTTCCCTAGGTTCGGACAAATTATAGATCCCTGGGCAAAACTCGATGTAATTTCCATCCTTCGTTGGCCCTGTGTCTTAGATTAGGCTTCGGTCCTTTAGGTAGTTCCTCAAAAGCCGCATTAGATATTCTGGAACTTGAAAAGAGTTTTCCAGCGTGTCCAGAATATCCACCTATCTAGCGGAGTTGAAGGCGTTCATGACATAGAGTGTCACCAACAGGACGATCCGTCGCTTTGTGTGACTATATGCCTCTGCCTTTTGGATCGCGTTTAACACCTCTGCAATCGCATCAATGGTAGAACGTCCTGGTCTAAAGCCGTACTGCCGAGGAGATAGGTCTCCAGCAGCACGAATCGCGCCGGTGAGTCTTCCCTTGATGAGTTTCTCTGGCACTTTCCCAGCCGTGTCTAGCATGCATAACGGGCGGTATGCAGACGGTGATCCGGGATTTTCCTTCCCCATGCTGATCAGCACGATCCTCGCCACTTTCCATCGTCCCGGGAAAATCCCGCGCCGTAGGCAATCGCTGAATGTGCTGAGCAGCAACTCAGGACAATGGTGATAGACGAGCCGCAACACCTCAGCCGGAACACCATCTGGACCTGGAGCCTTCCTCGCTTTCAATGAAAGGACTGCCTCCTCCAGTTCCGGCTGTGTGAAGAGTCGACACACGACTGCTGTTTCACCACAGACAGCGTGAACACGGACGGGATGGGCTGGGAAGAGTCCCCGCACTATCGCGTCCATCTTTTCCGCATCATGTATACGAGGTTTCCATAGGGCACCAAGCTTCCGCATAACTAGCTTGTAGCCAAGGCCCCACGTATCCTTGCTACTGTTGATCAATTTGCGAAGGCATATCCTGGCCGTGGTTGCATGTGTGTTGTAGGTTGTGGATCGGTTTTACCCTTTGGTCTAGTACCTTGTGTGTTAGTTGTAATGAGGTTTGAGATTAATTCCAGTCTTTGGACTGGTGGTGTGGAATCGAGGAATTGGGGTCTGCTATTATTATGAAATATTTGTTGAAGCATAGAAATGTTGAATGAGTTATAATAAATGATGTTGATTTATTTTCTCAAATTGAAATGAAAGGAGACATCTAAAGCTTGAAAGGTATGTACTTTTATTGATTTTAGTGAACTAGTAAGCAAAAGTATTGTGTTGAAAATATCTTGCAAGAAAGAACATTTTAAAGATGGTCGAGGCGACATATCACTATACGTTGAGCTAGGCAACATAAAGTTTTGGACTTTATTCAAGACCCTGTATGCATTTCGTCATATTTCTCTTTAGTGAATGTCTATTTGCTTTGGTCTCATACTGATATGTATATGACGCAGTACTAAGTGTAGCGTGTCTATCAACAGTTCAAGTCAGGCAGCTTAAAAACTATTATTGGTTTGTATAGTGACTTAAAGCTATCAAATAGCGTCTCTCGACGGCTAAGAGGCTGTTGTTCAATCTACTGGTTGTTATTCTAGTGACTATGCAACCTAAAGAAAGGTATCGTGTATCTGCTGATGGTTTTGGCTTGGAATCTTGTCGCTATCTTTAGTTTCCTTACTGCTAACATTATGAAATTGTACATTTAGTGCTGGATGTATATGTGGTCATTTGCGAGTGAAGTAGAGTGGAGCTTGAAGGAGAAAATTGGTTTGTGGGTAAACTTGTTCACATTGATTAGACCTACGCTAAATTGGGTTAAATTCTATTGCCTCACCATTCACATATTTAGATTGCTTCAGTATAACTTGAAGTTATCTTAGCTTCATTTTTATTTGCGTTGAGGAATCACCATTATCATGTAAATTATTTTTTATATTGGTTAGGCGCAGTTTATTTATTTAATTCGCTCTTTAATGTAATTATATTTAAAAATTGTTATCCGGATGTCCATTTATTAAATGATGTCGTTATTACAAAGGATGGTGCAACCAAAACGCACGATGTTAAATGTAAATAAAACTAAAAGTTTTCAAAGAATTAAATTAATATTTTTTGTTATAATAGTAGAATCTATGCCAATTATGCGTGAAACAAAATAACACCCAAATGCTCGCCACATCTACGGTGGTATACTTCTATCCGATTGTCTATATTCTCGATGACTCTCAGATATAATTGAGGTTCAATGTCGTTAATCTGCTGAATTATCTCATCTTTCAGCCCTTGAATTGTTCTTGCTTATTGACGTACACTGTTTTTTTAAATATTTCCAGAGAAAGAAGTCCAATGGTGTCAAATCACATGATTGTGACGGCCAATTAACATCGCCACAATGTGAGATAATATGGCCATTGATTTTCTCGCGCAAAAGAGCCATTGTTTCGTTGGCTGTGTGGCAGGTGGCACCATCCTGTTGGAACCACATATCGTCCAGGTCCATAACCTCAATTTCTGGCCACAAGAAGTCCGTTATCATCTCGCAATAGTGAATTCCATTCACGGAAACTTCTTGGCCGTCCTCATTTGCCAAGAAGTATTGCCCGATGACGCCGCCAACCCATAAACCGCATGAAACAGTCACTCTTTGTGGATACATCGGCTTTTCAAAAATCACTTGTGGATTCTCATTTGCCCAAATGTGGCAATTTCGCTTGTTAACGAATCCACTGAGGTGAAAGTGTGCCTCGTCTATGAAGATGATTTTCTTGGTAAAGTCGCCATTCCCTTCTGTCTATTCAACCAACCATTCCGCGTATCGCCGATGCTTGAAATGGTCAGCAGGCAATTACAAGTTAAGACGTAAATGCCTTATACTTTTTCCTTAAATAAGAAAAAAAAATCAAAAATTAGTTTTTTGATAAAGAATATACTTTCTCCTTGAATTCCGAGTACTAACTGGCTCGTTACAAATGAGTATTTTCCTATTTATACTTAACTTACTCATACTTCCTATGTCCTTTTTTCATATATTTATTGCCATGTCATAAAACAGTTAACGTTACACAATTATCAAATCTCTTTGGTCTGCCGACAATTTCCTTATCCTCTCTAAATATATAATAATCCGTAAAATACATCTGGCATCTTAATTACTTACGACTATTTCACACCCGTCCTTTGAAATTATAAAAGTAATAAAAAAAGGTTCGGTAATTACGAAAGCGTACGCAAAAGAGTATGTAACTATTGAACATTGCACAATTAATAATTCTCCGACAATTTGTTTATCCTCTATAAATATACAGTAATCCTTAAAATACATCTGGTATCTTAATTACTTACAACTATTTCGCACCCGTCCTTCGAAATCCTTCGGGTTGCCGACAAAGTAATAAAGGAAAAAGAAAAATGCTCTAAAGATAATATCCTATGGTCAAATCCATATGATCTACATTTGTAACTAAGCTTCAATTGTCAATTGAACCTTATAAGCGTGTAAATTCAAATCGTTATCCAAAATCCGCATCAGTGATGTTCATGAGATATCCAATCGTTAGGCACGAAGACGAGTCGAGGTTGACAGCTTTTCTGACACACTATCGCGAGCAACAGCAATGTTTTCCGCAGAACGAACTGGACGAGCATGCAGAGGTGGTTTCACTTTTCCTACAGACACGGTTTGCTGAAATTTGCGCACAATTCTCCTGATTGTGGACACATTTGGTTAACGCACTGTTCAATTATGTACGTCTCCATAGGTGAATTTGTCAAATACTGAAACAAAGACATGTCAAATTAAGTTGGGCGAAAAACTTGACGTTAAGGTGTGACTCAAAATTAACATCGTGCATTATGGTTGGACCCCCCTTTAGATAAATGTTATGGTTTGTTCCTTTAATTGCATTGAGCTCACGCATTATCTGTAAGGTACTGTACTTATCTCATTTTTAGGGTTTTGTACTAAAATACAAAACCCTATTGCAATCACGACCTGTGTCCGTCTGTCCGTCCGTCCGTCTGTATGTCACAGCACTTTTTCTCCGAAACTATAAAGGCTACAGCCATGAAACTTTGTGAAAAGGTCAGAAGTGGTGACCTCTTGAAAGTTCAAGGGTGACAAAATTTTTCAAAGGGGTTTAAGGGGGGTCTCCCCATATAGGGAGTTGACCCCTCAAGAAAAAATTTTCACCATTGGTAGTCGAGTAGGGTGTCATTGGAAAGGTCTCAATGAGATCTTTTCAAAACAGGTCTTAAAATTGCCTTTTAACTACCGAGGGGGGCAGGGGAAGAGGAAATGTACGAACTTTTCGCGTACCCCCCTCGCGATTGGACACCTTCCATCTGAAAAATCTGAAAAAAATCATGAATGTAGGCCTTAATGAGTACAACAACAACAAATACATGAGAAGTCAAAATTCACTCAACTTTGTTAGTAATAGTATGATTTATCGATTTTATGTTTTCTTGAATAAAATCTAAATGGTACCCTTAAATTTAATAAAATTTAGCAAACAGATGACTATTTATAAGATTGATCTTTTCTGAAAGTATAGCGATTTGAATTTTCCTGTATTACTATGGAACAATGTGCCCTGTATTACTATGGAAACATATGGCTATGGAGCCATATGCGCTTTTTACCGACTTAGACACTACAGCTTTGCTAGGATTTGCATGAAAATTTCAGGGATGATAGGTATCATGAAGATGAGTACATACAATTGAAACAAGTCGAAGAGGCAGGAGAGAGCTCCTAGCAAAAGGGCTTTGTAACCATTCTAGGATTCGAAAAAATAGGCCATGAATCGATGCTTACAGTGCAGAGGAGTGGCCCCTGAAAAAAATTTCATGAAAGGTAGCCGATATGAGTATCAAATGAAATTTCTCTATGAGAGTTTTTCAAAACAGCTCTTAAACTGACAGTTTTTGCTTCAGTGGGGGCACATGAAAAATACATGGAAAATGTGTTTTCTCCCTCGCGAATGGACACCCGCGATCTAAAAAAATCTGAAAAACATTATCAAACGAGACATTTATGGGTATAACTTTAACAAATACCTCAGAATCAAAAAATTCTTTCAACTTAGTTAATAATAGTATGATCCTCGAACATGACGTGTTTCTTAATTTTATTCGTTGCTGGTTACGGCATTTTGTAAGTTGAGTACAAAACCCTTCTGACATGAGCATAGGTCTGTCTACCCAACTCGTTTAAACCTAGAATGTGGTCTACCTGTGGAGCTTAAGTGGATAGCGACTAAATATTGTACTGATTATATAATTCATTAAATGCTCTCAGAAAATTATTTAAATACTCATTCAAATCGAGGGATAAAACCTTATTATTCATGTACGTATAAATTATCATTTTTAAAGCTGTTCGAATGATAAATGGTATTATATTACCATAACAACAGACGCGCGTTTTCTAACTCTGTTGCAAACGTCCAAAGGCACCGCCTCATGTTGTCACCAGCCAAAGGCAACAATACCAAAAAGTATGAGCAGCTTTACGCTAGTATGCATGATAAAAAATATAGCAGGCATGCAGTGGAGGTGAAAAGACGGAAGCGGCATGTATTGCACAGCCAAGTACGAGTAGAAATGAACCAGACAAAAGCTCTAGAGAGGAAAATGGTGACGAAAAAAATAAGAAGGATAAGAGCAGCATGCGAGCAAACCAGGTAAAGTCTTTAGAGAGGCGAAAGCTGCGATTAGCTCAAAAGCTCTCCTCGCTGTGACGCAAGTCTGTTTCCCCTAGGAGAATATCGTTATTTAGCTCTCTCAATTTATATACATACAAGATGAGATGGAGAGGAAGAGCTTCTGTAGAATGGGGGCTCATGTGTTCGCATATTTGGCGAGTTTTGGGGAAAATTGGAGCAAAGGCTTGCTCTACAACCGAATATAAACACCTAGTAGAGTACTGGTTGATTAGTTGGTAATTTGAGTCTCCAGAAAAACGTGCTGCGATCGACTTACTTAACGACTCTGCGGCGTACGTTTAGTTATGCGACAATCACGATGAAAGTTTAAGGCTAAGCAACGTGTGGTGCTAACCAGATGGTAAGGGGTGAAGTGTTGTCTTGAAATGTGAATCTCAACCGGCCTTTTAGCGTTCACGCCATGTGGACACACCGGTCCATTAACTCATCTTCTTGATTCTCTCTACAGGCTGGTACTCACTTGGGAGGCGCGATAAGTCCTGCCGACATAAAGGAACTCGAAATCAAACTGGAAGTTAAAGGTACCTCATGCAATATTCATCGTTACGGGTTTCCGAGGGATGCAAGTCAATTCCAAGTAACAAGAATATTGAACGACAGCAAATTCCACGAATAAAAATTAAGTAATCAACTTGTTTCTAGTGTGAATGTAATTTAAATTCAACGTGGAAAATAATGAAACAGTTAAATAAAATTGATTCTCTAAAAATAAACTCATCTCTTTGTAGATCTAGTTTGAAATGGAAAGTAGTAGCAGCTAAAGGGCATACAGGAAGATCTTTATCTCGCCAGGAGCCTTGATTGTGTATATAGGATACATTTCACATCGAGCTCCCAGTTCATGCCAGCTTACATAGGGTATACTGGCTATGTAACAGCAGGTTATTTATACTTCAGTTTGCTTAGTTGTGTTTAATGTTTACTCGTAATGTTTTTATTTAACCGAATGATTTGCTTCGTTCGTTATGTGGTTGGGCTTGTGGAAGTTTTACTCTGGTATTTGTTTTAGTCACGCGGTTTGTTTTTGTTTTTTATGTGAACGTTTTTCCTTCAAGCTTAGGATGGTTTAAAGTTCCTAGCAAAGGGAGTGCCATACATATTAAACACTTCATTAGCTTCACCGATGCTTTTGTTCATTACGGCTCGCAGAAGAAGTTGCCCCTCCCTTCTATTTATTCTGTGTTGCACACTTTCTGAATTTTCCGAGAGACCGGTCAGCTGAGCTGGGGTACGTCAGCTAAGCCAAGGCCTACCGGGCTTAAAAAACAAAACAAAAGGCAAATAAAATTAACGACTCACGTGTTCTTTTCCGTATTTTAGAACATGGGAGTGCTGCCAGATCCTAATAAAAAACTAAACAATTTTTTGAGATCTGGTAGTCCTGAAATCTGTCATCGTAACACATGTTTATATTCGCTCCATTTTTTGCGTCAGCATTTCCTACCTACCTGCTACCGAAGGTTTATGGTCGCTCTTCGGCTTGTGTTCCGATATTTCTGGACGGTAGATTAAGTGTGGATACTATGTAAGTATACTATGTTGTCCATAAGCAATGCCATCTGTCAAACTTATCAAAGAAAGAATTTCATTAACGTTATTCTAAGAAAAGCTGCGGATTTGCATCGAATCTTGGAAGATCTTTTATCGCGTCCGGGGCATAGAGAGAGTTGAAAATATCAATAGTTGTCATAACAATTTCACCCCTATGGTAAGTCATTTTATTGCCCAGGTCATTTTGTGAAGTTATTTCACTATTATCAATAATTATATTTAAATCATTTCCACTATTATCAATATTATAAGTATCTTCAATTATTATTCCTATGCTATCACTATCGATATTATTTATATTTTCAAGAACACTGTTTATACTTTCACTTTCCAAGATAATTCCTAAATTCACATTACTATTTCTTAGCCTGTATGTTAGAGTAGGAAACGGGTTAGGGGCAAATTTCTTCTTTGATGGAGTGGGCGGCCCAGGAGTCAAAAAAGTCTCGGCTTACCAGAGAGTTATAATCCATGCACTTGAGATGATTCTTTTTTGATTCGTCTTGGATTTCCACTGCAAGCAGCACTCGTACCTGCCAATATTTTAAGCTACACTCGACCAATAAACTGTCAGATTACCACCTTTGTTTCTGATAAACCTCTGGATCACCACCTTTGTTTCTGTTAGATTTCATGAATTTCTCTACCACTTAAGTTTCGACTGTGCCAGTTATAGGACCAATAGATTTATTTGCCAAAAAACTAAGTTCTACGATTAAATGATAAAGAACAACTTTTGTTCTTCAAATTAGAGTTTTTAAGTCTGCAGAAATTTGCATACATAGCTGGCATGTGTGTGAAAATATATCCATCAAGATATTGCAAATGCCAAAATTCATGGAAAGAATATGTGCATGTAGACAGTCTCAGGTGGATTGAATATAGATTGAATATGTTAGGGAGATGATTCCATAACTTGTGCCCCATTTTGTGGTATAGGGTGTCTGCAGTAAAGTCAGCCAATTATTTATGCGGCTGCATAAATTTTGTGTACCAATGCAAGACCCTTCTTTTGTGGTTGAGAGGTGAATGCCATTTACGTACTGAGCTTAGGACTTGCATGCACACAAGTGACAGGACCCCCCACTAAACACCTCCCTTCTCAACCCGAGACTCCAGCCCGGAACCGCTTGACACATGGTTTTGGGCCTAATCCCGTTTGATTACGTCATGAGGCACCTTCAAGCTGGGTGATCCCTCCTTTAGCGCGAGGAGAGAAGTAAAGAGGAATTGCCAGGCAAGCAATCCCCAGCCCCAATGTGCCCAGCTGCTGCGAGTTCTTTTTAATTTTTAGGGTTACCCGGACCTAATGTCAAACTTGGTTCCATTTGCCAACTAATCCGTGCACCACCGCAACTATACTAACCGGGGTGAACTCTCCCATCTCCCTGTAGATACCTCATCACAGCCTTTTTTTTGCACGAAAAAACATGTAACAGGCATCGTTTTCCTCTCCTGGGTAGAACCGACAATCGAGGGAACGTGACGTACAAATCTTGTGGTGCAGATAAGAGTGAAAACACCCATGCCCGCTCAAAAGCTTGGTCAGATATAAGTAAGTTTCATAATGAATCGGGCTCGCCAGCCTTTGATATCCGGAATGAGGCACCTTCCACCTTCCTTTCGTGCAACTCACCCAAGTCGTTGGGCGAGCGTTGTATCTCCTCTGGTACAACCGTCTCTCTCACGTCCACGCTTCGACACAAAGAAATAGCATGGCGCTCTCTAGTAAGGAGGGCAATCAATAACCCTGGGTACTTCACAGCTGGCTTAGATTTGATTAGTATGTCTCCAATACACAACACCCTTGCTCCAGGGACTCCCCTTGTAGTCAAGATGACGACTTCAATTTCTCCAGAGCCCACGGGCATTCATCCAGTTTCTCACTCAGCGCATTAACATACCTAACCTGTATCCAGTGACTACAGCCGCAAATCATCCTCACAGCCAATCAAATGCGACTCACCTAGTATCTCTAGTCCCAGTAGCCCGCGGTAAAGCACGTCCCACAGGTCTGTACCAAGGATAGATCCCTGAGCGACACTCGATGTAACTTCCATGTTTCATTGTCCCTTTGTCGTGTCATAAAGCAGACTTCGGTCCTTCAGGTAGTCCTTCAGAAGCCACATAGGATATTCTGGAAATTAAAAAGGGGTTTTCCAGCGTATCTAGAGCATCTACCGATCTAGCGGAGTTGAAGGCGCTCCTAACGTCGAGTGTCAGCAATAGAAGAATCCGTCGCTTGGTGCGGTTATATGCCTCTGCCTTTTAGACCATGCTCAACACCTCCGCAATCGTATTAATCGTGGAACGTCCTGCTCTTAGTCCATACTGCCGAGGAAATAGGTCCACAGTAGCACGAATCGCATCAGTGATGCTTCCCTCGCAGAGTTTCTCTATTGCATTTCCAGCAGTGTCTAGCATGCATAACGGGCAGTATGCAGACGGTGATCCCGAATTTCCCTTCCCTTCCTAATCAGCACAAGTCTCGCACCGGGAAGACCCCGTCCCGTAGGCAAGCGTCGAATGTGCTGAGCAGCAAGTTGTGACAATAATGCAAGACCCTTGATCATGCGAACAAAATTTTTCATACATACAATTAACACTTAACCTAATTAACCAATAAGAAAAGCATACTGTCGATAACTATGAAGAGGAGCATGAGATCGCCATCGGGTGTTATCGAAAATATAGCCAATTTTTTGTTTAGAGTCTTAGATTCAAAATGTGCAGAAAAAATGTCACAAATTGTAAATCAGCTCCAAAAATATGATCGAAATTTCCAAGGTGTAAGAATCAAACTATCATCATAAATGCTACCGCGAACATAATTCCAAGCAAACGTTTTATGAGTCCCTCAGTAAGACTACAGATACTGTCAATCTCATAAGGAAAGCAAACGACTGCCAGAGGCTGCTTGATATCGTCAATACATTGTGGATCCGGCTGATTCCTGTAATATCTTATCTAAAGCGAATTCGAACTACACTACCTCATGTTAAGGTTGACCCGCATCATGGCCAAGTGAGTCGGCTGTTACTCTGCCCTACTCAATTACATCATCAATGACAGCAGGCTAAAGCAAATTTTTCTACTCACCTATTTCCGTCCGCTAAACCTCATAATTTTATCGAGCTGTATGGAGTCATAACTATCCAGGGGCAAGTAATCAGTAAAAAAATAATTTTTCATATCAACCTACCCCTAATTACTAACGCAACATTTGATTTATTGAAAAACACACCAATACTACTTTCTTCAACCAATAACACATTCATAAAGATTCAGTCAGACTCAGAATATGTATTGGTTAATCTGCATCGTGACAGTATTATTCGGTTTTGGAATACAAACTTACAACACAGTGCCATAAAGTGCATGGAGTTGAGCATTTCTGCCAATTGACACGACTATCAATCACTATACGCATTCTCTCATCCAGATGCGATGCAAATATCCTCCTGTAAGGTTTAATCTCCCCCAGTTGTAAAATAAAGGTATATACCGTTGCTAATGGTAAATCACTGGATTTACGCAACTAGGCGCAACATAATAGTCAGTGTAATTTCAAATGATCAAATCACGAAGGGCCATCTAAAAGAATTGCGGATAATTGATAATTGATGCTGCTAATCGTCATGATACTTTAACTAAACTTCCCAATATTCCAACCACAAACATCAGTCAAATTATCCGAATCCACGACAAGCATACTGTCATAAAATGTTCATCTTAAGACAATATTAACATTACAGAAGCCGTCAAGAAATTGAAAGAAAGTAGCGATTGGGGATTGATTAATAGTTCAAGATTGGGAAAATGTCACAAGATCAAATGACGTCAAAACTCACAATTTTATCACAATTACAATTCATTTAACAATAAAGCCAATTTAACAACTATGTTGTCGTAAATTTCATTTGTAAGAACATTCAATTAAAATCAACGATTCCCATGATAACCTTTATTCAAATTTCATTTCCATTCTCGTATATCCAACAGTTTTAACTTCCAATGTAATACAAGAACCACTAGAAAATGTGAAAGAACTTTGGCTTAGGATTTCCTCGCATGAAGTAATAGAACTCTGTGAAAAATTTGTATTTCTGCAAATGCAGTAATTTTTTTGTCCAATTTACGACAGTCGTTATACTATATTATAAACGATTTTTTTTGCTTGAGTACTACAAATTCCCTTAGACTTTTGCTTAGAGTGCAATGATTTAATTCCTCGCCCGTACACTTTGGGATATCCTGGAGGAATCTAAATCGATCTTTAGTCGGTTGTAGACGTGAAGTTTTGGAATGTGTCAGCACACGGTGCCAAACAGATCAACAATTCCAAACACCCTTGATATACTCCGAAGTGGCTGCTAACAAGCTAGCCAGTTTGGAGAGGAATTTCGGTCGCACATCTTTTGCGAGCAGACTAAGTCGGAGCACAAATTCATCAGCCACCAATTCAAATGCCCTATTTAAAATGCGTCAAAACAACTACCATCAAAACGATTCTACTCTACTTTAAAAACTCATTTCCTTTTTCTTTGAGTCCAAAGGAAAAAAACGAAAAGAACTAAAGTCATCCGAAAATCACGTGTTCCTGAATATGCACCGACGCAGTGCCAGAAATAAACTACTCAAATTCGAAACCGAATTAATTTGCTCCAAATGAAAACGCAGAGCCAAGCTACAACACCGTGCACCGAACGAATAACCGAACAAACTAGTCTCGGATTATCAAAACCCTACTCCCTCCGTGGCATACTCACCTTCGGTCTTCTTTTCCTCCTGAAAAAGAACGACAACATACTGATAAGGAAAAAATATGATTAATTTAGCAATTCATTGTTTTATTGTTTTTTATTCCCTTAAAATATTTTTTCTCACTCAAAAATTACAAAATGCTCTTCCATTATCATTCAAATCAATCTTAGCATCAACTCAACATAATGAAGATGTTAATAGGAACACGTATAGCTTTAGGAGTAACTCTAATGCGATTACTTCTAGTTCTCTTTTTGAAAAGAATGAGAGGGCAAAAACAAACCAAAAATAGCCTTCGTCTATAGCATGCGTATAAGTGGTTGATATATTCCACTTATGTATTTAATCAAAATTCAATTATATGCATTATATTCAATTATATTCAGATTCACTGACTGACTGACTTCACTTTAAAAATCACACGCTATTTATACTAAAAACAAGTCTCCTATAATTACAATCAAAATTTAGCGAAGGTAAAAACTAAGTATATCGAAACGACATTTACGTAATTTTTAACTGAGTGTTTTTTGTAGTGTTAATAATAAATGTAACGCTACATGCGGGTATTATATCGCTATCCCTATTTTAACAGGTTAATTTCTTGCTCTGTTACTGATTCATTACTTCCAGAAGAAAAAAATTCTTCCATAATCAAGGTTATATAGGCAAGTGAACGTACAGAGCTCAAGATTACAAGTTGGATCCATTCACACATAACGACACACGTCAATGCATATGACATGCTAAATATAAAGTATGAAAATTAAGCACAAACTTTTAATCTTAAGGTTAAAAAGAGTCATCACAAGATAATCTAATCGCAGTAAAGAAAAAAAACTTAACACAAAATATGTTGCCACAGCAAAATGTAACTTTCATCAAATGTACGTATGAAAAAGGTGGAGTTTAATATGAATGTAAAAATCATCTAAAGGATTAAAGCAATTACGATGAATGCACCACATATGCGTATTTAAGCCACTACGGCTTTTGTATTTGTAACGTATACATACAATTTTTCTTTTCTTTCCATAGGTTTCAGCATACTCCTGGCGTTTTTTTTTTAACTTTCATTTGCTAACATTTACAATAAAGCATCAGTAGTAAAAATCACACTTTTGCGATTAGATTCAAATTGTTACATTCACTGAGATTGATTAGTTCTTAATATTCTTATTTGTAATTATTGTTACATACGAGTATGTGTGTTGTAGTGATTTGGAAATATGGAAAATGTCCGTTTAGGACTGCAGCAATGGACCGCTGCCTCATGCGAGCGAAATATCCATGATCAGCTAGAACGGCCTTAAGCGCGCTGGCAGCTAGCGGTGTGGTGTCGTGGGGCGTGTTTATTCCACCAGCACAAGCACCCACTACCATAAATCTTCACACTTATGATTTTCTTTGAAAAATATATCTGGGACATATTCGACCGGTGTCGAAGGCCGTGGTAATCAACCACGCGCGAGGTTGAACACGAATCCGTCGTTCACGCGGATACCATTACCCACAAACAAGATCGTGCACCCGGGTAGTAGTGGTGTCCCCTCGCACCCTTACCAACCAAATTAAAGATCAAAAGTCATGACTTGGCCGTGTTATGAGTGGAAAGCCAATCGTTCCAGGCGAGAGCCCCTGAAACATCATAAGGAGAAGGAGCCTCGCCCACAGGCTAGTTCATGGTTACGGAAGAGCCCGCCTACATGGGTCCCATACTCTGTGGAGGGAAAGGATAAGACCAATTATTTTTCTTTTAAACGATCATTTTGCTATATTTGTATTTTTGTTCAGTTGTTTCTTGTTTCTTTTTTAAATTTTAAGTTGAATTCAGTTATGAATATTTTAGAAAAGTATAAATAATTTTTAAAATAATAAAAATCTTTATATTTTATAGCACCAGTAAAATTTCAATATCATTTATTTTATTAATTTTTAAAACATGCAGACACACTCACCCCCATTTCCCTCAACGAGCGCTCGTTGTAGGATGGAGGAGGCTAATGTAGATTCAAATGGGCTTTGCTCTTCTTTTACATTGTAATAAGGGATATGTTAATCGCTCGATGAAGTTGCTCTTCACTTAATTAATTTGTTTATTAATAGGATATTGTACAACGATGTCGGTCTTCCGAAGAAGTTCCACACTCTCATAGATATATACATAAGGCACTTCAATCAAAAACTTCGCAGTTATACCAACTCGTTGTGATTTGTTCAATGTGCATACGTCACTAAATTGTGCAAAATCAGTATCTACTCTATATTGTTCACTTTTCACTTATTTTTGACGTATTATTATTCCAATTATTGCAAAAAAAATTTTCTTTATTATGAGAATTATTGTTAAAATTACTATTATGTTCTTCTATATCTACAAATTGCGACACTTTTTCTTTCCCCAAATTTCCATAGTAATATTCCCATGGATCACATATGTATGTAACTGTTTTAACAAGTTGAATAGATAGAACTACGTTCATGCCAGAAGAGTTTCCTACACAGCCTACGATATGCTGACGCCAATAATGAATAAACCCAAGAAAAACATTTACGACATCTGCAAAAAATACAGACTCATATTAAGAGGGCTACCATTACTATACCATTTTAAGTAGCTGCCATTTGATTTCAATATCACTAGAAACCATTGACCAAATAAAATATTAAAGATACTTTAATTATTAATGTTATCTGGAAATTCGAAGATACGATTAAAAGTGTTGTACAGTGGAAGGTTGGTGTCTGGTTTGATGGAAAGCCGGAATGGTAGAAAAACTATACATTGTTTTTATTGTCTTTGAATAACTTCCAAATTGCTATTATTTCTGTGAATGTGATTTAACTTTGTTGAAACTTCCAGACCATAATGATATTTCCTTGACCTACTTTAATTAAAATTTAAAGGTACCCACATGAACTCATAGGGGAAAGTGTTATATTCACAAATTCTACTATTATTAGCAAAGTTGAGTGAGTTTCAGCCTCTAAATTATTTGTTAAGAATGAAAACTTGACACGTCGCCACATTAACACAAGCAAGTACACTCGGAAATACAAATTCAGAAAGATGAATTTTCACAGATGTGATTAATTTAGGTTGTTACTTTTATGATAGGCATTTAACGCCATCTATGATTTCACATCGTAACTAACTATTTTACACTACTAACTAACTATTTTACACATTCCACCCACCAAGGACTTTATCCTTCAAATTATAAAGTATTATATAAATAACAAGTAGTCTTAAGCAAGTATGCATGAATAAAGTAAGTACAAGTAATATGCAAACAACTATACAACATTAAAGTGAAATTTTAAAGTAAACAAATTACTTACAATACAAGCCGCCCACCGTGGCAATATGCGTTAAGTTACTTCTCCTTTGTCAAGACAAACAATTTATTCACTGGGCGTTTAAATAAGCCTCCCTTAAATTTGAGGGTTGAGACTTGCGTCACATTGTCAGGGCCAGCGTGCTTATGAACTATTTTTCCCAAAGCCCACTTGGCAGGTGGAATATTGTCTTTTTTAACCATGACAGCATCACCTATGTTAACATCAGGTTTTTTAGTGTTTCTTTGATTCAAATTACTTAAATACTCTTTAGATCATCTTTTCCAAAATGTACTTTCGAACTTTTGTAACAATTTAAATCTTTCTAAACCAATTACATTTTTATTAGAGTAATCCACATCATTCATTGTTATAAAGGGCTCTCCTACTAAGAAATGACCAGGTGCCAAGGGGAGGAAATCATCAGGACTGTCACTTAGGACCGACAAAGGTCTTGAATTTAAGCATGCTTCGATTTGTGCGAGAAGTGTAGAGTACTATCCCCGATGGCTCATTTTAAATGAACTTTAGCACAGTAAACGCTAGCCTCCCAGCAGTAGCAAGTAACAATTTAGATGTTTCTAAATCTCCTCTCGAAAAGTTAGCTGCAATTGTTATCTCGTTTGATGAAGAAGTTGCTTCACTCTCATGTTGTATGATTGGTCTCGTAGGTTCCTCATTCTGTCTTCTAGCATTGTAAACTTCTTTATCTTCATCTTCGAAATGAAGTGTGATACCGCCTCCCACATTTTTGACAAGACGTATTTTGGTGACTCTTAAACACAGCATCCATGGGCGCAAGACAGTTGAAATAGAGCTTTTTTGTTTGTGCAATATTTGGCCTTTTAATCATTGGTTGCTTCTCAAATTGGTCACAATAGAATATATAATGTGACCCATTGCACAAGGCGCATAACTGTTGGGGCATATTAGATTTCACGTTCACAGCAGATTGAAATGCTTTTGTCCTGACGGATTGTTTTAAGTTCGTATATTTTGCAGCCGCCTGAGAGCTTGTTGTTTGTTTACTCATATTAAGCATCTCCAGACTTCTAACGCACATCTCTTAAAACTTCTTTAATTAGGTCCATGTAGGTAGACCGTCTTCTAACCCACTTACATAAGTCTCCCACTGTTTTTGTGACTCTGCGTCTAGTTCGTAAACAGTCAAGTGTATTATCATTGCATGCCATTCTTGTGTTGCAATGTTAAGGTTATTTAGTGCTTTCAAACACGAAGTAGTTGTGTCTAATACTTTTTGAAACTAAAAATTCTTTTACTCTTTGGAAATGACAGAATTTGTTACTCCCGTTTGTTTACGACGAGGAAGGCGGCTACGACGATGAAAACGATGAATGATGATGTCGTTGTTGTTGATGATGATGTTGTTGGTGATGTCGATGATGATGCTGATCATGATGCTGACGATGTTTTTGCTACTGGTGTTGATGATAATGTTGACCACGAAATAAAAGTGACGTTTGCTTAGGTTCTCTCATGCATTAGCTAAACTTTTTTTTTCAATTGAATCATTTCACCCTTTTCACATCAACTTAATGTAAATCTATACGAAAAATTTGCTCTACATTGAAGCTTTTCTAACGTATCTAAGAGTGATGGCCTGAGGAGAATTAGTGCACACGTCGAAACCACCACGAAAGCAAATTTCTCTTTTTGTCGTGGGAATTGCTTACGCCGCTGATATGTGGAATTGCCTGGCAAGCGAAGATTTCGAGGGTCTGTTTGCACCGTGAAGCGTGTGTATACATTGGGACGTTCTGAGTTGCCACAAAATCTCTAATTGCTCTTTCAGACTCGTGTTGTAAACTCTTCTTTACAAATAGGTTCTTGAAAATAGCGGTGCAATTATATCTTCTATTTTTATACCTTTTAGTTAATTGTTCCCATGCTTCTTTGTAGTTGGCTGATGTAGTAGGAAAATTTCTCCATAGTGGTGAATCTGGTGAATCTGAAACCAGACAAGCGCGTTTTTAAATAATGAAGGTTTTGTACTGACGACACCGTGTTGTTCGCATCTACATGTATTAATGATAAAAACATGTAATAACATAATTGCCACTCCGTGTGTTTTACTGAGAAAATTGGTAATTGTATTCTAGGTAACTGAACCTCGGAACTGTTCCCTTTGGTTTCATTTTACTCACGGTTTTAGTTCTCGCAATTTCACCTACGCACCACACATCCAATGTATGTAGAATAACAGCGTGCACCGTAAATAGTTACTTTCACGCACAAATTCTCGAAAGTTATGTTCAAAAAGAGGCGCCAAATCCAATCACATCTATTCAATTCAAAGTATATTGAATTCCATACGTGCTAATTGTCCTTTTCTCGATTGCCGTCCTTTCCCGAGTTTTGGCACCATGTTGACAGATGTGATTGATTTAGGTTGTTAATTTTATGAAAGGCATTTAACGCCATCTATGATTTCACATCGTAACTTACTATTTTACACTAGTAACCAACTATTTTACAGAGTATTTGTTATTATTGTACTCTTGAAAGTCTACCACCATGAATTGTTCACCTTTAAAATGTATATTTTCACTGAGCCCCGTCTTGCTGCTGAAGTTCAAAACGGCCGCCATTTTTTTTATGATAGCTTATATCACTCGTTGAACAGATCCTCAATGATGTGCAGGATATACATTTTCCCTGAATATTTCATGCAAATCGTAACAAGCCCGTAGTTTCTGAGCCGATTGAAAGCACATATTGTTGTTGTTGTAGCACCGCACATCCAAACCGCAATAACGTCGTTACATACTTTCTGATTCTTCTGAAAATTCCACAGGTTATTCGCCTTTTAAGTGACCAATCATTGAATTTAAGGGTACTTTTACGATTTCATATAAGAAAGTGTAAAATTGATTAATCATACTATTATTAACAAAGTAAGGAATTTCAGCTTCTTAGGTATTTTTCGTTGCAGTGCTCATAAAGAACTGCTTCTTGGCTATTTATTCAAATTTCTGGGTCCACAGGTGTCTAACCGCGAAGGGGCGGGGGAAGGGACGTAATTCATTCGTTTTCTTCCGCTCCTCTTAACTATCAAGTTATATATGTTGCAATTTTAATAGTGTATAGTGAGAAATCTTATCAAGACCTTTCATTTGATACCCTAGTCGACTATCTTTGGCGAAAAAAATATATTTAAGTGTAAACATCCTTATATTGGAAGACCGCCCTTAAAAGCCTTGAATTTTTTTTTGACTATGGGTCTTTCATTAATCAAAAACTTCTGAGCTGTTCACAAAATTTGACTGTAGCTTTTGTACTTCCTAAGGAGATTTGCTGTAACGCACTGACGGATGGGCGGACAGGCACTAATATTAATAAGGAAATGGAAAAAAAATTTTCGGCAAAACCCTAAATATTACTGCAGTAAGGAATTCATCCAGGTATATTTTGTTGTATTGATTGTGATACCCATAGGATATATGATTATCGATTTCACGTGTGTTATAATTTTGCATGTCATCTGTCAAATTTGAATAGACGTTAACACAGAAAAGATCCCACCAAAATTGTAAAAACATATGTAAATATGGATACTCTTGAGATGTATAGGCAGTCCTTAATTGCCATGCTTTTAATTGACCGATGAAGTGAAAAGTTTTAATGTGATCAATGAATTGTTTAAATACTGCCACATAAGAATATGTGACGGTTGAGTAAATATTATGTAAAAACACCTGCAAATGTTTCAAAACATCACTTGTCGCCCAATCAGAAAAGAATAAACTCAATAAAATCTAATCGCTAAGGCAAATGGTGTGATTTTCGCAAATGTATCTGAATTTGGTTGGATGACAAGAACGCCAGAATTGAATCAATTGGGCCAGAAAACATAGGGGATAGCTAAATAAGATTGTTATGGAAGTCGCAGTGCAATTGCGATTCGGAACGCGCCCCGTTGTTCCCCTTTATGTACTTTAAATGACAACATATGCTTAAATCTACGAATTGTAATCAAACTGCTGTGAGCGTTGCATCGTATCATGCATTAGCAGAAGTGGGTGTGTATTCATACTCGTATTAAGAGTTAAAGCATACACATAAGGCTTCACTGTTGCCTTAGGACGCTAATACTTGGACTGATGCCTTGAGTACGCAGTTATATTTATGAATTAATTGATTAATAATTCAACTGCTTGCTCTGAGCGCGAAGCCTTGGGGCACTAATACTCGGGCTGACGCCTTGAGTATGCAGTCAGATTGATAAATCAACCAATTATTCGTTCAACTGCAGACCTCGGGCGTAACTGCCTTGGAGCGCTAGTACTTGGGCAGACGCCTTGAGTACGCAGTTAGACGTATTCTTATTCGCTTATTCCGGGCTAAATACCTTGGGATCGAATAACTTCGAGCGTACGCCTTGAGCTAGTGAATGGAGTGATACTTCTCTATTTTCCTGCTTGCTTAATTTTGTTTCATAGCATTTTTATGCTGACTTAATTGCTTGCCAACTAAAACAATTAGGACAATCTAAACTTATTCATGATCAAAGTTCAAATGTAATGTTTTTAGTACCATCTCTCTATGACTGACGCAACCACAAAACTCAAGCTTACACTCGATTACCCGAATTGCGCATGTGTGTAACCGATTTGTTCCACTGAGGCGGTACGGTCAAAACCGAAGCCTTGTGCGTATGCTTTAATTCTTATTATGAGTATGGATACACACCCACCTCTAGTAATGCATGATACGATGCCACGATGAGAGTGGTTTGATAACGATTCCCAGCTTTTCGCATATGTTGCCATTCAAAGTACACAGAGATGAACCACGGGACGCATACCGAGCCATAATTTCATTGTGGCTTCCGTAACAAGATAAAGTGTTTTTTGTAGGATAAAAGTTCACTATTGTATTGCCATTATAAAAAACTTTTGAATAATGTTTCTTGGGTTTTTCACCTTCTTCTAATTAAATCATAAAATATGTAAACATTTTAATTAATTTGAATTTGTTATTATTTTTTTTTTTGATTAAATCTGTTTCATTGAAAACATATAAATTTATAGAGCCATTGGGGCCATTAAAGTTTGGTGTTTTATTATTTGGAATTTGCTTTATATTCTTTGAAAATTTATAATGATTATTATTGAATAAGTGCTTTTGACTTTGACTAATAGCCTTTCTCTAACATGGAAAAGATCAACTAATTCATATTACGTGTGAAAAAACATCCTCAAGAATATATGTCACATATGGATGCATGCAAGTGCATGCGATAAGAAAAAACGCAGCGGAAGGTACTTGAGATTGTAGAGGATCGTCTGTAAAATGTATGCAGCCATGTAAATGATTTATGTGTTCATGTATCTTGACCTTTTTACCACATGGACTTGCGAAATTGATAAAAAAATATCATGGACATATTTAGGAATCGATATCCGTATTCTCTTTGTAATGAGAAAATTCAAATAATTAAATGAATGGATGAATTAATAAAATAAATCTGTAAGCCGTAAAGATTATTACAACTACGATTGATAGTATAACTAAGACAAGACTAGAAGCAACGAATATATGACAAATCCTTCCACTATAGAGAAATAACAACCATTAATAGTATAATTATCTATCGCTAATAGGGTCAAATGTTTACAGACAAATCTAGAGGGGGCAGACAAATCTAGAGCTCTAATCTATTGATTGAAAATATGGGACTAACTTCGACTATGATCAACTTTCTAGCTTATACGGGAAACTGGCAACCAGTCACCTATATTCTATTCCTGGAATCTCACCTACATAGCCAAGACACCTTATTAGGACACAGATGTATTTGATGGCTGCATACATTCTACAAACGATCCTCTACAATCTCAAGTATCTTCCGCAGCGTTTTTTCTTATCGCACGCACTTGCATGCATCCATATGTGACATATATTCTTGAGGATGTTTTTTCACACGTAATATGAAGTGAGTTGATCTTTTCCATGTTAGGGAAAGGCTATTAGTACTTGTGGTGAAATTTTATTAGGTGATAACTGGACATTGCTTCTAGTGATCTTATTGATGAGAATAGAAGCTACTTAACTGAGATAAGTGCATGATGATTATGGGGGTATGGTTAATGAGGTACCGCTCGTGGTGATCACTATGATGGGAACATTGGGTAGTGTATGCATGCTACTTGATATATGTCGAAATTTGATTTGAGATTTTTGAATGCAAGAGTAAAATAAAAAATTGTTTTCTTCTTTTCTTAAATAAACTTGTTTAGTGTAGAATACCATTGACTAGCAAAAACAAATAAATATTGAAACAATTTTGTACTGCACATCGGATATACTGTTTTCTATCATTATGAATTCGACAATATGTTGAATAATTTTTAAGGTCACTTTACTTAGGTATATTTAATTGTATGGTATCAGCAGTTGGCAAATATCGCTTGAGAATCTATTCTTTTATATCTCTTTTGATGTATATTGAACTGTTTGTAAAGTCACCCATTACACTTGGTAGTTCATTATTGCAAATATCTTCGTCACTTCAGTGTAATCCATTGATCTTTTCGATTTGACAATCGTTTTGACGACATGCCCTTGAAGATAGTTTCTGATATAGATATGGAGGCTTGAAGTGATAAAGAAGAAGATATATGGTTCCAAGCGGAAGAATGACGAGCTCTTTGATGAAATATTGATGGTTGTCTCCGGAAGCAAATTGTATGCCCATTATAACAACATCTCCTCCTAGAAAAAAATATACCATTCAGCACAGTTATACATGAAACTTGAATATACTCACCAAATGTCTCAAATTTAATATGTTCCGATGGCTTGAATTTGTAATCTATATTGAAACTTACCGGGATAGGTGCTCCATTTCTTAAATGCAGTAGCAATGACTTATGACCCCCTTGACCCGTTAAATACAACTCGAAATATTTATCATTAACAAATATGTCAATCATTCGAAAATAAGTCTCTGAATGTTGACAAATATAGTATGGGCTATGACTTCGATTCTCATCCACCCAAAGCATTAAGACACGTTCTTTTGTTGAGATCTCTTGAATGAATGTAGTATTCTATCTATACTTTTCATGTTTACATACGTTTTGTTTTTATTAAGAGTCACATTTATTGCCGATAAACAACTATGATACATTTTTTTTGTTTTTAAAAATTGTTGAGAATGGTCCACCCAGTATTTATACGATCGCTTTGTTCAATCTTAGTTCATTTTTTCCCACTTATTGCTTCAACGTTTGAGTTTTTAGAGGGTTGTATGAAAATAGCTTATCATGTAAGAGCAGGTAGTACACAGAAGTGTTCTCCGGAATATTTTTTGATGTACGGAATTCCACTCGAACATCCACTGGGCCTGTTTTGATTGATTCATTTTGTCGTGAACAGTCAATGACGACTAGGGGTGCGATTGATTTGAACTGCTCCCTGCTTATGAGTGGCTGCGGTATCTTAATGTAATAGGATGATTGAAATCCACAGTGCATATCGTAAAGTATATTACCGCAAACTGATCTCTATCGAAATTGATGTTTAAATCATCATATGGATAGATTTCTGAGTTCAGATGAACTTAAAAATCTGTCAAGCTACATATATCAAACTTTGACGCATCCTTTGATCCATCGTTTTTTCGTGCAGTTTGAAAAAGGAATATTACATAGCGTGATTTTTCCAATTAGTTTGATGTTTTAACTGACCATGTGTGATGAGTTGTTTGTGAAACGGATGGCAGCTCATACAAATCCCAGGATCTAAATGATATGTTCAAAAAATTGCTTGTCACTGTTAGTTTATCTTGATCGGATACAGTAACATGAGGCATATACCACTGCGGCTTATAAATTTTCATTGAAGATGATGATTCGGTCATGTAAAGTTGTGAATTCACATCAGTTCTTGATCGAATTAGAACTAGCTTATGTCGTGCATTCATTATAATTTTTTCAAAGTCCTCTGTGAATCCTAAGAGCATTTTCAGTGGAATGCAGAAATTAAAAGTTGCATCCGCGTTTAAACTCAGATTCTCAATTAACCAGCAAGCGTTGACAAGCATTTTGCTTTTATTTTCTGACCGAGATATCTTATTTTTAATTGTTGATGTCACCCCTGGATTCTTTATGCGATGAATTTCTATGTTATTCAATTCATATCAAACCTCTTCAAATAGAAAAGCGATAGCATTATTTGTTAGTTTAACTTCATTCGACTCTGGAGTCTTGTTTCCTTTGAATATTTGTCCCTCAATGTAAATGTAGCTCTCGCTTGGATGTAAATAGAGATCTTGATTTTGGATAGCAATTTGTAATTCTTCATTATTGTTTAACGAGCTAACGAATGGTGAGTAGCTATGATATTCAATTTACGATATACTATTATCGTAATAAGCAGTTTCCATTACATCTTGCATGTCAACCATTTTCGCTGGGATATTAGAAATTAGAAATCTTTTGTTCTTAGCTGATAATATTTTTCGCTGAGCAGTCTTTGTTGCTTGATGTTTTGAAGCTATGGACTGAATGTTGTTGATATAACTCGCGTTAAGGTTTTTATTTATTTTCACGTTATAAATTGCATAGTCCATAGGTTTCAAGTGAAGTCTTATTGTAATACTCTTGCCTCTAATATTGACTAAATTACCGTCCTGGTCCACAAGTCGTAAGACGATTGTGCTTATTCTCCCAGAGTTGACTGGTAAATATATCACATTCTTTGGCACTTCCACTATTTTATACCCTAGCGCAACTGTTGGTGAGAACTCGTGAACTATATGTATCTTTGAGCTATTTGAAAACGATCCACTTATAATATTATATTTCTCCCGAATTGTACTGACTTTGATTATATTGACAGGCAAGTCAGATTTATGTGTAAGATTTGGGGTGAGTATTTGCTTACTGAATCCAAGTAGTGGCCCAATAAAATTTTCTTTGTTGAAATATATACGTGAATTGCTCCTGATTTCAACTTGTAGCGTGTTATTGTTTGCAATCATAAATACATGAAAATTTTCTCCGGACCTATCCAAGGCATCGATAATATACTGGGCAATATCATCAATTTCATATGATCCTATTGGTATTTCAATCAATACATCGCCGGTGTGAAATAGTCTGAAAATCAACCAGCCCACACACGTAATCAGATTGAAATTCTAGTATAGGGAAGTAGTCAGCGTCTAGCACTGATTCATTGCCTGTGAAAATTAATGCATAGGACATGGTTACTTGAAACAAAATAGCAAGTTATCGGTAAATTACCTTTATTTATATGATTTAACTTTCCCATGCTGACGCAATAAAAACATTAAGCACATATGACCACAAACTACTGTATCAAAAGGCTGATGCTTCATATAGTTATAATTAATATTTCGTTCAAGATACTTTATGATCTCCGTTGAAGGCTGAAGATTTCGAAAGCTTTTAAAGTATTCAATATTTTTGTTCTTTTTGCTGTATGCTACCCAATGTGTTCCTGGTCCTGAAGAGTTGGACATTGACTATCCCACATTCACATTTTCTTAGTTTTCTCGGTAAAACGTCACGTATAAACACTCCTCTAAAATGTTTAATGTGTTTTCGACAGAATTTAATCAGGTCCAGTTCATTTAATAGTCTGTTGCGTAGCGTCTCTATAAGTTTTTTGTAGGTTTCAGGAAAAGTCCCAGTCCATTTTTGTATGGTTTCAAATAAAAAACATGGCCGATTGCTATTTCTTCCATTTTTTTAATGTGTCGAATAGCTGCTTTTAATTTTTCATCATCACACATCAAAACGGTTTAAAGTTTGAAAATATTTATATATACTCAAAATCCTTACTACAGCCAAAATATCAATATTTGAACCAAGTTCTAGGACGGATCAAAGTCATAGGATATTATACGTTCTCTAATAATTCAGAGATCACTCCACCAGAGAACGTGAAACGGAATTCTGTGTTTACATTTGATGACATAGCGTGCAAGCAACAAAACAATGTACGAAATTATTTTAGTATGGGTAGGCATCATGGCGTTGATTGCTTTTATCTGTGTCAAACTTATACCCGGATTCCAAAAAATTTGATACGTTGCAATGCCAAATTTATTATAATCTTTAAGCAAGATGAAATGAATTTGAGATATATACATAGCGACATGTTGTTCAATCAGTTCCGCGATATACGCAAGGAAGGTTGGCAGAATGATTATGGTTTCTTAGTAATTGATAAAAATAGTAGAATAGACCAAGGGAGATACCGTAAAGGATTTGATACGTCCATTAAGCTATAAATTAAAGGAGCATTAAATATTTCTCACTAGTCAATCTTCAACTTTGAACTTTAACAGACGGGTTTATCAGCTAAACGGATAGCAAAATAGACAGGGCATCTGCTAAACAGAAATCAACTGAAAAAAAACCTAGAAATGCAAAACTAACAGATTTATCGTAAGAAAAGACCTCCAAAATGTAGACTTAATATGAAGATTGAAAATTCACTGCAAATCCAAACGTTTTAAATTAAAACGCTTTTGGCGTTTTAATTCCCGTACCAATTTTAAAACACTTTTCAGGCGTTTTAATAACTAAAACACCTAAAACGTTTTAAATTAAAACGCCTAGACGTTTTAATTTAAAACACTAGGCGTTTTAATTAAAACGCCTAATGTTTTAATTAAAACGCCTACTGTTTTAATTAAAAAACTAGGCGTTTTAATTAAAACGCCTTGTGTTTTAATCAAAACATCAGCCATTTTGATTAAAACACCTGGTGTTTTAATTATTAATGCACATTAAAAGTGTTTTAAAATTGGAAGGAGAATTAAAACACCAAAAGCGTTGTTGATAATATGTATTTGATTGTACTGCAACAGGTTTTACCTTACTCAACAATGAAGTGGACGAGAAAATAAGGCAAATGTGGTATTCGGTCAAGTAGTCGAGAAATCATTGTGCTTACATTGTGCCTTTGATGAAAAACCTACGAAATTTATCACTTTTATACACTCATAACACCTTTGCTCGTACTTCACTGCTTTAAACAGGAAGTGTCAAGATTTAAATACCACGTCTACTTTAAATAGAACTTCATTATTTGTTGCACAATTTCCACAAAGAATTACTGTAGAACACATATTGACAGACAGAAGTAAGTATGTGGACTCGAAATCAAACTTCACTTTAAACGAAACTTCATTATTTTTTGCACAATTTTCACAAAAAATTTCTAAAGAACACATGTTACTATGTGTCTATCAAATGACAGACGTGTTTTGACGTGAGCTTGAAAGCATTTTCAATAAAACACCTAGGCGTTTTAATTAAAACGCCTGGTGTTTTAATTAAAACGTTTTCCTTGATGTTATGTCAATTAAAACACTTAAAGTGTTTTTTTCTCGAGAAAACGTTTGAGACGTTTTAATTTAAAATGCTTACCGTTTTATTTAAAACACTAAGTGTTTTAATTTAAACACCTCAAACGTTTTATTGAAAAAACAACACCATAAGTGTTTTAATTAAAACACTTAGGTGTTTTAATTAAAACGTTCTAAGTGTTTTTTTCAATAAAACGTTTGAAGCGTTTTAAATTAAAACGCTTAGTGTTTTAAATAAAACGGTAAGTGTTTTAAAGTTAAACGCCTGAAGTGTTTTATTGAATTAAAACACTAAAAGTGTTTGCAGTGTTATGAACAAATAATCAATGACATAATTAAAACTTCCAAAATCATTCGAAAGAAATTCAATTTGCTCAAGACTGGTAAGCAAATGAGTGGGATAAAAATTGAGGAAGACCTGAGACCGATCGCAGAGCCATTGAAAGGGCTCGTTAAGAAAGTAGAGATTTCGAAGGATATCCCTGTACTTAGAGAAGAGCCTAGTGATGAACAGACTTTTAGCAAAGATGATTTTCTAGATAGGACTCTGCAAACAAGTGATGAATTTTATAACACTGTTTCTACGTCAACACGTATTAAGCAAGAACTAAGATCGGATTCATATTCACCCAACTTGTATAAGTATGGAGTATACAAAGATTATAAGAGTCAAAGGTTGAAGATTGAGAATTCATTTATAGACTTTGCTCCTGACAGTACGATTCAAGTTGCCAATGGAAATTATGATGGAACCAATGGGCTACTAGAGTTATTGTTCAAAAATTCCCTTGAAACTACACCCAACTTGATTTGGATGCTTATAAAGACATACAGGTATTGCATAAGACCAATGCATTTTATCGGAACTATGATGAGAATGACCAAATATCGGAAAGCAAATCATACAAATACAGAAGAGCGGGACTAATGCAACTGCCGAAGGAACGAGAGGGTTATATCTATTGGGATGATCCTAATGAGTTAGTTGAAAGGCTAATATTGCTGATAGGCTCTACACAAGCTAGGAACAATAATTACAACAATGAAATCATAGCTATTATCGAAGAGTCGCGAGCAGTTGATATCGTTATTTAAGTATTGTAGAGGTAGGTATCTCAATAATTTTCATTATGAGTGTTGATAAGTTTGGACGTATTGCTCTTGGTCATGCAGTAGAAGGAAGGCCTGGACCACCAGGGAGAACGGGACCCCGATGACTACGTGGTGAAGGATTGCATCTAACAGCAGATGGTGATTAAGATCTAAAATTAAAAGGACTGAAAAGACTTGCTGACCCAATCGATAAGAGTGTCCCCGTCACCAAGAGATACGTAGAATTAAATTTGGTAGAGTTTCAAAAAGATGTAAAAAATATTTGTACAAAACTGGATCAATCCATTTCAAAGCAACTGAATAAAATCCAAGACGTTGCTACTGACCAGAGTATGAAAACCAGGAATATGATTGAAAATATTGGTGATAAAATTACATAGGCTAATCTAATACATGAAACAGAAACACGAAAATTTTTGCATGATCAATATGAGCTTATCAAAGAACAAAATGCCCTATTAGAGAAAAGATTAGAAGAAATGTATGCTGCCAGCAAGGGAAGAATGGAAGAGTTTTATGTTAATATTATGGCGGAAATGACGAAACTTTACAAGAAAATAAACAAAAAGTGAGTGCCCTCTACATTATATAAATAATGTATTGTTGTTTGAGCAAGTTGATCTCAAATATTAGAGAGTAGGATACTCTACTTCTAATAATGAAAGTCGACTAAGCTCTGGTGTTAGATGTGTGTGTCAAAATATTAGAGAGTAGGATACTCTACTTCTAATAATGAAGGTCGACTAGATTCCTGAAATAAGAATGCTGAAATTATTAATCTCTTAGAAATATTAGAGAGTAGGATACTCTACATCAAATAATGGAGTTATTTAAACCTGAGACAAGAGAGCAGGATTCTCTACTTCTTGGTTCTGTTGGTTTCTGGAGCTGTTAGACTAAATCACTTTCGCTTTCGTAACAACTCAACTTGCGGTACAAGGTTGGTATCTTTTTACATGGTAATAATTTGAAATAGTATACTATTTTACGAATTCATGAACATGATCATTTTAACAAACTTTGAAATGAATGCATTTTAGTAAGATTAATTGTAACAAAAAAGGGAATTTAACTGAATTGAAAATGAGTTGAAATTAAAATGAATTGGAGCCAAATTGATTTGGAGAGTCCTTGGACATACTGCCGCCTGTTGAAGTCCCACACTTCAAAGTTGTATCGTAAGTCGTGCATAGAATGTCGGGGCGCTGGAACTGGTATCCTTTGAGTCCGTGTCCTTCTGAAGGTTCGCAGATGCCGAAACACAAGCCACCCTATAACGATAAGGATAACTCCTAAGGCGCTGTAGCTTACTGCTATTGTATGGATAGAATTGGATTGGGCATGATGGAGCTCCGCTTGTTTCGTTTTTAATTCATGTAGTTGTTGCATTGCTGTTTCGACATCTATAGGCACCATACATATGTCGTAACCGGTCGCTGGTTGGAACGGGTTGAAACTGCTCGTGAACTCTGCAATGGAAACATTAATTGATGGAAAAACTGAAGCATTCATTTCTGATTGTCGCGAGTCAAAGGCTTCGAGTGTTAATTTGTCATCTTTCAACGTGCAACCAGGCCACAATTTTAAGATACCCTTTCCTTGAAGGCGCTGTTGGAACACGTTGTTCTGGCAGACGCATGTGAAGTCGTAAATATTGTTCATTGAGAAAAGCCAATGATTGGGTGTTTTTAACTGATGCCAAACTTTACTTCGATTATCTCGTCGTAACGTACAACTAGGTGACAATTTGTTACAGGCCATTATTTCAATTACGCAATCGTTGGTTGTGTCCGTTTTATGGATTATGGGTCGTTGTTGGTTACAAATGAAGTAGTTGAATTCTGGATTTTTGCATTGTATAAACTCTGTCATTTCAAGAGTGTAGGATTGATCCTTAAAGATGTTTGACATAATAACTTCTGTAGTAGATGATAAGTACACAAAGGTATTGTTGACCATGGTTGGCAAAGGTAGCAGCTGAAATATATGGAATGTTGTGGGCAGCAATAGTGGTATCTTTAAGGCAAATATTAGATATCCACCTTCTATCCAATATTGGATTTGCATGATCTGGTAAATTCGTGTTATACTGCTGGGGTTTCCAACAGTTGGGAGCTCTAAGCCTTGTGGCAAATTGTCTTTGATCCAGGCGATCTGGGCTTTCAGTTGTTGTGGTGATATAACGTTAGGATTTATTGTTTCATGATGTGCGTCGATTATTACTTCAATCAGTGAATGTTGCATATCCTGACATTCATTAATCAAGGCCATAATAAGTATGGAAAGGGTATTGAATGCTTCGCCCATCCTTTGTTGCTTAACTTCTGTGTTGAAAAATTTTATATTCTCATAAATAGTATCGAAAGCCATTTGAATTTGTTCTGTCTGATTTATCCTCTGTTCTTCGCTTTTCGCGATAATGTTGGCAGTTGTTTCTGGAATTTAGGTGTGCCGTTTCACCAATTCATTAAGATGGCTCTCATTGTTTTCGATGGTGGCGATGGTCTCACTCATGCTTTTCTCGTACTCCCTGTCTAATGCTCTGAATAGTTTGTTGGCTAATGATCAAATTATGTCGGATGGGAATCGCTCCTTTCGTGATTGAGTAGGGTCTCGTAAGATGAGGTTGCCTTGGCTTAATAATTGTACTCGATGATGGTATTGGGTTATAATAGCATCATAATACGTGCTATTGGTGATGTTGTCCTTAAGCCGCTCAAGTTGTATTACACCAGCATCAATGGTTTGAAAAACATTCCAGTAGCCTTTAAGATCACAAAAGGTTATGATTTTCCATGAGTTTGGAGTCAGCCGTCCACTCCCAATATTTTCAAAGTATATGCCTCCGTTATTGTCAATTTGGGTAATTTCGATCGGTAAGTCGGAAGCGGAGGAAGTGTTCCATGTAACTATTGGTAAGACCAGCAATGTGAGTAAGCATGTTTTAAGTGAACTTAATTTTGACGGAGATCGCTTTCTTTTCCTGTGTTTCTTGTACGTAATGTCCACGATCCCTGTTGTCTCCATTGGCTCCGTAGTAGCTTCATTAATGTCGTATGAGTCTGTGAATCCCTCGCCGTCATAGTGGATAGGTAATGGTGCTAATTGATGGATTGATCGCCTAGTGATGCCTGTGCTCGTCTGTACATCAGCTACACGTACACGTCCATCTCGTCCTGGAATGGTCTCTATAATCCGCCCCAGTTCCATTTGTATGGTGGCAGGTTTTCTTCTTTAATCATTACCAGTGTTCCTGTTTTGATGTCTATTTGTTTTGATAACCATTTTGTTCGCCTATGTAACTCGCCCAAGTATTCCATATACCATCGCTGCCAAAACTCCTTCTTGGGCTGATTTGTTAGTTGCCATCTCGATGCTATTGACATTTTCGCGATCAGATTTGTTGAGCTATTTGGACCTGAGAACGGTTCTCCAATTAGAAAGTGTGCTGGAGTCAGTGGCGTTAAATCATTCGGGTCTGAAGAAAGTGGAGTGAGTGGTCTTGAATTAAGTATGGCCTCCACTTCTGTGGCCACTGTGCATAATTCTTCATATGTTAATGGAGCTGACACAACCGTCCGTTGTAATAACGACTTTGTGGATTTCACCGCTGCCTCCCACAGCTCGCCAAAGTGTGGTGAACGAGGGGGTATGAAGTGGAACTGGATATTGGAATTTGCGCAGTTGTTCACGATTGTTTGAACAGATTCTGGTTTTGTCAAAATAGCTTCAACCTCCTTCAGTTGCTTGTTCGCGCCAACGAAATTTCGAGCATTATCGCAGTAGAGGTGTTCGCACCTTCCTCTTCTGGATTCGAAACGTTTAAGTACATCTAGAAACGCATCGGTGGTTAGGTCGGACACGACTTCCAAATGTATTGCTTTCGTTGCCAAACATGTGCGTATAAATTGGTCCACAAAAGTCTACGCCACTGTTGAGGAATGGTCTTGTTAATTGAACTCGAAGGTTTGGTAGGTCACCCATTTGTTGGCTGAGTAAGTGAGGTCGAAATTTTGTACATGAAACGCAATCCGCCACAACGGTTCTGCAGATGTTTCTACCATTTAGAATCCAATATCTTTGTCTCGCGATACTTTGTAACGCTTGAGGTCCTGCATGTAAATTCGCTTGATGGAGATGTGCGAGTAAGAGTCGCGTGACAAAATGATCTCCTGGTAACACCATGAGGTGTTTTGCGTCATAACTGATTTCTGCTGCTCGTAATCTTCCTCCGACTCAGATGATATTATCTGGAGGTTTGAAAGGTGCAAGAGTGCAAAGCTTACTTGATTTTGAAACTTCTTGGCCTTTCATTAAAGCGGACATTTCATCCTGGAAACTACTTCGTTGAACTTCTCTGATGATAATTTTGAGGGCATCATTTAATTCTTCGGTTGACAGGTAATGACTTAACGTTTGGGATCTTGTTTTTTAAGTTCCCTACCACTCGATTTACGTAAGCCATAACTCGCAACAGCTTTTGGAATGAATTTCCATGGTCGGTTGAGTACAGTGGATGTGTATGCGAATCAGTTGTAGCCGTCGCAATCAGTTTGTTAACCTTTGTCTCTTCGTCATGATCTAGGTTAGAGTTTGGCTCAGCTGGCCATGATTTTTGGGCAATTTTAAGAACGCTGGACCGTCAAACCATATTTTGGACCGTTTTAACTGCTCGGGAAAGAGTCCACGTGAAACAAGATTGGCTGGGTTATCTTTAGTAGGAACATATAACCACTCTTTGGTCAACGTCATTTCTTGTATCGCTGCGACTTGATTCGCGACAAACGTTTTCCGATGAGTGAGTCAGACCAATAGAATGTTGCATTCGTTTTTATATTAGCTGATGACTTGACTTGTTTTACCACTTTGGCCGCCAACTTTGCTGCACATAGTTCCAATCTAGGGATGCTATTAGGTTTGATTGGGGCAACTCTCGACTTTGCGCAAAGCAATTTGACTGTAATCTTTCCGCGTTTATCTTTCGATCTTATATAAACAGCAGTGCCATAGGCCTCTAAACTAGCGTCTGCAAAGGCGTGGATTTGCATATCAATTGTTTCGTGGTCACTGAACATGTATCGTGGAATACATATTTCATTCAAGCCCCGTAGCTTTTCTCTATAATTTAGCCAAGTCAATTGAAGTTCTTCTGGAATATCTTCATCCCAGTCAACCTTTGACTTCCATAACTTCTGCATGATGAGTTTCCCTGTCGCAATCACAGGACTTACGGGTCCTAAGGGAGCAAAGATTTGTGAAATATCGGCAAGTATACTTCTTTTGGTGGTTATGCTGTGTACTTTTAAACCAGCAACGAGGGTGAACATGTCAGTGATTGGCTGCAAAATTAGTCCTAAAGCTTTAATTGAGTCAGTATCCAATGTCGGAACATCAAATTTAATGTCGAGTTGTTGATTTGCGATACCATCCACCACTTTTGGATGGTTAGCGCACCACTTGTGCAGATTGAAACCAGCTGTTGCCAATAATGGTTTTAGCTCGTTCTGCATTGATACTGCTTCATCTAGATGATCACTCTCTGTAAGGACATCATCAACATAGAAATCTTGAATTGTGGCAGCTCCTAATGGGAATTGGCTTGCTTCTTTTTCAGCCAGTTTCTTCAAACATTTTATCGCTAGATACGGTGCTGCTTTAGTGCCGTATATGACCGTAGCAAGTTTGTAATACTTTATTTCTTCACATCCACCTTTTCTCCACATTATTAGTTGAAGCTGATGGTCTTCTTCCGCTATGAGAATCTGTCAATACATTTTCGTAATGACTGCTGTGAACACAAAGCGCTTTAAACGGAACCTAGTGATGATAGTGCTAATATCTTCCTGAACTTTCGGTCCCTTGAGTAGAAGATCATTGAGCGATAAGTTGTTCCTGGTTTTGGCCGAAGCGTCAAATACTACTCGAAGCTTCGTAGTACTGCTTTCTGATTTTAAAACGTAATGATGCGGCAAAAAATAATGCGGTCCAATGATTTCTTCTTTGGAGCTTTCCATCATGTGTCCTAAATCTAGATATTCTTGCAAGAACTGGTCATACTGCTGTTTAAGCGTCGGTCGCTTGGCTAATTTCCTTTCCATGGATAAGAGCCGCTTATGCGCCAATGCCTTTGAATCACCGAGAAGTGAGGCATCACCCAACAATGGTAAGTTGACTATGAAACGACCTGTGGTATCTCGGGAAATAGTTGCTTTGAAGAATTCTTCGCAGGTTTTGTCAGTGCTGGATAATATGACTGGTCCAGAGCATTCTTCCTACTCCCAAAATTTCTGCAACTGACGTTCTAAATTGATATTGGATATTCCGCAAAATGGGATATGGTTTGATACTTTTCCCAAAATTACCCAGCCCAATGTTGTATTTCGAAGGATCGGTAGCTTATCCAACAAACGTATTTGCCCATTTCTGATTATTTCCCCATAGACCTCCGCCCCCCAAAAGAATGTTTATTCTGCCAGGTTTATTGAATGATGGGTCAGCCTGCTGAATGCTTTCCGGTATATTCCAATTCTTTGTATCGATGTATTGCTGTGGTTGATTGTTTGTAATTTCAGTAATTGAATAGACTTCTAATATGGTTGAGAACTGTTTACAAGTTGATTTTAGTTTGATATTGATTTTGTCACTTGCTTTAACTTTTGTGTTGCCAATTCCTGATATGTTGATACTAGAATGATTTTGTTGAAATCCCAACCTTTTTCACCATTTTTCGGTTATAAAATTCAATTGTGAACCGGAATCAAGAAGGACACGTGCTCTTATTGGTTTCCCTTCATTGGTATCGATTTCGGCGATTGCTGTTCCTAAAAGAACATATCCATTTGATTCCTTGGATTGAACTGATAAACTGGTGCTTTGTGTTTCTTTTGTTATTGTTGTTGTGGGAATTTGGTTATGTAAAAGTGTGTTGGGCTTCCTACCACATTTTTGGCAGCCTCTGGACACGCACTTTTTGTACACTTGACCTTTCTTAAGGCAGTTTGTGCAAAGGTTCAAATCTCGAGCCTTTTCAATTCTTTTTGTAGGAATTAGTTTCAAGAACGCTTCGCAATGATAAATGGCATGACCCTTCTTGCAACGTTTGCATTCAGGAACTGTTTTGCTGCCAACGAGCGATGATTGTTTGGCTGATTTGTTCGATTGTTTCGACGGCCCGGGTCTTTGGTTTAAGGTTTCTAGTGTTTGAAACCTCATTTCAATAAACTTTAGCAATTTGTCTAATGATGGGAGCTCACGAGGTGATTTAAGCGTTTGCTCATATAGTGTATAAGAAGCCTTATCTAACTTCTTTAAAAATGTATGCACAACAATTGGGTCCCAACGTTCTTTGGTTGAGATGCCTATTGTTTGTAGTGTAAATAGACATTCTTTTGTTGTATCATGCAGTGACCTGAGTGCTGATGCTGACTCAGTAGCAACAGCTGGTTGTGCCATGAGCTTGTCCAGTAGGGCATTCACTAGCACTCGTTTATTGGCATATCGATTGTTTAACATGTCCCATGCAACGATATAGTTGCTATTGGAAATGGGTAGATGCGTCACGAGCTTCGCTGCTTCACCCGTCAAATTCACTTTCAGGTACCAAAATTTTTGACCTATTGGCTGATCATGTACCATTTGTTTAAAGAGATCTGCGAACTGAGGCCATTTAATATATTCTCCATCAAATTTCGGGAGTTCTATTTTAGGAAGCTTTAATTGGGAATCATTTGTAGTTGCTGTTATGGTGCAGCTAGTCTCAGCTTTCATGATATTGCTATTCAAGTTTATAAGGAGAGCTTCACTTTGGTTCTGTAAATCATAGTACTCTTCCAACTTGTAACTTAAAGCATGAATATCTTCCACAGATTCCCAAATCACGTAGTGGCAATTTTCGATTTCTGCCCATGTTTTGGTTATTTTTTCTTTCTTTAGCGCTAAATATTCTAAAGACTGGTCGCCTGTGAGAGAAATATTGGCTATTAAATGTTTTAATGTAGCCTTAAATATTTCTTGTTTTTTTATAAGTCGAGTTAGATCAGGACTTTCATATTTCGGCTTGATATTTTGATCTGGTGCGTAATCATCGTTTGAGCCACCATTAGATTCTTGAAATGATTGCGTATTTACGTAATCTAACAAAGACTTCACCTCTGTTTTAAAGTTTTCTAACGCTTCTTTCACTGTTTTATGATAGTCCTTTTGAAAATATGGATGATTAAAGGAGACACCAGTGATTTCCCTTATTTTGTCATCGTTTGTTTCAAATTTTTCCCACAGCTCTTCTACGGCTGCAAGTCGTTCTTCCAAGTAGGCAATCGTTTTTCTATCAGGCGATTGAGCCTGATCTGATGATTTTCTCGATCTCTTTTCCGAGACGAGCTTGATCTGCAGCAAACGATTCCATTTCTGCCTCCACAACAATATCAGAAGAAATTTGTTCACAAATACGTATTCGATATTTATGAACTTTTCGTTGTTCTGACGGTGGTCACCAAAAATATGTTGTTTGAGCAAGTTGATCTCAAATATTAGAGGGTAGGATACTCTACTTCTAATAATGAAAGTCGACTAAGTTCTGGTGTTAGAAGTGTGTGTCAAAATATTAGAGAGTAGGATACTCTACTTCTAATAATGAAGGTCGACTAGACTCCTGAAATAAGAATGCTGAAATTGTTAATCTCCTAGAAATATTAGAGAGTAGGATACTCTACTTCTAATAATGGAGTTATTTAAACCTGAGACAAGAGAGCAGGATTCTCTACTTCTTGGTTCTGTTGGTTTCTGGAGCTGTTAGACTAAATCACTTTCGCTTTCGTAACAACTCTAAACTATATTTGGGATTTCCAAAGCTTAAATACAAAATTAACAAATACATATTTCATGAACAGACTACGTTATTTTAGACTTTAGGTAAAACAAAAATGCTGACGCTAGATAAGAAAAATGCACAATAATTTTCCCATGCATGAAAGAAATTAGAGAGTGCAAGTATGAAAGTAATTTTGCTGATGCGATGTCTAGTCCAAGACAATTCGCATGAAAAAATTATTGCGGTACAAGGTTGGTATCTTTTTACATGGTAATAATTTGAAATAGTATACTATTTTACGAATTCGTGAACATGATCATTTTAACAAACTTTGAAATGAATGCATTTTAGTAAGATTAATTGTACCAAAAAAGGGAATTTAACTGAATTGAAAATGAGTTGAAATTAAAATGAATTGGAGCCAAATTGATTTGGAGAGTCCTTCGACATGTATAAAGACTAATTATGACCAGAACTGTATGAAACTTATTAAGGAGAAACATGAGTAATATAAATGCTGTCAATGAGCTACACAGGCCTGCTAGAAAAAATTTCCCATGATGACGAGTGATCATAAAAGGACTCGGTGATTTATGGCAAGCGGATCTGGTTGAAATGGGAGCATATCGATCTGAAAACAGAGGCTATTCATTTCTTCTTACCGTAATAGATACTTTCTAAAAATATACTTAGACTGTAGCAATCAAAAACAAAACCGGAAAGGAAGTACAGGCTGCTGTGCAATCCATTTTCAAAAGTGGTGGAGTAACTAACAACCTGCAAACTCATGACAGCAAAGAGCTTTTCAACCAAAATTTCCAACAACTTATGGAAACATATAACATAAATCATTATCATAGTCGAAAAATTTAACAGAACTCTCAAAAACATGATGTGGCGTTAGTTCAGACTAAATGGCTCATACAAATGGATTAATACCATCAAGAATCTTACCAACCAATACAATAGGACCATCCATCGTACAATCAAAATGAGACCAATTGATGTCAACAAATCGAATGAATCCCAATTACTCATCTCTGCATACAATCATACTAAGGCTTATGGCTGGCCAAAATACAAAGTAGGAGACTATGTCCACATCAGTAAATACAAGCTTTTTTTTGAAAAGGGTTACACTCCAAACTGGACAACTGAAATATTCAAAATACATAGAGTTCAGTTCACAAACCCTGTTACATATTTATTGGCAAGGCAACCCTGATGAAGGTGGTTTTTATGAGAAGGAATGATTTCTTAGTGGAAAAGGTATTGAAGACAAAAGGAGATAAAATCTTTGTTAAATGGCTTGGATTTTCAAAAGACCATAATTCATGGATTGATAAAAATGATTTATTGTAACAAACATATAAAAATAAAATGACTTACTTGATAACATATTGTGTGTTTTCTTATAAACTAAAACTATGAATTTATCATATGAATGCCACAAGCTAAGGTATTATAAGAGTTTGGTTCAAGAAACGCTTATCATCATCTCCAGAAAGACTTATTTTGTAAACTCACCTAGTATAAATAAGGTGCTTATCACATCTAAATGTATTTATTTTACTAAATAATTTTACTTTCGTAAAATTATAAAGTCTGATGGCTCAATTTCATTATTTACAACAGATTTTTTTATGCCTTTAATTTTTTGTGTACATGATTTATCCGTAACAATACAATAGGATTTTGATTTTGTTCCAATAAACTCTGCTATGGGATCTATGGGGCTTTCATCTTTAAATTTATCCAATACTTTTTGATAAACTTGAGGAATATTATGTATATTATTTTTAAGAGGTTATTGCTAGTATCAAATAAATTTATATTACTCTTAATATCATCATAAATATCCTCATTTTTTACATTATAGATAAAAGAGTCTGTATCTATATACAAAAGTTGTGCCTGACTATTGTACTTATTTTTGATAAACTATAATGAAAATCATGCATCAAAATTTGACACATCAAGAATTGCCATGCCGAGATAAATTGGCTTATCATATTTAACATTGATTCGACCCATTTGAATGAGAACTAAATCTCCGTTAATTACTTTACAACTTGTAGTAATCGAGCAGTCACATGAGCTTGATTCTTCCGGATATCGTTTTTTGACCGCCTTCGCACTGGGGCTCTTACTGTGCAGTTAAACTTGAGAAATCATCAACGTGTTCACTTCAGTAATATTTGTCGAAGTGTTCTTGCTGTTGTGCCGGCTTGTGCCGTTTGTCCTCAATAAAGATTAAGGACTATTCAGGATGTTCCCAGTTAGAGTGAAGGATGTCAGACGGATAAATAATTAGCACAATTTGAAAGTAGTGCCGTAACAGTAAATGAATGAGCAATTGTGGAAGTGTGTGCACAATTGAAAGAAGTGGGTGATAAATGCGTTTCATTCGCGTTTAAGTACAGTGAAATCAAAAGTGGATGTCTAGATTAGCCGCATTATATTAAGATTTATTTTACATCTGAGTACGTTATAAGGTGTATCGAAATTATTAGTAGTACAAAAAAATTATGGGTATTATTAAGTTACTTTGGTTTACTTGATACGCATTTAGATACAAGAATCTCAATATCCTCAGAAAAGCATTGTCCTGTATTAAGTTTGTTGCTTGGGGTCATGTGAGCATTAAATATGAAACAAAGAACGGATACAAGTGGATTATGTGAAATTGCTATGTTTGGAAACAAATGAAATATTCAGGAGACGTAAAGTAAAGCGAATATGTCGTTTTGGTTCTTGAATTTAGTTTTGGTTTCTATTGGATTTCATCATGTATCCTCCAGAAATGTAGACGATGAAAATAGTTCACTTGTTATATCAGCGGCAGTTGAAGGAACTGTGGGAAGGTTGCCATGCAACGTCACACCACCAATGCCCAAGGATAAGAAAACTAATATAAGATTGCGATCGATAGCAGTGCTAGCCGACCCGGGGCATAATCTGTGACAGGATCTCGTAAATACCAAAATAAGTGTATTTTTGCTGGTGTACTTCGCTCTTTCACTGCCTGTCGTTTATACTGAGAGAATTAACCCCGCGACCACGAAAACGTATCCAGATTCCCTGAAAAGTGTATCGGCAAAGAAGCGAGTATCCGTGTCTAATCCAAGAGGTTGAACCCATCAAAGAAAATACTAAAATAAGTGTATTTATGCTAGTGTAGTTCGCTCTATCCCTGCCTGTTGTTTATACTGAGATAATTAACCCCCACGAAAACGTATCTAGACTCCCAGAAAAGTGTATCGGCGAAGAAGCGAGGATCAGTGTCTTATCCAAAGAGATTGGAACCCATTAAAGAAATATCATTCGAGAACTTACGTGTTAGCAACACCATCTTTAGTGGCAGTTTTAGCCCGTACTGAGGAGACTTTCACAAGTGCAGATGGTTCTTCCAACAAGAGATGGCCGCAATTCTCGGGCAAATATATATTTTTCAATAATCAAATATTATTTCAATTTTTCGACAGTTAAATTCTATTTAACAATTATTCCATTTAATCGGTGATATTTGATAGATAATATTTTTTTTTTACCAAGACGCATATTAATGCACAGAATACAAGATTAAGTGAACGAATGCATTGTTTTTTTTTTCTTTGAGGAAATTCGTATGAATCGTACGAATAATTGGGGACATTGTTGTGATTTGATTAGCCACAATCATACAAATTCCCGTGCAGTCAGAACTAACGTTGATGGTAGCAAACGTTTTCTCTTGGCCAAAAGCAAAGCACGCGTAGCCATTTTTTTTTGTTTTGTTGAACTATAACTTTGGAAATATTAATTGTAAAATTTAATGCACTGAATACATAGTTTTATATGCTACGTAGACCTCTGGATTGGACACCTCTTTTGTCTGTTCATATATCTTTGTTCAATAATAAAATGAATCCTCAAACGCTAAAACATTCGGTCTTTCCATTTTATTCCCTCTGTCCGGGTATGGGACCCGCACCGGTGGTAGGCTTATTTGCTCATATGGGCTAGCCATCGGGCGCGCCCCACCTATTCTTAGTTTCAGGGGCTCTTGCCGGGTTGAGTAGCCTTTTGCTCACGTGCCCGTTTTATGACATAGGGTTATGTGACCCAATCACATAATTCTATGACATAAATCCGTCACATCCATATTTTCCGTTGATGGGAGGGCTCATACAGAGGAAGTTGGTATGAGTTTTCCGCTCAAACGTCAATATTCGGATCTTGATCCGGTTGGGCGGGTGCGAGTGGGCACCGCATCCATCCAGTTGCCCCACTCTCATTTGTGGGCCATGAGAATCGTCGGGTAACGATGAAGCCTCCCCAAGTCCATCTGTTTTAACTCGTTTCGGCTTGTTCTCAGAGCAAGCAATTTTCCCCTTCGTCAGTTACCTACATTTTTCGACTTTGGTCGGCGTTTCTTTTGAGACCCGAGAATTCGTGAATGCGAAATTCTTTTATAGTGGGTCCTTGTGCTGGGGAAATGAACTCGCCCCACGACACCACAACGCTAGCCTGCCAGCGCATTCACGCGTTCTCAGACAAGGCCAATCTTGGCTGATACTACCATCCTCTTTCGCCAAGGCAGCAGGCCATTGCTGCAGTCCGGATCGGGCATTTTTATACCTACTGTTCACTACAAACTATGAAAATTTGGTCGACTAATGTAGTCGTGAACTCCTTTCTTTTTTCCGACATTATCACAATGGGTTGAGACCTTAATATTTACATAATTATCGACATTTTCCATGGTTTTTCCAAATGCACTGTTATTCATTAATTTGTAGTCAAAATCAATTAGTTGCCTTAGTACGCATTTCAGTATTTAAGTCAATATATTTTTTAACCATGGTGATTGACTAAACTCTATTGCACGATGTATTTTACTTAATTTTAGCCCTGCACGTAAACACTGTTTTAAATTTCTATAGTGGATAGTGTAATTACGTTTATTTGATTTGGTTGCGATCAGTTCCTTACATTTAGAAGTTTCAAGAGGTGGGATCCGACTTTCAGGGCAAAATGGAAGATCATTGTGTAGCTCATGGAGGTCTTCTAGATAATCTAAATCAACGGATCAAATTAACCCCTTAGAAGCAGTGTTCTCAACATTCAGAACATCTAAACATTGGATTTCCTCATTGTTTAGCCATCGAAAACCATTGATGGGTAAATATTGACTCATTGCCCAACCATATAGGTTATTTCTGTTAGTCAAGATTAGGGTTGTATGAAGTTATTTATTTTTTGTTTCCCTTTGAATATCTTTCAGTGCATTGAGTCCTCCTCTAATTCCCTGCTTTTCGAGATTCTACATATCTATATCTGTTAGCAATTCGAGCTCAACTTTAGTACTTTTGAGCATGCTATTCCAGCTGAGTGAAGGGGCCGTAAAGTAATGAGCTGAATCTAGCCCATAGATTTGCTGGCATACATTTCTAAATTCTTCAAATATATCTGTTAATAGGAGCACATTTGTTAGTAAATAAACATCAGAGTACTGGCCCAGTGTTTGACAATTGCATTTTTCCCATACATTTTGAGCATGCTTATACTCTTCATCACTGATACTCTATTTTGTAGTGTACTGCAAAAACATGATTTGGCAGGCAAGTTCGTTTCATCAAGTTTGGTGAAGGAATCTATATACTCGTATGGGAAAACCCCCTTTCTTTTCGCGAGGCTGAATAAACTACCGTTTGAATGATACCTTTTTGTCTCGAGAAATTTATCGGAACTTAAGTTCTTAGCTAGCTTATCTAAACTACAGCCCAAAAAACGATAAGAATCAATAGATCTGACTGTTATTGTTTCAGTATCTACCCTCATGTATTTGAAAAGTCCAATATATTTTTCCTAATTTTTAGGGATAACTTCAATGTTATCAAAATCTCCTCCGAAATTCTGAAATATGAAATGAGCATCATATCCACTAAGATTATGGAAGACTATGGGTATGAACTTGGGAACTCTATATAGAATATTACATTTATTGCAAGCTGTGCCTTAAAGACTCCCGTCAAATCAGAATGATCTCTTACTTTCCTGGTTTTTGAGTCAAACTTTTCGCCACAAATATGGCAAGATGCTACATTTAGAAACTCTTCTTCTTGCTCATCGGACGAATGCATGGGCTTGTTCACCTTTAAGATACTAAATAAACGTTTTAAATCTTCAAGCAACCTACTTAGGAAAACCTTAGGGCAGTTGCTGCCTCTGAAAATTTCTAATTTATTCAAGGATGGATCATAGCTGCACTTTATATAATCTGCAACGCTATATGGTACATGAATGCGAGTAGCCTCTGTAAATGAACTATGAGGGTCTGGAGAACATGACTCTATTGGTTGCAGTAATGCTTCAAATCAGCATAGACTATAAACGGTACTTTTATATGCTTTCCCACATTTTTTTAATTTTTAATATTTTTCCTTTTCTGACGGTAAAATTGTATGGATCCTATTACAATCATAATTGATGTGCTCATTATATCGCTCAATGCTGCTAAATTTAATAAGGCATCCATCACAAAGGTAAGAAATGTGACCATCTTTACTCATTGCACTGCTTACAAGTCGACTTAAATTTTTTATCCAGCAATAATGTCCAATTGTTCCTTTATGATTTTCCACATAAAGTAGGTTTATATGTTTTCTAGAGGCTTGCCTGCTTTTGGGAAATACCTTTCCAGTTCAAAACAGTCGAGGAATGGGGGTAAGAGCTGACCCTATCCATATTATATTCAGCAGGATGTAGAGCAGAAACGATAGCCCAAGCAAAACATGCATGATCTAAATTTTTCACATTCACGCATGCTCTTTTTAACATTACCTCTTTTGTCAGAGCTAAATAAGATCCTCCATGGAAATATGTATACTTATTTATGTTAACCTGTAAATAAAGGACCTATCGCTATCTCCCTCTTGAAACTCCTCACTTGTTTTCAAGATTACTACACAAAAATCTTTGGAAACATACTCAAGATCACAACCCCTGGTAATGATTACATTCTTTGTATCGAATGATTTTAAATCACTTATAGCATCCTGGTTAGTTAAATGAAATTTTTTTAAAACAGCAAATAGTTCTAAATTGACTTTTAAAGCTGTTAGCTCTTGAAGTTGAGCACTAAAAAGATCTTTAAAACAATGACTCTCATATTTTAAAAACTCTTCAATACATAATTTCTCATTTTGGTTAATAATTTGGTAGGTTGCTATTCGAGCACCAAATGCTTGTGAAATTTTCTTCACTTTTCCCTGGTCACCACTATTGATGTGGGCTGCATTTTTTTTATGCGCAATGCGAAATGACGAAAAGTAGGGTCAATAATTCATTCATTTTCATTGCAGTAACACATAATAAATTTAATGTGGATTGTTTCATTAAAATCAATATTTTACAATTTATTTTGCTGAGGCTAAATAATTTAACAAGTTTTTAATGTTATAAAATTTCAGACTAAAATAATAGCATCCAATTTCTATACATTAGTTTTTTGCATTACTGATATTGATGATCAATCATTTCACAAAAAATTACTAGCAAAAAAACAAATCCAAGCGAAAAATTATTTGCTGCATCCGAAACTTAATAACTTACAGCAAAATTAAAATTCAAAATTACTTGCAGCGTCCAGAACTTCGAAAATCAGCAAGCAAAATATTTCATACAATACCAAATAACAAAATTTTAAAATTTCAATTACCCCCATTAATATTTCCATTTTACTATTTCACTGACTCTTGGGGAACAAACTAAACGGGAATGTAAGCTGAGCACGAAGAAAATAGCACGAAGAATTAAGCCACGCCCACGTAAACAAACGGATGAAGTACTGACTGATTATCAAGAAAACGCACGTAATTAACACTAACTAAATCAAAATGTTCAAAAAATACACGCACACTCAAAAAATAAAGCAGTAATTGCCAACTTACCTGTGAATAGATGTTCCTGGCAACCGGTATTTCGTATCATTTCCGCACGTAAACACTATGCACTTCATTATTAGTTTTCTATGTTTGGAACTAGTGTCACTATCACTTAATCAGTTCACTATGTTCTTTAAACCTCACCTCACGTATTACACGATATTAAAATCAAATCAACACTTTCGATTTGAAATTATTTGGTCAAATTCGACGGAAATCCCGACGCGTAAAATTTTTACTCACGTCTATCAGTCGATTTGACAGAAGTGCAACTTCGGGTTCAATTTAAGAGACACGAATTAGCTCAGTTGCTACGGATGGGGAAAACGAATTTTCAAGTAATGACTTGTTCACGCTAAGTGAGTGATCTCATACCATCAAAGGTTGGTTAATGAGTTGCGTCCTAACTGGTTAAATTTGAATGGAATGAATCAGAGTTAACGCTATCTATAATATGCAGCAATTTTCGTTTGCAGTTAATGTACTTTTATCAGTTTTGTCGTAAAACTATAATGAAAGTTAATAAAACTGAGCAAAAGCGTGACCATACCTTAACACCAAATACCTTCCTAAGGGCAATGTAAGCTGAGTGACAGTTTCTAGCCCGAGTGTGCCCGAAAATGTGCACAAATGTAAATATTAATTTGAATTTGATATTTATGAATTAAAAAATTGATTTTCATCCGAGAATATGAATTTGTAACTTGTAAAATATGTGTATGAAGCTGATGTAACAAATATTAATCCCTTACGATTTATTTAATAAAAACTTTATCAATGCAAATTTGAAAGTGAAATACAATAAATTTTTTAACGAATTTTTAAGTTTCCTGACGAAAATTAGAAAATTTCTTGCGCTAAAGATTTGCATTAGATTTCTAGGTAATGAGTCATTAGAATTTTGAACGCTATAAGTGCTATCCGCACTCATAAATCTACAAAAAGTCATAAATGACCAGGCTGGTTTAGTATATACCAATCTACAATACCCACGAAAAGAGCCGAAGGTGGTAACAGCTAATGAGGGGAAAAACTGGTCAAATCAAATTGTTGGGACGCTCACGGACAGGAATTTATACGGTTACAGCCCCGCTAATATCTTGTTCCTCTAAGGATGTATCGTATACAGATATTCGGTTAGGAGAATTGTCTTCCTGAATATATGTAATTCTGCTTCTGCGATGATTGTCAAAAAATGTCTTGATTGAAAAGGAATGCTGAAACTGGAGATTTTTTGCTCCAAACACTTTGTTGTTCTTACCGTGAAAGGTGTTGAACTGTATTTTTCAATCCTATGAAGCTGACAAAAATGTGTGAACCATTCGCTTCTTCCAGAGATGGTGACGTAGTATAACAAGCCTAATATAAATTTTCAATATTCTTTTTCAGTTGAATTATTGACGTAAGCGGAAAGTCCGCAGATAAAGTGACGAGGGCCGAAAATTATTCGTGTCCGTTACGCCGTAATTGCTATATATTTTCCGAAGAATCGCTGCTTTAAATAAAATTTCCTAAGTACGCGGATAGTCCACAGATAGAGTTGTGAGGACCGAAAATTATTCGTGTCTACTACGCCGTGATTGCTATATATTTTTCGGAGAATCGCTGTTTTAAATAAAATTTCCTAAGCAAGCGGATAGTCTGCAGATAGAGTGTCGAGGACCGAGAATTATTCGTGTCCACTACGCTGCGGTTGCTACAGTTGTAAAAATAACTTCGCAACTAAACTTTGATCTAAACGCAAGCGTTATTCAGTCGCAGAGACGAGCAAGATCAGAATTGATTTCCATAATCCTTCAGCTTCTCTTTTATATTTTTCCAAAGCCATAAATTATAAATTAATAACATGCTCCTGTCACTCCTGGCAACATAAAATTTCTAAACCCATCTTTGAACATCACTGCAGACGAAACATCATAAATTCTCACCAACAAAATTATCATACACTCTGCAGACAAAACATCATAAATTCTCACCAAAAAAATTATCTTACACTCTGGATCATATACAGTATGCTTTTTCCATACGTCTAAAACATCAACGGCTACAAAAAACCAAAGTGCTCCATAAATTATCACGCATAATGTTCTTATTTCTTAACGCATTCCATACATACACTGTTTCTAACATCCAAAATTCCCATACTCGAATTTCCACATATATCAAGTAGCATGCATACACTACCCACTGTTACCATTATAGGGATCACCACAAGCGGCACCTAATAAATCATACTCCCATAATCACCATGCACTTATCTCACGTAGCTAGTTTCTATCCTCCACAATAAGATCACTAGAAGCAATGTCCAATTATCACCTAATAAAATTTCACCACATGCACTAAAAGCCTTTTCCTAACATGGAAAAGATCAACTCACTCCATATCACGTGTGAAAAAAACATCCTCAAGAATATATGTCACATATGGATGCATGCAAGTGCATGAGATAAGAAAAACGCTGCGGAAGGTACTTGAGATTGTAGAGGATCGTCTGTAGAATGTATGCAGCCATGTAAATGATTTATGGGTTCAAGTATCTTAACCTTTGTACCACATAGACTTGGGAAATTGATAAAAAAATATAGGGATTTCCAATAAGAGGTGTTATTTTGATATTAAAAGAAAAATGCCAGTTTTTAATACAAATTATCTGATGTCCATTCTATTATAAATATAAACTAATATCGTTAATATTGGAAAATGATCACTATGACCACGCTTATAGGACCATATCCTTTTCATTAAGTTTTGCATAACCAAATCCAATAAGAGGTGTCATTTTGATATTAAAAGAAAAATTCCATTTTTTAACCGACTTCCAAAAGAAAGAAGGTTATCAATTCATCGCGTATATTTTTTTTTTGCTTATTTTTTTGTATGTTCACGCATAACTTTTAAACGGAGAAAGATAAAAGAATCTTGTTTTTGGTAAATGATACGTCTTTCTTCCAGTTGGGTCCAGTTTGAAGGATAAGAAATTCAAGTAACAGTAAAGGACTTTTATCCTTAAAATTATAAAATTTCCGACTTTCACCCGGATTTTTCAGCATAACTGCTCGACGGGTGTACGGATTTTGATTGTAGTGGTTTCAAAGTAAGGACAACATATTGATCTAAAATGTTTTGGAACAGAATTGTAATCCTTCCAAGGAGTCTGTAGATACTAACAGTTCAATATGATACATTGGTGTCGAGAAATTGAGTTTAAATAATTTTTCGCACGAAAAGTACCCATAAGTTGGCACTGTTCAAGGATTTGATGAAAATACCGAGTCCTTTTGAGGCAAATGATTAAAATTATCAGTATCCTTAAATTTCTGCATAAACGGTACATTTTATTCAATCATTTCTACCGGAAATAACCAATAAATTACTTCTAAATGGGCATAAATACAATTCAACAATAGTTAGAGGGAACATTTCAGGATGCTTTTCTCTTCCGAAGTCATCCTTTGCTTACCGATGAGGTTAGTAAAGGATCCTTCTTACATCCTTAGATGTAAACGTTACATATAGGATTTATAAAATTCCCCGAAGAAATAATAATCACTGAGTGATTTCAAATTATGGAGTTGATTTGTTACTTTCCAGTTAATATTATACATTATAACATATGCCCAGAAATCTAAAATTAGTAAGGACTGGCGAGAATTGCAACCTAAAAAGAGCTACTTTTCCTTGTATAACTGATCATAACTTTACATATGGAAATGAAAATGCATAGCCGATTTTTCATTGAACTATAGGGTATAATTTCATGTAAATTAGGTGCCATAGTTAACTGAAAACGAAGGCGATGGGTTTCGAATAAAAGTGAACGAATGATACGGTTAAGAAGGATCTTTTTAAGTAAATTTCTTGAGATTAATTCCGGAGCAAACTTTATGTTTACATATATAAATAGATATGTCGATATATACCTATATACTCGTATATATATATATATATATATATATATATATATATATATATATATATATATATATATACATATATATATATATATATATATATATATATATATATATATATATATATATATATATATATATATATACATATATATATATACATATATATATATATATATATATATATATATATATATATATATATATATATATATATATATGTATATATATATATATATATATATATATATATATATATATACATATATAGATAGATATATGTATATATATACATATATATATATATATATATATATATATATATATATATATATATATATAATGTATACAGTGTATACACACACACACGCACATATATATATATATATATATATATATATATATGTATATATATATATAGATATATATGTTTATATATATATATATGCATATATATATATATATATATATATATATATATATATATATATATATATATGTATACATATATATACATATTTATATATATATATATATATATATATATATATATATATATATATATATATATATATATATATATATACATATATATATGCATATATATACATATTTATATATATATATATACATATATATATATATATATATATATATATATATATATATATATATATATATATATATATATATATATATATATATATACATATATGTATATATATATATATATATATATATATATATATATATATATATATATATATATATATATATATATATATATATATATATATATATTTATTTATTTATACGTTTTGCATTGCAGTAAAAAATTATATTTTAATATACGAGTACATGATGCAAAGTATTCAAGAAACTGAGTTTTGAAAGGTTTGAAATGAAAAAATTTGCCACTAAAAAGAGTGAAATAAAAAACTTTTAGAAAAAAAAAAATAAAACCGGCTTCAAAATGCCCTAAAAAGGATGAAATAAATTTTATGGAAGCGGTGCCAAATCAATTTCCCCATTTCAACATAAATACTTCCAACATCTTCACCATCACAAAAAAATGGGGAAAATATTATATGGCACCGCTTCCATAAAATTTATTTCATCCTTTTTAGGGCATTTTCAAGTCGGTTTTCTTTTTTTTTAATACAAATGATCGGATATTTATTTCGTTATAAAGGAGGCGGTATGTCTTTTATAGTGGAAAATATAATCAGGCAAATGACTATCACGACCACGCTTACAGGACCATATTCTTTTCATTAAACTTTCCATTACCAAATCGCTAAGTGGCTGCCCTATGTCCTCGATAGCCTCACGAATTACATCTTTGAGGTCTTGAATCGACGCTGGGCTGTTGGCGTAGACCTTCTCTTTTACGTGGCTTCAAAGGAAGAAGTCACAAGGTGTTAAATCACAAGATCTGTTGAAAATAGCACTTCTCATTGGAAAATCATATATCATGGGAATGTTTAGGAGTTGATATCCGTATTCTCTTCGTATTGAGAAAAATTCAAATAATTAAGTGAATGGATGCATAAATAAAATTTATATGTAAGCTCTAAAGATTATTACAACTACGATTAATAGTATAGCTAGGACAAGACTAGAAGCATCGAATAAATGAGAAATCCTTCTACTATAGAGAAATAACACCCATGCATAGTATAATTATCTATCGCTAAAAGGGTCAAATGTTTCCTATCCATCCTAAAAATATCTACGAATCCTATATGCGTATATACGCAGACAAATCTAGAGCTCTAATCTATTGATTGAAAATATGGGGGGATTTCTAGTTTATACGGGAGACTGGCAACCAGTCACCTATATTCTGTTCCTGGAATCTCACCTACATAGCCAAGACACTTTATCAGAAAACAGATGTATATTTACCTAAGACCCGTACCTTCTTATCCCTGGCACCCACCTATACCAATCTTATACACATATTGACAAACCTAAGGCCCACACCTACACTAATCTGATACGTACACTCATACCCTAGACACACACCTTCGCCGCAACCATCCATGACATCTACACCTGCTCCAGACTCACACCTTCTTATCTCAGGCACCTGCTTATACCACCATAATACAAGCACCCACACATCCAAGACACATACCCTAGCCCACATTCGATATTTGTATGGAAAATTTGATTTAGAACTGGTATTCTCTAGCTACTTGCAAGCCTGTTACTATGGGGCAGCTGATTTTCTCACCATTCTAAGGAGACGAGGATTGCGAAAAAAAGAGCTAAAGGACTCCTCGTTGGATAGCAAATCAAAAAAAAAATAACAATTTCCGAGTAGAAATAAAAAACTTAAATCATAAGTATCGGACGGACAGACTAACACAAACACTTCCGATTTGATACAGATGGTCGGACAAGCGTGAGAGTTTAGTGCTAATTGTAGACGGACAAACAGAAGGATGTGCTAAAACTATATTTGAAAGGACGAACGAGCGTAGGTAAAACGTTTAGACCAGTCCGGGTATAGTAATTGTCGACGCAAATCTTTCGCGTGGTGCACACCCACTTCTTTTCTAGATAAATCAATGAGCGTCGTGGTCCTACAAATATGTGTATTTGGGTTTTCAAGAAGATCCAACGCGTCCTGCGTTTTTGTTTTCTGGTGGATTTGTTGGTTGAGCGTGGCTATCCTTCAGCGCAACGATGGAATCTTCCAAGCATTTCAGTTGACTCAGTATCTTGTACGGATTGCAGTGGCAAATTATGTGCTGTCCGAATGCAGTAAAGTAAGGAGAGATGCCAGTGAGAGAATGATAAGAAATCTTCCTGGGTTGGGTGTACATAGAAACAGACCGCAGCTAAAAGGGTACAATTAAGCCATTCCGATGCACCAACTTAATGAGAGTATACTAGCATCAGTTGGTATTCGACAGTGTACTGCTCGAGCGGACTCTTAAACTGCTGAGATCGGAACTGAACTCTGTTGTCCATGGAACACTCGACTGTCTAAAAATTTCACGATAGGTGTCTGGCACGATGATAGTCTTAACGTGTCTCAGAGATGACCGAGGGTATAAACCGAGTAAATCTGTATACAGATGCTGGTATACGCAATCCACAAAGTTGAGTTGTCTCAATGGACGTCAAAAAGGCTGATTTGGAGCTTGCTTTTGTAAGTTTCAGGGGTAGCTACACACTCCTTGACCTAGAAGGATATTTCAGGCAAGATGAAGTATTTCTTAAGATACTGAAGCATCCAATCGTAGCCGCCGTGAGCACTAAGAAGTTGGTCGTTTACATGGAGGATCAGAGTGCAAGTCATCTCCTCGGGCACCCAAGGCTTTCAAGACTCTTCTACCTGTAACAAGTCACCAGTTCCATATTCATTTCATCGACACACACACAGATATCCAACACCTTCAAATCAGGCAACTTGTGTTTGTTGGGTCACGATGGTTTGCCTTAACTCCTAGTTGTTGTCTGGATTGAAATGCAGACTATCAAAATCTAGCTCGATAGAATCACATCGATCTGCAGCAGTACAAAAGACCATCGGGCACGATGTTTTTGGGTCCTTTGTGGTGTTTGGCAGAAAATTTAAAACCTTGTAGCTTAAGAGCTAATCAGGCCAGGCATCTAGATAGATTGGCTTGGTTCTTAAACCATTCTAGAGAGCGTAATCGGTGATGATATCAAACGGATGGCTTTCTTCGTACGATCGGGGTTTCTTGACTGCTATCATCACTGATAGACATTCCTGCTTGGACATGGTGCAATTCCTTTGGGCCACGTTCAGCTTACTTGACGGGAAGGCAATAGGAGCTTTTCCCTCGTCTTTGGTTCGCTCCACAAGCACAGCATCAACTCCATCTTGACTTACATCACAATGGTTGGAGAAGGGCCGGCACAGAAGTAATTTCATGGATATGGGTGGTATTGACGCCTGATTCTAGGAATAAGTGAGTAACCAAACCAAATTGCAGGACAAAATAGACCCTAAGGTACACGTTCTGGGTCAGCAAGAGAACGATGTAAAATTTGACGTTTTTCGTATGACCACAAACGTAAAGTGTGTTGTCAATGCGCAGTTAGCTCCACCATCAAAAATCAATAGAAGAATGGCGTCTAGCTCAAAAGAAGGAGGCTAGGATAAAAGAAGGAAGGATTAGACACTTGATAGGCGTGGAACAACTGATTAGGGATTCAAGATGGTGCTGACAAAAGGAACAAAGAAAGCCGCAAAGAAACTCTTTCGAAAAATGCAAGAAAATAAAGTTGGCTCAGACGCCCAACAAGAAAAAAGACCTGATGCGAAGCAGGAGAAAAAGAAACTCAGATCAAGGCCCCGGCAACAGGCGCTGCTCATAAAACCCCAAATAGTTGATCCTACGCAGAGGTGCTGTGGGTTATCAGGGGAAACGTAAGGTCCGAAGATACCAACACTGCCATTAAAGTAGTACGACCAATGCGGTTAGGCCACATACTGGTTCACTTTGGAGCAGAAGTAGAAGAGGCCATCAAAAGGGAGTTCCCTTGCGTGGGCCGGATCAAAGCGAGGTTGATTCTTAAAAATCATAGAGAATAACGCATGGCCATCGTTGACTTGACCAAAAAGGACGCCGAACAATTTCTGAATAAGGGGAAAATAAGAATAGTGTGGGTTGTTTGTAGGATATGGCAAGGGGCAGTGCCACTTCAATGTTTCAAACGCCTTGGCTATGGTCGCACCATACAAGTATGCAAAGGACCCAATAGAAGTTCTCTATGTAACAAATGCGGTGAAATGCAATATACAAGAAAAGAGTGTATGAAGGACGCACACTGTATTCTCTTTAAGGATGCTGATCCATGACGTGATCTTGGAAACGTTTTGAGATCAGGAAATGCCAGGTTTTCCAGGAAGCCCTAGCCAAGGCAAATCCAGAACTTTGATGACCCACATCCTGCAGCTAAGCCTACACCGTAGTTCAACCGTAGTTCAACATGAAAGCCAACTTTTTGCTACTGAGTAAGCAACGTTACGATAAAAGATCGGCATTATAGTCTCCTAATTAAACTAGTACTGCCGCCATCTGGGTCCGATATAGTCGTTTCCAAGTGGCCAGCTGTAGGTTTGGATGGTTTTGTGTGGATTCAGTACTCAAGAAACACTTTCTATGGTGTGTTCCTAACGCCGAACAAATCGTTATCATCTTTCCCAGCCAAGCTTAACGTTTCGGAGGGCGCTGTTTCGAATGCAGGTGGAAAGATGCTTGTTGGGGGAGATTTTAACGCTGAAACTATCGAATGGGCATGCCTCAAACAGAGCCGCGGGGCAAACGGATCCTAGAAATGCTGGCCAAGACGGCGCTTGTTGTACTAAACACCTAAAGTATGCCGACTCTCTAACGTATTGGCTGCAAAGACACCATACTCGACGTGACATTCCCCTCGGAGTCCTTAGCATGGAAGATACACAATTTGAGAATATCAGAAGACTACTTAGCCAGCGAGCAGCAATGCATTCTGCTTGAGATCAGTGATGTTGTCTCCTGATATGCATGCTCTCGGCTTTTAACAATTGGATCAAAGATCGGAAGGATGGATATCGAGAGCTTCATCGAGGTGCTTCCAGCAGGACCCCCCCTGGAGGGTGATTCACTGGGGATGGAAGAACTGGTAGCTCAAGACGTGGTGAACACAACTCTGAACATCATCATGACTACTTGCAACCCGGCACGGCAAACCCCCATTGTATTGGTGGTCAGCTGAAATCGCTGAAAAGCGAAAGAAGTGTCATAAGCTTCGGCGTGAGTCTCAAGGGGCACGGGACCATGACGAGGCATGCAACCGGGTACCAACATATAAGTCGGCCTGAAAATGTCTTCGTAAACTGGTTAACAATAGCGAGGCTCTTTGCTGGAAAGATCTAGCGGACTATATGAACAAGGATCTGTAGGGCCTTGGCTACAAGCTAGTTATGCGGAAGCTTGGTGCCCTACGGAAACCTTGCGTACATGATGCGGAAAAGATGAACGAGATATGCGGGTACTGTTTTCCACCCATCCCGTCCATTTTGACGCTGTTCACGGTGTAACAGCAGTTGAGTGTCCACTCTTCACAAAGCCGGAAATGGAAGATTCAGTCCTTTACTTAGGATGACCAGTATTGGAGATATACGAATCGAATGAAAGCCAGCGTACCTGGGGCTACTAATCGACACGAAGATGAAGTTCTCTGAGCATATCAGGGCCACGGCTGAGAAGGCTGCTTCGGGAATATTGGCTCTGCGTCAACTTATGGCCAACATAGGGGGATCCAGCCCATCAAGAAGACGCCTCTTGATGAATGCTGTTGGGTCATTGCTACTGTATGGAGCAGAAATATGGGGCGAGGCACTCAGTAAGGAGGTATACCGAAAACGCTTAGCACAGGTACAGAGAGAGCTAGCGCTGAGGATTGCATCTTCGTATACGATGGTCTCTGATTCGGCAGTGAGAGTTATTGCAAGCGTGATACCTGTTACCCTCCTTGCTAGAGAGTGCCGCGCTATTTACCTGCGCCGAAACGAAGATGAGAGGAGATGGTTATCCGCGTGGAGAGACAGCGCTAACTCAACGATTGGCATCAGTCTTGGGTGAATTGCACGAAGGGAAGGTGGACGGCGCGCCTCATCCCGGATGTGAGACTGTGGCTAAATTGAAAGCATTTTGAGACTGACTTTTAACTGACTCAGTTTTTGAGCGTTTTTAGTCTTAACTGCACATTATTGATAAGTCATGGTCTCCCGATTGTCGGCTTTGCCCAGATGAGGAAGACAATGCCTACCAAACATTTTTTGTGTGCATAAAATGGAAGAGATGATGAAGAGACCTCTATAGGGAAACAAGAGAGTTCACCCTGGATAACAAAGTCCTGGTGATGCTCGAATCGGTTGACAAATGGAACCAGGTGGCTCATTATGTCTGGGCAGTTCTAAAATATAAAAGTGACTCACAGCAGCTTGGGCGTTGGGGCTTGGAGAGCGCTTGTCTGGCACTACGTCTTCCCCTCTCTCCTCTCGCTAGAAGGCGGATCTCCCTAGCTTAAAGGCGCCTCACGGCGTAACTTAACGAGACTTGGCCCTAAGATGTGTGTCAAACGGTCCCAGGCTAGGTTTTCATGTGGACAGGGAAGGTTTTAGTGTGTAGCCCAGTCACCTTCTTGCGAGTATGGGAGCTCGAAACTCTGTGCATAAATGGCATTCACCTCACAAACACAAAAAAGCATACCCTTGATAGCGTGTTTCGAACCAAAAGCTACGCTGATATCAGAGCGCTAAGGTTTCACCAGGGTGAGGTGTTGATGAACTACCTTTGACACAAGGCAGCTAATACTTGCTTGCGTGTCGATTAACGTGACAGCGATTCCGCACAACACTTGATTGCTTCGTAGGGTCTAGTATCAGTTTTAGCAACCTCCGAGATGTTACTCATGGACACGGTTTGACGGCAGGTGCGCACTCTCTTACGGGAACTCATCCAATGATGAGCTACCCAGTTGGTTGCAACCGAACGTAATATGGCTTAATTGCACGAGCCAGCATCTGGGCTCTCCAGATGGTTTGAGAGGTGGTCGTTTCAATATCGTCTCTAGATAGGCCTCCGGGAGGAGGGAACCTCCGCCGTCATTTGTGTCATTTCAATGCAATGTTGTCAGCCGTCCTGTTGTCAGGGCTTTTCTATCAGCCTGGTAATAGTCTGAGGTGCATTATACAGGTCTAAGGCCAAGGTATAGGAGTCGTTTAAGTACTGTGAAAGTAGCATTACCTTACGACCCTACGTTGAATGGACATTGACAGAAAGCATCTTTTAAGTCGAAACCTATAATAAAGTTTGCTTTGGGTAGCCTTCCTAAAATTCCATTGATGAGTTGACAAGGGTACGCATTGACCTTCCGAATATCCAAACAAAGGCGAACCTTACCAAGTCCGACTACCAAGGTTACTGGTTCAACGCCAATAATATGTGAGACTCGAGGAGTGTAATCAAGGCCTTGTGTAGCGTAAGATGGAAAAGTTGCAATGGAAGCTTCCAAGCATTGTTGTCAGTTGTGAGTTAACTTTTGTCTGTCCGGCTCTGAAGTAACTTCATGGATATGCGTGGTGTTTAGACGTGAATCTAGGAATAAGTCAGTGGACAAACCAAATCGCAGGACAAAACCGACCCCGAGGTACACGTTCTGGGTCAGTGAAGGGATGATGTAAAATTTAACGTTTTTCATTTGACCCACAAATATTTGCATGCATGTCAATTAACGTGGCAGCAATTTTGCACAACATTTTGATTAGCGCGTAAGGTCCAGTATCATTTTTGGTAACCTCCGAGATGTTACTCATGGACAGGGTTCAACGGCAGCTGTGCACTCTATTACGGAAACTCCTCCAATGATGAGTTGCCCATTTGGTTCTGTGCCATCGAAAGGTGACTTCTTCGGGTGCTAGCTACCCGGTGTTCTTGCAACCGACTGTAATGTGGCCTTATTGCCCGAATCAGCCACTGTCTGGGCTCTCCGTATGGTTCAAGAGGTGATCATTTCAACATTGGTATCATTTCAATTGTGATGCTGTCAGGTGTGGTGTTGTCAGGTCTTTGTCCATCAGCCTGGTAATAGTCTTTTACACAGGCCAAAAGCCATAGTGATGAACAGGTATGAAGGTCGTTCAGGCACTGTGAAAGTGGCTTTACCTTATGACCTCACATCGAGTGGAATTTGCCAAAAAGCATCCTTCAAGTCAAGCCTTGTAACATAGTTTGCCTGAAATTCCGTCGGTGAGTGGAGGAGGGTACGCATTGACCTACCAAACATCCAAACAAAGACTCACCTTACCGGATCTTACCACGAAGTTTTCTGGGGAGGACCAGGCATTTTGCCATTCCTCTATAATCCACAACTCTAGCATCGTATCCACCTCCGCGTACGTTAGCTTTTCTATGACGGGTGAGTATCTCTGTTTTATTGGCTGACTATCTCCAACATCAATGACATGTGAGGCCAGAGTAGTATGGTCAAGGCCTTGTGTAGCGTAAGATGAAAAAGTAGCAACGGATGCTTCCTGGCTTTGTTGTTGATTGTGAGTTAACTTATGTCTCTCCGGCACAGAAGTAACTTCATGGATATGCGTGTTATTGAGACGTGAATCTGGGAATAAGTTAGTGGCCAAAACAAATCGCAGGACGAATTCAACCCCGAGGTACACGTTCTGGGTCAGTGAGGGGACGATGTGAAATTTGCCGTTTTTTCGACCAACAAACGTAACGGGTGTTGTCACCCTTGATAGCGTGTTTTGAACGATCAGCTATGCTGATATCAGAGCATCAAGGTTTTATCAGGGTTGGGTGTTCTTGAAGTATCTTGGAGGCAAGGCAGCTAATACTTGCACGCGTATCGATTAGCGTGACAGCAATTTCGTACAACACTTGATTGCTGCGTAAGGTCTAGTATCATTTTCAGCAACCTCTGAGATGTTCCTCATGGACAGGGTTTGACGGCAGGTGCGCACTCTCTTACGGTCACTCCTCTAACGACGAGTTGCTGTGCCATCGAGAGATGACCTCTTCGGGCGCCAGCTATCTGGTATTCCTGCAACCAAATGTAAAACGGCTTTATTGAACGGGTCAGCAGCTATCTGGGCTCTCCGGATGGTTCGAGAGGTGGTCACGTCAACATCGTCCTTAAATAGGCCTCCAAGAGAGGGGGAGCCTCCACCATCGTTAGTGTTATTTCAATTGTGATGTCGTCAGGTGTGGTGTTGTCAGGGCTGGCATTCGTGTTACGCTGGCATCCGATGGCTGGGCTTTCGAGTACCACTAGGGTGGTTGGGTACCTACTGTGGCTACAGAAAACTCAATCGGCTTCTTAAAAGTCTCTTCCACATCAGGTGACGGGACTTCGTGGGACACTTCCGATACTCCCCGCCGAGCAAAAAGTCTCACCGCCATATAGTGTTGCGATGGAAAACTTTCGTCTTTACCTTTAGGTAGGCTCACCGATTGCATTAATGATGACGTGCTCTGGGCATCAGTGGTTGAGAAATGGTGTCTTAGCTTAGGCGACAAGTTGTGTTTCAGTATCCGCAACAGCTGTACTTACGTTAGGGGGACTATGAACCTGTCATTCAGATGTAATATATCTGCTCTAGACCCATGAAGCGATTCTCCTGAGCATTGTCATTGTGACTGAACCTTGTTCAGAATTCTTTTATCAACATCGTTGGTCAGGAACTCTTCGGGCAGCACCACTTTTTGTTGACACGAGCGGGATGATGACAGAGTGGTGTGGATGCGGCAACAGGCCTCACAGTAATAAAAGTACGTTGTCAGATAGCACAACATGGTCACGAGCCAACATTTGGTCAATCAATGTCTCCAGCTGAGAAATAAAGACCTCAACTGCCAATGTGTCTGGTTCCCCACTCAAATGATAGCTATAGCCCTGTGCTATGCTGGGGATTTGGCTTGGCTTTATTCGATGTGGATAATACTGAGTTCTGCGTGGCCCAAGACGAGCCACAGGAGCTAAAGTTGGTAGTTGGACTTAACTGAGCCTTGGTTCATATTCTGGGGCCAAGGAGTGCATGGATGGTCCTCGCTGGCTCAGTCTGCTGACCGACGGGAAACTTTCAAGGGTGGGGATCCAAGCCCCACTGTGGAGGTTTTCAGGGACTGGATTGGGAAGCAGCCTCCCACATACGCTCCATGGCATCCATCCAGTGGCCAGGCTGTGCATAAATGCGTGTATATCTTGCAAGATCGCATCCATGGATATTGTAGGCCGCTGTCCTCCAGTGGGTGGAATCGCTCAAGCCCCCTCCGTAGTTTCAAAATCCACTTAAAGGCGGTAATGATTGGTCCCGATTGCTTAAGCCATTTGGTACCGCTTCCTGTGCAGCAGGTGTTCGGTCGCTGGTCGATTGAACGGTATTTTGTATGTGCTCAATATAAAGTCGAAAATCTCTTGTGGCCTCAAGGTGAAGTTGCAAGCAGTTCTGATGAAATCAATGTCCACTCCGGTGTGCCATCATCCAATGTCTGTTGGCATATGACGCACAGCGCCGTCGGTCCAGCATTAGAGTGAGGACGACGCTTGTTTGGTGTGTGTCTCGTCAGAAATGACTACATATAAAAAATGTGAACTATTAGAGTGGCCATTAGTGGTGAACTATTCAGAACCTCTCAAGAAAATACAAATATTTATCATAAAATTCGGTCTTCCCCCTTTCAACCCTGCACAGGCAGGGACACCAACAGATCAGCTTTCCTACGTGTAAGCAGGGACTACTTTCTTGTAGTACGGTGAATATCCGAGCTCTGAATTCGTCTCGTGATCAGTTGCGATAGATAAGAAAAGTATGTTTACCAAGGGTTGATTCTGATCCGCCAGCAGCGCGTGCCTTGTCATAGATAGTCATGTAGTACCCAGGCTGCCAACCATGTGAAATCAAAGTTCATACGATTTAAGAAAACCAGGCATGCTTGGTTCAGGGTGCTAATCAGAAGTCACCGCAAAAGACAACGAGTAATAATTTTCGAGCACAATTAGGGACTCTCATATCACTTGCCCTCACTAGTCATACAATGATGGTAAGCCACCAATTTATGATTCAAAAGCAAGTTCAAATGATATTGATGTCCAAAGACAAAAAAAAATTCGAAAGTTGTTGGAGATGCGGGGGCACTATTACTGCAATAAGCTTAAGTCGTTACCTACTTGCCAAAATTTAGACACCTAGCCAGGTTCTCTGGAGACGGTGGTCTGTCCCGTTGCTCACGAATGTTGATATACCCAGGTTTTTTGGGTCGATACACCCAGGTTTTTTCGGCCCTACGTTGAGCGCAATTTTCAGTGCTTAGAAGGATGGAAAATGTCCGTTCACGAGTGCAGTGGTCAAAGTCAAAAGTGCTCAATTCAGTTTGAATCGATATAAATTTTCAAAGAATATAAAGCAAATTTCAAATATTAAGAAATATTAAAACCCAATGGCTATCTAAATTTGTATTTTCCATTATCAATTAAAAATATCAAATGAAAAAACTATATCAAATTTAGATTAAAGCTATTGCATATTTTATGAGACAACTGGAAAAGGTGGAAAACCAATCAACACTTTTCAAAAATTATTTACGATTTCAACACAAAAGAGAACTATTATCGTATACCTAATATGTTTTAACCTAATTTTAATCAAATTCAATCAAAAACTTAACTAAAACAATGTTGGCACAATATTTCTAACATAAGCGTTTTTTTTTGTGGTAGGGAGGTGAATGCTATTTATGCACAGAGTGTGGGACTCCCATGCGCGACTGGACTACCCACTAAACACCTCCCCTGCCAACCTGAGAAACCAGCCTAGAACCGTGTGACACTTTACTTCGGGCCTGGTCTCATTTTGTTACGCCATGGGGTGCCTTCAAGCTGGGGAGTCCCCTTCCTAGCGAGAGGGAAGAGGGGAAGAGGAAATGCCAGAAGAGCGATCCCCCAGCCCCAGCGCCCCCAGCTGTTGTAAATCCCTTTTATATTTTAGGACTGCCCGAGCATCATGTGGCACCTGGTTCCATTTGTCAACCGTTTCGAGCATCACCGCGACTATATTATCCAGGGTGAGCCCTCTTGTCTCCCTGTAGAGTTCCCTTCACAGCCTGGCCCATTTTGTACACACAAAAAATGTGTGACAGGCATTGTCCTCCTCTCTTGGGCAAAACTGACAATTGGGGGACCGTGACTTACCAATCTTGTGCAGGCAAGACTGAAAACACCCATGCCCGCTCAAAAGCTGGTTCAGATAGAAGTCAGTCCCACCATGCCTTCGATTGAGCCACGGTCTCACATCCGGGGTGAAGCGCGCAGTCCACCTTCCCTTCGTGCAATTGACCCAAGACTGCTGCCAATCATCAAGTGAGCGCTGTCTCTCCTCGCAGACAACTATCTCCCTCGAATCCTCGTTTCGGCGCAGGTAAATAGCGTGGCGCTCTCTGGTAAGGAGGGCGATAGGTATCATGTCTGCAATAACTCTCACCGCCGAGTCAGAGACTGTTGGATACGAAGATGCAATTCTCAGTGCTCCTCTTCTCTGTACCTGTGCCAAACGTTTTCGGTATACCTTCTTGCCCCATACCTCTGCTCCATACAGTAGCACTGACCCTACAGCACTCATCAAGAGGCGTCTTTTTGATGGGCTGGGTCCCCCTACGCTGGCCATAAGTCGACTCAAAGCCAATATTCCCGAAGCAGCCTTCTTAGCCGCTGACCTGATTTGCTCAGAGAAACTCATCTTTGAGTCGATCAGTAGCCCCACGTACTTCACCGCTGGCTTTGATTCGATTCGTAAGTCGCCAATACTGATCATCCTTACTCAAGGGATTCTCTTTTTTGTCACGATAACCACTTCAGTTTTCTCCAGTGTTAAAAAGAGCCCGCGAGCAGTCATCCAGTCCATCAATCGGAGCATTAGTATACCTAGCCTAAGTTGCGCTTGTTCAACGGTGCGTCCAGCGCATAGCCAACCAAGCGCGACTCATCTGGCATCTCAAGTCTCAGTAGCCCATTGTAAGACACGTTCCATTGTAAGACACGTTCCATAGGTCCGGACCAAGGATAGATCCCTGGGTAACACCCGATGTAATTTTCATCCTTCGTTGGCCCTGTGTCGTAGATTAGGCTTCGGTCCTTTAGGTAGTTCCTCAAAAGCCGCATTAGATATTCTGGAACTTGAGAAGAGTTTTCCATCGTTTCCAGAATATCCACCCATCTAGTGGAGTTGAAGGCATTCCTGACGTCAAGTGTCACCAACAGGACGATCCGTCGAACATAAGCGTTAAACCTTATCTCTAAACCTAATATGATAAACATAACATATACCTATCCGAAATATTGAAATCTATTCCTTAAATTTTTAATATAAATAAACAACAACACTATATAGAGCAAGAATGAGCTGAAACTCAAAACAATACAACGGAAAACACAAAAACAAAAAAAAGTTAACACGAATAATTTAGACGTTGTCATTCAGCCACCAATACCTAGATTGCTCCTTAGCAGCTGGACCCGCCTCAACAAATCTAGCAAATGAGTATCTCCATTGGAATTGTTGGTCTCGTGAATTCAAAATCGGTGGATGTCTTATCTTCTTCTCGGTGGCCCGACAATATATGTGATATAAGATTGGGACACCGTCAGAATCAAAAACATATCGATTCATATCATAATACATAAATGCTTTGTCAGGAATGAGGCCAGTAGTGAAACAAATCTCAATCTACCGTTTTTAAGAGTGAAGCGACTGTGAAATCTAGGGGTCTCCGCTTACAGTTACAGTTCTTGCGATATGATTCCGAAGAAGTCTCAATATGATGATATTGACGCTTGTGACTGTAGCAGTTTAATAAAATTTTCTATTTATAGTGCTTCTAACTCATCTCAGGCTTTTTGTATGAACCAATACATGCATGAAGACATTAATGTTTCCATAGTATTAGCACTCTGGATGTACCAGATCTGACATCCATATGTCAAAACAGTTTTAAGCAGGATCTTTTAACTGATAACTTTGACCTTCTGATCAATGTATCTGGAATTAAAGTATCGTCGAAGGGTCATGACTATTTTTGTGTTTTACTAAGCATGATTTTGATATGTTCAGTATAGTACAGATACTGATAGAGAGGAACGCCAGGGTATCGAATACAGGATTTATAGGGAACCCCTTCTGAACTGCCGTCACCAGTCATAATGTGAAATTGCCCCGCACTTCTGCGCATTGATTTTCATTCGCCAATTGTCAGTGTATAGCTGCATATCATTGAACATATTTTGAAGATTGCTCTGAACTATTGTAGCTTTTCGGTCTACCGTATAGATGATCAGATCATCAGCAAACGCTACCAATGATCAAAGCCGTTCAATTTCTTTCAAATGAGTATTGAGAAGTGGAGAGGCGTAGGAACTGTTCCCAGCTATAGACCATTCAAGACCTTGGAGCCGAGCATTATCATCAGATTTTCGTTAGTCAAAACAAATGATTTCCAGTACAACGTATTGCACCTCATGGCGATAAGGTATCTGGGAAGTCTGTCCTGAAGGAGTTTAAAAATCAGTCCATCTAACAACATCATATCGAAGGCTTTCTCTGTGTCAATGAGGCACGCTCCAACACATTCTTTATTGTTTAGTTTCCAGCAGATGTCTGAGATTACTTTCGTTATCACGTTTATGGTCGAATGCCTGGCAGGAAAACCAAATTATCAATGCGGCATCAGCTCCTTTTTCTCAATGTGGGCGTTTATTGCTTTGTTCAGTATCACTTCAAACACCTTGCCGATGCTACGCCGCAAGCTGATTGGGCGATAGCTTTAAGGGCATGAACATTATTTTTCTTTCTTCAAAATTGGAAATACCTTAGCCTTTTCCCACTCATTTGGGAAATATGAATTGCTCAACATGTTGTTGAACAATATGCAATAAATCCTAGTAACAAGCTCAGGCAAATGTCGGAGAACAATTTTTGGAATACTGATTTATTATTGTTTATCCTGCCAAGTATGAAACATAAATGTTCATAGCTGACAAAATAACCAATGAGATTCAAGCTCGGTAAGAGGTCAGATGTTAATGTTTCATTGAAACGAAGATTCGATTCACCGTTCAGGCTTGATCTGAAGTCGGAAACTTTTGCTTCAATGACCTCTGAATATATTTGATTCCCTCTCTCAAGGTTTGGTTGATGAACCAACTGAAGATGGATTCCAATTAGGATGAATTCCTGTTACCATTTCTATCCGGAGTCGAGCTATTAATTTCGATACCCGCTCTATCGAGAAGATTTATCTCATCACTAGGAACTTAAAGATTCGATACCTTCACCTGACTTTTCTTGCGGAATAAGCTATTCACTTTCATGAAAATGCCATCTGGGTCCTGTGGACTGATATCCGTTAATTTTTCCACCCATTGGTTGCTGACCTCACTCCTGAAGTATGAACAGATTAAGTACTGGAGATTCTTCAGGTGTACTTTCAATAAAGCTAACGGGGGATGGTTGTAGTCCAAAAATCGCCGATAAATATTGTTGAGGCATCTAAGAATAAAACTTTTCAAATTTAACCTTGCAATGTTTGGTGTTTCATATCCTTCCATATTGTTTGGATGTTTAATCTTGGGAACTACTTTCTAAATCGTTTTCAATGTCGTAGTTAGTTAGATTTCTGTCATTGAGACTCATTGCGCAAGCGTTGCCATCATCAGAAGGGGGACATTGCTTCTGGTAATTCTGAATAAACTTCTTTTGAAATTTTCCCCAATCTGTTGTTTTAAACCGATGGTTTTTATTTTGGACTGGAATAAAGAAGACTTCATCCCTTTGATGAGTGATTTTCATTACGATTGCGTTATGGTTGCTATCGTAAGGAACCAACTGCGATTTTCGTTGCGGACTATTAAAGCTGAATTCAAGTCTAGCGTCTGCAATGCAGAGGTCAAAATATAAATTTGTCCCAGGGTATGCTGGGAACTCTGACTCATATAGACTGCACCTATATTCAATTTGGTTGGCGTTCAACTACGATTTCAAGAATACACCTCTTGGATTATTGTTGGCGTCCAACTATGTTACATGCTTGGCATTCAGGTCACTGGCAAGAATATAATGACTATATAGTCTGTTCAGTTCGAGTATTTCAAACAAGGAATTGAGCTCCTCCTTGAACTTGAGCAAATTTCGACCAGTTGCATAGGCAGAGATAACGAAGAGGTTATCCCCACCTGGCAGTGAAATCTCGATAACGGACACTTCAAGAGATTCAAAGTTTCGGAATTCGACTTTTTCAATATTTTGGAAAAAAAGGGTCTTCTAGTGCCACCTCCCCCATCACCGTTTACTCTATCGTTTCCAACGAATTCAAAATCTTTGAATGTCATAGAGTGCGATGAATTGAGGTGGGTTTCAGTGGGTAGCACGATGTCAGGATTGTGCTTAACAATGAATTCAAGGAGATAGTTGCGTCGATGTATACTGACAATGGAGTTGACATTGATCAAGATGAAACTGGATTGACAAACTATTTTGAAGCATGGTGACCTAAACGTTTAAAAACAAAATTGATTTTTTGATCTTGCTTATTTATTCTTTCTGAAAAAGATTCAAGCGTTTACTAATTTTTGAGATGCAGATCAATATTGCCACTTACATTATTTATATTAT
>OZ017738.1:263360951-263483451 GCA_963969285.1 Odontomyia ornata | reverse complement strand
CTTCCTTCAAAGTAACTAATTTTTATCATAAGTTCCCACTAACAAATTTTATTTTTCATACTAACAAAACATTCATTCACGTTTCCCTACTAACAAGTTCCATTTCCATGCCCATCAAGAAAAATGCATAATTGAAGGTGCTAATTTGATGAATGGGAAATCAACAGAAGGTGGCTCCGTTGGTAGTGTCGTGGATTCTCGACGGGGGTACGCTGGGACCCTGAGTGCAAGTTCGCCGAGCGCAGGAAAACACTCTTTTTAGAATATCGGCAAAAGCAATTGTTTCCGTATATATATATATATATATATATATATATATATATATATATATATATATATATATATATATATAGATATATATATATATATATATATATATATATATATATATATATATATATATATAAGTGGGAACTTATGATAAAAATTAGTTACTTTGAAGGAAGAAATTAGGTTTTGTTAGGGAACAAATTTTATTTTTCATACTAACAAAACATTCATTCACGTTTCCCTACTAACAAGTTCCATTTCCATGCCCATCAAGAAAAACGCATAATTGAAGGTGCTAATTTGATGAATGGGAAATCAACAGAAGGTGGCTCCGTTGGTAGTGTCGTGGATTCTCGACGGGGGTACGCTGGGACCCTGAGTGCAAGTTCGCCGAGCGCAGGCAAACACTCTTTTTAGAATATCGGCAAAAGCAATTGTTTCCGTATATATATATATATATATATATATATATATATATATATATATATATATATATATATATATATATATATATCTATATATATATATATATATATCTATATATATATATATATATATATATATATATATATATATATATATATATATGATGATTTGCATCTGACCAAGCGCTATCATGGTTATACAACGCGTCATGTATGCAAAATGGAAATTGTTGCGGTTGTCGATATGCAAAAAGATGTGTGGGTAGCGGAATCGAAGTGTAATGATTTCGATTACGTTACACAGATGCGGCAGCGGTAATTAGGAATGAAATGATTGCGGAATTGGATTTTCTGGGTGTGAAATGCTGGAACAAAAAGGCAGTCGGTATTTGACTTAGGGAAAAAACCAGAGGGATTGCTTTTGGTGGTGCATTAGTTTTTAATTCGTAGAGGAAAGAACTCGTTATTTGATCTTGAAAGGAAGAGGGAGTTTTCGCGTTTTTTTGTGAAGGTGATTTGCGAAATAGATGGTTCGGCATGTGGTTTTGAAGAAAAAGGGAGTTTTTGCCTTTTTTTTCAAAGTGATTTTGGGAATTCACAATTTGAGGAAGAAGATATCATTAGAGATTTTAAGGAGGAAAAAAAGGAAAAGTTTGTGTGGTGGTGACGAAGATAAAGTTTGGTTGAAGTGACTGATTAATGACCCAAAGTGATTAGCGGGCATGAAGGTGAACAAAATACTTAGAAACGAAGTCCAATTCATTGCGGTGGAAGTGATTTCGTGCAGCATATGGTTTGCGATTCGACTGGATCTAGTAAATAATAGATGAATCCGTATAAAATTAATAAGATCTGGTTGTGTCCCTTCGCGGAGTGGCATCTATTCGGAAATATTCTGAGCGTTTAATAATCAAAACAATTCGTGATCAAACATCCCCTTACAATAGACAAAAGTAATAAAAGAGCTAAATAAATTTATTAATTTTTCAATGTTTGAGTAGTTGCTCAGTTCCCCTTCTGTTGCAGAGCGTTCCGCAGCCGTAAAAAAAGGGTGAATAGTTTTGAATTCTGTTTTTCTTCATTTTTCTCATTATATGACGACGTAAATCCATTAATTAATTGTTTTCCTTGTGTAAATTTTTGAAGTAGTATATAATTGAAAGTAAATTTTCATTTATTACTAACATTTTTTTTCGATACAATTTAAAATTTGTTAAGAGAAGGAAATGGACTTATTGATTTGAATTTTTTTGTATATTATTTTTATCTGATAAATTGGTGCCTTGTGAACAAATTGAAAAAATATATAAGAGTGCTAAGGTAATTTTTTTTTGTGCTAGGAAGGTGAATGCTATTCATGCACAGAATGTGAGACTCTCATGCGCGACTCAAATACCCACTAAACACCTCCCCTACCAACCTGAAAACTCAGCCTGGAACCGTTTGACACATTACTTTGGACCTGGTCTCGTTTTGTTACGCCGTGAGGCGCCTTCATGCTTGGGGATCCCTTTCCTAGCGGGAGAGGAGAGGGGTAGAGGAAATGCCAGAAGAGCGATCCCCCAGCCCCAGCGCCCCCGGCTGCTGTGAGTCCCTTTTATATTTTAGGACTGCCCGAGAATCATGTGCCATCTGGTTCCATTTATCAACTGTTTCGATCATCACCGTGACTATATTATCTAGGGTGAGCTCCCCCGTCTTCCAGTAGAGTTCAGTTTGCAGCGTGACACATTTTGTACACGCAAAAATGTGTGACCGGCATTATCCTCCTCTCCTGGGCAAAACCGACAATCGGGGGACCGTGGCTTATCGATCTTGTGCAGGTAAGACTGAAAACACCCATGCCCGCTCAAAAGCTGGGTCAGATAGAAGTCATTCTCACCATGCCTTCGATTGAGCCACGGTCTCACATCCGGGATGAGGTACGCAGTCCACCTTCTCTTCGTGCAATTCACCCAAGACTGCTGCCAATCGTCAAGCGACCGCTGTCTCTCCCCGCGTACAACCATCTCCCTCTCATCCTCGTTTCGGCGCAGGTAAATAGCGTGGCGCTATCTCGCAAGGATGTTGACAGGTATCATGTCTGCAATAACTCTCACCGCCGAGTCAGAGACTGTTGGATACGAAGATGCAATTCTCGGTGCTCCTCTTCTCTGTACCTGTGCCAAACGTTTTCGGTATACCTCCTTGCTGAGAGCGTCACCCCGTACCTCTGCTCCGTACAGTAGCACTGACCCTACAGCACTCATCAAGAGGCGTCTTTTTGATGGGCTGGGTCCCCTTACTTTGGCCATAAGTCGACTCAGGGCCGATATTCCCCAAGCAGCCTTCTCAGACGTTGCCGTGATTTGCTAAGAAAAACTCATCTTTGAGTCGATCCGTAGCCCCACGTACTTCACCGCTGGCTTTGATTCGATTCATAAGTCGCCAATACTGATCATCCTTACTCAAGGGATTCAATTTTTTGTCAAGATGACCACTTTGGTTTTCTCCAGTGCTAAACTGAGCCCACGAGTAGTCATCCAGTCCCTCACTCGGCGCATGAGCATACCTAGCCTAAGTTGCGCTGGTTCAACGGTGCGTCCAGTGACCAGAGCCACAACATCATCCGCATAGCCAACCAAGCGCGACTCATCTGGCATCTCAAGCCTCAGAAGCCCGTCGTAAGACACGTTCCACAGGTCCGGACCAAGGATAGATCCCTGGGCAACACCCGATGTAACTTCCATCCTTCGTTGGCCCTGTGCCGTGTCGTAGAGCAGGCTTCGGTCCTTTAAGTAGTTCCTCAAAAGCCACATTGGATATTCTGGAACTAGAAAAGAGTTTTCCCGCGTATTCAGAATATCCACCCATCTAGTGGAGTTGAAGGCATTCCTGACGTCGAGTGTCACCAACAGGACGATCCGTCGCTTGGTGCGACTATATGCCTCTGCCTTTTGGACCGTGTTCACCAACTCTACAATCGCATCAATGGAAGAACGTTCCATCGTACCGGGAAAACCCCGTCCCGTAGGCAAGCGTTGAATGTGCTGAGCACCAAGTGAGAACAATGGTGATAGACGAGCCGCAACACCTCAGTCGGAACACCATCACGGGGCTTGCCGCAGTTGCATTGGCACCCACCGTGCTGAAATGTATGCTTATCAGTCCTCACTGATTATGCTAGCAGTCATGCTAGGGTTGTGTGGATGTTGGTTGGAGTCCACCGAATTTGGAGCCGTTGGCTATATCTCCCTGCACGGAATAGTTGGACTTAGATCCAACACTTTGAATTAACCAAAACTTTGGTCCTTCCATCATCTTTCTGGTGGTAGCTTTGGGATTTGTCCGTATTGTTTCCTAACGGTCTCATAGTCGGCCCTTTGAGGTGACAATTAGAGCAGAGTCCGGATTCAAAGTCCATTGTTATAGCAGGCACTGTTTTGTTTTGTCTGCTTTGTGTTATGACTACATTTTAATCTTAATCCCACTTAATTAGCTTTTCTTACCCTTTTTTCTCCCATTAGATAATTTTGAGATATGAATCGTATTAATTTACACTTTCTCTTCACTTCTTTGCTTGCCTAGGAATTTTAGATTAATAAAAGTTTCCATTTTGGTAATGTTTTCTATTTAAAGTTTTGTACTAGGTTTGTTTAATTATGTTATTGGGCTTTAATTAGTATTTTCGTTTAGATTAGTTATATTTAATTAGAGTTTTGATAAGTTATTGGGAATTTAGAATAGTTCATTTATGATTGGTTTTAGTTTTGATTAAGTTTTAGTAAGTTTGAATTTTGGTAATTGAGTTTAGTTTAGGTTATTGAGTTTGGATCTCAGGTTAGTTCGCAATTAGTTTTAAGTAAAAGTTTTTTTGTAAACTTATTGAGCTTTAGCTAGATTAAGAATTTTAGGTTAATTTATACTTTTGTTTTAAGGATTTTCACATTTAAAAATTTTATATATTTATTTACTTGTCTGTTTGTCTGTCTGGTATTTAATTTCTAATTTATTTTTCTAAATGTTCTTACCCGCCAATGCATAAGTGGAGGGTCAATTTTGATGTTTTTTCTGCTGTTCTAGATGTTGAGCGGTTCCTTTCTTGAGTTACCACCTTGGCAAGAAATTACAACATTCACTTGGAGGAATTGGCATCTAGTCTACATATTCTTCTGAAAGGACCAGCAAAGGGATGGTACGGGTTGTTTAGGCAGCTCAACCCCATCCTCACATGGTTGGATTTGGAAGCTGCGTTGAAAAAGCGTTATGGATCTCATTGGACCGACGTAGATGTGCGGCAAGCAATCGATGCGCGTTTCCAGAGGCCGGATAAATCTTTCCGTGAGTTTCATGTCTCCATAATGGAGATGGTTTTGCGTCTTAAAAATCGGTTATCTGATTTTGACATGCAGGCCATACTATTGCGGAACATGGACGAACGAAAGAGGAATCATTTGGCAGGATTGGAGCTCGCATCGGTAACAGAGTAAGTTCGTCACTGCACTAGAGTTGAAGTTGCGTGGTATCCCTCTGGTACATCTGTGGTTGACCATCGCAGTAGGTACCCTCCCAACATTGGCGCTGTTGATATGTTGGAGAATGGCTGGTGTGCTCCTTAAGCAAGATCTGCGGCAGGATATCATGCACGCCTTCAGAGTCACCTCTTTTTCTTTCAGGAACATCATCACCCGATAAATAACCAGATACCAGACCAGTGCGCACCTACAAGTTTTTCCTTCACCGGATATGTCCGTTTTACCTCCATTATCTAGCGATGCAACCACTCCAAGTAGTTTTCTGGATCTCTCCGTAAGTAATGGAAAGTCGGGCGATGATCGTGAGTCACCCGCTCGTTTTAGAGCACGACCTTTTCGAGATCGCTTTCGGAGATCCTGGAGATATTTCCATGCCAGGCGTCTCTTGAAGCGTGCCTACGTGAAGTTGGAACTTCTGGCGACAAAAGGCTCTACGCAAATTGACGGGCTTGCTTGATAGCGGAGCTAGTGTCAGTATCCTCGGAGCCGGAGCCTTGGACCTGCTGTTGGACTAGGGTTTACATATGCATACCATGCATGCTTATGTTCAGACTGCATCAGGGCACAAGGACCCAGTTCTGGGAGACATCGGCACGTTGGTGCGATTCAACAACAATACCAAATTGATGAGATTCCTGGTTGTTCCTTCCTTGACGCACGCAGTGTATCTTAGAATTGACATCTGGGATCTCTTCAAAATAGCACCGATCCAGGTCAACGCTATCAAAGCTGACTCAGAGCCTCAGAGCCCTGAATTCCATCTGCTCTCCCAAAAAGATCAGCAACGACTGGACTTCGTCAAAAAACAGTTTCCGTCGTGTAATGAGAAAGGCTTGGGTAGGACCAGTCTCGTGTCTCATCATATTGACACTGGTTCTGCTCGACCCATTAAGCAGTGGCATTATGCTGTCTCGCCTGTTATACAGAAACTGTTGTATGACAAACTCGATTGTAATAGATGAAAGTCAGAGTTCGTGGAGTCCTCCTTTGACCCTCGTCAGAAAATCCAGAGATGCGTTTATGTCTTGACGCTCGACGCCGCAACGAGGTGACCATTAAAGATGCCTATCCATTGCCGCTGATTGAAGGTCTGTTGGCACGGTTGCAGAGTACCAGGTTCATTACCATTTTGGGCCTGAAGGATGCCTTTTGGCAAATACCGTTGGATGAGGCAAGTAATTAAAAAACGACCTTTGCTGTCCCTGGCAGGCCTTTGTACCATTTTAAGGTCATGTCATTTGGTTAATGTAATGCTCCTCAAACGATGTGTTGGTTGATGTATAAAGTAATACCACATGAGCTGCAGGACAAGGTATTTGTTTACCTCGTTGACCTGCTTGTTAGGAGTTCAACATATGATGAGCACTTGGTGCTCCTGAGTACCGTTGTAAAAACGCTCAGGGACGCCAATTTGACCATCAATGTTGAAAAGAGGAAGTTCGTCAAGAAGGAAAGCAAATATTTTGGCTTTGTAGTAAGTGATGGTATCCTCCGCACCGGCCCGGAGAAGGTTTCAGTATAGTCTTTTATCCTGAACCCTGAACGGATAAAGACATGAGATGGTTCATGGGCATGGCCGGATGGTACAGACGTTTTATACCAAATGTGCCTCGATTACAGCCCCTCTAACGGATTTGCTGAAGAGCAAACGCGCCTTCAAGTGGTCTGCATCTGCCAATAGTACCTTCAATAAAGTGAAGCAATTGTTGATTTCTACTCCAGTGCAGGCCAACCCTGACTTTACGAAGTACTTTTATATCCAGAAGGACGATGAGGGTGGAGAGCATCCAATCGCATATATTTCTATGAAACTCAATGCATTGCAGTTCTCCATAGAATTTGATCCAATAGGAGTGCATTTTCATTCCCAATCTATCTTTAGATTCCATAATGCTTGAAGAAATATTTTGGCTTTTACCACTAGGCTCATAACTCCTAATGGGCCGAAGAAATGCGCAATGTCAGAGAACACTGTTCTTTTGGTGACTTTGCCGTCACTGGGCTGGATTATTTTTACGCAGAGGTTGTTTTCTCGGGAAGCCAGATTATGCCCAACGTCTTCACATGGCAGCTGTTTATGCCGTTTATGTTGAATTGAACTGCTTGGTCCTCTTTGAGAATGCCCTGAAGTAGCTGACTATGATTTGCGCACCACTTGCGCAATTTGAACCCTCCTGATTGAAAAAATTCCTTCAGCTGCCTTTGTACTGCGAGGGCTTCCGTTAGACTGTTAGCTCACGTCATGATGTCATCGATGTAAATATTATTCCTTATCGTTTGCGAACCCAATGGGGCTGACGTTTCAGCTTGCGCTGCTATTTGTCTGAGGCATTTCATGGCTAAGTATGGAGCCGTTGTAATGCCGTATGTCACCGTAGCTAGTTGCTAACACTTAACTGGTTCATGTAAATGGTCTACCCAAAATATTTATTGAAATTTCTTATCTTCTTCCTTCACTCTTATTTGGTGGTACATTTTCTCGATGTCTGCCATAAATACAAACATCGGAAGCCGGAAGCGTAACAGAATGTTAAATACATCGTCTTGGAGAAAAGCCCAGTGTGCAGAACTTCGTTCAAGGAGATATTCGTAGACGTTTTTGCTGAAGCATCAAATACCACTCGCAGTTTAGTTGTGGTACTATCGACCACTTTCATGCATCCCAACCAACGGTATTCCTTCACGAAGTCGGTGTACTATTGTTTCAGTGATTTGTTCTTGTTCAATTTGCATTCCAAAGCCAGAAAACGTTTATATGCTGTCTCTTCAGAGTTACCCAATAACTAAGGGTCTTTCATGACAGGTAATTTTACAACAAATCGTCCATCTTGTCCTCGCCTGGTATCAGCAGTGAAATGTTCTTCTAAACCTTTTGAGGCTTCTTTTCTCTAGCTTTGTGATGAATCCAAATGGGCCGCAAAAATCAACTCCTATGGTTCGGAATGGCTTATGAGGTTTGACTCTTCTCTCAAGCAAAGTACCCATCATCTGGGATAAAAGTTTTGGCTTTTCTTTGCTGCAGTGAGTACATGATGGTGTTCCAGCTGAAGTCTTGCAACTTGTCTGTCACCATTGATTGACCTAACTTGCTGCTCAGCACATTAGACGCTCGCTTTTCGGTACGATAGAAGGTAGGCAGGTTCAGCAAAAAGAAAATCCTGGATCACCGTATGCATACCGCCCGCCGTGCATGTAAGACACGTTTGGGAACATACTAGATTAACTCATCGAGGGAAGACCCACTGACGTGACATATTTCCTAGGTAGTACAGCTTTAAAGTAGGGCCTCTACCATTGTTTCAATTGAGTGGTCCAAAAAGCAGAGGCACAGGGCCAATACCTAGAGACAGACTGTCCTCTTCATGACATTTGATGTTACAAATAGCTGCAGCTCCTTTAGATAGGTAGACATTCTGGATACACTGGAAAACACGGCTTCCGAGAGACTACCTCAAGGGACTTAAGCCTACTTTACGAGACAACAGAAGACGAACGAAGGATGGAAGTTATATCGGATGTTGCTCAGGAGTCTATCCTTGATCCCAACTTACGAAGCATGTCTTACGATAGGCTATTGAGACTAAAGATGCTAAATGTACCACGCAAGATCAGCTATGTGGACGATTTGTGGCTCTAGTTACTGAACGCACCGTTACACAAGAACAAATTAGGCTAGTTCTACTAATGCGTCGAGTGAGAGATGAGATGACTGCGCGTGAGTTCAGTGTAACACTGGAGAAAACCAAACTGGTCATCTTGACAAGAAAAAAAATCCCTAGGACAAAGATGATCAGTATGAGAGACACACTAACCGAACTGGTACCACCGGTGAAGTACTTGGAGCTACTAATCGACTCAAAGATGAGTTTCTCTGAGCAAATCAGGACAATGGCTGAGAAGGCTGCTTTGGGCTTATCAGCTCTGAATTGACTTATGGCTAACGTAAGGGGACTCTACCTCTAAAGGAGATGGCTTTTGATGGGCGCCATGAGGTCATTGCTCTTTTTAAGAACAAAAACATGGAGCGACTCTCTAAGCAAGGATTTGTACCGAAAACGCTTGGCAAGGGTACAGAGAAAAGGACCAATGAGGATTGCATATTCATACCAGAGGTCTCTATTTCAGTGGTGAGAACTATTGCAGACGTGATACCTATTGCCCTCCTTGGTAGGGGTTGCCACGCATGACGACACGAGGGAGATAGTCACCTGTGAGGAGAGTCAGTGCTAACTCAACGGTTGATAGGAGTCTTGGGTGAGTGGCACCAAGAGAAGGTGGACGGTTTGCCTCATTCCAGATGTGAGATCGTGATTCGATTGAAGGCATGGTGGGAATGATTTCTACCAGAAGCTTTTAAGCAGGCACTGGTGTTTTCAGTCTTACCTGCACAAAATTGGTAAGGCACGATTTCTTGTATCTGATTTTTTCCAGAAGAGAAAGACAATGCTTCCTACATATATTTTACGTACAAGAAACGGGATAAGCTGTGACAAGATCTCAACAGAGAAACAGAAGAGCTGACCCTGGATAGTGTAATCGCATTGACATTTGGATCGGTTGAAATTCGAATATCATACTATTATTAACAAAGTTGAATGAATTTTGACTTCTCAGGCATTTTTTGTTGTTGTACTCATTAACACCTATCACCATAATTATTTTCAGATTTTTCACATCACAGGTTCCCAATCGCGAAGGGGGACACATTTTTCGTGTATTTCTCCTCCCTGTGCGCCCCTTGAAACAAAAAGTGTCAAATTAAGACCTGTTTTGAAAAGTTCTTCTCAAGACCTTTCATTTGATATGGCTACCTCTGATGAATTTTTTTTCAGGGTCCTCTCCCTTCTTTGGGTAGACCCCCCCTTAAATACCATATAAAGTCTTTTTGTAGTTGAACTTTAAAGAGAGCACCACTTTACAGCTGCATATAAAATTTGATGTTTTTAGCTTATGTTAAGTAGTTTGCGAGAAAAAGTGCTGTCACACACGGACGGACGGACGGACGTGTAGGACGCTATCGGAGCCATCCGAAAGAGTGATCGATATCCGCGCGACGTTAGATAAGCTTCAATGTAGAGCAAATTTGTCGTATAGATTTACATTAAGTTGATGTGAAAAGGGTTAAATGATCCAATTAAAAAAAAAAAGTTCAGCTAATACAAGTACTTGCAAGAGAAATTTACCTTGAATATAACTTGCAGATACAAAAACATATTGAGTTTGCATAAGTACAAAAATTAAAAATTAACTCCCTCACCTCTGAGCATGGTGGTCGCCATCACCGGTGTGTATCTAAGTGTGATGGCCTGAGGAGAATTAGTGCACACGTCAACACCACCTTCTTCTAACATTTTTCTTCTCTAATAATTTTTCAGAAAAATTATTATACAAAATATGCAACTCATTTATATGTAGCTGCAAACAATTCCATAAAAAGTAATTTAAAAAGCTATCGGAGCCATCCGAAAGAGTGATCGATATCCGCGCGACGTTACGTAGGCTTCAATGTAAAGCAAATTTGTCGTATAGATTTACATTAAGTTGATGTGAAAAGGGTGAAATGATCCAATTAAAAAAAAAAAAAAAAAAAAGTTCAGCTAATACAAGTACTTACAAGAGAAATTTACCTTGAATATAATTTTAGAAAAATTAAAAATTATCTCCCTCACCTCTGAGCATGGTGGTCGCCATCACCGCTGTGTATCTAAGAGTGATGGCCTGAGGAGAATTAGTGCACACGTCGAAACCACCTTCTTCTAACATTTTTCTTCTCTAATAATTTTTCAGAAAAATTATTATTCAAAATATGCAACTCATTTATATGTAGCTGCAAACAATTCCATAAAAAGTAATTTTAGCAGGGTTTTGTAAAATTATTTTCTCCTTCTTCGTAGCACCACAGCCCCTCTCGAGCCTTCACTTCCTGCAAATCGCGCCTCCAACTGTCTCGGTCCATTGACCGCGTCCTCCAATTCCAAAATCCGAGCAGCAATGAACTGTCTTCGTCGACCGAGTCAGACCAGTGTTTCCTCGGTTTCCCCACTGGTCTCTGCCCTTCAGGTCTCCCAACAAATACCTTTTTGGGTATCCGTTGTTCGTCCCTACGATTCATGTGGCCAGCCCATTGTAGCTTCCGCAGTCTTATAATCGTTGAGACCTCCGGTTCGTCAAAAATTTCATACAATTCATGGTTGTATCGATTTATTTTACAAAATCCTAAAAAACAACAACAACAAAATTTATACGTGATGAATTAATCTTCATTCCTTTGGAAGTTGGTTAAAAGGAAATGAAGTGTTCTTTTAAGTACGTTCATAATTTACAGAGACCAGGGTCCAAAGAAAGATTTGGGTAACTAAAATTAGTGCGTTTGAAATATAGTTTTAGTGATCTGGAAGTGCAGATGGAGGCCAGTTTAAGAGCTCAGATTCAGGTACACAAATGATGAGGCCCGCAACCTTTTCAACCCTTGGAGCCATCTAGTGTACTTCGAGTCATTAAGTCTAATTTTTAAGTTAATTATTTTGTTGATTTGATACCCACAGGCAAATCATCCTTCTCCTTAAAAAGCCATCGAGGTCTTGCTCACTTAAAAAAGTAAGTTCATGTTAAAATGTAAGGAATTAAACTGCAATAAAAAGGTTCATATAAAATTAGAAACATGAAAACGACTTTCTCATTCGTCAAGTCCAGTATCAGACTAACGAAGTGGATATTGGGCTATTCCTAAACCGTTGTACATAGATACGTGTGTGTGTATGTGTACTTTCTGCCTATGTGTGAGTGAGTTTACCTAGCCTCCATCAGTCCTGTAAACTGCTAATATTTAGTATATTTCAAATAGCCTCTCTGGCCAAAACTCCTCCCAGGATGGCGGGTTTGAATTATGATGTGGGAACTAATTTTGCTTATAAACTCGTTTAGGACCTACACAGCTACCTTGCAACTACTAAATCAAAAACTAAAATTAATTCGAAATATAAGAAAGGAAGAGAGAGACAGCATATGCAGAAAAAAAGAGCCAGGGGAAACAATAAGGCGACCTACTCGTGGGGGTAAAATGCGTTATCTGGCGATGCGAAACTACAGGATGAAAAAGGGTTGCTATTTTAATTTCAGTGAGATACTTAATTTAGTACGCAGAAATAAAAATGCATGATCCTAGCACTATGATTCCAAGCTTCTTATTACCCTACCCTTCACCCCAGAAGTAGGATAAGAAAAGAAAGAGCGAAACATACACGATATATCAATACTCGCGAACTTATCTTCTAGATACTTGTTGTTACCGAAGAATATTTGTGAAAGTCTTTTGCGTTTTCCATAAGTTTTGACATGTATTCAATCCTTTTACTCGTACATATTTTTTCGCCGGTTACCTATTATACCTTTCACGAATAATAATTGTCAATACCTCATATGTTATATATGTCTAAATCCAAGCATTTCCCTCTCATTGCCCAAAAAACTACTACTCTATATAGGGCTCCAGGTCCTTGGCATGCCACACATCCGCATCTTTTTCATCAGGATGTCTGAGTCAGTACATGTTCAAAAATACCATTTTTAGGGTTTTGTAAAATAATTTTACAAAACCCTCCTAGTTTCGCGACCTGCCTGTCCGTCCGTCCGTGTGTCACAGCACTTTTCCTCGCAAAATACTCAAGCTAGAAACATCAAATTTTGTATGCAGCTGTAAAGTGGTACTATCTTCAAAGTTCAAAAACGAAAAAATTTATAAGGTATTTAAGGGGGGTCTCCCCATATATGGGAGTGGCCCCCGAAAAAAAAATTTCATCAGAGGTAGCCGATATGGGTATCAAATGAAAGGTCTTGATGAGAACTTTTCAAGCCAGGTCTTTATTTGATACTTTTTGCTTCGAGGGATGCGCAGGGAGGGGAAATACAAGAAAAATTTGTGTCCCCCCACTCGCGAAAAATTTGAAAAAAAAAATATGGTGGTAGGTGTTTATGAATAAAACAACAGCAAATACCTTAGAAGTCGAAATTCACTCAACTTTGTTAATAAAAGTATGATATTCGAATTTCACATTTTCCCCAATAAAATCGCATCGGTACCCTTAAACTGAACGAAATTTGCGTAGTCCTACTAAGGGTACTTAAACTTTACAAGTTTGATGTAAATTGAATGATATACTCGGAAGTTATAGCCGTTTGAAATTTCTCCAATTACAACAACAATAACATATGATTTTGGTATTTTATGGACTTTCCATCCAATCAGTCACTACAGTTTTGACTTGATCTTCTCAAAATTTTCGAGAATTCATGATTTGAGTGATTTTTGTCGGTTCGCAACAAAATGGCGACCGTTGAAATAGAAAAAAAATGGATTTTCCTTTGAACGTGCACATCTCTTTGACATATTTCTTGACGTTATTCATTGCTGGTAACTGCATTTCTGAAAAGTTGGGTACAAAACCCTTCTGACATGAGCGAAGGTCTGTTTACCCAACTTGTTTCAATTACAAAATGTCCAACATATTCCGCGGAATATCTGATTGAATAAAATTCATCTGATTGAATAAAATTCATCCGATTGAATAAAATTCCATCTCTAGACATGATTGTTCTCTTGAAATTTTACAGGTCTTTTCCGAAGATTGTATCGGGCAACAACAACTTGGAAATATGGTAGGAACCATAAACGCCTAGTGAACAATAAAAAAAATTTCAGCGGCTAGGCAAAGTTTGAATTTCGAAAGCTTCTTAAAGATACAATATATATTGGATTTTTACGAAACCAAAAATCAAGGTAGACGTTTATGATATCTTGTACTAAAACGGCACCTATGGACGCTGCAAATTTTAGTAGTAGTGAGCTTTGCGATGCAGTCAACAAATTACATTTTAATAAACATACATGCTACAATGTATTCAAGATACTGAATTTCAATAGAGTTGAAATAGAAAAGATTTGTCACTAATAAGGGTATAATAAAAAAACTCTGTAGATATTACAGTTGAATATGGTACATTGATGTCGAGAAATTAAATTCTAATAATCTTCCGTACGAAATATACCTATTTCTTTGTGTCTCTTCAATGATTGGATGGAGACACCGAAGCATTTGATCATGAACGATAAACATGATCAGTATCCATAACTTTCACCATAAACGGGATATTCTATTTTAGTCAATTATTTCTGCCGGCAATTACCAATACATTAATTCTAAATGTAGCATAAATACAATTTGACATGATCTAGAGTGTTTGATTGGAGAAAATTTCATGGTTGCTTTTCTCCTCCGCTTTCATACTGGTGAATTTGCCACTAAAGAGGGTGTAATGAAAAACTTTTAGAAGAAAAAGGAAAATCGGCTTCAAAATACCCTGAAAAGGATGAAATAAATTTTATTAAAGCGGTGTCAAACCAATTTTCCCGTTTTGACATAAACTTCCAACATTTGCACCATTACAAAAGAAACAGGGTGAAACTGATGTGGTACCACTTCCACAAAATTTATTTTATCGTATTTCAGGTATTTTGACGTCCGTTTTCTTGTTTTTCAAAAAAATTTTGTTTGTCTTATTTTACAAAACACATTATAAAAGAGATTATTCAAATAATCTTAAACACTAAAATGCCAAAAAGATACTTCTTGTTTCACTTAAATTTGTGTTGATCATTGTAATTTTTCGTAGCTTGCTATGCTGTTTTGAGCAGGTCTGGTAGTAACACAACAGCTTTGTTCTGTTCGAAAGCAAGCTTTTTAATTATGATGGAAGTGTTCCCTCAAGACTTATGCTGGCCCGGAAAGCAAGTTTTTCTTTGCTCACCATAAAAAAACCCCTTTTCTATGATGCACTGCCGTCATAATTTTAGCGAGATAATTAAAAGTCTTTGATCCATCAGTATTTTTTTCTCCATCGGAAACACCATAAATGTCCAACTTTGAAGCTCATTTCTTTAAAATAGTAGCATCATGAAGGAGGTAAATGCAAGGTTTTTCAGCCTGCAAAAACATGTTAGAATTTATGTAGAAACGTAGGACAGCTTGTGTGAATGACAAATAAATCTCCATCAAAGGATCATTACAAGCCATATTTAATCTTTTATGTCGTGGTTGACACTCCTCATTTAAAAAAAACTAGGGATTTCAGGCAACAAACAGTTTCAGATCCCTTTTAAATGCAATTTACAATGATAACCGTCAAACAGAAATTTGCTTCCGGATTTTTCTGTATTCAGCGTTGCAAAATGAATTGAACTCATCCAGGAATCCTTTTATTTTAGTGCTTGGTTCAAAATAATAGAACAAATCACACATGAAAATCTTCCATGTCAAAATCAGTGACAGCCCCAAATAATGTCATGGCTATACAGGCTGTATCATGAATAAAATGGCGCGGGCAAAACTCTAAAATTGTCTAAATTTGGTTTCCCAACATTTACATTATTGTTGGTCACAGAGAATCCTTTGCGATTTTCACAAATAATTTAATATTTATTCAAGCAAACATCAATTTTGGTAAACATGGCATCTATGGTACCGGTGCTAGATTTTTTAGTGAGAAACATGTCAAGAAATTTTGTAGTGACATGTGATCTAGTTACATCGAAAATCCAAACAGTAAGTGACTTCATTTTTTCCGTAGCAATAAAATCTCTGTTGCCAAAGAGAAAAACTTCCTTTCATCCTAGTTACGAAACCGGTATTGTGAAATAGAGTTCAGGAGCCTAACGTTAGTACTTAATAATATAAATATGTATTTAGTTCCTAATTAATAGAATTCATTGTTCTTATTCAATTGAAACCTTGCCATGTAATCAATTGTTAATCTAGTAAGTCAAATACCATGTTGTATTAACATGCAATTTATTGTTGGAAGATTTAAATTTAAGTAGGCTCTTTTCATGTTTAAAAATGAAACGAAATTGAATAAACACTCTTCCGCCTGTCGTTCTTAGTGTGATTAGTCATGTGTTTTTATTAAAAAATAAAATCGTGATTTATTTGAAGAGGTTAGTATTGTTTTTTGGGGTTTCGGGCTCAATAGTTTTAACTCTTTACATTTGTGGTACATGGAGCCGCATTCAGGCGTCAACAGCATTAACACGGTAAATTTCGTCCGTCAAACCGGATTCCTGAAATCCAGCAGAAGTATGTTATGGAGAAAGAGGCCTTAGCACAGGCCATCCTAGCCAAGTTATATAAAATTGTATGGTGAATTTTAAATAGTCAGCCCCAACCTCGGACAGGCATGGTGGCGTCGTCAAAGATCAGCTGGAATTAATAAAAGGTTATTGGGAATGATTTTCAATAATCACATGACAATTTCTGATCTCATTACCGAGGAGGAGCAAGTATAGCACGCCCACTTTACGAAGAACCTTTTTTTTTGGAAGTGAAAATCGTTTACAAATTTTAAGCCTAAAAAAATGGTGTAGTAATAGTCACAAGGCTCGGGAGACCATTCTTGAAGAAGATCGTGCAACTAAGCTACTCTAAATCTCTACGAGCATGACACAATCAACATTCTTGGACTTCTTGCACGTGACGACACTAGATAAGTGAAATTCAATGTATAGGGTTATCCATTTTACGCTTGTGAAAGTAAAGCTAAAGAAAATACATAAAATATTCAGATCGAAACAAAATTTTTTATTTAGTCTTAAAGATTAAACTTTGACTTTATACGTGAAAAACAATATCATTCAAATGTCTTCCACGGGGCCTCTTGCAGGCCTCAATCCTTTTGAGGTAATTTTCAATGACTTTTCGGCACATTTCTGGCAATATCTCGGCCGTAACTTCACGAATATTGGTCTTCAATTGCTCAAAATTTTGAGGATTGTTCGCGTAAACACGATCTTTCGCATAGCCCCATAAAAAGAAATCTAAAGGTGTTAGGTCATGGTCCGGACGTTATCAAATGGGAGCAAACCAAAAGTGAAGCCACAGAATACGTCCGGCAGAGAAGAAACGATATTAACTGAGAAGAACGAGAAAAAGGAATCAGCAAGGTGTTTGAAGTGATACTCAACAGAGCATTAAACGCCCACATTGAGCAATATGAGTTGATGCCGTATTGCCAATTTGGTTTCATAAAGTCCGTAAAGGACTGCAGCGATGGTCTGCTGCCTCGGCAGAAGCAGGTGTCGGTATCTGCCGAGAATGCCCTCGTCTGGAGACGCGTGAATGCGCTGGCAGGCTAGCATTGCGGTGTCGTGGGGCGGGTTCATTTCCCCAGCACGAGGACCCACTACAAAAATATTTCGCATTCACATATTGGACTGCTGGAAGTCAAGAGGCGACCAAAGTCGCAAAAAAAGTGTAGATAACTACACCGAGGGAATTAGAGCTTGTCATGAGAACAAGGGGAACCTGAAAAGAAAGGCGAACTTGGGGTGACCTCGTCATTACCCGACGAAGTTCATGGCCCACAAATGAAAGAGGGGCAAACGGGTGATGGTGGAGCCCCTTCGTACCCACGCAACCGGAATAAATCCATAGATATCTTGTTGAAGTGGCCAGGTATTCCTCTTCTGAGTGGAAAACTCATACAACTTGAATTGTATGAACTTTCATATCAGAAGGGGAGTACCCCGGTGACCAATTTATGCCATAGAATTATACAATTTGATTGCATAACTCTATGCCATAAAGAGGCACTCTGCTTGGGCCACTCAACCCACGACGTCACCTGAAACAAGAAGGATTATTAAGTACCCGTAGGTTGGCTCATGTTTTGAGGTGGAAGCCTGCCACCGTACCGGGTCCTATACCCCGTTAGAATTTGAGGAAAGGAAAGACCAATTTGCGTTACTTTACACAAACATTATTATTTCAAAAAAAAATTTCAATAAACATCTTTCGACAATAGCAAATTCTTCTTTACGTTACGTTACTATTTCAGTGTTTATCATACTTCAGATACGTAATGGAGTCATTCTCTTGTATAAGATCAATTACCTCTAACGAAAACTACCTCTAAATTTTGGTGAACAAATTTTACATGCAATAATAAAAAAAAAAAAAAAATATATATATATATATATATATATATATATATATATATATATATATATATATATATATATATATTAAAAGGGTAACAAAAAAGACACTTACTCGCAGGGTTCTCCGAGCGCTCGATGACACATGCGGGGGGGGGGGGTCCACTGAAATTATCATTAGTGCTCTCTAATTCAAAATTTATTTAGGTTGTTTTCAAAAAAAACTACAAAAAAAGAAAAAAACAATATCCTCCTTTCTCTCGGACCCGCCGGGTTAGTATCAAATCCACTTCAAAACCCGTAACTCAACTCTCAGCCCCTTATCGTTTATTCGGATCAGATGAACAAAGCCGATGACCATCGAATAAATTGTTCCACTATTAATTACCGCTGTTGTAGCGGAAGGATGTAGTTTTGACAGTTCCGTTCCATAGAACCTGGCGGTCAGCGTTTGACGATCGCACTGCGATTCGTATAAGCATTACTGAAATTGGGGAACAAATTCCGTATACCAGCCATGGGATTCGGTTCCCCGCGGTGTCATCATTTTTCAAAACTTCCCTAAAGGTATTGCGAATTTCCCGCAAACATTGAGCAGGCGGGGAAGGGAAACGTTTGACTTTAAGTTAAGATAGATATCAACCGCAGTGGCACACTGTTATATTCACTGTCACAAGAAATCTCGATGACAACGGTCAACACTTGTTTTATTTACAAACATTCGAAATTGAACTCAAATCAGACCGCAATAAAATTTCATATCACTCGGATAGAATTCAAAAAAAGATCTTGCACTTAATATTTTATTCTTAAAACATCTTTTTTTTTCAATCACCAGTCTTGCACTCGGGCCGTTATTCAAAATAATTTCCACGTTGCTTGCCAATATCTCATTCCGCAAAACATTTACAACAAACATTCAAGCACTTCCTTATTTTTTAATTTCATTTACTTTTTATCTTATTTCCCGACGAAGCGTGACATATGGTTGCGTTATATAACGTTTTTCCGCACAGAAATTTACTTTCTCCAACCTTGGTCACTCGGAAACACCCATCCGAAAACGCTTTCAACATTTTTTTATCTCACTCACGATAAGATGCAACCACCCATCCCGTTTAAATTCAAGTTTGCACATTAGATTCACGTTAGTATTTCCGTTACTTATAGTTTGGTAGTGCACTCACGAAGCACGGAAAAAGGGAAATATCATCGATTTTTACTCGAGCCTCGACTCAATTCTGATTTTTCCATTACTCCCTTTTTGACGCGTCGATTCGAACCTAATTTCCGCTAAATAAAATTGAATCTCCCCGTATCGCGCGGACCTCGTGTCACCAGCTCTCATTCCAAAAACTTTCTTTCCATTCGCGTCCGAAGTGACCGCCGTCAAAGTGAATCGCAGACCCCCCTGATCGTGCACATCGACGGTCAAACCCATCCCGCAATCCACTTCTTCCACTCCTCCGTGCACATCTCAGACTCTAAACCTGATCCATCATCTTGCTTTGTTAGTATTGCGGGAACCGGTTCCTTTTCTGTTTTCCCTCTTATCTCTTTTTCTTTTGTTAAGCTACTACATTAGGAATGGCAGCATCAAATAAATTGTAAGTATTAGAGAGAAACAAGAGAAAACAAAGAACATAAATTTTGTTGTACTTATGACACGCACTAGAAAATATCGAACAAACTTTTGGTAATATTGAGAAAATATATAAAACAATGTTCAGAGAACAGGTTTTGTCGTACGAGATCTATCCAATTTCTTTCTTCACGTGAATTCAATTTGAATATGAAGAGGTGTTTGAAGCCATGTTTGTACAATTCGTACTTAATCTTCGTAACTATTGAGAATGAGGAAGATTTATTTCTGGTGTAAGTGCATATTTCTCTTCCTGTAAAACAAAACGATACATAATAAGAAGACTGATTGGGGCATAAAGAAGAGGTGAGCAAAGCCGACTACTTATCAATTTGTATTACAATCGATCAGAAGTATTAGTGAATTAGTATAGTTCACAAATAAGACTTGATGATAATCGAATATGCTCACCTTTCATAAAAGCAAACATGCTTTAAATGTTCAAGCTTCACAACCCGGTATGGTCAGAATGAGTAGGATAAAGTGAACTTGAAACTGAAAGTTCAGATTTATTCATTCTCCGATAGTAAACTTACTTTATTATTTTACGTTAAATCATTAAAATTATAAAAATGCGTTTCTCTTTCAGTTACGCGAAGAAAAGAAATTGATGAAAGATTTGTCTCTATGAACACAATGTAGAAAATTATAAGTATATAATCCTTAACTATATATAGAACTTGTTCTAACTACTTTTAGTGAAAATATTTTGCTGAATTGATGTGAATTGTTTCAATTGATACGAAACTTCTTCTCTATTAGAAGTTACATCGTCCTCAGTGTAAACTTCTTTTTTTTTTTGATTGAAGTTATCATATCTCTGTATCGCCCTTTTCCATTTATTTTGCGGGACTTCTTCGCATCCGTTTGTCCAGTTTTTTCTGGATTTCGCTCAATATGCTTTTGATATCTAAACGGCAACGCCCAGGGTTTTGCAAGATCAGATGGCAATGGTTGTAGTGATTCGTATGGAACCTGTAAATTGCTGCCTCCCATGTACCAATTTTTAAACCTCTGTTCCTTTCTCACCTCGCTCCATGCATCAAATTCAACGTTACGATATATGTCTGGATCAAGCGCTTTTGCTACTTTATACGGAAATGGTGTTATTCCATCCTTTAGCAATTGTTGAGCGCATGAAATGAATTTTTCGGGTAGCAAAGAATCAAGAGTTTTCGTGATTTTCTGATTATCATATTGCGAGGCCTCAATCATATGCATATCGTGATGCAAATCGTCCGCGAATTGTGGAAAGTTCAGATTATGGAAATGGCAAAGAAGATTATTGTATAAAATACAATTTGTTTCTTGTGGTGTGTTCAGATCAAAGTCCTGACCGTCAGCGTAGATAACTTTCTTCGGATATGCTCCAGCATATTGTGTTTTAGATTTTACAAAGTCCAGTGAGTTTCCATGCAGCATTTGTTCCACAACGTACATTACATCGGGTAATTTAAAAACGTTTTTATACAAAATTTCGTAGCATATGCCTTGACAAAATGCCGCGGCTTCATTTTCAGGAATTCAGCAAGGGAATTATGCTTCGCCTGCTTTTCGGAATGTATGGTAGTGGTTGTTTGAACAGGCTCCTCTACTTCATAACTTATTTGACCTGTTTTAAAGTCTTTCCATCCAATGTCACTGTGTATTGTGGATATGGTTGCCTGGTTTCCGTTACTTGGCGGCTACTCCGACGGACATCAAATGCAAAGTTATGCGCAATCTTAGGCGGGACCGAAACCCGACCGACTTCAACAATTGCTCAATTAGCACTCCTCGATTACTACATTTTCGTGCCAGGCATTCGAACATACATGCAATAACGAAAGTAACCTCAGACATCTGTTGGAAACTAAACAACAAAGAATGTGTTGGAGCATGTCTCATTGATATGGAGAAAGCCTTCGATACGGTGTGGTTAGATGGACTAGTTTTCAAACTTCTTCAGGACAGGTTCCCCAGACACCTTGTCGCCATGATGTATAATATGTTATACGGGAAATCATTTGTTGTAACGGATGGAAATCTGACAACAATGCGCGAATTCAAGGTCTTGAATGGTCTACAGCAGGGAACAGTTACTGCGCCCCTGCTTTTCTCAATATTCATTCGCAAGCTATTGAACAGCTTTGATTTTAATGTCTCGCCAACGCGATCATTGGTAGCGTTTGCTGAAGATCTGATCATCTATACGGCAGACCGAAAAGCTACAATAGTTCAGAGCAATCTCCAAAAAATTTTTTATGATGTGCAACTCTACACCGACAATTGGCGAATGAAAATCAATGCGCAGAAGTGCGAAACAATTTTGTTTCGGGCAACGCTGCAGGGGGCCAGTCAAGACCTGAAACGTAATTGGAAGGATTTCCACATTATGGCTGGTGAGGGTAGTTCAGAACGGGTTCCACATAAATCATGTGTTCGATACCTCGGTGTTCATCTCGATCAGTATCTGTACTATACTGAACATGTGAAAATCATGCTCAGTAAAGCACTAAAAGTGGTCATGGCCCTTCGGCGACTCTTTCATTCCAGATAGATTGATCAAAAGGTCAAAGTTATCTGTTACAAGACCCTGGTTAGGCCAGTTTTGACATACGGATGCCAGATCTGGTACAACCAGAGTGCTAGTACTATGGAAAAATTAAGAGTTTTCGAAAGGAAATGTCTTCGTGCATGTACTGGTTTGTACAGGAAGCCTGAGACGGATTGGAAGCACTATATATCGAATAGAAAAATTTATCAAACCGCTCAAGTGACAAGAGTCGATATTTTCATATTGAAACTTCTTCGGAATCATATCGCAAGATCTGTAACTGTGAGTGAAAATCCTTGGATTTCACAGCCGTTCTACCCTACAGACGGGTTTATTTTAACTTGCCTCACTACTGGCTTCGTTCCTCCAGAAGCATTCGTGTATTTAGACATGAATCGATATGTTTTTGATTCTGACGGCGTCCCAATCATATATCACATATTCCGACGGGCCACCGATAAGAAGATAAAATATCCTCCGAATCTGAGTTCACGAGACCAACAATTCTAATGGAGATACTCATTTGCTAGATTCGTTGAGGCTGGTCGAGCTGAGATGGAACAATCTAGGTATTGGTGGCTGAATGACAATGTCTAAATTATTCGTGTTTATTTTCAGTTTTCATGTTTTTCGTTACTTAGTTTTTAAGATTCATCTCATTATTGCTACATCTAGTATTGTTGTTTATTTGTATTATAAATTAGGTATAGGTTTCAATATAAGGTAACGTTATTTTTTTTTTGATTGAACTTATTTAGAATTAGGGTGTAACATATTAGGTACAGGATATAAGTTCATTGTTGTGTTAGTAGTATAAGTAATTTTTGAATAATGCTGGTTGGTTTTTTCTCCTTTTTCCAATTGAATCAAAAAATATCTAATAATCTTAATTAATTTAAGTTTGCAAGTGTATTTTTTTCATTAAATGTGTTTAACCGATAACGTATAAATTTAGAGAGCCATTCGGGCCTTTAAGTTTTTTATAGTTTTATTGTTTGGAATTTGCTTTATGTTCTTTTAAAAATTTATAACGATTGGTATTAAATAAAGCGCTTTTGGCTTTGACTTTGACTGACTTCGAGAAAAAGGAAACAACAACAACAAGCAAGACCAACGAGAAAGCAGTACCAACACAGAAGATTCAAACATATAAAACGAAATCGCAAGATACGAGCAAGAAAATTCATGATGCTGAAAATATCCTGAGCGCAGGAGGAGCCAACGACAGCGCCAATTATTATGCGGTGCTGTCTGCAATGAACGAAGAAAAGGACATCGAGATGGAGAGCAACGATAGCATTGGTAATATTGATAGTAGTAATAATTTCATTAAATATTTAAAATTAAAAAAATAAGCAAAAGGAGGAGAAGATAACCGGTATGTCTGCTGGTTCTCCTGATAAAATTAATAAGGTAAATGAAAAAGTTCCTCCAATAAACGTTTTTGGGCAGCGTGGAGGAGATATGGTTCGGTTATTGGCAGCCAAACATAAAATCGAAAACTTTGAAGATAAGAGAGTGACCGCTGATAAGCTCTCGAACAAAACAAAGACACTAGCTGATTTCAAACTGGCGAAAGATGCTCTTAATAGTGTCCAAGCTCCCCACTTCACATATACGCCAAAGGCGGAAAAAAATCAGATCTTCCTGTTGAAGGGCTTGGACTGTGGGGAAAATACAGTTGATCTCCTTGAAATGTTGCAGGAAGCAGCACCAGCTGTTAAGTTCATCTGTGTGAAAAATTTTGCTACAAGGAGATCAACTGTAGAAGGCAAAATATTACTATTTTATTTGGTCCAAATTTCCAACGACAGCAGTCTGAGTGCCCTCCAACAGGTAAGGTGCTTAAACTTTAGAGTTGTGAGGTGGGAACGCCTCCAAAAAACTGAGGTCAACCAGTGTTACAGGTGTCAAAGATTCGGTCATTCGGCTGCCAATTGTGCAATGCACTATCACTATGTTAAGTGCAAAGATATTCACGCCCCCGGTGAATGCAAATTGGCTCAGATGGAGCCAAAAGAAAAATTGTATTGTGTTAATTGTGGTATATTTGGTCATCCAGCATCATACCGAGGATGCCCTCGGTATCAAAATGCAAGAGCTAAATTTTCCCATAAGCAAACCAAAGTAAATCACAATTTGTTACCTCCCAACTTCATAAAACCCGGGGTATCATATGCACTTGCTGCCAGAGGACCAGCAGACAACAATTTAAATAAAAAAAAAATGTAAGTGGCTATAATGAGCTGCTTTTTAAAATCTACCAGCAACTTAAATCACTTTGAGACAGAATTAATAAGCAACCAAAACATCAATTTCGTTTTTCAAACGTTTAGGCCAACATGCTCCAAAATAGTTTGTCATCCAGTCACATTCCCATGGATAGGATTCATCTCATCTCGATCAACGTCAACTCCATTGTTATTATACATCGGCGTGATTATGTCCTTGAATTCATTGTTAAGCAAAAGCTTGACACTTTGCTTCTCACCAAAACCCACCTCAATTCATGGCACTCCATGACATTCAAGGATTTTGAATTCGTAAGAAACGATAGGTTACAGGTGATGGGGGAGGTGGCACCGGGATATTGGTTCGAAGACCCTATTGTTTCCAAAATATTGAAAAAGTTGGATTCAAAAGCTTTGAATCTCTTGAAGTGTCCGTTATCAAAATTTCACTGCCAGGTGGGGATAACCTCTTCGTTATCTCTGCCTATGCAACTGGTGGAACTGTTTCAGGCTGAAGAAGGAACTCAATTCCTTGTTTGAAATACTCGAATTGAACAGGCTTCATAATTATTATATTCTTGCTGGTGACCTGAACGCCAAGCATACATCATGGCTGAACGCCACCAATAATCCAATAGGTGTATTCCTGAAATCGTGGATAACAGAGAACCAAATTGAATACATGTGCAATCTAAATGGGTCGGAGTTCCCAACATACGTTAGGACAAATTCATATTTGGACCTCGGCATTGCTGACGCAAGACTCGAATTCAACTTTAATAGTCCTCAACGGGAACTGCAGGTGCTTCCTTATGATAGCGACCATAACGCAATCGTAATGGAAATCAATCATCAAAGGGGTGATTTCCTCCTCATTCCAGTTCAACACGAAAATCATCGGTTGAATTTCATAAAAACAGACTGGGGACAGTTTGAAAAGAAGTTTAATCGCGAGTACCAGAAGCAATGCCCCCTTCTGATGGTGGCGACTCTTGCTCAATGGTTCCTAATAACAGGAATCTAACTAACGATGAAATAGATGCCTATTCGTCGAAGTTAGAGAAGCTGACGCTTGAAACGATTGAGAAAGTCGTTCCCAAGATTAAACTTCGAAACAATATGGAAGGGTATGAAACACCAACCATCGCAAGGTTGAAAAGATTGAAAAGCCTTCTTCTCACACGCGTCAACAATATTTATCGACGATTTTTCGACGATAACCATCCCTCGTTGTCTTTGTTGAAAATACATCTGAAGAATGTCCGGAAATTAAAAGGTCAGCAATCAATGGGTGAAAAAATTGAGGGGTATTAGCCCAGAGGACCCAGACAACGTGTTCACGAAAGTGAATAGCATATTCCGCAAGAAGTCTCGAGTGAAGGTACCGAATCTTGAAGGCACTGGTGATGAGATAAATCTTCTCGATAGGGCTGGTATCGAAATTGATAGTACAACTCTGGATACAAATGGAAACAGGATCATTTGGGAAGGATTGGAGATACTTGCCCTGATTGGAACACATTTTGAATTGGTTCATCTGCCAAACCCTGAGAGAGGGAACGAAATAGTTTCAGAGATCGTTGAAGCAAAAGTTTCTGACTTCAAATCAAGCCTGAACGGCCAATCAATTCTTCATTTCAATGAAACATTAACACCTGACCTCATACCGAGCTAGAATCTTATCGATTATTTTGTCAACTATGAAGACTTGTGTTTCATATTTCGCAGGATAAACAACAAGAAATCATGTGGTACTGATGGTTTTCCAAATGTAGTTCTCCGACATTTGCCGGAGGTTGCTATTAGGAATTATTGCATATTGTTCAACAACATGTTGAGCAATTCATATTTCCCAAATAAGTGGAAAAAGGCTAAGGTATTTCCGATCTTGAAGAAAGGAAAAGAATCTTCGTGCCTGAAAAGCGATCGCCCAATCAGCTTGCTGCCTAACATCAGCAAGGTGTTTGAAGTGATACTCAACAGAGCATTAAACGCCCACATTGAGGAAAATGAGTTGATGCCGAATTGCCAATTTGGTTTTCGTGCCAGGCATTCGACCACATATGCAATAACGAAAGTAACCTCAGACATCTGTTGGAAACTACGTGAGAGACAATGTGTTGGAGCATGTCTCATTGATATGGAGAAAGCCTACGATACGGTGTGGTTAGATGGACTAGGTTTTACACTCCTTCAGAACAAGTTCCCCAGTCACTTTGTCGCCATGATGTGCAATATGTTATATGGGAAATCGTTTGTTGTAACTGATGGAAATCTGGCAACAATACGCAAATTCAAGGTCTTGAATGGTCTCCAGCAGGGAACAGTTACTGCGTCTCTGCTCTTCTCAATCTTCATTCGCGAGCTTTTGAACAGCTTTGATTTTAACGTCTCACTAACGCGATCATTGGTAGCGTTTGCTGATGATCTGATCATCTCTACGGTTCAGAGAAATCTCCAAAAAATGTTCAATGATGTACAGCTATACACTGACAATTGGCGAATGAAAATTAATGCGCAGAAGTGTGAAACAATCTTATTTTGGACAACGCTGACCTATAACGTAATTGGAAAGGTTTCCGCATCATGGCTGGCGGGGTGGATTAGAACGAGTTCCACATAAATCCTGGGCTCGATACCTCAGTGTTTATCTCGATCAGTAACTGCATTATACTGGACATATCAAAATCATGCGCAGTAAGGCACGAAAAGTAGTCATGGCCCTACAAAAACTCTTTCACTCCAAATGCATTGATCAAAAGGTCAAAATCATCTGTTACAAGACGCTGGTTAGATCAGTTTTGACATATGCATGTCAGACCTGGTACAACCAGAGTGCCAGTGCTATGGAAAAATTAAGAGTTTTCGTGCATGCAGTAGTTTGTACAGAAAGCCTGAGACGGATTGGGAACATTATACATCGAATAGAAGAATTTATCAAACTGCTCAAGTGTAAAGAGTCGATATCTTCATATTGAAACTTCTTCGGAATCAGATCGCAAGATCTGTGAATGTGAGTGAAAACCCTTGGATTTCACAGCCCTTCTGCCCAACAGACGGGTATATTGCGACTTTCCTCGCTACTGGCTTCGTTCCTCCAGAAGCATTCGTGTATTTAGACATGAATCGATATGTTTTTGATGCTGACGGTGTCCCAGTCATATATCACATATATCGATGGGCCGCCGATAAGAAGATAAAATGTCTTCCATATTTGAGTTCACGAGACCAACAATTCCAATGGAGATACTCATACGCTAGATTCGTTGAAACTGATCGAATTGAGATGGCGCAATCCAGGTATTGGTGGCTGAATGACAATGTCTAAATTATTCGTGTTTATTTCCAGTTTTTGTGTTTTTCGTTATTTTGTTTTTGAGTTTCAGCTCCTTATTGCTACATTAAGTATTGTTGTTTATTTTGTGTTAAAAATTAGGGACAGGTTAGGTATATGTTGTGTTTGTTTTATTAGGTCAGAGATAAGGTTAAACGCGTAGGGTAGGAATATTTTGATAGAATGTTTTAGTACAAGATTCAGTTTTTGCTTGAATTTTATTAGAATTAAATTAAAACATATTAGGTGTAGAAGCAAAGTGCACTGTTTTGTTAAATTATAAATAATTTTAAGATAGTGTTGGTTGGTTTTTTCTCCGTTTTCCAATTTAATTACGTAATATGCAATAATCTTAATTAATATGAATTTGCTCTAGTTTTTTGCTAAAATGTGTTTAGTGATGATGTATAAATGTAGAGAGCCATTTAGGCCATTAAGTTTTTGTATGTTTATTGTTTGGAATTTGCTTTATATTCTGTGAAAATTTATGCCGATTAGTATTGAATAAAGCGATTTTGACTTTGACTTTGACCTGAAGCGTAGATTCTACGTCTAGCACTTGTTGCGTGTAGACGCATTATTAGTCGCTCCTGTCAAAAAGTTTAAAAATTAATTAATTTTTCACAAAAGTCAATTTGCCAAATGAATTAATTTTTTACGAGCCAGTCAAAAGGAAAGTATATTGGGAAAGCATTTATCACCCAAGGCATCAACCCACGGAATCAATAAATCGAAAAAAGGAAATAAACCGAAGACTAACTTGGGACTGCTGTGTGGAGGAGCCCGACGGCTTTCCTCCATTGGGGGGCCCCGGGGAGAATAATAATGCGAAATTGGCGGCAACCGTCAATAAGCAAAGACACACGAGCACCGAGGACTCCGCAGATGGCGGGCGTAAGACTCAAGTAGTCGAAGATAAGCAAGAAGTGAGCCGACTTTAAGCTGAAAGAATTCAAACTAAGACTGAAAACGTACGAAGATAAGTTCGAGACAGCGAAGAAAGTTCAAAATACTGAACTGACACGACAAATCAATACGGAAACTAAGCAGAAGAAAGCTGTTAAACAAGTCATCCCAGAAGAAGTATTAAGCGCTCGAGGCACCAACGACAGGTAGAATTACTAAGCAGCGCTGAATGGACTACAACAAGAAATGGAGGTTGATGAAAATATTGGAGGTAATGTTTGTCAAGATAATGATAATTTTATACTTTATTTAAAAAACAAAAATAAGAGGAAACCAGTCCGTAGTTCTGCTGGTTCCCCTCAAATAGTCGCCAAGAATACAGAGAAAGTTCCACCAATTAATGTGTTTGGTCAAAGCGGAAAGGATATCGTTCGGCTATTGACAGCCGAAAATAAATTAACAAATTAAGATTAAACGAATCAGTTCCGAAAAGTTGACTATCAGAACGAAATCACTGGTTGATTTCAAATCAGCAAAACATGCTCTAAATTCTGGGGAGGTTCCACACTTCACATATACCCCGAAAAGCGAGAAGAGAAAGACCTTCTTGTTGAAGGGCTTGGACTGCAGAGAAGATACCGTCGATTTTCTTCAGGTGCTCAAGGAATTAACACTTGAAATCGTGTTCATCATCGACGGTAGAAAAAAAATGCTCTACTTTATTTATTGCAGATATCAAATAAGAGTAGTCCAAGTGCTCTTCAACAAATTAGATAATTGAATCACCGAGTGGTGAGGTGGGAACGCCTCCAGAAATGAGAAATCAACCAGTGTTATCTATGTCAATGATTTGGGCACTCGGCTGCCAACTGCGCCATGCATTACCGATGCGTCAAATGCAAGGGCGTGCATGCTCCCGGTGAGTGCAAATTGGCTCAGGTGGAGCCAAAAGAAAAATTATACTGTGTTAACTGTGGTGTTTTTGGCCACCCGGCATCATATCAAGGATACCCCCGATATCAAGATGCGAGAGTTAAATTTGTACCAAAGCATGCACAACTACACTGCAGTGTCTTAGCTCCAAGCTTCGTCAAGCCCGGAGTATCATTTGCACCAGCCGCTAGAGGAACAGCAGAAATGTAAGTGGCAATAATGTGCTGCTTCTCAAAATTTTACAGCAACTTAATTCTATATCGGAGAGAATTAATAAAAATGATATGAAAATTAGTCTTGTTTTTCATCGTTTAGGGGTTTAAAATGCCTCGAAATAATTTTTCATCCAGTCACATTCCCTTGAATAGGATTCGTCTCATCTCGATCAGCGTCAACTCTATTGTGACTATACATTGGCGTGATTATCTCCTTAAATTCATTGTTAAGCAAAAGCCTCACATCATGCTTCTCATCGAAACCTACCTTAATTCATGGCACCCCATGACATACAAGGATTTTGAATTCATAAGACACGATAAGGTAATAGGTGATGGGGGAGGTGGCATCAGGATATTGGTTCGAAGACCCTATTGCTTCCAAAATATTGAAAAGCTGAATTCAAAAGCTTTGAATCTCTTGAGGTATCGGTTATCAAAATCTCACTGCCAGGTGGGGATAACCTCATCGTTAACTCAGCCTATGCAAATGGTGGAGCTGTTATCAAGCTCAAGGAGGAATTCAATTCCTTGTTTGAAACACTCGAATTGAAAAGGCTGCATGATGATTATATTCTTGGTGGTGACCTGAACGCCAAGCATACATCATGGCTGAACATACATCATGGCGGATTCCTGAAATCTTGGATAACAGAAAACCAAATTGAATGTAGGTGCAATCTATATGGGTCGGAGTTCCCAACATACCTGTACCCTTGGACAAATTCATATTTGGACCTCGGCATTGGAGACGCAAGACTTGAATTCAGCTTTCAAAGTCCTCAACGGAAACTGCAGGTGCTTCCTTACGATAGCGACCATAACACAATCGTGATGGAAATCAATCATGAAAGAGATGATTTCCTCCTCATTCCAGTTCAACATGAAAATCATCGGTTGAATTTCAAACAAACAGACTGGGGAAAGTTTCAAAAGAAGTTTAATCAGGAGTACCAGAAGCAATGCCCCCTTCTGATGGTGGCAGCTCTTGCCCAATGGTTCCTAATGACAGGAATGTAACCAACGATGAAATAGATCTCTATTTGTCGAAGTTAGAGAAGCTGATGTCGGAAACGATTGAGAAAGTACTTCCAAAGATTAAACATCGAAACATTATGGAAGGATATGAAACACCAACCATCACAAGGTTGAAGAGATTGAAAAGCCTTTTTTTCACACGCGTCAACAATATTTATCGACGATTTTTGGACCACAACCATCCCTCGTTGGCTTTGTTGAAATTACATCTAAAGAATGTCCGGAACATAATCCACTCATACTTCAGGAGTGAGGTCAGCAATCAATGGGTAGAAAAATTGAGGGGTATTAGCCCACAGAGCCCAGACGGCGTTTTTGCGAACGTGAATAGCATATTACGCAAGAAGTTTGGAGTGAAGGTATCGAATCTTGAAGTCACTAGTGATGAGATAAATCTTCTCAATAGGGCGGGTATCGAAATTGATAGTACGACTCCGGATAGAAATGAAAACAGGATTATATGAGAGGGACTGTATAAACTTGCCCTGATTGGAATACATTTTGAATTGGTTCATCTACCAAACCCTGAGAAAGGGAATGAAATATTTTCAGAGATCGTTGAAGCAAAAGTTTCTAACTTCAAATCAAGCCTGAACGGCCAATCAATTCTTCACTTCAATGAAACATTAGCATTTGACCTCATACCGAGCTTGAACCTTATTAATTATTTTGTCAGCTATGAAGACTGGTGTTTCATATTTCGCAGGATAAACAACAAGAACTACTGATTGTATTCCAAATGTTGTTCTCCGACATTTGCCGGAGGTTGCTGTTTGGAATTATTGCATATTGTTCAACAACATGTTGAGCAATTCATATTTCCCAAATGAGTGGAAAAAGGCAAAGGTATTTCGGATTTTGAAGAAAGGAAAAGAATCTTCATGCCTTAAAAGCTATCGCCCAATCAGCTTGCTGCCTAACACCAGCAAGGTATTTGAAACGATACTCAACAGAGCATTAAACGCCCACATTGAGGAATATGGGTTGATTCCGCATTGCAAATTGGAATTTCGTGCCAGGCATTCAACCACACATGCAATAATGTGAGTAACCATCTGTTGGAAACTGAATAGTAAACAATTCGTTGGAGCATGTCTCATTGATATGGAGAAAGCCTTCGATACGGTGTGGTTAGATGGACTAGTTTTTAAACTCCTTCAGGACAAGTTCCCCAGACACCTTGTCGCCATGATGTGTAATATGTTATATGGGAAATCGTTTGTTACAACTGATGGAAATCTGACAAAAATGCGTGAATTCAAGGTCTTGAATGGTCTACAGCAGGGAACAGTTACTATGCCTCTGCCCTTCACAATCTTCATTCACGAGCTATTGAAAAGCTTTGATTTTAACGTCGCGCCAACGCAATCATTGGTAGCGTTTGCGGATGATCTGATCATCTAGACGGCAGATCGTAAAGCTACAATCTCCAAAAAATGTTCAATGATGTACAGCTATATACTGACAATTGGCGAATGAAAATCAATGCGCAGAAGTGTGAAACAATCTTGTTTCGGACAACGCTGCAGGGGGTCAGTCAAGACCTGAAACGTGATTGGAAAGATTTCCAAATCATGGCTGGCAAGGGCAGTTTGGACCGAGTTCCACGTAAATCTTGTGTTCGATACCTCGGTGTTTATCCCGATCAGTATCTGTACTATACTGAACATGTGAAAATCATGCTCAGTAAGGCACAAAAAGTAGTCATTCCCCTACGAAGTCTCTTTCATTCCAAAAACATTGACCAAAGGTCAAAATTATCTGTTACAGTTTTGCCAAGTGGATGTCAGATCTGGTACAACCAGAGTGCTGGTACTATGGAAAAATTAAGAGTTTTCGAAAGGAAATGTTTTCGTGCATGTACTGGTTTGTACAGAAAGCCTGAGACGGATTGGAAATATTGTATATCGAATAGAAGAATTTATCAAACTGCTGAAGTGACGAGAGTCGATATTTTCATATTGAAACTTCTTGGGAATCAGATCGGAAGATCTGTAACTGTGAGTGAAAACCCTTGGATTTCACAGTCGTTCCACTCTATAGACGGGTATGTTGCGACTTGCCTCGCCACTGGCTTCGTTCCTCCAGAAGCTTCGTGTATTTGGACATGAATTGATATGTTTTTGATTCTGACGGTTTCCCAATCATTTATCACATATACGGACGGGCCATCGATAAGAAGATAAAATATTCTCCGAATCTGAGTTCACGAGACCAGCAATTCCAATGAACATACTCATTTCCTAGATTTGTTGAGGCTAGTCGGGCTGAGACGGAGCAATGTAGGTATTGGTGGCTGAATGACAATGTCTAAATTATTCGTGTTTATTTTCTGTTTTTGTATTTTTCATGTTACAAAGTTTTTAGTTTCATCTCATTATTGGTACATTTAGTGTTGTTTTTTATTTGTGTCATAAATTAGGGATAGATTTGAGTATAAGATAACGTTCTTTTTGATTGAACTTATTCAGAATTAGGGTGTAACATATGAGGTATAGGATAAAAGTTCGCTGTTGTGTTACTAATATAAATAATTTTTGAATAATGCTGGTTAGTTTTTTCTCCATTCCCAATTGAATCAAGAAAATGTGTAATAATCTTAATTAATTTAAATTTGCTAGTGTTTATTTTTCTCACTAAATGTGTTTCATTGATCATGTATAAATTTAGAGAGCCATTTTGGCCATTAAGTTTTTCATAGTTTAATTGTTTGGAATTTGTTTTATACTCTTTTAAAATGTATAACGATTGGTATTGAATAAAGTGCTTTTGACTTTGTTTTCGTTATATATTTTGAAAGAATATAAAGCAAATTCCAAACAATAACAATACAAAAACTAAATGGCCCAAATGGCTCTCAAAATTTATACGTTGTCATTAAACACATTTTATCAAAAAAACTATGGCAAAGTCAAATTAATTAAGATTATTGAATAGTTTATAATTGAATTGGAAAAAGGAGAAAAAACCAACCAACACTATCTTAAAATTATTTATAATTTTAACGCTATAGTGAACTTTGATCCTACACCTAATATGTTAAATCCTAGTTTTAATATAAATTCAATCAAAAACTTTATCTTATACTAAAACATTCTATCACAATTTTCCTAACCTACGCATTTAACCTTATCTCTAAACGTAATATAATAAACAAAGCATGAACGTAGCCTATACCTCATTTTTAACAAAAATAAACAACAACACTAAATGTACCAATAATGAGCTGAAACTCAAAAACGATGCAACGAAAACCACTAAAAATAGAAATGAACACGAATAATTTGGACATTTTCATTCAGCCTCCAATACCTAGATTGCCCCATCTCAGCTCGATCAGCTTCAACGAATCCAGCAAATGAGTATCTCTATTGGAATTCTTGGTCTCATGAACTCAGACGTGGAGGATATTTTATCTTCTTATCGGAGGCCCGTCTATATATGTGATATATGACTGGGACACCGTCAGAATCAAAAACATATCGATTCATGTCTAAATACACGAATGCTTCTGGAGGAACAAAGCCAATAGCAAGGCAAGTCGCAACATACCGGTCTGTAGAGAAACGGCTGTGAAATCCAAGGTTTTTCACTCCCAGTTACAGATCTTCCGATCTGATTCCGGAGAAGTTTCAATATGAAGATGTCGACTCTCATCACTTCAGCAGTTTGATAAATTTGTCTATTCAATATATAGTGGTTCCAATCCGTCTCAGGCTCTCTGTACAAATACATACATGCACGAAGACATTTCCTTTCGAAAACTCTTAATTTTTCCATAGCACTAGCACTCTGCTTGTACAAAATCTGACATCCATATGTCAAAACTGGTCTAACTAGGGTCTCGTAGCAGATGATTTTGACCTGATCAATGTTTTTGGAATAAAAGAGTCTTCGTAGGGCCATGACTATTTTTCGTGCCTTACTGCGCATGATTTTCAAATGTTCAGTATTGTACGGATACTGATCGAAATAAACACCGAGGTATCGAACATGGGATTTCTGTAGAACTCATCCTAAACTGCCCTCGCCAGCCATGATTTGGAAATCTTTCCAATTATGTTTCAGGTCTTGACTGACCCCCTGCAGCGTTGTCCGAAACAAGATTGCTTCAAACTTCTGCGCATAGTACATCATTGAACATTTTTTGGAGATTTCTCTGAACTATTGTAGCTTTTTGGCCTTCCGTATAGATGATCAGATCAGCAGCAAACGCTGCCAATGATCGCGTTGGCGAGACGTTAAAATCAAAGCCGTTCAATAGCTTGCGAAAGAAGATTGAGAAGAGCAGAGGCGCAGTAATTGTTCTCTGCTGTAGACCATTCAAGACCTTGAATTTGCGCATTGTTGTCAGATTTTCTTCAGTTACAACAAACGATTTCTCGTATAACATATTGCACATCATGGCGACAAGGTGTCTGGGGAACTTGTCCTGGAGGAGTGCAAAAACTCGTCCATCTAATCACATCGTATCGAAGGCTTTCTCCACATCAATGAGACATGCTCCAACACATTATCTACCATTTATTTAACAACAGATGCCTGAGGTTACTTTCGTTATTTTATGTGTGGTTGAATGCCTGGCACGAAATTCCAATTTGCAATTCGGCATCAACCCATATTCCTCAATGTGGGCGTTTAATGCTCTGTTGAGTATCACTTCAAACACCTTGCTGATGTTAGGCAGCAAGCTGATTGGGAGATAGCTTTTAGGGCATGAAGATTATTTTCCTTTCTTGAAGATCAAAAATACCTTTGCCTTTTTCCACTCATTTAGGAAATATGAATTGCTCAACGTGTTGTTGAAGAATATGCAATAATTCCAAACACCAACCTCCGGCAAATGTCGGAGAACTACATTTGGAATACCATCAGTAGTTCTTGTTGTTTATCCTGCGAAATATGAAACACCAGTCTTCATAACTGACAAAATAATCAATAAGATTCAAGCTCGATATGAGGTCAGATGTTAATATTTCATTGAAACTAAGAATTGATTGGCCATTCACGCTTGATTTGAAGTCAGAAACTTTTGCTTCAACGATCTCTGAAAATATTTCATTCCCTCTCTCAGGGTTTGGTAGATGGACCAATTCAAAATTTGTTCCAATCAGTGCAAGTTTATACAATCCCTCACATATAATACTGTTTCCATTTCTATCCGGAGTTGTACTGTCAGTTTCGATACCCACCCTATTGAGAAGATTTATCTCATCACTAGTGACTTCAAGATGCGATACCTTCACTCGAGACTTCCTGCGGAATAAGCTATTCACTTTCACGAAAACGCCATCTGCGTCTTGTGGGCTAATACCACTCAATTTTTCCGCCCATTGGTTGCTGACCTCACTCTTGAAGAATGAATGGATTAGGTCCCGGACGTTCTTCAGGTGTGATTTCAACACAGCCAACGAGGGATGGTTGTGGTCCAAAAATCATCGATAAATATTGTTGATGCGTGTGAAAAGAAGGCTTTTCAATCTTTTCAACCTTGCGATGGTTGGTGTTTCATATCCTTCCATATTGTTTCGACATTCAATCTTCGGAACTACTTTCTCAATCGTTTCCAACATCAGCTTCTCTAACTTCGATAAATAGAGATCTATTTCATCTTGGGTTTCTATTTCATCTTGGGTTAGATGCCTGTCATTAGGAACCATTGGGCAAGAGCTGCCACCATCAGAAGGGGGCATTGCTTCTGTTACTCCCGGTTAAACTTCTTTTGAAACTTTCCCCAGTCTTTTTCAGGTAAATTTCTCGAGAGAAATTTACCTATTGCGGAGAGTATCTTTTATATATATATATATATATATATATATATATATATATATATATATATATATATATATATATATATATATATATATATATATATATATATATATATATATATATATATATATATATATATATATATATAATATATATATATATATATATATATATATATATATATGTATATATATATATATATATATATATATATATATATATATATATATATATATATATATATGTGTGTGTGTGTGTGTGTGTGTACGGGATATAACGAAATTTGTGACTACGCTAGAGGTTGCAATTTTGCTCCGATTTTCACCAAATTTTCTGGTAAGGTGTATTGGGTGAATATAACGAAACTCGTGACCACGCTAGAGGTTGCAATTTTGCTCCGATTTTCACCAAATTTTCAGATAAAGTGTATTGGATGAATATCTCGGTTACGTTCGTGAACCAGCTGTATCGGCCATGCGAAAACAAAATTGCGGCCATTTTAGACGAAAAAGATATAGCTCCGATTCAGATGAAATTCGTTACAAATGTTCAATGATGTATTTGATGAATCTCACAATAAAAATCCAAACTTGGTACGGCAGAAACAAAATAGCGGCCGCTCAAAAGTCGAATGAAAAATAACAAAGTCGAAATTTTAAAACCTAATATTTTTAGCTGCCATTTTCACTATAATTTGAATAATTTTGACCTGTCTAGAGTGAAACTCTGGTTTGAACGAGATTTGCCGCATTGATTGATGAGGTCCGAGCATACAAAGATTTAAAATAATCTGAAATCAAATGCACGCATTCAAAATGGCGGCCCCCAAAGATCAGAAGGCAAGCGCGATGCGCAATTTTAATAGCAACTGATATAACGAATAATTTTCATGGAAACGTTTTAAATTACTTACCTTGCAAATATTCGTAAAGCAGACCATTTTTAAGATATTGTTAAAATATTTTTACAATGCCCTAAAAAATTATGAAATCGTGACTTGTCTGTCGGTCCGTCCATCCGTCCGTTTGTTCGTGCATCACAATAAGTTTCCTTGCAAACCACATGAGCTAGAATGAGAAAATGTTGTACGTAGGTCAAAAGTGGTGCCCCTCGAAATTTGCAGTGCGAGAAAATATTTAAAAGCGTTTAAGGGGGGCCTCCCCATACATGTGGGCGACTTAAATTTTTTTTATTTCTGTAGCCCTCGAGCAGCCAAGTTTCTCAGCGGATTCCAATGAAATTTGAAATTATAAGTTATTAAAACAAATTAATTTAACCTGCAAAAAACAATTATGCAAATCGCATGACAAATGAAAAAGTCGAAAACTTACAGCTTAACATTTTCAGCTGCCGTTTTCAATAACAATTCAAAATGGTGGCCCCTGATGGTTTAGAAAAGAATTGAAAATATTTATATTGATAGCAACGCAAGTGCTGTTTAAACTTTTATGGAAATCTTTTGAAATTATCTATTTGAGCTATTTAAGCTGACAAGTTATCACCTTTGTGTGGTAATCACTGTGAAATGTATAAACAGCAAATGTGAGAAGGACAATACCTATACTTATATGTTTATAACAATTATTATCTGCTGACTCCAATATGTGATCCAGAAATGTGCAACTCAATTGAATGAGTAAAATATTTGTGCCTCTATGAAGGGTCTTTAAATACAAACGTCGGCAGATTTTTTTCATGTCAATAAATACCCATGTGGTGCTACAAAAATTGCAGTAAAAAGTTTAGTAGTATGCAAGCCCTATTCTTTTTCGAAATCTTACGCTACATGCGAGATATTTACCTTTCCGGCTGGTGCTGCCAACGGGGATTTTTTTGAAATTCAACCGATGATTTTCATGTTGAACTGGAATGAGGAAGAAATCATCCCTTTGATGATTGATTTCCATTACGATTGCGTTATGGTCGCTATCGTAAGGAAGCACCTGCAGCTTTCGTTGAGGACTATTAAATCTGAATTCAAGTCTTGTCTGCAAGGCGGAGGTCCAAATATGAATTTGTTCTAGGTTATGTTGGGAACTCCGACCCATATAGATTGCACGTGTATTCAATTTGGTTCTCTGTTATCCACGATTTCAGGAATACACCTCGTGGATTATTAGTGGCGTTCAGCCTTGATTTAAATTCACATACATTCCTGAGCCATATCACCTTTCCATGTTTCCCATTACCCTACATTTTTCCCACATTTGCATGTTTCCCGTAAATTGTCTACGTGGGCATTCTATTCCATGCACTGCGTCCTATTTCATCTAGCTAAAGTGATCCAGGTTTTGAGCGGGCATGGGTATTTTCAGTCTTACCTGCACAAGATCGGTAAGTCATAGTCCCCCGATTGTCGGTTTTGCCCAGGAGAGGGGGATAATGCCTGTCACACATTTTTTGCGTGTACGAAATGGGTCAGGCTTTGAAGGGAATTTTACAAGGAGACGGGAGAGCTCACCCCGGATAATATAGTTGCGGTGATGCTCGAATCGGTTGACAAATGGAACCAGGTAGCACATTATGCTCGGGCAGTCCTAAAATATAAAAAGGACTCACAGCAGCCAGGGGCGCTGGGGCTGGGGGATCGCTCTTCTGGCACTTCCTCTTCCCCTCTTCCCTCCCGCTAGGAAAGGGACTCCCCAGCTTGAAGGCGCCCCACGGCGTAACAAAACGAGACCAGGCCCGAAGTTATGTGTCAAACGGTTCTAGGCTGGGCTCTCAGGTTGAAAGGGGAGCTGTTTAGCGTGTAGTCCAGTCGCGCATGGGAGTTCCACGCTCTGTGCATAAATGGCATTCACCTCCCTACCACAAAAAAAGTGAACTCTGTCTTAGTTTCCCACATTACGTGAATTCACGTGTCTCATTGTCAGCAAAATTATAAAATAACAAGTTGAAGTAGCAGGAAAGTGCTCCTGCCAGAAGGCTATTTAAAACAATTATTAAATCAAATAATATAATCTTCCTTATCAAAACTTGACTAATATACAGATTCCATACATTGAGTTGGAAGAATTATTATGGTTATTATATTTTTATATTCGCCGGCATTTTGTTTCAAGTGATTTTGCCCCATTGTTTAATAAGTCATGATAACACATCAATATTACAAACCATTTCTAAAGTTTTTATCAAAATTCCTACATATTTATAGTGCCTAGGTCCGTTGCAAACGTGTATCTCTCTAGTATCATGTGTTAATGTTGTTGTAATTGTTAAATATTCAATCGGCTATAACTTATCTGTTTATTGTTCGATTTTGTTAAATTTTCAGAAAACATACAATTACTTTTAAAAAACTTCAGTTGTTGTTTTTAGGGAATTTAAGGGTCCCATTTTGATTTTATAAGCAAAAACGTGAAATTTATAAAATATACTATTATTAACAAAGTTGATCGAATTTCGACTTCTTAGGCATTCGTTGCCCTTGCTCTCCTAAAGTTACACCTTTGTGATTTTTTTCAGATTTTTCGGGTCAAAGGTTTCGTACATTTTCCTCTCCCCTGCACTCCTCAAAGCAAAATTTGTCATTTTAGGACCTCTTTTGAAAATTTCTCATCAAGACCTTTCATTTGATACCCATATTGGCTACATGCAATGAATTTTTTTTTTCGGGCGCCACTCCCCTATATGGGGAGACCCCCTTGAACACCATATAAATTTTTTTGTGATGAAATTTTCAAAAGGGCATCACTTTACAACTACCTACAAAATTTTATGTTTCTAGCCCATGTAGTTTGCGAGAAAAAGTGGTGTGACACACGGACGGACAGACAGGACGTGATTTTAGTAGGGTATTTTAAAATGATTGTACAATACCATAAAAACGAAATGTAACCTAGGTTTAAGGTTCAGTTGTTCGAGATTAATAAACACGCTCAGTTAAATGTAGTGTGTTTTTTTTAAACGTGTCGAGAAGGAATTCCATAAGTGGCGCCCGAGCAGTGCAAAAAGTGTGTTATAAATAAGTTTTATTATAATTAAACCAAATAAGTTGACTTAACTGAGGCCGTTAAGTCCTTGAATTCTTACAGAGGCCGGCAAGGAGCTGATTATAAAAAAAATACATATATAAACTAATAAAATTAAATATACTTGAAGTTGATACTCACTATTAACAGTGGGAAAAAATTATAAAAACATGAATACAAGTGGAAAAATCAGCTACAAGGAGCGAATTCCAAAAAGTTACTTTATTGATACTCACTTTTAAAAGTGGGAAATAATAAAATAAAAGTGCAAATACAAGTTAGAATAAACTATAAACAGTAAAAAAAGGAACCGCATCAAAGGAAGACCAAATCAGGATAGATACAAGCTTGTGACCGCACCCGTGCCGCAGTACGTTCTCGCCAACACCACAACCCAACAACAGCGGGATCAAAAAAGAAATAACACGGACTGTCCAATATGCTGGAGTATCTTATTACATTGTAAGTCATTTTATTTTTCCAAATCAAATTAATTTTATTATCTTATTGACAATCAGATTTCGATTATTTTGTTATTTTTAAATATAACCTTCAACACGTGAATAAAGTAAAAGTGAATTGTGAATATTTATGTGAAAGACAAAGTTCGCATTCGCGGTGTTAAATGTTTGTCAAATCCTATTGTTTCCGTTTGCTAAATCTACTGTGTTCTTGCCTCTCTTTATTTTAAAATGGAACTCCACGATACCCCCGTTCAACTGACCGGGGCAGTGAACGCTCAAATAGAGCAATTTAAAGGATTTGAACAAAGACTAGCTAGGATCGAACAAATAAGTTCTCAAATAGAACAACTTCAAAACCTTGAAATAAATTTTAATAGGACTGAAGAATTTATCTCGCGTGAAATCGGTAATTTAGTTTCAATTTTTCAACAAACAAAGTGTATTGAAGGTAGGCTTAAATTATTAGAAGAGGATAATAGATTCGTGCCTCAATCTTTCCCTACGGTTCTAACACGTCCTAGTACCATCGAAAATCTTGACGCAATAAAAAAACTTCCCGACTGTGTAAGGGACCTTCAACCGTTCGAAGGAGACCCCGTGCGATATGTGTCGTGGATCCACAGTGTGGAGACAATCCTGCAAGACTATAAAACAGTTCAGGACAAACCGATTTACAGAGCCATTTTCAGGCACGCAAGGCAAAAAATACGATGCCGCCCTCATTTCTTACAATATTTTTGACGAGGATTGGCAGAGCATTAAAAAATTCTTGTCATTACATTACGCTGATAAACGTAATCTAAGGACGCTTGAGTACCAGCTTCATGCTATGTGCCAAAAGAACTTGAGCGTTGACGAGTTTTATGCTAATGTCAACTATCAACTTTCGTTGCTGATTAATAAAATTAAAACTGAGGACCATTCTGCAGAAATAATTTCCGCCTTGACTGGGAGCTATTGCAATCAAGCTCTCAACGTGTTTATTCGAGGCTTGAATGGTGATTTACCTAGAATGCTCATTATTCAAAAGCCTCAAACCTTACCAGAGGCATATGCATCTTGCCTTGAATTCCAAAATTTGAATTTTAGGAATGCATCAATTCACGAAGGATTTTTCAAAAATACAGTGACTGCTCCAATCAATCAAACATTTTTTCAACAACCTGGTAATGCCAGACTACCCTTTAATACTCAAAAAAACCAAACACTTTCAGATCGAATCAGAGCTTGCAACATCCAGAGAAACACTTACCCCCCAAAAACTGCTTGGTTACAATAGACCACCACCTCCAAGGCCGCATCAACCGAAATCTCCGGTGATAATGGACATTGAAGAGACTATGCAAACCCCTCAAACTATCAGAACAGATCTGGAAACTTCCAGCCAAACAAACGCCCTAACAGTTTCTTGCAGTTCCCGCGGAAATCCCAAAAGCTTTTCAATATTGAAGTCGAAGAGGACCAGAACACCCAACAGTATTTCGAAACACCAGAAGACACGTGCATCAAGGTTCTGCTTGAAGATGAGAGAGTGATCAAGAATCTGCTGAGGAAAATTTTGACATAAATTTTATGATGGACGCCTATCCAGCGTACCATACATAGAATATTGTGCCAAAGATGGAAGAATACTTAAATTTTTGGTGGACACAGGGACAAACAAAAATTTTATTAAAATTAAATTATCGCAAGAGGCTAAACTTTTAAATAAACCGTTTGTCATTAATTGTGCAGCAGGTGCCATCGAAATAAAGTCAAAAATCGGTGGAGTTTTTTTCAAAAACGTTGGTAATGACACTATACTTGATTTTTACGTTCTTCCTGGTCCCTCCTCCTTTGACGGCACGATTGGGGATGACACGCTCAAATCATTAAAAGCTATTATTGATAGGTAGCATAACATTCTCTACCTTAGCCCTAACTTAAAGATTCCTTTGTAATCCAAATTCTGTAAACAGATTAACGCTATCGAAGCTAAATGCCTACACCTTATTCCCGAGTTAAATTCTAAACTGAACGAAATCCTCAAAGAATTTCAAAATATCTTTGGTCCAATATCTGACAGTGAAATGATTGAAACTAATGTACGGCTGAAATAAAAACAACTACTTCAGACCCAATATATACCAAATCATACCCATAGTCCATTAACTTACGCCTGGAAGTCGAAAAACATATCTTATAAATGCTTGAAGACGGCATAATTCGTGCATCAAAAAGTCCTTACAATCCATCACTTTGGGTGGTGCCAAAAAAGGCTAGTTCATCTGGTGCTAAACAATACAGGGTTGTGATTGATTTCAAGAGGTTAAATGCTGTCACTTACTTACCTCATTCCAGATATTCCAGATATTACTAATACCTTAGACAGCCTCAAAAGTTGTAAGTACTTCACGACTTCAGATCTCCAATCCGGTTTTCATCAAATACGCATGAAAGAAAGCGACATTCCCAAGACAGCATTCTCGACAGCAAATGAGAAATATGAGTTTACTAAGCTCCCATTCGGGCTTAAAAATGCACTCGCTATATTCCAACGAGCAATAGATGACGTGTTGAAGCCTTTCATCGGCGAAATTTGTTTCGTGTATATCGACGACATTATCATCATGGGTCAAAACGAGGACAAGCATCTAATGAATCTTCGTAGGATATTAACGCAGTTAAAGAAGGCAAACTTCAAAGTGAATGTCGAGAAATCTAAATTTTTTCAAAAAAGGTGAAATTTTTGGGTTATATTGTCTCGGAAGAAGGTATTCTTCTGGATCCAAAGAAAATTAGTGCCATACAAAAGATAAAGCCTCCAGATAATCTCAAGGATCTCAAAGCTTTTCTTGGGCTTGCTTTTATTATAGGAAGTTTGTAAAGGATTTCGCGAAGGTTGCAAGGCCACTAACACAACTCACAAGGGGTGATAATGCTCAAATTAAGGCTGATCAGTCCAAGAAAAAGAAAACAAGTTTAGGAAAAGCGAAATTGAAGGCTTTCAACCACTTGAAAACACTTTTAACTTCCAACGAAATTTTGGCTTCCCTGAATTTAAAAAAACCGTTCATCCTGAAAACTGACGCATTCAATCATGCGATTGGAGCGGTTTTGTCGCAAGGCGAAATCGGTAAGGATAGGCCAATAACCTACATTTTGAGGTCTCCGAACAAAACTGAGGAAAGTTATGCGACCGGAGAAAGAGAAATGCTGTCGATTGTCTGGGTAGTTAACAAATTTAGAACATATTTGTATGGCGCAAAAAAATTAAAAATTGTTACGGACCACCAACTACTCACATTTGCCTTAAGCAATAGAAATTTCAATGCCAAGCTAGAGATGGAAATCACGTATAGAGGAGTTTAATTATGAACTGCCCTACAAACCGGAGAAAACAAATTTTGTAGTTGACGCTCTATCGAGATTGCCTCTAGAAGCCAATATGATTACCACCGGCTCCATGACGGCTCACAGCGCTCAGGTAGACAATAGTGACCTGATTCCATGCTGCGAAGCACCTATCAATGTTTTTAGAAAGCAGCTTATTTTTTCGGAGGGAAGTAATTTTATTGCTCACGAAGAGCCTCACCCCAACTATCATCGGTATTACATTCAACTACTCACTATTAATAAGGAAACCTTACTTCCTGTCTTACTACAGTATCTCAACCCAAATGTTATAAATGTAATAAAAATTTCTGAGACCCACATACAAAATTTACAAGAACTCTATCAGGACCACTTTCAAAATTTCAAGTTCCGAATAACCCAACGTGTAGTGGAAGATATCTCAAACGAGGATAACAAATTAAGAATCATACGTGAGATACATTGTAGGACTCATCGGAATAGTAAAGAAAATAAGGAGCAAATTTTGGAAAACTATTACTTCTCGGCCACGGCTCGGCTCACTAAATCTTATATCACGGAGTGTGAGATATGTAACACATGTATATATGACCATCATCCTCTTAAGCCTGAATTACAGGAAACTCCAGTTCCAAAATATCCAACTGAAATCTTACATATATACTATTGACGGGGAAAAATTCCTAACGTGTGTGGGAGAATGTAGCAAATTCGTAAAGTTTTTCCGAATTAAAAATAAATCAGCCCCATATCTGCACGATGAAATTGCCAGGTTGTTGCACTACTTCACTGTTCCCAGGATACTAGTTTTGGATACTGAAGGAAGCTTCGTTAGTCCAACTGTCTTAAACTTCATTGAGGCACTCGGCATCCAAGTGTATTTAGCTCCACCATAGAAGAGCGAAGTCAACGGTGCCATCGAGCGTGCCCACTCCACCATTTTGGAGATCGTTAGATGTCTTAAAAAAGAAATGCCAAATTTGGGCCTAAAAGAAATTGTAGAGATCTCAGTAGATCGCTATAACAACACATTCAATTCGGTGACAGAAATCAAACCGGCTGACATTTTTTTTGGAAGATCCCAATGCATTAATTATCAAAATTTAACTGACTACAACACAAAATTGCAGAAGAATATAAAAACAGAAATAGCGAGAAAACAGAAAACCCAATCAGAATCCCACAATAAATGTCGAGAGAATCCCAAAAAATATGAAGCAGGTGAGGTAGTGTTTAAACGCAATAAACAAATAAAAGCTAAAACTAAACCCCTCTACGAAAAAAAATAGTCAACAAAGACAATCGCGTTACTGTGACAACGTCAACCGGGAAAAGAATTCTCGAATCGCACATTAAAAATAAACCCCCCAAATCTCCCACGTCCTAAAAAATCGTTTTCTCTTTTTTTTAGAGCCATCCTTTGCACGGCAGACTCATTGGTCACTGTTCACGAATATAAAGGACCGCTCATGACCATGCACCAAGGTAATGGCAGGATTATCGACGGAAAATTTAAAATCATTCATACCGTTAATATCTCCACGTACCACGATATCCTTAATACAACACGGGTAACCATGCAACGAGATGTTAACAGATCTAGCATACTCCTTTCACAACTACATCAATCCATGACACAAATCAACGACATATTGGACCAGTTAAATTCAAGTAGGCCTAAGCGGTCAATAAATTGGTTAAGATCAGCTTGGAAGTGGATGCGGGTAGCCCGGATGCAGCAGATTGGGACAGTATGCTTAAAAGCCAAAATAACTTAATTAACAATAGCAACAAACAATACAAAATAAATCAACACTGAACACACCTTTCGACTAAGCTAATTGAAAATTACAACAGAATAGTTTCAGATATTGACAATGACAATCGTGATAAATTTGAACAGCTTTTTTTCAACCGACTGAATTTTCTAAAAGACGAAATCAAAGAAATTGTTTTGGCTTGTCAGCTTGCGAAGCGTGGTATTGTAAATCCAAACCTTTTGAACCACGTGGAACTTCAATAAATTATATCCCGAATGGAAACGTTACCGTATGAAAACGAGGTGTAGGCCATTGAATACGCAGAACCCCTCGTTCTCATGAAAGAGGCATTCCTCTTTTATGTAATTTGCCTCCCCACAACAGGAAAACTACCTTCAATAATATTTTGATCCGACCTACGGTATCACAAAACAAAGCCATTCTCCTGAATTTCTCGAATTTGTTTGTCGCAGATGATTCACGGTATGGTGTAAAAGCAGCTTGTTCTAAAATGCAAAATATTACGATTTGCAACAGGAATCAAGTCCAACGATTGGACAAAGACGATTGCATCTATCAAATCCTTGACGGATCGCATGCCTTTTGTACTTACCAGTACCACGAGAAGCAAGTCGTAGAGGTGATAGGAGATAACGCATTATATGTAAGTGATTTCGCAGGTAAACTGCAGTTCCAAAATAAAACACAGCTCCATAAGGGCTCTTTTGTATTAACCTTTCAAAATGACACAATCCGTCTAAACGACATAACATATCAAAATAGTACCATCGAAACTTTACATCTTATACCTGAAATATTTCTGCGAAACCTTACCGAAAAGGATATCCAACGCGATCTCCATTATCTCCATTGACTACATTTAGAAAATGTGAGAACAATAGAAACTTTTTGAGCAAATAGTACGATTTCAACAATCTCCGATCTAACCATCGTATACGTAATAGTTATCCTTGCTTCAATATACTTTGTTTGGAATCAAATCGTTTTAACGCGGAATCGCAAACTCAAGTCTCTTACACTTACCCAAATCTTGTAGAAATCAGACCGATTTTTTAAGGAGGGAGAAGTTAACACACATTTCTAAACCATATCACATTTCCATGTTTCCCATTACTGTACATTTTTCCCATATTTGCATGTTTCCCGTAAATTATCTATGCGGGCATTCTATTCCATGCGCGGCGTCCTATTTCGTCTAGCTAAAGTGAACTCTGTCTTAGCTTCCCACATTATGTGAAATCACGTGTCCCAAAATTATCAAATAATGTCAGCAAAATTATCAAATAAAAACGAAATGTAACTTAGGTTTCAGGTTCAGTTGTTCGAGATCAATAAACACGCTCAATTAAATGTAGTGTGCTTTTTTTTAAACGTGTCGAGAAGGAATTCCATAAATTGTATGCTTGGCCTTCAGGTCGCCAGCAACAATATAATAAGTATGCAGCCTGTTCAATGCATGTATTTCAAACAAGTGATTGAGCTCCTGCTTGAACTTCAGAGCAGTTCTACCAGTTGCATAGGCAGAGATACCGAAGGGGTTATCCCCACCTGGCAGTGAGATTTTGATAATGGACACTTCAAGAGGTTCGAAGCTTTTGAATTTGGCTTTTTCAATATTTTGTAAACAATTGGGTCTTCTGACCAATATACCGGTGCCACCTCCTCCATCACCTATTACTCTATCCTTTCCTACGAATTCAAAGTCCTTGAATGTCATTGAGTGCCATGAATTGAGGTGGGTTTCAGCGAGAAGCATGATGTCAGACTTTTTCTTAGCAATGAATTCAAGGAGATAATCACGCCGATGTATAGTAACAACGAATTTGACGTTGATCGAGATGAGATGAATCCTATCCAGGGAAATGAGACTCAATGACAAACTATTTTGAAGCATGTTGGCCTAAACGTTGAAAAACGAAATTGATTTTTTAGTCTTGTTTATTGATTCTATCTGAAAGAGGTTCAAGCTGTTGGTAGATTTTGAGAAACAGCTCATTATTACTACTTACATGATTTATTTTATTTATACTGTTCTCTAACAGCAAGTGCAAATGATACCCCGGGTTTGACGAAGTTGGGAGCTGACAAGTTGTGGTGTACTTGGGTATGTTTTAGGGAAAATTTAACTCTTGCATCTTGATACCGAGGGCATCCTCAATATGATGCTGGATGACCAAATATACCGCAATTAACACAGTATAATTTTTCTTTTGCTCCATCTGAGCCAATTCGCATTCACCGGAGGCGTGAATACCTTTGCACTTAATACAGCGATAGCGCATGGTATAGTTGGCAGCCGAATCTTTGGCACCTGTAACACTGGTTGACCTCAGTTTTTTGGAGGCGCTCCTACCTCACAACTCTAAAGTTCAAGTACCTTACCTGTTGGAGGGCACTCGGGCTGCTATCGTTAGAAATTTGGACCAAATAAAATAGTAATATTTTGCCTTCAACAGTTGATTTCCTTGTAGCAAAATTGTTCTCACTGATGAACTTAACAGCTGGTGCTGCTCCCTGCAACATTTCATGGAGATCAACTGTTTTCTCCCCATAGTCCAAGCCCTTCAACAGGAAGATCTGATTTTCCCGCCTTTGGCGCGTACGTAAAATGGGGAGCTTTTACACTATTAAGAGCACCTTTTGCCATTTTGCAATCAGCCAATGTTTTTGTCTTGATTGTGAGTTTATCAGCGGTCACTCTCTTCACTTCAAGGCTATCGATTTTATGTTTGGCTGCCAATAACTGAACCATATCTCCTCCACGCTGCCCAAACACGTTTATTGGAGGAGCTTTCTCATTTACCTCATTATTTTTAATAGGAAAACCAACCGACACACAAGTTGGCTTCTTCTCCTTCTCCTTATTTTTTGCTTTTAAATATTTAATGAAATTATTACTACTATCAATATTACCTATGCTATCTTGGCACTCCATCTCGATGTCCATTCCGTCATTCATCACAGACAGCACCGCATAGTAATTGACGCTGTTGCTTGCTCCTTCTGCGCTTAGTATGTTCTCAGCATCATAGATTGATGTCTTGCTAGTATCTTACAAGTTTGCTTTATATATTTGATTCTTCTGCGTTGGTACTATTTTTTCGTTGGTCTTGTTTGTTGTCGCTTCCTTTCTCTCATTCTTCTTATTTGTTATTGCTTCTTATTTTCCGGACGTATTCTGTGGCCTCATCGCGTTTGTTTTGTTTGCATTTGTTAATGTCCGGACCAGAGTTTCATCTCATCGTTTTGTTTAGTAACCTTTGCGTTTTCGCTGGTTACTCTTTCGTACTCTTCACTTGAAAGCGTAATACGCTTGCCATGCTCATAGCTGTGTCGATTGTTTTTCTGCTTCATGATTTTATCATTCGTCGTATTAGAAATGCCTGGCCCTGGGTCCCCCAGCGGTGGGAAGCCATCGGACTCCTCCATCCCCCTGGTGAAAAAACTTTTCTTCTTTTTTGAAACTTTCTCGCAGGTAAACTCCAGATACTCACTGAAATATTCCAATAGTTTGACGATATAACAAGTTTTTTTTTCTAAAATTACTTTCTTATTGCTGATTTCAAAAAATTATCTTAACTTATAAAAATTTAGACCATTATACGCCTACATTGAGGAATAAAAGTAGATTCCAAATTGCCAATTTGGTTTTCATGCCAGACATTCGACCGCACATGCAATAACGAAAGTAACCTCAGACATCTGTTGTAAACTAAATGATGGACAATGTGTTGGAGCATATCCCATTGATATGGAGATAGCCTACGGTACGGTATGGTTAGATGGACTAGTTTTTAAACTTCTTCAGGACAAGTTCCCCAGACACCTTGTCGGCATGATGTGCAATGTGTTATACGGGATATCATTTGTTGTAACTGACGGAAATCTGACAACAATGCGCGAATTCAAGGTCTCGAACGGTCTACAGCAGAGAACAGTTACTGCGCCTCTACTCTTCTCAATCTTCGTTCGCAAGCTATTGAACGGCTTTGATTAACGTCTCGCCAACGCGATCATTGGCAGCGTTTGCGGATGATCTGCTCATCTATACGGAAGACCGAAAAGCTACAATTGTTCAGAGAAATCTCCAAAAAATGTTCAATGATGTACAATGTACATGAGTTTGAAGCAATCCTGTTTCGGACAACGCTGCAGGGGGTCAGTCAAGACCTGAAACATAATTGGAAAGATTTCCAAATCATGGCTGGCGAGGGGAGTTTAGGATGAGTTCTACAGAAATCCCATGTTCGATACCTCGGTGTTTATTTCGATCAGTATCCGCACTATACTGAACATGTGAAAATCATGCGCAGTAAGGCACGAAAAGTAGTCATGGCCCTACGAAGACTCTTTCATTGCAAGTACATTGGTCAAGTCAAAATCATCGACTACGAGACCCTGGTTAGACCAGTTTTGACATATGGATATAAGATTTGGTACAACCAGAGTGCTAGTACTATGGAAAAATTGAGAAATTTTGAAAGGAAATGTCTTCGTGTATGTACGGATTTGTACAGAAAGCCTGAGATGGATTGGAAACATTATATATCAAGTAGAAGAATTTATCAAACTGCTGAAGTGATGAGAGTCGATATCTTCATATTGAAACTTCTTCAGAATTATATCGCAAGACCTGTAACGGTTAGTGAAAACCTTTGAATATCACAGCCGTTCTACTCTACAGACGGGTATACTGCGACTTGCCTCGCTACTGACTTCGTTCCTCCAGAAGCATTCGTGTAACTGAACATGAATTGATATGTTTTTGGTTCTGATTGTATCCCAGTCATATATTACATATATTGACGGGCCACCGATAAGAAGATAAAATATCCTTCGAATTTGAGTTCACGATACCAACAATTCTAATGGAGATACTTATTTGCTGGATTCGTTGAAGCTGATCGAGCTGAGACGGAGCAATGTAGGTATTGGTGACTGTATGATAATGTCTAAATTATTCGTGTTTATTTTCAGTTTTGGTGTTTTTCGTTACTTAGTTTTTGAGTCATTATCGCTTCATTTAGTCTTGTTTATTTGTGTTAAAAATTAGGTATAGGTTAGGTTTATGTTTATGATATCAGGTTTAGAGATAAGATTAAACGCGTAGGTGATATAATTTTTTAGTATAAGATAAAATTTTTGATTGAATTTTTATCAGAATTAGGTTATAACATATTAGGTGTAGGATCAGAGTTCACTATTGTGTTTGAATTATAAATAATTTTAGGATAGTGTTGGTTGGTTTTTTTCTCCTTTTTCCATTCAAATCATAAAATATGTGATAATCCTAATTAATTTGAATTTGCTATAGTTTTTAGGGTTTTGTAAAATAATTTGACAAAACCCTTCTAAAATCGCGTCCTGTCTGTGTCCATGTGTCACAGCAGTTTTTCTCGGAAACTACTTAAGCTAGAAACATCAAATTTTGTATGTAGGTGTAAAGTGGTGTTCTCTTCTAAGTTCAAATATAAAAAAATTTTATAAGGTATTTAAGGGGGGTCTCCCCATATAGGGGAGTGACCCCCCGAAAAAAAAATTTCATTGAAGGTGGCCGATATGGGTATCAAATGAAAGGTCTTGATGAGAACTTTTCAAAACAGGTCTTTGTTTGGCAAAGTTTGCTTCGAGGGGCGCACAGGGAGGGGAAATACACGAAAAATTTGTGACCCCCCCCTCGCGATTGGATACCTCTGATCCGAAAAATCTGAAAAAAATCAAGGATGTAGGTCTTGATGAGTACAACAACAACAAATACGTTAGAAGTCGCAATTCACTCAACTTTGTTAGTAATAGTATGATTTATCGATTTTATGTTTTCTTGAATAAAATCTTAACGGTGCCCTTAAATTCAATGAAATTCAGTACACAGAGTTTTCATAAAGATTGATATTTAGCGAAGTTACAGTGGTTTGAATTTTCCTGTATTACTATGGAACAATATGCGCTGCATTTATTACTATGGCAACATATGGCTATGGAGCATGAAAATTTCAGGAATGATAGGTGTCATGAATATCTTTGAGAATCAGTTCAGCTAGTGGTATCAGTAATCGTAAAACAAAATAGTGGCTGTTTTAAATGCGAAGATTGGATAATTTTGAGTTCTTTTTTCCCAACTTCAACGTTTAAGGTGAATGCTTTGAACGCTTGATTCAATTTAATGAATGACTGAAGATGAGTACCTACAATTAATAGGAGGCGGGAGAGAGCTCCTAGCAAAAGGAGAGAGCTCCTAGCAAAAGGGCTTTGTAACCATTCTAGGATTCGAAAAAATTGGCCATTAATCGATGATAACAGTACAGGAGAGTGGCCCCTGAAAATAAAAATTCGTCAAACGTAGCCGATATGAGTATGAAATGAAAGTTTACATGGGAGCTTTTCAAAACAGTTCTTAAACTGTCAGTTTTTGCTTCAGTGGGGCACAGGGGGGAAATACATGAAAAATGTGTTTCCTCCCTCGCGAATGGATATCTGAAATAATTATCAAGGGAGATATTAATGAATATAACAATAACGAAAACCTCAGAAGTCGAAATTTGTTCAACTTCGTTAATAATAGTATGATCCTCGAATTTCATATTCTCTCCAATAAAATCGTCTTTGACATGTTTCTTGATTTTATTCGACCTGGTGACTGCATTTTGTAAATTGAATACAAAACCCTTCTGACATGAGCGTAGGTCTGTTTACCCAACTTGTTTTGACAAAAATTTGTGCAACTGATAACGTATAAATTTAGAGAGCCATTTGGGCCATTCAGTTTTTGTATAAGTAAGTATTGAATAAAGCGCCTTTGACTTTGGTTCGTTTAAATTTCAACAGAATATCAAGCAAATTCCATATAATAACATCACAAAAACTTAATGGCCCGAATGCCTCTCTAAATTTATACTTTATCAGTTAAACACATTTCATCAAAAAACTATCGCAGAATCAAATTAACTGAGACTATTGCGTTTATTAGGACTTGATTGGGTGAAGAAGGAAAAACCAACCTACACTGTCCTAAAATTATTTACAATTTTAACACAACAGTGAACTTTGATCAAAGTCCAAGTCAAAAGCACTTTATTCAATACTAATCGTTATAAACTTTAAAAGAATACAAAGCAAATTCCAAACAATAACAATACAAAAACTTAATGGCCCAAATGACCCTCTAAATTTATACGTTATGTGTTAAATACATATTATCAAAGAAAACTATAGCAAATTAATTAAGATTATTACATATTTTAAAGTCAAAGCCAAAGTCAAAAGCGCTTTATTCAATACTAATCCTTATAAATTTTAAAAGAATATAAAGCAAATTCCAAACAATAACAATGCAAAACACAAAACAATAACAATGCAAAACACTTACTTACACTTACACTTGTATTCTTTTAAAGTTTATAACGATTAGTATTGAATAAAGTGCTTTTGACTTGGACTTTGATCAAAGTTCACTGTTGTGTTAAAATTGTAAATAATTTTAGGACAGTGTAGGTTGGTTTTTCCTTCTTTACCCAATCAAATCCTAATAAACGTAATAGTCTCAGTTAATTTGAATCTGCGATAGTTTTTTGATGAAATGTGTTCAACTGATAACGTATAAATTTAGAGAGGCATTCGGGCCATTAAGTTTTTGTAATGTTATTATATGGAATTTGCTTGATATTCTGTTGAAATATATAACGAGTCAAAGTCAAAGGCGCTTTATTCAATACTTACTTATACAAAAACTGAATGGCCCAAATGGCTTTCTAAATTTATACGTTATCAGTTGCACAAATTTTTGTCAAAGAAACTATAGCAAATTCAAATTAATTAGGATTATTACATTTTTTATGATTTGAATGGAAAAAGGAGAAAAAACCAACCAACACTATCCGAAAATTATTTATAATTCGAACACAATAGTGAACTCTGATCCTACACCTAATATGTTATAACCTAATTCTGATAAAAATTCAATCAAAAATTTTATCTTATACTAAAAAATTATATCACCTACGCGTTTAATCTTATCTCTAAACCTGATATCATAAACATAAACCTAACCTATACCTAATTTTTAACACAAATAAACAAGACTAAATGAAGCGATGATGACTCAAAAACTAAGTAACGAAAAACACCAAAACTGAAAATAAACACGAATAATTTAGACATTATCATACAGTCACCAATACCTACATTGCTCCGTCTCAGCTCGATCAGCTTCAACGAATCCAGCAAATGAGTATCTCCATTAGAATTGTTGGTATCGTGAACTCAAATTCGAAGGATATTTTATCTTCTTATCGGTGGCCCGTCAATATATGTAATATATGACTGGGATACAGTCAGAACCAAAAACATATCAATTCATGTTCAGTTACACGAATGCTTCTGGAGGAACGAAGTCAGTAGCGAGGCAAGTCGCAGTATCCCCGTCTGTAGAGTAGAACGGCTGTGATATTCAAAGGTTTTCACTAACAGTTACAGGTCTTGCGATATAATTCTGAAGAAGTTTCAATATGAAGATATCGACTCTCATCACTTCAGCAGTTTGATAAATTCTTCTACTTGATATATAATGTTTCCAATCCATCTCAGGCTTTCTGTACAAATCCGTACATGCACGAAGACATTTCCTTTCAAAATTTCTCAATTTTTCCATAGTACTAGCACTCTGGTCCAAATGGCTCTACAAATTTATACGTTATTATTAAATATATTTTAGCAAAAAACTATAGCAAATTCAAATTAATTAAGATTATTACACATTTTATAATTCAATTTGAAGAAGGAGAAAAAACCAACCTACACTATTCAAGAATTATTTATAATCCAAACAAAACAGTGAACTTTGATCCTACACCTAATATGTTATAGCCTAATCATAATAAAAATGCAATCAAAAACGCTATCTTATACTAAAAAATTCTATCAAAATATTCTTAACCTCTAACCTAATATAATAAAGATAACATATACCTAACTTAGACTTAATTTCTAACACAAATAAACCAAAACACTAAATATAGCAATAATGAGTTGAAACTAAGAAACGAAAAACACAAAAACTGAAAATAAACACGAATAATTTAGACATTGTAATTCAGCCAACAATACCTAGATCGTCCCATCTCAGCTCGATCAGCTTCAACGAATCCAGCAAATGATTATCTCCATTGGAATTGTTGGTTTCGTGAACTCAAATTCGGAGGATATTTTATATTCTTATCGGTGGCCCGTCTATAATGTGGCATATGACTGGAACGCCGTCAGAATCAAAAAAATATTGATGCAGTCTCAGGCTTTCTGTACAAATCCGAACATGCACGAAGATATTTCTTTTCGAAAACTCTTAATTTTTCCATAGTACTAGCACTCTGGTTGTACCAGATCTGGCATCCATATGTCGAAACGGGTCTAACTAGGGTCTTGTAGCAAATAGTTTTGACCTTTTGATCAATGTTTTTTGGATGAAAGAGTCTTCGTCGGGCCATGACTACTTTTCGTGCCTTACTGCGCATGATTTTGACATGTTCAGTATAGTACAGATACTGATCGAGATAAACACCGAGCTATCGAACAAAGGATTTATGTGGAGCCCGTTCTGAGCTACCCTCACCAGCCATGATGTGAAAATCTTTTCAATCACGTTTCAGGTCTTGACTGACCCCCTGCAGCGTTGTCCGGAAGAGAATTGTTTCGCATTAATGCGCATTGATTTTCGTTCGCCAATTGTCCGTGTAGAGCTGCAAATCATTGAACATTTTTTGGAGATTTCTCTGAACTATTGTAGTTTTTCGGCCTGCCATATAGATGATCAGATCATCAGCAAATGCTACCAATAATCACGTTGGCGAGACGTTAAAATCAAAGCCGTTCAACAGCTTGCGAACGAATATTGAGAAGAGCAGAGGCGCAGTAACTGTTCTCTGCTCTAGACCATTCAAGACCTTGAATTCGCGCATTGTTGTCAGATTTTCTTCAGTTACAACAAATGATATCCCGTATAACATATTGCACATCATGGCGACAAAGTGTCTGGGGAACTTGTCCTGAAGAAGTTTATAAACTAGCCCATCTAACCATACCGTATCGAAGGCTTTCTCCATATCAATGAGATATGCTCCAACACATTGTCTATCATTTAGTTTCCAACAGATGTCTGAGGTTACTTTCGTTATTGCATGTGTGGTCAAAAGTCTGGCACGAAAACCAAATTGGCAATTCGGAATCAACTTATATACCTCAATGTGGGTGTTTAATACTCTGTTGAGTATCACTTCAACACCTTGCTGATGTTAGGCAGCAAGCTGATTGGGCGATAGCTTTTAGGGCATGAAGAATCTTTTCCTTTCTTCAAAATCGGAAATACCTTAGCCTTTTTCCACTCATTTGGAAAATATGAATTGCTCAACTTGTTATTGAACAATGTGCAATAATTCCTAATGGCAACCTCCGGCAAATGTCGGAGAACAACATTTGGAATACCATCAGTACCACATGATTTCTTGTTGTTTATCCTGCGAAATATGAAACACACGTCTTCATAGCTGACAAAATAATCAATAAGATTCAAGCTCGGTATGTGGCCAGATGTTAATGTTTCATTGACACGAAGAATTGATTGGCCATTCATGCTTGATTTGAAGTTGGAAACTTTTGCTTCAAGGATCTCTGAAAGCATTTCATTCCCTCTCTCAGGGTTTGGTAGATAAACCAATTCAAAATGTGTTCCAATCAGGGCAAGTTTATACAATCCCTCACATATAATCCTGTTTTCATTTCTATCCGGAGTCGTACTATCAATTTCGATACCCGCCCTGTTGAGAACATTTATCTCATGACTAGTGACTTCAAGATTCGATACCTTCCTTCGAGACTTTTTACGGAATATGCTATTCACTTTCGCGAAAACGCCATCGGGGTCCTGTGGGCTAATACCCCCCAGTTTTTCCGCCCATTGATTGCTGACCTCACGCCTGAAGTATGAATGGATTAAGTTCTGGACATTTTTCAGGTATAATTTCAACAAAGCCAACGAGGGATGGTTGTGGTCCAAAAATCGCCGATAAATATTGTTGACGCGTGTGAAAAGAAGGCTTTTCAAATTTTTCAACCTTGTGATGGTTGCTGTTTCATATCCTTCCATATTATTTCGATGCTTAATCTTGGGAACTATTTTCTCAATCGTTTCCAATGTCATTATCTCTAGCCTCGACGAATAGAGATCTATTTCATCGTTAGTGAAATTCCAGTCATTAGGAACCATTGAGCAAGAGTTGCCATCGTCGGAAGGGGGACATTGCTTCTGGTACTCGCGATTAAACTTCTTTTGAAACTTTCCCCAGTCTGTTTTTATGAAATTCAACCGATGATTTTCATGTTGAACTGGAATGAAGAGGAAATGATCCCTCTGATGATTGATTTCCATTACGGTTGCGTTATATTCGCTATCGTGAGGAAGCAGCTGCAGCTTCCATTGAAGACTTTTAAAGCTGAATTTAAGTCTTGCGTCAGCAATGCAAAGGTCCAAATATGAATTTGTCCTAGCGTATGTTGGGAACTCCGACCCATATAGATTGTACTTGGACTCAATTTGGTTCTCTGTTATTCACGATTTCAGGAATAAACCTCTTGAATTATTGGTGGCGTTCAGCAACGATGTTTGCTTGACGTTGGGGTCACCAGCAACAATATACTAATTATGCACCCTGTTCAATTCGAGCATTTTAAACAAGGAATTGAGCTCCTGCTTAAACTTCAGAACAGTTCCACCAGTTGCATAGGCAGAAATAACGAAGAGGTTATCCCCACCTGGCAGCGAGATTTTGATAACGGACACTTCAAGAGGTTAAAAGCTTTTGAAATTCGACTTTTCCAATATTTTGGAAACAGTATGGTCTACGAACCAACATCCCGGTGCCACCTCTCCCATCACCGTTTACCCTATCGTTTGTTACGAATTCAAAGTCCTTGAATGTCACGGAGTGCCATGAATTGAGGTGGGTTTCAGTGAGAAGCATGATGTCAGGCTTTTGCTTAACAATGAGTTCAAGGAGATAATGACACCGATGTATAGGAACTATGGAGTTGACATTGATCGAGATGAGACGGATCCTATCCATGGGAATGTGACTGGATGGCAAATTATTTTGAGGCATTTTAAACCCCTAAACAATGAAAAACAAGATTAATTTTTGTATCTTGTTTATTAGATCTTTCCGATATAGAACTAAGTTGCTGGTAAAAGCACCTCATCATTGCCAATTGCATTATTTACATTATTTACTGCACTTTCTGCTGGTCCTCTAGCGGCGAGTGCAAATGATACTCCGGGCTTGACAAAGCTCGGAGCTAAGACACTGCGGCGTAGTTGAATTTGCTTTGGGACACATTTTACTCTCGCATCTTGATGTCAGAAGCATCCTCGATATGATGCCGGGTGACCAAAAACACCACAGTTAACATAGTATAATCTCTCTTTTGGCTCCGTCTGAGCCAATTTCCTCTCACCGGGAGACATGCACGTCCTTGCATTTGGCATATCGGTAATGCATGGGGCAGTTTACTGTCGGATGCTAAAATCGATGACACCGATAGCACTGGTTAACCTCAGTTTTTTAGAGGCGTTCCCACCTCACCACTCGGAATTTCTTGTTTGTTGAAGAGCAGTTAGACTGCTCTCATTTGATATCTGCACTAAACAAAGTGGTAAATTTTTGTTCTAAATTCAATTTCTGGTGCTGCTTCCTTGAGCACCTGAAGTAAATCAACAGTATCTTCTCAGCAGTCCAATCCCTTCAACAAAATTGTCTGGTTCTTCTCACTTTTTGGAGTATATATGATGTGTGGAACCTCCCCAGAATTTAAAACAGTTTTAGTTGATCTGAAATCAACCAGTGATTTCGTTCTGATAGTTAACTTTTCGGCATTGATTCTTTTAATGTCGAAATTCATTAATTTATTTTCGGCTGCCAATAGCCGAACCATGTCCTTTCCGCTTTGACCGAACATATTAATTGTCAAAACTTTTTCTGTACTTTTGGCAACATTTTGAGGAGGACCCGCAGAATTGCGAGCTGGTTTCTTCTCCTTGCTTTTATTTTTTTAATAAAAGGATAAAATTGTCATTGTTATTTTGACTATTATTACCTTCGGTACTTTCGTCAACGTCCATTTCTTATTAGAGTCCGTCCAGTTGCATATCTTCTGGGATGGCTTTTTTGACAGCTTTCTTCGCCTTAGTTTCCGTATTTATTGGCCTTACTGGCTCTGCATTTTGAGTTTTCTTCGGTCTCTTGTACATATCTTCGAACGTTTTCGGTCGTAGTCTCAATTCCTGTATTTCAGCTTGAAGAGGACTTACGTCCGCCATCTGTGGAGTTTTGGTTACCCATGTGTCTTCTTTTCTTGACACTTGCCGCCAATTTTACAATGCTACTCTCCCCGGGGCCCCCAACGGAGGGAAGCCGTCGGGCTCCTCTAAACAGTAGTCCTGGGTTAGTCTTTGGTTTATTAGCTTTTGTTGATTCATTGATTCCGTGTGTCGATGCCTTCGACGATAAATGCTTTTCCCAATTAAATCAAAATTTGCTTTTGACTGACTTGTAGAAAAATTAATTTTTTGAAACCGACTTTTGTGAAAAATTAATTAACATTTAAAATTAATGACAGGAGCAATTAAAAAGATATCTACACGAAACGAATGCGAGATGTAGAATCCTTACAAAATTCAATGTTTCTAGCTTATATAGTTTGCAAGAACAAGTGGTGTGACACACGGACGGACAGATAGAACGTGATTTAAGTAGGGTTTTGTAAAATTATTTTACAAAATCCTGACAAAAATTACATCAATGCACTAAGGAGCGTTTGGAGCTAGTTTCATCCCTCGCATCTGCTGGAACGACGTAGCATTTTAACCATCCAGCGTTCCCACACACCCTTGGGAAGCTGGAGTTCAGAGTGTCAAACATCATTTGAAACGAGTTATAGGAGATGCTTTCCTTACTTTTGAAGAGATGTCAACTACAGTTGCACAAATCACAGCCTGTTTAGATTCCCGACTGCTTTCTTGACTCACATGTGATCTGGGCAATCTCGCACCTCTGACATCAGGTCATTTTTTATTTGGGGAGTCATTGTTGATCGTTCATAAACCAAACAAATTCACAAACTCCTATCAATCCTATCAATTAGCGGATCAAATGGTGCATTACTTCTAGTGGCATTGGCGAGTTCATCTTTTTAAGGGCATTTTGAAGTCGGCTTTCTTTGTTTTTCTAAAAGTTTTGTTTTTCACCTTATTGAGTAGCAAATTTTTTTCATTTCAAATCTTTTCAAACTCAGTTCCTTGAATACATTGCTCCATATATATTAAAATATAATTTATTGTCTGCAATGCAAAACTCACTACTGTTAAAATCTGCAGCCTTCATAGGAATCGAATTTAGTTGTGATATATTTTAGTACAAGATCTCATCAACGTCTACCTTGATTTTAGGTTCATAAAATCCACTATAATTTGTAGCCTTAAGAAGTTTTCAAATTTTGAACTTTGCCTAGCCGCCACTTTGATCCGACTCTGAAATGTCTTTTGAGCGGACGCCATTTTCTTTCAGGTAGTTCAACCTTGGATTTTTTATTGCGAGCTTTATTACACACTTGTATGAATCGTTGTACCGATTTTGGTAAAGTTGAAGCTATACTTTGATGAAAATAGAAATTACATGTTTTTTTACCGGTACAGTACATTGTCAATTGCTCACTGCTAAAACAAAAGTTGCACCTCTGAGGAAGATCTCGTTAACAAGCTTGAAGCTTTGTGGAGTGCTTTTAATGGGGATTGGGCTAGATACCATTCTTTTATTGATGTTTGATGGTGGAGCTATTTGCGTTTTAAGGAAAACTTTTTTCTCAACTTCACGAGCGACAGAAATGGATCTCTTCACAAAAAGAAATCAAACTCAATGACTTAGTTATCATCAAGGCCGAACGGTTCTCTCCAGTCAAATGGCCATTACGACGGGTAACTTCGTTGCATCCTGGTGAAGATGGACGCATCGGCGTCGTGAGCCTCGACAGTGGCGGAAACATCCATAAAAGATATATTGTGAAGCTTTGACGACTACCAGTTGGAGACGTTGCACTACAATTGTAGCTGCTCCTTTGTCACGACGAACAGCACGTTAAACATGTCAACTTAAGTAGAATTTATTCAACGACATTGTATTGAGGCGGGTGGTATGTTTTATTTAGTAATATTAAATATGTATTAGTTCCTAATTAATGAAACTCATTGTTCTTGTTCAATTGTAACTTTGCCATGTAATTAATTGTTAATCTAGTAAGCCCAATTCTTGTTTTAATAAGCATGCAATTATTTGTCGGGAGATTTCAAATCAAGTAGGTTCTTTTCATGTATAATAAAAAAACTTTTACAAAAAAAAGCAACTTCAAAATGCCTTAAGAAAGATGAAGTAAATTTTATGGAAGCGGTGCCATATCAGTGTTTCCCTGTTTTTTTTTTTGTGATGGTGCAGTTGAAAGTGTTCATAATTAAATGGGAAAATTGATTTACCATCGCTTCCATAAAATTTATTTCATCCTTTTTAGGGCATTTTGAAGTTTTTTTTTTGTTTTTCTAAAAGTTTTATATTTCACCCTTTTGAGTAGCAAATTTTTTTCATTTCAAATCTTTTCAAACTCAGTTCCTTGAATACATTGTTACATATATATTAAAATTTATTTTTTTGTCTGAAATACAAAACTCACCACTGTTAAAATCTGCAGCGTTCATATGAATCGAATTTAGTTGTGATATATTTTAGTACAAGATCTCATCAACGTCTACCTTGATTTTAGGTTTCATAAAATCCCCTATAATTTGTAGCCTTAAGAAGTTTTCAAATTTTGAACTTTGCCTAGCCGCCACTTTGATCCGACTCTGAAATGTTTTTGAGCGGCCGCCATTTTCTTTCAGGTAGTTCGACCTTGGATTTTTTATTGCGAGTTTTATTACAAACTTGAATGAATCGTTGCACCGATTTTGGTAAAGTCGAAGCTATACTTTGGTGAAAATAGAAATTACATTTTTTTTTACAGCTACAGTACATTGTAAGCTGCTTACAGCTAAAACAAAAGTTGCACCTCTGTGGAAGATCTCGTTAACAAGCTTGAAGCTTTGTGGAGTGCTGTTCCTGGCGATTGGGCTAGATGCCATTCTTTTATTGATGTTTGATGGTGGAGCTATTTGCGTTTCTAGGAAAACTTTTTTCTTTGAAATTCACACTAAACGAACGTAAAAATATCGAGAATTCATATAATTGAAAATGACGACTAGGTATTGGTCGGAATTTAACGGCCTAGTGAAACTAAAACAAGTTGAGTAGACAGACCTATGCTCATGTCAGAAGGGTTTTGTACTCAACTTAGAAAATGCAGTAACCAGCAACGAATAAAATCAAGAAACATGTCAAAGACGATTTTATTGGAGAAAATGTGAGATTCAAGGATCATACTATTATTAACAAAGTTGAAAGAATTTTGACTTCTGAGGTATTTGTTATAGTTATACCCATAAATATCTCCTTTGATAATTTGTTCAGATTTTTTAGATCACGGGTGTCCATTCGCGAGGGAGAAAACACATTTTTCATGTATTTTCCCCCCTGTGCCCCCATTGAAGCAAAAACTGTCAGTTTAAGAACTGTTTTGAAAAGCTCTCATAGAGAACTTTCATTTGATACTCATATCGGCTACCTTTGATGAAATTTTTTTCCAGGGGCCACTCCTCTGTACTTTAGTCATCGATTCATGGCCTATTTCTTCGAATCCTAGAATGGTTACAAAGCCCTTTTGCTAGGAGCTCTCTCCTGCCTCTTCGACTTGTTTCAATTGTATGTACTCATCTTCATGATACCTATCACTCCTGAAATTTTCATGCAAATTCTAGCAAAGCTGTAGTGTCTTAGTCGGTAAGTACCGCATATGGCTCCATAGCCATATGTTTCCATAGTAATACAAGGCATATTGCTCCATAGTAATACAGGAAAATTCAAATCGCTATAACTTCGGTAAATACTATTCGATCTTTATGAAACTTATAAGTAGTCATCTTTTTGCTAAATGTTATTGAGTTTAAAGGTACCGTTTAGATTTTATACAAGAAAACACAAAATCGATAAATCATACTATTACTAACAAAGTTGAGTGAATTTCGACTTCTCATGTATTTGTTGTTGTTGTACTCATCAAGGCCTACATTCATGATTTTTTTCAAATTTTTCGGATGTAAGGTGTCCAATCGCGAGGGCGGGGGGGGGGGGGGGTACGCGAAAAGTTCGTACATTTCCCCTTCCCTTGCCCCCCTTCGGTACTTATAAGGCAATTTCAAGACTTGTTTTGAAAAGATCTCATTGAGACCTTTCCAATGACATCCTACTCGACTACCAATGGTGAAATTTTTTTTTGAGGGGTCACCTCCCTATATGGGGAGACCCCCCCTTAAACGCCTTTGAAAAATTTTTCCATCCTTGAACTTTCAAGAAGTCACTACTTCTGACCTTTCTACAAAGTTTCATGGCTATAGCCTCTATAGTTTCGGAGAAAAAGTGCTGTGATATACAGACGGATGGACGGACGGACGGACGGACAGACGGACACAGGTCGTGATTGCAGTAGGGTTTTGTATTTTAGTACAAAACCCTAAAAAAATATATGCATTGAGTGAGGACATCAAGTTTTTGAAAACGTGTAAAAGATTAGGGATCGTACTTAAAACGATGTAACAAAGTTCACGTTTAATTTTTCTGGTGCGGATAAATGTAAGCAAGAGTTGAAGATGAATTCAATCAAGGACAATATAAACCGACGTTATGCTACGTCATTCAATTTGCCTGTGGAGGTATACCTTCTCCATTTAAAACTGGCTAACCAAATCGCGGGAAGAAAGGGAACTATGGAAGATATACTCGAGTGAAAGAAGCGTTCGATTGCAAAAAAGATAACAAAGGAAAATGTTGGTAAGAAATCACGAAATTTGATGGCAAAGCGAGAAAATAAAAATGAAAATAGAGTGGACACTGCTAGCAATTTCCTGATAAACTAATCGACTGAGACTTTCAATAAGGAGCAATTAAATCTCCTGAATAATGGCTTCGATTCCACGACGGGCAAAAAACACTTACTTAAGGAGGATATAGATATGGACATACAATCAGCCACGAAACTTCTATCAAGAGAAGAAAAACAATTAATGAGGAAGAAATGGTATGGATAATCAAAGCGGAAAAGTCTAACCTACAAAACAAAGATTCGAACGTAATCAAACAATTCAAGGTGAAACCGACTGAATCTGGACTACGAAACTGACTGAATCTGGACTACACTTTGGACAACGAAATCGAAGTGAAGCTTTGGGCTGGCTGATATTTTGGTTTGGACTTAGTTGCTTTGGGCGATAACACCGAGGTGAAACTTATGTGCTCCAATACAACTGTCATACCGCCTCCGTCCCGGTAAAACCTTGGCAGGCCTCGGAGTACGTTCGAGGTTCGCACAATTGAGTTGGTGGTGTATGTTCGGTTTAGACGAACTCCCGATTAGTGCTGGTCTAGCTCTGAGCGCTTGTCCCCATAAGCGATTGTGCCTACCAAAGACATATAAACAAATGGACGAGAAACGAGGATCTGTGTACTCGTCCATGTGAGAAGCAAATTTGCCACATAAATAAGTTATAAATAACTTACGCTCTCGAAATTATATGATTCCCTCTGCTTCTCCTTCCCCTTTTTTTCCAGACAGGTTTTTCTTTTCTCTCTTCAGAGGAATCGCTTCCCCCACTGACACCCGCGCACACCAACGAAATTTCATTTCACGTGCACACGATCGCGTCTTCGTTATCATTCGGAAAACAGTTTGAGTGCAAACAACAAACGACTCTCACGGAAAACTCGAACGTCAAAGCAAAAGAAAATCGAAAAGAGGGCGAAACACGCGGGAAAACTCAAGTGTCAAAGCGAATGGAAATTTCGTAAATTTTTAATCAAAACAGTGAGTTAAAGTTTCGATTACGTACGCGCGATCTTTAAAATTAAAAACTTTTTAAATGTGAACGTGTTTCGCCGTGAATAGAGTGCTAAAACAAAAGCATATCACTTCAAACCTCAACTTCACACAACTTTAGCGAAGGTTGCCAATTGCTTCGGCCCTCACGACCGGTTGTGGATCCAGTACTCTCTATATCTATGGTGCCTACCCTCGCCTTCTTGCTCTTCAAAGATAACCATGGGACTAAAAAGGCGACTATACAAACGGACATAGCGGCTACCAAAACCCTGAAAAAAAGATAAAAAACCATAAAAAAAGAAAGCAAAAATAACAACAATGACGATGCAATCAGTGGCTGCAGCCACAATGTTATCAGCACATCGGGAGCAGTACTAACAATGACAAAAACGGCGATGAATACAATGACAGTGAAAACGGACGAAAAACGAAGATTAACAGACAGTCGAATGCGAATGCCAGAGCGTCCTGTAAAGCAACAGCGAGAAACTTCGCAGGACGCACCAGATGTTCGAGTGGTGGAAGAAAAGATAAAGAACACCGAGAATTTGATGGTCATTCCTGCGATTACTACCGAAATCACTGAAGCAAGGTTCATAAATCCCGAAATTATAAGGGACCATCCTGAAGTTCAAGAACATATTACGGTGGCAAAAGACAGGAGTGACCAGACAAATAATGCGTCATTGTATGATTTATTCGCCACCGTCGGAAATAAAGCAGAAGTACTGTACTCGCGAACGGAGGCCGATAATCCCTCCCTAGGAAAGTGGCCGCAAAGAAAAATTGGCTAATCCGAAAAGCGGGAGATGCCCTAAAAAGAGCAACCCCTGCATGCGACTCACCAAAATTCAACAAAGTAGTAAAGATTGGGCATCTTGAACGAGTGAGGCTGACACCAGAAAACCATAGGGGACAACACATGTCCATCATTGATTTCAAAGAAAAGGACGGCGTACAATTTCTGAATTAGAGCAAAGTAAGAATAGAGTGGGTTATCTGCTGTTCACGACAAAGAGCAGCGCCTCTTCAATGTTTCAAATGCCTTGGCTATGGACGCTTTATTACAAATGCGGTGAAATGTGACGTAAAAGAAAAGACTGTGCAAAGGAGGCAAACTCTGCTAATCTAAAACTGGATCTTGGACATGTCTTGGGATCAGAAAAATGCCGGGTGTTCCAGGAAGCCCTAGCCAAAGTAAAATCAAAATAATGACGACCGCATTCTGTAGCTGAATCTGCACTTCAACCGTCCAATGCCTACTTGAGCAGTTTGCGAGGGACATGAAAGCTGACTTTATGCTGCTGAGTGAGCAACACTATGATCAATGTATTGCATCATGTTATGCTGATTAAACTGGTACTACTACTATCTGCGTTGGGAACAGTGATTTCCAGTGGATGGTTTCGTGTGGGTTCGGTGCTAAGGAACCACCTTCTTTAGTGTATACCTAACGCCGGACAAATCGATATCATCTTTTCAAGCCAAGCTTAATACTTTGGAGGAAACTTCAGCGCTAATGCAATCGAAAGGGGGATGCCTCAAACAGATCTATGGGGAAACTGAATCCTAGGAATGGTGGCCAGGAAAGCGCTTGTAGTACGAAATTCTGAAAATACGCCAATTTTCTGCCAAATTGGCTGTGAAGAAACCATACCGGACATGACATTCACTTTGGAGTCCTTAGTACGGAGGATACACAATTGGTGAGTATAAGAGACCTACTCAGCCAGTTATCATCAGTGCTGTAATGTAACGCCTACGCCCGGGAATCGAAGTGATTCCGATCCCGAACCCTTGCACCCGGCCAGATGGGTATGACCTCGAAATGCAAACGGACTTCATCTTTCGTGCGGATATCGTTGCGCAGAAAATATTTTTTTTTCTCTCCAAATATTTAGATCTGTGGATTTAAATATTTGAAACATAATATTAATCAAAACCCCGACACATTTCGAGGCATATCCATCTGGGAATGCCCCCCTTCACCGTTGCCATCAAAACACTATGCCACTGGCGACAAATAAAAATGCACATTGCCGCCATGTGGCGTTCCATTCCGCGCATCTGTTTTGTCGGTGGTTGTCGGATTGACAGTCCGACGCCACGAGGAAAAAACGGTGGGAAAATCTACGCCAATCATAGCGTACAATCGATGTCGACGACTTTTTCATAATTAAAACAGTTTTCAACTCTCCTCTATAATTTATTTATAATAGAGCGAATGTGTCATACAATCGCATTATACGTCTTAATTTCTGCACTTGATTATTGTGTGTATTTTCTACGTGTGATTTTTTCTTGTTTTGCAATCGCGGATTTGTGAGAGAGCACTTTCTTATTCTGGCGACTGGACGAACGGTTGATGATATTCCCGCTTCCAAAGATTTGGCAACTTTATTTTCATAATGTTACGCATTTTTGCCTGTTCATAAACGATGGCAGAAGTTTGTGCTACTTGTTGCATGTACAAATCCAGAAGTCAGATACCTGTGATATGATGGACGATCTTTTGTTTTATCGAACGTCAAATTGACGAGCGGTTCTTTCGGTCAAGGAGTTGTGGTTATGCGCACTTTTGAAGATCATAATGATACATAGGTTGCCAGGGAACGAAACAATGACTATCAGTATTCAAGACGCGGCCAAGCGCCTGGGCTGACACGGAGGCCGCCCCAACAGCCGCGCGAAACCATCACACAACAGGACGAGTTAATTCGATACATCAAGGAGGCTTGGAATCAGGTGATCGTTCAATTGTTTTGATTTTCCCCTCATTCCCCAAATCAACCAATATATGTCAGTGAGTACGCTCCGTAGCGAAACCATAACGAATCTAGACTTACCCCTAGTGATGAATGTATAATAAAAACCAGTGATCGAATTAATAAGTACAAACAATTGTGTGAGGAGAGTAGCAGTAATAACTCATCAATATCAAGCACACGACAACCAAAAGATATACCTAAAGTTGAAGAAAAGGACTATGAAGATTACGAAGATGAGGAGTTAAATGAATGCGATGATACTCAGAAGTTGTTTCAAGTGTGTATATTGGCTGGATATAATACATTCACATCCAGTCCATATGTTAAATTTAAATATCCTCCTAATGAACCAATACCTGATAATATTGAGCAGCTGGTTTTCCCTAGCAGTGAGCTTATCAAATCGGGGAAAGAAAATCAGGAGAACTGCCTGATACTCACGGATGATAGTAGATTTAAAGTGTATGGCTACTGCAGGCGCATACTTCCAGAAAAGTCGGAAATGTGCCTGCCTCTCGCGTATTGTATAGTAAGTGTAACAAAAGCTTTAGGTTTTTACCAAAAACTCTTGAAAGAAATTGAATCTCGTCATGGGCAAAGTGAAACTCAGTTGAAAGCAATGCTACGTAACATACAAAATGCAAAAATCCCAAACGCAGATCAATACTTACATGTAAAACTCCCTCTCTCCCTTCGACCTAAACCTTTATTCTCTTCAAATCACAAAATCTCTCCTAAGCGACTAAGTTTAGAGGCTAACCCAAAATGGCTCACAGAATCAGCCACTCAAGCCACTTTTGCTGACTTCGAATATGACTCGAAATCTGGTAAAAGAACTTCTGGCAAATCTTTGATGGAAGAATTCGAAAATAAAAAGCAACAAGCTCCTTTTGATTTAAGTCTTATAAACAGAAGTCTTATTGCCAGAGATCCAAGATTCGATGCGATACTCATTCGTAGACCGAAAACCAGGCGGTAAGAGTACAGTTTGGCAAGTGATTTGCTTCACAGAAGAAGATTGGTCTAATTTGGCATCGAAATTTTGAAACTCGACAAGTCCAAAAGAGCGTGCCTTGTACAAAAATATTAAGACGAGAAGCGGAATGAGATTGTTCAACGCGTATATGAATTAAATCTTCATCACATTTAGATAATTGTTGAAAGCGTTTGTTAAAATTTATTATTTAATCAAATTTAGGCAATAATTTTATTTTTAGTCAAATCTAGATATGATATTTGTACTAAACGTAAGAGTAAATATCCAAATGAATAGTTGTATAATTTATGTTAACCAAATCCAATTGAACAAATCTATTTAATTCAATTACGCTTGAATTGCCAAGTCATAGAAGTAAATAATTACCTCAACTCACATCTCACCCGTCACAAATTCCTTTTGGGAATCGCCATCATTACAATCATTTCAAGGAATGTTTTGGTTTCTTTTACGCATTAACATAGTATTAAACTCTGAAACCGGGAAGAGAACAGTATACTGATCAGAATACTTTTCATATGAAATCGATAGATACCATTGAATGAATCTCAGAGAGTGAGCTGAGCTTATGTACAGATTGGTTACGTAATTAGGTCTTCCATTGACGGAGGGCGGTAGATTGTATCTAGGAGATAGCGTACTTGGTAAAATCAATTATTTACTGTATAAGACCACGATTGTGATTTGCCGATGAATTACAACATGAATTGCTAAATAACCCAAGACTTTCCTTTTCAGTGGTTCGTTCTGTTTCAGCGGGAAAGTGAGTGCAGGGTAGGTATGCCGTCGCGAGGGTAGGGTTTCGACAAATCCGCTGAGGTCAGTTTCGCGTCGCGCGCGGTACGCGGTACCTTTGTTGTTTCGTCATTTCATTAGAGTAGTTTTCGTCGGTTTAATTTCGAGTAGCATACTTTTCGGTACCGCGTCGGTATAATTCGGGAACGCGAAACGGAAATTAGATTTTTGTACTTTACCTGGCTGAATGAAGAAATACGGAGTAACGTAAAGTAGGTTCTTCTCCATATGGTTTTGTTTTGATAACGCGTTTTGAAAACGGGCATGTTCAGGTGGCTGAAAATATTGTAATTGAGCGTAACCCATTCGGAGACCCGCGACCGAAATCCTCTCTGAACTAGCTGGCCGACAAGCAGCCACCGCGTGAATGGGTTACGGTGCACGGATTGGTTGACCTGTTGGTACCATCCGTTGGCACTACTCAGACTTAACGTCTCGAACCGATGAGAGGTCGGTTCCGCGTACGAACTTAAAATGTAAAAACCATTACAAATGGCGCCCAACGTGGGGCCTAAAATATCCTAAGGGGGAAAGAAATTCGCGTCTTCTGACGAGTTGTTCCTTTACGGAGGATGTAAGGTACTCTGGTACTCGAGTCCCACTATCAGGAGCAGTGGAGTTGTGTGATACACTCTAGCAGTCGCTTCACGTGAGTTGTAGCTTCCGCTCTCCTTCGTTTGATTTTTTTTTCGCGACAGAATCCTTCCGATGTGTTGTCCCAGGCTAAACCCCTGTAAGGACCTTCTATTTTCTTGATGGAACAGCCAGCCTGATGGGTTTACCTATCAGCATGGACTCTCAAGAAAATAGAAGGCTACCTTGCCTTTATGTCGCGGAAGGATTCTACTTATTTCGTATGCGTGATAGACGAGTGGTATCGGTTCAACGTTCGGTGGCGTATGCTGGAGTTGCGAAGCCCGGAATGCTTCCACGCGTCGGGAATTTTGACCGCGTGCAAAATCGTTACGGTAGCTCTACCACTTGTCTCGTCGAGTCATTTAACGTAGATTAGAAACGGTTTGTAATGTATGTGGGTTATGGGGTTAAATTTCGTAAATCGACCAAAAGTACCCTTTCTTCGGCAGATTACCTTGCACTCTCATTTCCCGTTGGAGGAGTCGACCACTGGAAAGGAAATAATGTATTCAAAGAATTTTTATTCCCACTTATTAATAGCTCGCCACTATCGGCCACTTCTTCATTCCTAAGCTTTTTTTTTATATATATTAGAGTTACATTTTTTTTTAGTAAAAAACTTACTTCAACCACCAAAACCAGCAAAAATGGCAACGAAGCGGACCCCAGATAAGCGTTGGACCAGATCCAAAACGGTCCAACCAGCTAACTGCGGCATCTGCTTCGAAGACGTAGTGGAGGGCGTACACAGCGTGCGATTGGATTGTAGACACCTTTTCCATCGTGCCTGTGTCCAACAGCTCCTCCTCACGTCAGAGCTTTGCCCACTATGTCGGCGACCCATAGATCGGTCTGCCGTAGACGTCCCCCTCGGAACGCCCCTACCAACGCGTGGAGCAGTGGCGAAAGGAGTTCCAGAGGCCGAACCGTCCCAACCACTCCAAGACCTTCAAGGAGCCGTAGGCGGTGAAGTTCCGGCCGCAAGTGTCGTGTCCGAGGTGACCCACATGCCTTCCACCCACTCCATTGACACCCTCGTGGCGTTGATGCGAGATATGTCGGAGAGGATCGGCAATCTGGAGGGAAAGCTCCAGAATCTCCCTATGAGCCAACCACCCAGCCGCGTGAGAACTCCGCTTGGCTGGGAGCCCAATCCCAGTGTGGCTATGCCCCACTCTCGACCATCCGAGCAATGGGCCCTACCTCCAAGGAACTCGGGAATGGATCCCAGAGCTCCCGAATATAGACCACGACACAGCACCGCACCTCCGTTGGTACCTCTAGTCCCCGAGGCAGTTCCGTACAACAGGTCAATCGAGGATGCGATTCCCCCTGGGAACGCATTGACACCTTTTCGAGACCCGACGCCTCGTATCATGGAGAGTTGACGCCTCGTATCATGGAGAGTTGGCACCTGAACTTTACAGGGTTCAACGATATGATATCGGCGGACCGGTTCCTTTTCCGGATTCAGGCGTTAGTATCCAGCACCCTGGGAGGTGATTCCTCGGCCTTCCTCCGGCATGCACATCTTTTGTTCAGCGGCGACGCTGCCGACTGGTACTGAAGCTTTAAAGAATCAACGCCACGTCCCACTTGGCACTCTTTCAGCGCAGCCTTCCGCAATCGATTTGAGGATGGCTTCACTGAGAGAGAGCTAAGGGAACAATTAAAGAAACGGAAACAAGGCGCTCACGAACCGTTCGACCAGTACTACACAAGTATAGTGAGATTGAGCACTCGCTTGCGAACTACCATGCCCGAGGACGAACTGGTAGAAATTATCAGAGAGAATATGCGCTGGGATCTCCAGAACAGCCTTCTGCATTTTCCCATCAACACCATACAGAGATTGCGCCTCCATGCCCGTAGGCAAGAGCAATTGGATGAGCGGCGAGGCACCTTCCGTCCACAACCTCGCATAACGGGACCAAATCCCCGAAATCATCATACCGCGGAGTTGATGGCAGCGGACCACCTGCTTGCTGACCCAGTACCAGTACCGAGGAGCGGAGCACCACCGGAGCTTGAGGACCCAGCATTGATTGATAGACCCTCCCTTGAAGCAATCACTAGCCCGACGGTCTGTTGGAACTGCCGACAAACGGGGCATCGGTTCTATGCATGTAAAGCGGAGGCGACGCTTTTCTGCTACCGCTGCGGGAAGGCCGACACCTACGCACCTGACTGCGCAAATTGCAAAATGCGAAAAAACTTGCCACCGAGTGCCGGACGAACCAATCCAGACCCCATCACTAGCTATGACCAAGCTCCCAACATGACTCCAATTCTGCTGACTCGCACCGCTAAACACAGTTCTCCCGAAGTTCCACAACCAACGCCATCCTTCGCCGAGGCCAACGCGCAGGGAAATGATAGCGAGGCGAAAGTTCCTTGGCATGTAAAACCTTTCCACGTCAGGCTGCGGAATTATTTGCCTACTCGACAGCGCATCTTCCATGAGGAGTTGGCTACAAATGTCCCACCGCGAAGAAAGCGAGCCACGCGTCGGATGCGGAGCTTCTGGAGAAAAGTCAGGCAGTCGAGGAAGGTGCTAAAGGACATACACTTAGACGAATTATTGAGGGATGACGTTCGACCATATGCGTCAGTACACCTCCTGCAAAAACGAGTGTCAGGCTTAGTCGACACGGGAGCCAGTGTGAATTGTATATCTGCCGATTTTGCAGGGGAGGTACTGGCGATGCACGCGGACCAAATCCGTCATTTCACCTCCTGGTTAAGCACGGCGGACGGAACTCGTCACTCTGTAGTGGGAAAAATTATGACGGATGTCACCTTTAAAGGAATTTTCTCTGGAATTTTCCATCATACCTCAATTAACCCAGAATCTTTAGCTAGGAGTGGACTTCGTTCGATAATTTAACTTGGCCCCGGCACTATTTTCCGGTACGACCCTGAAGTCCGTCACCACCGTTCCTGACCAATCTCAACCCACTCACTTATTACGACATACACTGGAGGTAAATCAGCAACTGCGTCTTGACTCGGCTATATCGGCTTTTCCATCGCATGAGAAGGAAGGTCTCGGGCGGACTGCCCTGGTGTTCCACACTATAGATGTGGGGGATGCTAAACCCATAAACAGAGACATTTTGCCATATCTCCGGCGAAGGAAAAATCGTTATATGCCGAAGTGGATCGAATGCTAGCATTAGGCGTAATCGAAGAATCACAGAGCGCGTGGGCTTCCCCAGTCACCTTAGTTGTCAAGCCGAACAAGGTCCGGTTATGCTTAGATGCCAGACGCTTGAACGCCGCCACAGTCAAGGACGCATACCCTCTACCGTTGATTGAAGGCATTTTGAGTCGGTTGCCTAAAGCCCACTTCATCACGAGCTTAGACCTCAAGGACGCCTTCTGGCAAATTCCTTTAGACCCCGGTTCAAAGGAGAAAACAGCCTTCACAGTCCCAGGTCGGCCCTTATATCAATTCGTGACCATGCCATTCGGATTGTGTAATGCCCCCCAAACAATGACGCGCCTTATGGATAAGGTAGTACCACCTCATTTGCGGCACCAAGTTTTCGTTTACTTGGACGATCTGTTGCTTATAACCGAGACCTTTGACGAACACATCGACCTGCTTCAGGAGGTGGCTCTACACATCCGGAGGGCAAGATTAACCATCAACATACGAAAGAGTCAGTTCGTGATGACGGAGGTGAAGTATTTAGGTCACATCATTGGGCATGGTCATATCAAGACCGATCCGGACAAGACTCAAGCGATTGACGTTTTTCCATTACCCAAGACCACCAAACAATTACGCCGATTCTTAGGCTTATGCGTGACTATGCCACCATAACCACTCCTTTGACCGACATGCTGCGTAAGGGACGTAAATTCGTCTGGGAAGAGCCCAGCTTGCGAGCCTTTGAAGAGCTAAAAAAGAGTCTGACTACAGCCCCCGTACTGCACAGCCCGGACTTTGACAAACCGTTCTCAATCCATTGTGACGCGAGTCAACATGGGGTGGGAGCAGTCTTAGTCCAGGTTGCACAAGACGGCGAGGAGAGACCTATAGCCTTCATGTCTCACAAGTTGAACCCAGCCCAGCAAAATTACACGGTCTCCGAGCAGGAATGTCTAGCTGCGGTGTTGGCAGTGAAACGCTTCCGACCCTATGTGGAGGGACACACGTTTGAAATCGTTACGGACCACGCTTCTCTGAAATGGCTAATGAGCCAGACTGATCTCAACGGCAGATTGGCCAGGTGGGCACTGAAATTACAGGCATTTGACTTCACAATTCGCCACCGAAAAGGAAGCCAGCATGTAGTCCCCGACACCCTATCCAGAATGTTCGCTCCTGAAGGAGCCGAGTTGGTCCAGGAGGACGACAGCCCCCAATTGATCGATCTGGACCATCCTGCCTTCAAGTCAGCCAGCTACACCCAACTGATTCACACTATCCAGAATCAACTGCCCCAGCTTCCTGAACTGCGGTTGACGGATGGATTTGTTTACAAGCGGATGGGACACGCCTCCGGAGACCCCATACAAGAAGAAGAACAGTGGAAGTTGTGGGTGCCCGAAGAATTAACCACTGATCTTATCAGACGGGCCCATGACCACCCATCAAGTACGCACGGCGGTTACGGTCGTACACTTAGGCGGTTGAAAACCTGCTTCTTTTGGCCTAAGATGGCACAACAGATAAAAGCGTACGTAGCCTCCTGTGAGCTATGCAAGTGCACTAAAGCGCCCAAAACCATTCTTCGGCCTCCCATGGGTAAGGTTGAGGTCCCCGAACGCGTGTTCCAGCGCTTGTACATTGATCTTATCGGTCCTTACCCTCGATCTGCTTCTGGTCGCACGGGAGCTGTCGTGGTCCTGGACCAGCTCTCTAAATTCCCTATCATAGAACCACTGCGTAACATGCACACTGGACCTATAATCAGCTTCTTGGAGAACCGAGTCTTTCACATGTTTGGAGTTCCGGAGAAACTTGTCTCCGACAATGGGGTCCAGTTCACCTCCAGCAAGTTCCGAGACCTAATGTCCAAATACGGTATCATCCACCAGCGAACCGCCGTCTATTCACCACAAGCCAACGCATCCGAAGGACTGAACCGTACGCTCAAAGCGGCCATTCGCGCCTATGTCCACCCGAATCAGAAGGACTGGGATCGCAAATTGTCCGCCATCACTAGTGCTCTGCGCTCGTCGTACCACGCCACTACCGGCATTTCGCCGTATTTCGCATTGTTCGGCCAGTACATGATCTGTCACGGAAGCGCCTACCGGCTGATGCGGCAAGTGAAATCACTAGAGGACCCAATCGTGGTTCTGGAACCGCACGAAAAGCTCCAACTTCTGCGAGATCAGCTGCGGGAGAAGATTGAAGAAAGTAGACGGATGGGAGAGGAGCGGTACAACTTGCGATCTCATCCTTCTGGCTTTAAGGCAGGCGACGAAATATATCGTCGAAACTTCCGGCAGAGCGATGCCACCCGACATTACAATGCCAAACTAGACAAGAAATTCGTGAAGTGTCGAGTCCTACAAGTAATAAGCCCCACCCGATACCTCATCGCGGACATGGCTGGCAAAACCCTGGGAATTTACCACGTAAAAGACCTTAGACGATGAAGTACAACTAATTCACACGCAAAACCTTGACCTACCTAAATCTCTGCCTGGACGAAGACCTCCGAATAACACCTGACTCCCTACTGTATAGCCACAATCGAGTCTTCACGAACATGGTTGTAGCCTATTCCTCGAAATCGGCCTTGGACCCGCCACGGTCCTAACCAAGACCTTTTACATAGGAGGCGGGATCGTAATTACTTCGATTTTGGGGGGGGGGGAATGTGTAATGTGACGCCTACGCCCGGGAATCGAAGTGATTCCGATCCCGAACCCTTGCACCCGGCCAGATGGGTATGACCTCGAAATGCAAGCGGACTTCATCTTTCGTGCGGATATCGTTGCGCAGAAAATATTTTTTTTTCTCTCCAAATATTTAGATGGATTTAAATATTTGAAACATAATACTAATCAAAACCCCGACACATTTCGAGGCATATCCATCTGGGAATGCCCCCCTCCACCGTTGCCATCAAAACACTATGCCACTGGCGACAAATAAAAATGCACATTGCCGCCATGTGGCGTTCCATTCCACACATCTGTTTTGTCGGTGGTTGTCGGATTGACAGTCCGACGCCACGAGGAAAAAACGGCGGGAAAATCTACGCCAATCATAGCGTACAATCGATGTCGACGACTTTTTCATAATTAAAACAGTTTTCAACTCTCCTCTATAATTTATTTATAATAGAGCGAATGTGTCATACAATCGCATTATACGTCTTAGTTTCTGCACTTGATTATTGTGTGTATTTTCTACGTGTGATTTTTTCCTGTTTTGCAATCGCGGATTTGTGAGAGAGCACTTTCTTATTCTGGCGACTGGACGAACGATTGATGATATTCCCGCTTCCAAAGATTTGGCAACTTTATTTTCATAATGTTACGCATTTTTGCCTGTTCATAAACGATGGCAGAAGTTTGTGCTACTTGTTGCATGTACAAATCCAGAAGTCAGATACCTGTGATATGATGGACGATCTTTTGTTTTATCGAACGTCAAATTGACGAGCGGTTCTTTCGGTCAAGGAGTTGTGGTTATGCACACTTTTGAAGATCATAATGATACATAGGTTGCCAGGGAACGAAACAATGACTATCAGTATTCAAGACGCGGCCAAGCGCCTGGGCTGACACGGAGGCCGCCCCAACAGCCGCGCGAAACCATCACACAACAGGACGAGTTAATTCGATACATCACCTGATTCCAAGCCTCCTTGGAATCAGGTGATCGTTCAATTGTTTTGATTTTCCCCTCATTCCCCAAATCAACCAATATATGTCAGTGAGTACGCTCCGTAGCGAAACCATAACGAATCTAGACTTACCCCTAGTGATGAATGTATAATAAAAACCAGTGATCGAATTAATAAGTACAAACAATTGTGTGAGGAGAGTAGCAGTAATAACTCATCAATATCAAGCACACGACAACCAAAAGATATACCTAAAGTTGAAGAAAAGGACTATGAAGATTACGAAGATGAGGAGTTAAATGAATGCGATGATACTCAGAAGTTGTTTCAAGTGTGTATATTGGCTGGATATAATACATTCACATCCAGTCCATATGTTAAATTTAAATATCCTCCTAATGAACCAATACCTGATAATATTGAGCAGCTGGTTTTCCCTAGCAGTGAGCTTATCAAATCGGGGAAAGAAAATCAGGAGAACTGCCTGATACTCACGGATGATAGTAGATTTAAAGTGTATGGCTACTGCAGGCGCATACTTCCAGAAAAGTCGGAAATGTGCCTGCCTCTCGCGTATTGTATAGTAAGTGTAACAAAAGCTTTAGGTTTTTACCAAAAACTCTGGAAAGAAATTGAATCTCGTCATGGGCAAAGTGAAACTCAGTTGAAAGCAATGCTGCGTAACATACAAAATGCAAAAATCCCAAACGCAGATCAATACTTACATGTAAAACTCCCTCTCTCCCTTCGACCTAAACCTTTATTCTCTTCAAATCACAAAATCTCTCCTAAGCGACTAAGTTTAGAGGCTAACCCAAAATGGCTCACAGAATCAGCCACTCAAGCCACTTTTGCTGACTTCGAATATGACTCGAAATCTGGTAAAAGAACTTCTGGCAAATCTTTGATGGAAGAATTCGAAAATAAAAAGCAACAAGCTCCTTTTGATTTAAGTCTTATAAACAGAAGTCTTATTGCCAGAGATCCAAGATTCGATGCAATACTCATTCGTAGACCGAAAACCAGGCGGTAAGAGTACAGTTTGGCAAGTGATTTGCTTCACAGAAGAAGATTGATCTAATTTGGCATCGAAATTTCGAAACTCGACAAGTCCAAAAGAGCGTGCCTTGTACAAAAATATTAAGACGAGAAGCGGAATGAGATTGTTCAACGCGTATATGAATTAAATCTTCATCACATTTAGATAATTGTTGAAAGCGTTTGTTAAAATTTATTATTCAATCAAATTTAGGCAATAATTTTATTTTTAGTCAAATCTAGATATGATATTTGTACTAAACGTAAGAGTAAATATCCAAATGAATAGTTGTATAATATATGTTAACCAAATCCAATTGAACAAATCTATTTAATTCAATTACGCTTGAATTGCCAAGTCATAGAAGTAAATAATTACCTCAACTCACATCTCACCCGTCACAAATTCCTTTTGGGAATCGCCATCATTACAATCATTTCAAGGAATGTTTTGGTTTCTTTTACGCATTAACATAGTATTAAACTCTGAAACCGGGAAGAGAACAGTATACTGATCAGAATACTTTTCATATGAAATCGATAGATACCATTGAATGAATCTCAGAGAGTGAGCTGAGCTTATGTACAGATTGGTTACGTAATTAGGTCTTCCATTGACGGAGGGCGGTAGATTGTATCTAGGAGATAGCGTACTTGGTAAAATCAATTATTTACTGTATAAGACCACGATTGTGATTTGCCGATGAATTACAACATGAATTGCTAAATAACCCAAGACTTTCCTTTTCAGTGGTTCGTTCTGTTTCAGCGGGAAAGTGAGTGCAGGGTAGGTATGCCGTCGCGAGGGTAGGGTTTCGACAAATCCGCTGAGGTCGGTTTCGCGTCGCGCGCGGTACGCGGTACCTTTGTTGTTTCGTCATTTCATTAGAGTAGTTTTCGTCGGTTTAATTTCGAGTAGCATACTTTTCGGTACCGCGTCGGTATAATTTGGGAACGCGAAACGGAAATTAGATTTTTGTACTTTACCTGGCTGAATGAAGAAATACGGAGTAACGTAAAGTAGGTTCTTCTCCGTATGGTTTTGTTTTGATAACGCGTTTTGAAAACGGGCATGTTCAGGTGGCTGAAAATATTGTAATTGAGCGTAACCCATTCGGAGACCCGCGACCGAAATCCTCTCCGAACTAGCTGGCCGACAAGCAGCCACCGCGTGAATGGGTTACGGTGCACGGATTGGTTGACCTGTTGGTACCATCCGTTGGCACTACTCAGACTTAACGTCTCGAACCGATGAGAGGTCGGTTCCGCGTTCGAACTTAAAAAGTTAAAAATCATTACAGTGCATTCTGCTTGAGATCAGTACTATTGCCTTCCGACATCCGTACTGGCGGCTTTCTACAATTAGGTGGAACATTGGAAGGATGGACGTTGAGAGTTTCGTCAAGGTACTCACAGCAGGTGCTACGCTACAGGCAGATTCGCAGGTTATGGAAGAACTGGCAGCCGAAGACGGGGTGAGCTCAACTATGAGAATCATCACGACTGCTTGCAATGCTTAGTGTCTTTCGACAATGTTTCCTAGTACAGTATAATCAAGCGTTAGCGTTATTTGAAGACTGGCTGATAACTTGCAGCACAATCCAGCACAAAACAAACATATAAACTTGCCGTACTTTGCATGTTTGAAACATATTTCACCTTCAGAGTACGTTTTATGAACAGAAATCGGGTATAGCAATGAGGAACTCACTATCCCCCTTAGTTCATGAAATCTTTATGACATATAGATAGAACAATGAATTGCAGAGGATGGTCTCAGAACGTTATTCGTGTTTTTTGCCTTTTGCAACAGATTCTGTATCGCCTCCTGATGCCTTCAATTCACTGCAAACCTTATGAACGAATGAAATGGCGCAATTAAGAAAATTGGAGATCTCTAAATCTGTTCTGGTTCGCACATATAGCGACGATGACAGCATGTCTCTTCATTTCTTGAGTGATGTTCTAGTCCGCCATTTCTTATCTGAAAAGGAAAAAAGAATAAAAAATAAAAATTCGTGAAGTTATAGTCACATTTATGCATGTCCTCAAATACCGCACGTACGAGTATATAAATATATATGCAGATATATGTATTTATGTAAATTAAAATATAAATTGAACTTCACAATAGGTAAATTTCTATGAAGAAATTTATCGAAAAAGACTCTTCTTAATCGTATCACTCATTCACGTTTGTTCGTTCCCCAGTGCCTTCGTTTTAAGTGAACTGTGGCACATAATTTTCAAGAAAATTTTATCCAATTGTTAAATGCAAACTCAACTATGCATTTTCATGTTCATCTTTAAAGTTATGATCAGTTGTAAAAGGAAAAGTTTCGTCTTTTGAGGCCGCCATTACCGTCGGTCTTTACTATGAAAATCATTTATCTTGGATTTCCGGGCACATCATGTGCAATAAGAGTATTATGTTGAAAGTAACGAGTCAATTTTCAAATGGCAACTAACTCTATAATTTCCAATTACTCAATCCTTATTGTTTCTTAGGGAAACATCAGTATGAATGTGGAGGAGAAGAAGACCAAGAAATTTTCCCCAATCAAATCACTCTAGATCATGTCAAATTGTATTTATGCTCTATCTAGAATTAATGTATTGGTCATTGCCGGTAGAAATAATTGACTAAAATAGAATATCCCGGTTATGGTGAAAATTAAGGATACTGATCATGTTTATCGTTCATGATCAAAAGCTTCGGTGTCTCCATCAAATCCTTGGAGAGTCACAAAGAAATAGGCATATTTCGTACGGAAGATTATTAGAATTTAATTTCTCGACATCAATGTACCATATTCAACTGTTAATGTCTAAACAGTTTTTTTTATTATACCCTTATTAGCGGCAAATTTTTTCATTTCAATTCTATTCAAATTCAGTTTCTTGAATACATTGTACTATATATATTAAAGTGTAATTTCCTGACTGCAATGTAAAACTCACTACTGCAAAAACATGCATGGTCCATAGGAATCGAATTTTGTTCTAATACATTTTAATCCAAGTGTTACGATAAGAACTTCTCTAAAGATTAGAAAGCATTATTGATTCACTACAACTAAACTCTTCGAATATAAAAGAAAATGTAACAGTGGAAATAAGAACCTTGAACAAGTTTTCATGGAAAATGTAAAAGTGGAAACAACAACCTCATACAAGTTTTCATAGAAAATGTAACAGACTAAACTATAACCTTGTACAAGTTTTCATAGAAAACGTAATAGTGGAAACAACATGTTACGGATAAAACCGAAAGGCACCAGTATTACCTCACCTCGAACACTACCGTAACATTCGCGTGAGTCTGTATAGTCAGAAAGCTAAGCCGCACTCGACTAGGGTTTGTTTGCCATTCCAAATTGTAATCATAAAAGTAGTTTAAATCCGATTAGTTGTAGTTTTAAGCAAACATAATTGTCATCGAGCGAAGGTCAGAATCAACGCATGTTTGAAATTGGAATGTTCCCCAGAAATATTTCGGTAAAATCAAAACCTAACAATGATATCAGTCGCCCAGTGCATGACTCATTCCGACATACAGGACACGGAAACCGTTTGGTCCTTCATGGGATAGTCCCACATTTATTGACCCTGTTTGTTTGGATGCGAATATTGAAGTGAAAGGAAATACATTGGACAATAAAGCCCTAGATAGACGAAGAAATTACGGGAGTTTTTCACAATTCCGGTAGATTCATTTGAAATTCACAGTTGAACTAAAGATTTGACAGGAACTATGCAAACACGGACTTGCACATAATTATCGTTATCGATTGTGTGTTTTTAGCACTGCTGATTTGACTACTTCTTATCCATCAGTTTTTCTGTGGCAAAAAGTTTGAAGAAATGGCAACTGAAAAGCGTCTTCTGGCAGAAAAACTTTATGGAACTAAGTCGAAACGTGCCAGATCAAGTTCGAAACGATTATATGCTCACCACGGAACGAAAACTAGTAAGCGAAAAAAATAGTAACCCCAAATCATCATCCAATAATGCAAGTGCTACTAACAAGATCGAGCCAGATGTTGTCAAGGAGGATTTAGATGATGAATCACTTAGCCCAGTAGAAGATGTCCAAGAAAAGATTGTTCAAGAGGTTGTTGTTAACAAAAGGCATGTGAAAGAAGTGAAGGAAGTGAAGGAAGTGAAGGAGGAAGCAGTTGAACTTGTAAGGCCTCAAACTCCTAGGAATCCGTCAAAAGAGCGCAAGAAGTCAAAACATTGTGTACCGACGTGCTGCTTCACAGATTTTCTGGGAATAAGGAAAAGGCAATCAGGCCTTCTTTTTACTTGATTTACACGTTCGAAATTTAAGGTTCGTTGTCGAATTTTGCGCTTCTGGAATTGTTCGATTAACATCAACGAACAAGGTTAATCTTAACAATGGAAAGGTTAGAGGCGGCCTTGCAAGAGGCTTTGGCTCGGAATGATGATGAAACAAAGCGATGGATAATATATAAAGAAGAGCAAGAAAGCGCTATATCCAACTTGAAACTATTTAGAGATAAGTTTTCAGTAGATGTCATGGTGCCTGTTGGATCTAAAGCTTTTATGCCGGGATACTTATATCATAAAAATGAAATATTAGTCAGTCATAGTTCTGAAATATTTTCACAAGTTAGATCTCAACAAGCTCAAAATATAGCTAAACTACGTATAAAAAGAGCAGAAGAGCGACTAAATAGTTTGGAGAAGGAACGTGAAATGTATCAAAATAAATTAAATAAACCACACACTGAAGGAGTACTTCCAAGAGGTGAAGAGCGCGAAATCATCGAAGAATATGATGAAGAACAAGAGAAATTATGGAGAATACAACACCGGCGTCGAGTACGAGAGGAAAAAGCGAAAGAATCACAAAATCACGTTGCATCTGATGCTACAAAGTCCCATGATGATGTCATGGAATTGCTTGACACCTTAGAAATAATGGAAGAGTTAGAGGGTGAACTAAATAAGCTCAAAGTAGAAGATGATGATATGCTAGAGAAACTCATGTTAGGAGAGATTAACCCACCAGAAGGAAAGAAGCGTATATCTCATTTGAATGGAAAAAATTTTGTTACTTGGAGTGCGACTAAGGATGATGAAAATCCAGCAGGTGAAAAAAACAGTTGATTGAGTATACAGTTGACAAAGCGAAAATGTTCAACCCCAAAGAAAATCAAGAGAAGATAGACTTTACAAATAATAATACAGTTCCAAATACAGAAGACTATGAATCGGATGATGATACACCAAGCAACTCAACAGAAGATATACCTGAAGCTGTTTTAAAAATTGAGGCTGAAGCAAAACATCTTTCAGTGGCCGAAAATAAATAAAATACTTCAAGAAAAAAACTTAAAGAAGTTGAAAAAGAATTACTAGAAATCAAAGTAAAGTCTGTCGAGGATATTGCTGAAAAGATAAGTAAAATGGAAGTCAGGGAGTTTCTTTGTGATTATATAGAACTTTTGCAAGATGAACTCGAATATGAATCACAGAATCAGCGCGTTGAATCTGTAAGTACTAAATCTGAATTAGTAGAGCCGCAAAAGAAGAAACGAATAACTTCTGCCGATAAAGATGAAGTGCAACTGATAGATAAAAATAAAGCAGCAAATGCTGTAACAAGATCCAAAATAGAACTCTCTGAAGAGTCGTACAAACCATTAAATTTAAAACCACCAAGCAGTACATCCAAAGAGTCGGATATACCAAGTGAAGTTCCATTTGTCACCTCAAGTTGACAAAAAAAAAAGGAAATACTTGATAAGGTGGAAAAAAGTTTTAAATCCGTTTCGGAGCACCTGACCCAACAAGATTTTAATCTTATTGATAAAATAATTGCTTCATCTGAATCGAAGTGTCGAACATTGTATATAAACTTTAAACATTCAAATTCCCTTTTTACATATCCGGGTTATGTGACAGATGCCATAAATAAGGAAAATGTGATTGCAAGTCCAGCAGATATATATGAAAGGTTTAGAGAATATTTTCCTACTGAAGTACAATATAAATTTTCACGAACAATGACAGTAAGCAAACATCACCGACAGGCCAAACTGTCAGTGAATTATGTTCAGCTGATTCTGCCACACTTGGAGTGCTCCCCACCAGAGGGAAGCGGAGACCAAGTGGCGGCAGAAAGGAATTACCCCGCTGAAGAGGTGGATGACCGAAGAGCGGAACCATAGCCGTTAGGAGGAGGCTATAAAAGCGCGCGAAGAATGACGCGCCTCCTCTTTTTTCTTTTCGATGGTGTGCCACGAAGTAGCTGAGCAAGAACAACAAGGGAGGAGGTAATTTCAAGCGCAGCGGCAATCTTCAGTGTACGACAGCGGAATAAGCAATTGCGGAAGGAAAGGGAGATTGAGATCCAAGCGAAGGGAAAATTAAGATCAAAACGGTGAGCAAAGCCCAGACATGGGAGGAAAGACTACAAAGTGCAACAGCGGATACAATCGTCGAAGGGGCCCCTTTGTAGGTATATAATAGAAGTAAGTTTTCTTATTGAATACAGTGTATCACATGTTAAAATTATATGGAAGTTCCGATTTGTAGTATATGTTTTGAAAATTTTAAATAATCGTATTTTCTTTGAGATGTATTAACGCTTGGAGGAAGAAATTTACGGCTTTTGGGACAAGATCAGATAAAATCTTTGTTTTCAGATTACGGGTTGTAACGAGTGCGGCTTGGAAGGAGAAGTCGAAGTGAAAGTGTCGTAAAATTGAGTGAAACTCGTGATACCGGAAGTCAGAGTGTTCGGGGGTGGTATAGTGGTCCGTGCTAGGAAGAAGTAGAGAAGTACAGTTGTGTAGGTGTAGAGTTGGAGTAAAGGTCATAGTGCGACTATTAGCTAGGGTTTCGGCCGAATAGCGTCACGTTTAATCCGGTTAGCCGCATTCTCGCTTGACGGCTATATGGGGCTTTGGGGGACAAGCGAGTGGCGCCCCACGCCCGTCTCCGGACGAGCTAACCGGGTCCATAAGCCCCGCCGGAGCACTTCAGTTTCCCTGAGGGCCATAGTGGCTCTCGTGAAGTAAAAACTGGGTGTAACAAACAACCTTGTAGAAATGTCAACAGAAAATATAACAGTGGAAACAACAATCTCGTACCAACTGTTCTAATACAAACCCCTTATTTCGAAACATTGATCGTAAATATCCAAGACACCGACCAGAACTAAAATAAGGTTGATGCATTGGCAACGGCAAAGGAACTCTCAAATTAATTCGTTCTCACGCTTTAGGGAAAGACAATTTTGCTGAGCAAGCAAAAACAATTTATATAAGCAGCGAAGCAGGCAAGGAGAATTGAAGTAAGTATCATTCGTTGCTTTTGTGGTTGGCTTCGCCCACATAGCTTTTTTGGAAACCAGTTGGCCTTGCGCCTAGACATATTTCATTGAAACTTTTTGCTGGTTAGCTTTGCCTAGCAATATCGCCTGGAGGAAAATAGTTGGCCTTGCGCCTAGCTAGGTTTAGTTGGCTTAAGTGCCTTAGATGCCGCCAGGACCAAGTTTGGGAGAGGCCATTGCAGCAGTTCCCCGAGTCGGTCCTAAACAAATCAGTGTCACTGAATACCAGGCCTGACAGAAGCAGCTGCTTGATACCAAGGTGGTAGAGAGCAAAACATCGGCACAGCACTCCGATGAACCAAAATAACTTGCCAATGCTGCAACAACTATAGCGGAGCGTGGAAAGTCCCGGTGCCAGGTCAGCAAACTGTGGCAGGAGCACCGGCGTAAAAAGGAGATTCAGTGACAGACCGGGAAGGTCAAGGCGTCCCAACCACGACACGCCGGAGAGGCAGCTACCGACCAACGAGGCAGTAAATCTAGGAAATCAGAACGGTAACAGTCTCCAACAACTTCGCAACCCAATAGTTATTAAATTGAAATGTACAGAAATAAATTGTCAACTAATAAATATAACATTTAATTAAAAATGAGTAAAATAACAAATACCCTATCTTTAACTGAAGTTTAAAGAAGAGTCTGAGTAGGGAATAGGTAAAGATGAGTGTGTTGGAGTGAAGAAAAAGTCTTTATGGATCGAATAAAAGGAGCGTAAAAATAATAATATAACAACACAATATTTAAGGAATGAATTATTTATTAAATATATTCAAGAACCTGTTATTGGGGTGTTAGGCCTGCGTATATACAAATTAAGTGTATTATTGGAGCTGCAAATTTACACAGTTTACATCCACTTTTATTATGTTTGTTGTTTAAAAAAGATGAAATTTTAACTGATTTACTACTTTAATCGATTTTAATTGAATCTATTTTTCTTAGTTTATGGTTTCAAAAAAAAGTCAGAGCATGCTCCTTTCCACATACATTTCTGATTGCAATATTTGCTTATTTGCTTTAACTTATTGCTTTCTGAAATTTCTCAGGTATTTTTTTTACTCATTTTCCTTTCTACTTATCAACATATTACAGTTGGTTGCACTATGTATGTATTTTGATGTTTTACTTTGACTTGTGTTAGAACTAACATATGTTTTATTTTACTTTTTTGCAATTTCAGAAGTTGATACATGCATTCCTTGGTAATTGAATTGGATATTTGATCATTTTGTTGTTAAAAATTATGTAAATTTCTCGAGAGAAATTATATATATATATATATATATATATATATATATATATATATATATATATATATATATATATATATATATATATATATATATATTTATATATATATATATATATATATATATATATATATATATATATATATATATATATATATATATATATATATATATATGGGATATAACGAAATTTGTGAACACGCTAGAGGTTGCAATTTTGCTCCGATTTTCACCAAATTTTCAGAGTATTGAGTAAATATCGAGTTCAGTTCGTGAACCAGCTATATCGGCCATGCGAAAACAAAATGGCGGCCATTTTAGACGAAAAATCGTGATTTCTGTTCTGACCAAAGCATAGCTCCGGTTCGCATGAAATTTGGTACAAATGTTCAATAATGTATATGATGAATCTCACAATAAAAAATCCAAAGTTGGCATGGCAGAAACAAAATGGCGGCCGCTCAAAGGTCAAAAAACGTGCAAAATGTTGTTGTTGTAATAGTGGTTAAAGCTTACAACAGATGTTCATGACATTCAACAGTTAAATAGTAATTATAAGTATCTAAGTAATTAAATAAAAAACTGGTGGTCAGAACGCAAAAACAAAATGGCGGTCAGGCGAAACTCAAAACTTCAAAGTCTTTTAAAAGTTGCAATCTCGATTCGACATATATGAAACTTGGTTTCAACATAGACATTACTTTGATCTACAGAATTTGATATTTTGGTGATCATTCATTTGCGAATTTCAAAATGGCGGCGGTTTAAATATGCGACTTTTTCAGGTTTTCGTGGCCCTCTAGCGGTCACATTTTCCAACCGATTTTGATGAAACTTGAGATTATAGATCTTTGTACTAATTTATTGTACTATGCCAAAATTTTTTTAAATCGAATGAAAAATAACAAAGTCGAAATTTTAAAACCTAATATTTTTAGCTGCCATTTTCACTATAATTTGAATAATTTTGACCTGTCTAGAGTGAAACTCTGGTTTGAACGAGATTTGCCGCATTGATTGATGAGGTCCGAGCATACAAAGATTACAAATAACCTGAAATCAAATGCATGAATTCAAAATGGCGGCCCCCAAAGATCAGAAGGCAAGCGCGATTCGCAATTTTAATAGCAACTGATATAATAAATAATTTTCATGGAAACGTTTTAAATTACTTACCTTGCAAATATTCGTAAAGCAGACCATTTTTAAGATGTTGTAAAATATCTTTACAATACCCTAAAAAATTATGAAATCGTGACTTGTCTGTCGGTCCGTCCATCCGTCCGTGCATCACAGTAAGTTTCCTTGCAAACCACATGAGCTAGAATGAGAAAATGTTGTACGTAGGTCAAAAGTGGTGCCTCTCGAAATTCGCAGTGCAAGAAAATATTTAAAAGTGTTTAAGGGCGACTTAAATTTCTTTTTATTTCTGTAGTCCTCTAGCAGCCAAGTTTCTCAACAGATTCCAATGAAATTTGAAATTATAAGTTATTAAAACAAATTATTTTAACCTGCAAAAAACAATTATGCAAATCGGATGACAAATGAAAAAGTCGAAAACTTACAGCTTAATATTTTTAGCAGCTGTTTTCAATAAAAATTCAAAATGGTGGCTCCTGATGGTTCAGAAAAGAATTGAAAATATTTTTATTGATAGCAACGCAAGTGCTGTTTAAACTTTTATGGAAATCTTTTGAAATTATCTATTTGAGCTATTTAAGCCGAAAAGTTATCATCTTTGTGTGGTGACCACTGTGAAATGTATAAACAGCAAATGTGAGAAGGACAACACCTGTACTTATATTTTTATAACAATTTATTATCTGCCGATTTCAATATGTGATCCATAAATGTGCAACTCAATTGAATGAGCAAAATATTTGCGCCTCTATAAAGGGTCTTTAAATACAAACGTCGGCAGATTCTTTTCATGTCAATAAATACCCATGTGGTGCTACAAAAATTGCAGTAAGAAGTTTAGTAGTACGCAAGCCCAATTCTATTCCGAAATCTTACGCTACATACGAGAAATTTACCTTTCCGCCTGGTGCTGCCTACGGGGATTTTTTTTATTTTTCCTATTTTCTAACTTTTTGTTTTATGTGTTCATGATTTGATCTGTTACAAATAATTATAATATTTTTTATGTCTTGTCTTATACTAATAACAGTATTACTGAGATACATTAGTAATAGTAATATTATTGATCATAACTTTTTGCCATTATTTTGCTTTATTTCATTACACTACTATCATTTTTTCGTCTATCATTGAAATTGTTTAGTATTTTTTACTCTTTTCCACATTCGACTACATTTGAGCGCTTTTATTGTTATTTGTGATAATTTATTACTAAAACCACCTTCTTCATCTCAATGAACATGATATTTTTGTTGTTTCAATGTGCTTCAAATTAAATTTTACAACAACAATTTTCTTTCTAATGTACATTTTTTTTTATAAATTTAATAAAAATTGGACTATGCTTAATTTCTACTTGCATTTGATGTTTGTTAATTGATCGTTATATAGTTTTAGTTTTTCCAATGCTGAATGTATTTATCTGTACAATTCTTCCATATAAATTATAATGTCATTTTTGCTATAGTGAAGTATATAAATCTTCTTTCTCGTCTTTGTTTTGATGTTTTTAACTGATTGTGGCAATTAAATTGTTGCCTAATCACAATGATAAGCTAACTGAAAACAATGTCTTAATCTTCTAGAGAGAGTAGAAACTCAACCGAATACTACCGCGTAATTAAGCGTTCTTAGACTCAATCATCACCGAGCCGAACTATGGTAATTGTAATTAATTAATCAACAACATTTACTTTAAATTGGAACATTGCAACTAAATATTGTAAACAAGGCAGGAACTAGGGTACGGAGACTCAGGAAGTCCACAACTACTTTGCGATTAAACGAATGGAACTCGGGGCATCGCACTTACGTGGGAAAGGGAAACACTGTTGGATCAAGTCCTCAACATATTATCAAGTCGGCTTCTCAAATACTAGCGTGATACTCGGAGCTCCGTCTAATCCAGTAAATTAACTTAATAAAATAAATATGGCACCATTAGCATATTCAGATTTGGGAAAACAAGCCAGAGATATCTCCGGCAAGGGTTCTCATTTTTATTGAATGTGACCGTCTCCTACTATACAATTTGCAGGAACGGGTCATAATCTCGAAATGCAGCAAAACTAGATAACATTAACTATAATACACAGGAACAACAGAATCTAATCTAACCAGGGTCATAAAACAACAATGTTTCTACAGCGAACGAATCGAGTGGATACTCCGATTCGAGTAGATACTCCCATTCCATTCCATGAATAGGCAAACAAATCTCACGGTGTGGAAGCAGCATCGATTTCACATTCCGGCCGAGCGAAATAATGCGTTCACAAGCAAAACCAAATACAAACGGACAAAATATGGACTGACCTGTGGAACACAGATAGCACACTCACCAAAAAAATGTTGCGACGAATCGGTCTGCGGTGTCGAATTGTCGTTCTCCTCAGGCTTGAATGCTATGAAATTAAGTTTGTCAACATCTACTCTCTCCCGCAAATATCTACAAATTAATATCTACAAATGCGATAACAATCGATTTTCTATACATAATTCAAAGTTTGTTAATGCATTGCTGCTGTTACTTACATACTTGGCACACAACATTCAGTAAAACCGCAAACGTAATGTATGATCGCGATAATGTTCCTATTGAAATACGCCAAATTAATTCTATACATCATTCAAAGCTTGTTAATGTATTGCTGCTGTTACTTACATACGTGGCACACAACATTCAGCAAAACCGTAAACATAATTTACGAGTCGCGATAATGTTCCTACTAAATGACAACTGCCAGCAAACGTCAGTTGAAATTGGAAAACATAAGAAAAAATACAGCCTCAGTCAGGCCGGGGGGAAGATGGATTCTTGCAGATTAACCCGGAAAAATAGCAGCAAACCATTGGACCAAGGAGATAAAACTTCGACGGAAAACGGAACGGGTCTCTTTCTGAACGAGCTAGTGGGAGACCGATTAGCGGGAGTTTTGGCGGTGAACGTACGTGTGGATTTTGCGGAGTGAGGATAACAAGAGGTGTTTAATTAGAACTTCCAGTGAACTGCAGAGGAAATTTACAAGACGTTGGCGGAACTATTCCAGCAAGGATAAGTCGAGAAGACAGCGCAGCCTTCGTAGAGGGTATCCAAGGAGGACTTCGTCTCAGCAAGAATCTGAGACTAGATTAGTAAACACCTAAGGCGCCCCTTGTGAGCCACTCACCAGGTGATGGTGAGTAGTTTTGCGTTTGAATAGAATTTTATCCTAACTTGATACAATTACCAGATTGTGTGTTGAACTTGTTTGAATTTGACTGTTTTTTAAAATTTTCATCATAATTTTGGTAAAATTGAATAATTTTTTTCACTTATTTAGTGCATATATTGTATATGTCAGTTCAGGTGGGGAATCTCCGTGCGGAAGAAAGGCAAAGTAGTGTTCGCAAGAGTAAACCAGCTACATAAGGCGATTAATAGTGAGTGTCAAGTAGTGCGTGGTGGTGAAACCGAGGAAAAATAAGAAAAGAAGTGCAGGATTTCCACCGAGATGTGAAAAAGTAGTGTTTGTAAGAATAGCTTCCTTCGAAATTTTACGGAAAAGCCGAGTTCTCGCTTGTTGGCTTATTGGGACTCACTAGACAAGCGAGTGGCGCTCCCACGCCCATCTCTGGGCGAGCTTATCCAGCTTCGCAAGCCCCACCGGAGTACCCTATTCCTTTTGGGTGCAATATTGGCGTCCAACTTATTCAAGATTTCCTATTGCAGGGAAGTCCGTCGCAATCCTCGGAAGGATTGAAAGTTAAAGTTAAGCAAAGTTACATTGAAAGTGATGAATAGTGGTATCAGTGAGAAGTGTGTGACATTGCGGGTGCCGGCAATTGTGGAAGTTAAACACGGTGAAAGTGCATTTTTTGCGGTAGGGAGGTGAATGCTCCCATGTTCGCAAAAAGGCGACCGGATTACCCTCGAAACACTTCCCCTACCATCCTGAGGACCTAGCCTGGAACCGTTTGACACATTACTTCTGGCCAAGTTTCATTTTGTTACGCCGTGATGCGCCTTCAATCTGGGGGATCGCTCATCTACCGGGAGGGGAGAGAGGAAGAGGAAGTGCCAGACAAGCGATCCCCCAGCCCCAACAACCGGCTGCTGTGAGTCCCTTTTATCTTTTAAGACCACCCGAACATAATGTGCCACCTGGTTCCATTTGTCAGCCAATTCGAGCATCACCGCGACTTTATTATCCAGGGTGAGCTCTCCCGTCTCCTTGTGGAGGGCTCTTCGCAACCGGTCCCATTTTTTGCACGCAAAAATATATGGCAGGCATTGTCTTTCTCTCCTGGACAATACCAACAATCGGGGGACCGTGAGCTACCAATCTTGTGCAGGTAAGACTGAAAACACCCATGCCTGCTCAAAAGCTGGGTCAGATAAAAGTCAGTCTCACCATGTCTTCGATTTAACCACGGTATCAAATCCGAGATGAGGCGCGCAGTCCACCTTCCTTTCGTGCGATTCACCGAAGAATGCTGCCAATCTTTGAGTGAGCGCTGTCCCTCTTTGCAGACAACAATCTGACTTGCATCCTTGTTTCGACGCAGATAAAGGGAGTGGCGCTCTCTAGCAAGGAGGCCGACAGATATCACGCCTGCAATAACTTTTACTGCTGAATCAGAGACTGTCGGATACGAAGATGCAATCCTCAGTGCTCCTCTTCTCTATACCTGTGCCAGGCATTTTCGGCAAACCTCCTTGGTGAGAGCGTCGCCCCATACCTTTGCTCCGTACAGTAGCACTGACCCTACAGCACTCATGAAGAGGCGTCTTCTTGATGGGCTGGGTCTCCCTACGATGGCCATAAGTCGACTTAAAGCCGATACCCCTGAAGCAGCCTTCTCAGCCGTTGCCCTGATTAGCTCAAAGAAACTCATCTTCGAGTCGACCAGTAGCTCCAGGTACTTGACCGATGGCTTTGATTCGACTCGCATGTCTCCAATACTGATCATTCTAACCCTAGGGACTCTCTTTTTTGTCAAGATAACCACTTCGGTTTTCTCCAGTGCTAAACTGAACCCGTGAGCAGTCATCCAGTCCCTCACTCGGTGCATTAGCATACTTAGCCTAAGTTGCGCCTGTTCAACGGTGCGTCCAGCGACCCGACCCGCAACATCATCCGAATAGCCGATCAAGCGCGACTCATCTGGCATCTCGAGTGCATTTTGTTGGGAGGTTGTTTTTTACATTTTACGTTTTGATTGCATAGTGAATAAAGGCCATTCGATTTTTCTTCTTTTAATTTAGAAATAAGAATTGTGCTTTTTCCAGTACTCTGTATTAAGGAATAGGTTATTTCAATTTTAAATTCGATTTAGAAGAGAGTGCCGTATTTCAGGATGTCAAAATCAACCAAGTTTTTGGTGGATCGATTATCTAAGCACGAGCTGATCTATCAGTTGGCTATCCTGAATCTGTCGCAAAACACCGTAAAAGCAATGCGTAAATCACTTCGGGCTGCGTTAATGGCGGAGGATGCCTTGAATGAATCTTTATTGGCGAAGAATTACCTGTATGCCTACAATGAAGATTTGGAAGCAATAAAGGAGAAAAAAGTGGAGGACAAAGATTTGGTTCCAAGCATTTCAAGTGATAAAAAATCAAAAGAGTACCTGGAAACCCGGGCATAGGTGCAGCTCAGTTTGCGAAGATATGCAACATGGCTCAATTATCGGAGGCATCACGATTAAAAATGGACGAGTTGCGTCAACAATTAATCATGGCACAGGAAATGGTAATTGATGGTTCGGAAAATGAACTGGAGACAGAGAACGAGACAGAAGCACAGGAGCGAGAATTCGAACGCAGATTGCATTTAAGCCCTGGAGAGCTTACATCCTGTTCAACACATAGACTTAGCAATGGAGATCCAAAACACTAGAACATCGTGAGATGGGGTATTTTATTTGCAAGAGAAGCATCGGGAAATTTAAATGCCATTTTTGGAAAGGGTAGAAAAATTAAGGGAGGCTCGGGGAATGACAAAGAGTTAACTATTTAGGTCAGCGGTGGAGCTGTTTGCGAAGAAGGCTCTAATATGATTTCGAGCTAATTGTCAACTAGTGGATGATTGGAAAGGCATGTTCAAGCGATTACCAGAGCCGAAAATGGAGAAGAAAAGACTTAGATTATCCGTAAAAATACATCCCCATTTAACAAACTCAGTTGAGTCTAAGGACAATCGAAAATTCTAAGGAGTTGGTAATCATTTGAAACCTTTGTACCACCAGTCAGTCATCAAGGAAAACGATGCTTGGAGCAGGACCTGGCTTAAGCGGAGGCAACACCATCTTCAGGAGGAGAGGGCATGTGTTGGAGCATGTTTTATTGATATGAAGAAAGCCTTCGATACGGTGTAGTTAGATGGACTAGTTTTTAAACTCCTTCAGGACAAGTTCCCCAGACACCTTGTCGCCATGATGTGCAATATGTTAAACGGGATATCGTTTGTTATAACTGATGGAAATCTGACAATAATGCGCGAATTCAAGGTCTTGAATGGTCTGCAGCAGGGAACAGTTACTGCATCTCTGCTCTTCTCAAAATTCATTCGCAAGCTATTGAACGGGTTTGATTTTAACGTCTCGCCAACGTGATCATTGGAAGCGTTTGCTGATGATCTGATCATCTATACCGGCGACCGAAAAGCTACAATAGCTAAGCGTAATCTCCAAAACATGTTGAATGATTTACAGCTGTACACTGACCATTGGCGAATGAAAATCAATGCGCAGAAGTGTGAAACGATCTTGTTTCGGACAACCCTGCAGGGGTTAAGTCAAAACCTAAAACGTTATTGGAAGGATTTCCACATCATGACTGGCGAGGGTAGTTCAGAATGAGTCCCACATAAATCCTGTATTCGATACCTCGGCGTTCATCTCGATCAGTATCTGTACTATACTGAACATGTCGAAAGCATGCTCAGTAAGGCACAAAAAGAAGTCATTCCCCTACGAAGTCTCTTTCATTTCAAATACATTGATCAAATGGTCAAAATTATCTGTTACAAGATCCTGGTTAGGTACAACTAGAGTGCTAGTGCTATGGAAAAATTAAGAGTTTTCGAAAGGAAATGTCTTCGTGCATGTACTGGTTTGTATAGAAAGCCTAAGATGGATCGGAAGCATTATATATTGAAAAGAAGAATTTATCAAACTTCTCAAGTGACAAGAGTCGATATCTTCATATTGAAACTTCTTCGGAATCATATCGCAAGATCTGTAACTGTGAGTGAAAACCCATGGATTTTACAGACGTTCCACGCTACAGACCTCCAGAAGCATTCGTGTATTTAGACATGAATCGATATGTTTTTGATTCCGACGGTGTCCCAGTCATATATCACATAAATCGACAGGCCACCGATAAGAAGATAAAATATCCTCCGAATTTGAGTTCACGAGACAAACAACTCCAATGGAGATACTCATTAAGCTTTTGTATTGTTATTGTTTGGAATCCACTTTATATTTTTTGAAAATTTATAAGGGTTAATATTCAATAAAGCGCTTTTGACTTTGTGGCTAGAGCTATAAGGTGGAAGGCTCTGTATGCTTGCCCTTTAGCTTAAAAGGGCACACACTATACTTGGACACATTAGTGGTTACCTTGGTTTTGTAAGTACTAATCCTGGGGGTGGATTCTAGCAGTAAGCATTGGGACTTCGCCTCATTACTAGATGAGAAGCTACCGAGCCACTTACTTTCGCTAAGTAGTATATCTCCAAAGCAGGAGTTGGATTTAAATAATCTGCTGGAGGAGGAATTCAAGGCAATGAGTGAAGGGTTGGGCGAAACACCGGTGGTGGAACATGTTATCAAGACATCTGCAGCAACTATAAAAAAAGGAATTATCCGATGTCGCCAGCCATCTTGAAGCATGTCTACGCCAAACTGGATGAGATGCTAGATATGGGGGGTACTGGAACCTTCTGACAGTGCCTGGTCATCTCCACTTTTGCTAGTAAAGAAAAAGAAGGGTGCCTATAGATTCTGTGTAGACAACCGAAAACTCAACGCAGTTTCTGAGAATGATGCGTATCCAGTACCATACGTTTCCTCAACCCTCGATAAATTACGGGATGTTCAGTATCTATCGTCACTAGATATCAAATCAGCGAATTGGCAAGTCCCAATGGCAGCGAACTCAAAAGGTTTTAATGCGTTTACGGTAGGGGAGGGGGGACTTTTCCAGTTCAGAAGGATGCAATTCGGGCTGCAGAATGCACCAGCGACTTGACAGAACTAGAACCCTACGTATTTACGTACCTAGATGATATAGTGATCATGACTCAGGACTTTGCCAAGCATGTGGCAATATTGAGGGAAGTATTTCGATGGTTGCGAGAAGCAGGACGATAGGTATTGATGAAAAAGCGTCAGTTCGTCGACCGCAGTTATAGTACCCGGGTTACGTCGTCGATGAACATGGGTTGAACATGAACACAGATAAGGTTGAATCGATGCTGCGCATTCTTCCACCAAATACCATGAAGAAGGTTCCGCTATTTTGAGGAACGCTATCATGGTACCTTCAATCTATTCTGGATCATGCCAACATCGCGGTACACCTAACTAACCTTCTGTCGTAGAATAAGAAATTTGTGTGGACTCAACAGCGCCAGGAAGCATTTGAAGTCTGTTGTCATCCGCATCAATCTTGAATTGTACAGATTTTGACCTGCCTTTTCGTTGGACTGGGCAGTTCTTAGTCCGAAGCACCCTTCACGAGAAAAGGTAGTATGCCTTTTGAGTCGCTCCTTCGGTAAGGCGGAGAAGAAGTCTTCAACGACTGAGAAAGAATGTCTCGCGGTTCTGTGTGCGGTGGAGAAGCTGTGGCCATATGTAAAGGATTACCGTTTCCAGATGATAACGGACCATCACTTCTTGGTGTGGTTAAATAATCTACAGCAGTTTGACTTTGAGATCATTCACCGAAAAGGAAAGAAACACTTTGTTTTTGACGCTCTATCACGCTCAATACCAGTAATAGAAATATTAGCGAGTGAAAGTGACAATCCATGGTATATGAAGATGAAACAGAAAGTAGAACTCTGTGTATTTTCCCATGTTTAGCGCTTCCAGATTATCCTGCGTTTTCATCTTTACCATATAAACGCTATTATTTTGATTTTTTTTTCAACAAATATATATTTCGGGAGTAAGGTGACACCGAAGAAGGGAGCAACTTACTCCCGAAATATATATTTGTCTGAAAAAACAAAATAATAGCGTTTAAATGGAAAAGATGAATACACAGGATAGAAAGTAAAAGCTGAACCCGAGAAATATCCAGCCTGGCAAATGAGATCGGGGGAATTACACAAACTGATGCAACGTCGATTTCCAGATGCAGTGAAAAAAAATCCCCGTTGGCAGCACCAGCCGGAAAGGTAAATTTCTCGTATGTAGCATAAAGCTTCAAAAAAAAATTTGGCTTGCCTACTACTCAACTTCTTTCTGCAATTTTCGTAGTACCACATGGGTATTTATTAACATAAAAAAAATCTGGCCACGTTCGTTCTTAGAGACCTTTTATCGGGGCGCAAATATTTTGCTAATTAAATTGAGTTGCATACGTATGGATTACATATTGAAAATCGGCGGATCATAAATTGTTGTAAACATATAAATACCGGTTTCGCCCTTCTCGCATTTGCTGTTTACACAGTTCACAGTGGTAACCACACAAAGGCTTAAATAGCTCGAATAGTTAATTTCAAAAGATTTCCATGAAAGTTTAATCAGCACTTGCGTTGCCATTAATATATACATTTTCAATTTTTTTCTGAACTATGAGGGCCGTCATTTCAATTTTTATTGAAATCGGCTGCTAAAAATATTAAGCTGTAAATTTTCGACTTTTTCATTTGTCATTCGATTTGCATAATTAAATTAAATTAACTTGCGTTAATAACTTATAATTTCAAGTTTCAACGGAATCTGTTGAGAATCTTGGCTGCTACAGAAATAAAAAAAATTGTATGCCACCCCCCTGTATGGGGAGACCCCCCTTAAAATACCTTAAAATATTTTCTTGCACTGCAAATTTCAAGAGGCACCACTTTTGACCTACGTAGAAAATTTCCTCATTCTAGCTCATGTGGTTTGCGAGAAAACTTGTTTTGACGCACGAACAAACGGACGGACAGACAGACAAGTCGTGATTTTATAATTTTTTTAGGGGATTGTTAAAAAGATTTTACAATATCTTAAAAATGGTCTGGTTTATAAATTCTATCAAGTAAAGTCATTTAAAACGTTATCATGAAAAATATTCATTATTTCAGTTGGCACTAAAATAGCGAATTGCGCTTGCCTTCTGACCTTTGGGGGCCGCCATTTTGAATGCATGCATTTTATTTTGGATTATTTTAAATCTTTGTATGCTAGGAACTCATCAATCAATGTACTGTCTCGTTCAAATAGAAGTTTCACTCTAGACAGGGCAAAATAATTCAATTTTTAAAGAAAATGGCAGCTAAAAATATTAGGCTTTATATTTTCGACTTTTTTATTTTTCATTCAATTTTAATAATTTCCTGCATAATACAAGAACATAGTACAGAAATCCATAATCTCAAGTTTCATCAAAATCCGCTGGAAAATGTGACCGCTAGAGGGCCACAAAAACCTGAAAAAACGCATATTTAAACGGCCGCCATTTTGAAAGTTGCTCATGCATGATCACCAAAATATCAAAGATTATAGGCCTAAATAATGTCTATCTTGAAACCGAATTTCGTATATGTCGGATGAAAATTGCGACTTTAAAAAGCCTTTGAAATTTCGCCCTTTAACTGGCCGCCATTTTGTTTTTTGCAACCTGACCTCCAATTTTTTCACGTAATTCTTTAGATACTTATAATTTCTATCAAGTTATCAAATTTCATGAAAATCTGTTGAAAGCTTTGACCACTATTACAACAACAAAATTTTGCACGTTTTTCGACCTTTGAGCGGCCGCCATTTTGTTTCTGCCGTACCGACTTTGGATTTTTTATTGTGAGATTCATCACATACAGCAATGAACCTTTATACCAAATTTCATCCAAATCGGAGCTATACTTTGGTCAGAACAGAAATCACGATTTTTCGTCTAAAATGGCCGCCATTTTGTTTTTGCCCGGCCGATATAGCTGGTTCACGAACTTAACCGAGATAATTACCCAATACACTTTTCCTGAAAATTTGGTGAAAATCGAAGCAAAATTGCAACCTCTATCGTGGTCACAAATTTCGTTATATCCCATATATATATATATATATATATATATATATATATATATATATATATATATATATATATATATATATATATATATATATATATATATATATATATGTATATATATATATATATATATATATATATATATATATATATATATATATATATATATATATATATATATATATATATATATATATATATATATATATGATGCTCTCCGCAATAGGTAAATTTCTCTCGAGAAATTTACCTAAAAACTCTTGGAGGAACGTAGTTTCGAAACCAGAACGAAGGGAGCTCTTACTAAAGTTCCATGATGACCCAAGAGCCGGGCACTGGGGAATGGTGAAAACACTTGATTGTATTGCATAGCGCTTTTAGTGGCCAAAGATGGCCACGGACTTTAATATATACGTGAGAAGATGCAAAGTTTGGCTGTCAACAAAAGTGGTGAGTAGGGTGGACGAGCTAAGCAACCGTGGGAGACTCTTTGTGTTGATTTATTTAGACATCTTCCCCGTTCAACATAGGGAAATACACACATTCAAACTTTTGTCGGTTACTTTTCGAAATTTGTGTTGCTATATCCAGTGCGGTTAGCCACGGCAAATGAGGTCAAACGTATCCTGAAGGACCAAGTCTTCATATTATTGGGTGTACCACGCTCTCTCATATGCGATGATGGAGTGCAACTTCAACCTAGAACTTTTCAGTAAATGCTGGAGGCATACGGGGTCTAGGTGAAATATACCGGATTTTATCATCCACAACCTCATCTGGCCGAGCAAGTGGATCGAGAAATCAAAAAAATGCCGAGGGCATACAATACAGAGGACCACCGGAAGTGGGATATTGACTTGGCCAAAATTGGGTGTACGTTACGGACGGACACTCACGAGGTTATGAAAGGCTCTCCATATTTTGTCAATTTAGGAAGGGAAATGATCGCAGGTCCAGAACAAAACGAGTTAGGGAGGCATGGAGAAAGCAATTCCATGCACGCAAAAGAAGGCTGGGGCCCTGCAAACTATACGGGAAGAAATGACCTAGCGGATGAAGCAGGTGGCTGGGTAAGTCACCGTCCAGTACAATTTCCGAACCCGTTCATCATCTTTTAAGGACGGTGATATGGTATGGAGGCAAAATTTTGTGCAGTCGGGTGCCGAAAAATATTTCTCCGCAAAATTGGCTCCAGAATATATACGAATTTTTTTGGTGGAAAAACATGTACCAGCGAGCTCCTACAACTTCAAACGCATCGATGGGAAAACTGCAGGTGCGTAACATGTGAAGGACCGCAAAGTGTATGTTCTGTAAATATAGAAGAGTAATGAAGAAGGTGTAGGTCATGGTAACACAATATTGAGGGGGTCGCGGATTCTAAGACAAGACGGATCAGAGTAGTAATTAGTTTCCCGGGTGAAATAATTGAATTGGTAACCGGTTTGCGTAGGTTTTAGGATGTTAAAGACCACTTCTGAATAATAAAGTGAAATGATTACCGTTGGTAGAATGATATTATAACGTTGATGATGAAGGGTTGCTCTCAGTTCTGTTTCACTACTCTTTTTAAGTGTAATAACGAATTAGCCCTTAAAATTTTTTTTTTAATCAAAGATAGTCGAGTGGGATATCAAACGAAAGGTTTCGATTATAACTTTTAGAATCTGAAATAAAAAAATCATTTTATGAATTAGGGGGTCCAGGGGAACGCAAAATGTACTGAAAATTTTTGTCCACAGCCTTTTTAAAGAAAATTTAACGAATAATGTTTAACATGAATATATTCAATCGGCTAAGTATTCAAACAATCATTTAAGCTAGATCAAAATGGCGGCTGCACTGTGTTTATGAAAGAAACTGCGCATCTTTTGTATAAATTTGAAAGATTTCATATCCAAGTACTGGATGATTAAAGTTACGTATTCACGCTTTAATATGGGTTTTTTTTTCATTGCTTTGGGTAGTTTTCGTTTAAGAGTCGTACTTCCTTTGCGGTTTTATTTTCAGAAGGCCTAAAATGGAAGGTTGTCTTAGAACTAGTAATAAACGTAAAGAGTCTACCTAGATGACGACATAACGTAACGGTATGAATTGAAATAGTTATCTACAGTACGTTAGTGCTAGAACCCAAATAAGCGTAGTAGGGTAGGAGACGATAGTTGACTTAGGGATTGTTAACAGTATTCAGACAGTCGAATTATACAGTGAAGGGTGCCCAGTTTGTGTGTGTACAGGGATGGATCTCAGGGAAACCTGCTAAAAGGTGGGGGGGGGGGGGGGGGGGGTGTCAGAGGGAGTAGAAACAGCGAGCAGGGGTTAACTCAACAGAACACTTTCGCGTAATTAAGCGTTCTTAGACCCAATCATCACCGAGCCGAACTATGGTAATTGTAATTAATTAATCAACAACATTTACTTTAAATTAGAACATTTCAACCAAAAATTATAAGCAAGGCTTGAACTGGCGTACGGAGACTCAGGAAGTCCACAACTACTACTTGGATAAACGAATGGAACTTGGAGCATTGCGCTCACATGGGCAAGAGAAACACTGTTGGATCGAGTCCTTAACATCTTATCAAGTCGGCTTCTTAACTACTAGCGTGATACTCGGAGCTACGTAAAAGTAACAATTGACCCTTTTTGTGGTCCATCTAATCCAGTAAATTAACTTATTAAAATGAATGTGGCACCATCAGCATATTCAGATTTGGGGAAAGAAGCCAGAGATATCTCCGGCAAGGGTTCTCATTTTTATTGAATGTGACCGTCTCCTACTATACAATTTGCAGGAATGGGTAATCATCTCGAAATACAGCAAAACAACAAAACATTAACTATAATACACAGGAACAACAGAATCTAATCTAACCAGGGTCACAAAACAAAAATGTTTCTACAGCGAACGAAACCAGTGGATACTTCGATTCCTAATTGAACAGGCAAACAAATCTCACGGTGTGGAGGCAGCATCGATGTGACCCACATTCCGGCCAAGCAAAATAATGCGTTCACAAGCTAAACCAAATACAAATGGACAAAATATGGACTGACCTGTGGAACACAGATAACACACTCACCAAAAAAATGTTCCGACAAATCGGACTGCGGTGTCGAATTGTCGTTCTCCTCAGGCTTGAATGCTATGAAATTAAGTTTGTCGACATCTACTCTCTCCCGCAAATAAAATACCATATTTAATATCTATAAATGCGTTAACAATCGATTTTCTATACATAATTCAAAGCTTGTTAATGCATTATTGCTGTTACTTAGATACTTGGCACCCAACATTCAGTAAAACCTTAAACATAATGTATGATCGCGATAATGTTCCTTTTGAAATGTAACAAATTTATTTTTTATTTATGCTACTAGAAAAATTTGCGTGTCCAATAAGTTTGATCGAAAACAAAAATTGACAACTGCCAGCAAACTTCAGTTGAAATTGGAAAACACAAGAAGAAAATGCAGCCTCCAAAACGTCAGGCCGCCTGCCTTCGATGCGGTATAAATTAGACCAAATTCATGAAATAACCGGCAATGAAATTGGAACCGGGGAAGGTGGATTCTTGCAGATTAACCCGGAAAACTAACGGCTAACCGTTGGACCGAGGAGAAAAAAACGTCGACGGAAAACGGAACAGTTCAATTTAAGAACGAGCTAGTGCGAGAGTGATTAGCGGGGATTTTAGCGGTGAACGTACGGGTGGATTTTGCGGAGTGAGGATAACAAGAGGTTTTCAATTGGAAGTTAAAGTGAACTGGAAAGGATTTTTACAAGATTTTTTTTGGTTCACTCACTCGGCGAGATTAGCTTGGGGATGATAAAATCCGGTATATTTCACCTGGACCCCGTATGCCTCCAGAACTTACTGAAAAGTTCTTGATTGAAACTGCTCTCCATCATCGCATATGAGAGAGCGTGGCACGCCCAATAAGATGAAGACTTGGTCCTCCAGGATACGTTTGACTTCATTTGCCGTGGCTGACCGCACTGGATATAGCAACACAAATTTGGAAAAGTAATCGACGGCTGTTTAAATATGTGTATTTCCCTATGTCAAACGGGGAAGAGGTCTAAATAAATCAACACAAAGAGTCTCCCACGGTTGCTTAGCTCGTCCACCCTACTCACCTTCAGGTACCTGACGGACCACTTTTGTTGACAGCCAATTTTCGCATCTTCTCCCGTATGTATTAAAGTCCGTGGCCATCTTTGGCCACTAAAAGTGCTATGCAATACAATCGAGTGTTTTCACCATTCCCCAGTGCCCGGCTCTTGGGTCATCATGGAATTTTAGTAAGAGCTCCCTCCGTTCTGGTTTCGGAAATACCTTCCTCCAAGAGTCTTTCTCCACTGAATCTGGAAATCGACGTTGCATTAGTTTGTGTAATTCCCCCGATCTTATTTGTAAGGCTGGATATTTCTCGGGCTCAGCTTTTACTTTCTGTTTCATCTTTATATACCATGAATTGTCCCCTTCATTCACTAATATTTCTTTCACTGGTATTGAGCGTGATAGAGTGTCAAGAACAAGGTGTTTCTTTCCTTTTCGGTGAATGATCTCAAAGTCAAACTGCTGTAGATTATTTAACCACACCAAGAAGTGAATTGGCGCGGATGATAAATTTGCCTTACAGACTTCAAATGCTTCCTGGCACTGTTGGGTCCACACAAATTTCTTATTCTACGACAGAAGGTCAGTTAGATGTGCCGCGATAGTGGCATGGTACGGAATAGATTGAAGGTACCATGATACCGTTCCTCAAAATAGCGGAACCTTCTTCATGGTATTTGGTGAAAGAATGCGCAGCATCGATTCAACCTTATCTGTGTTCATGTTCAACCACTGTTCGTCGACGGCGTAGCTTGGGTGCCATAACTGTAGTCGACAAACTGACGCTTTTTCATCAATACCTATCGTCCTGCTTCTCGCAACCATCGAAATACTTCCCTCAATATTGCCACATACTTGGCAAAGTCCTGAGTCACGATCACTTTATCATCTAGGTACGTAAATACGTAGAGTTCTAGTTCTGCCAAGTCACTGGTGCATTTTGCAGCCCAAATCACATCCTTATGAACTGGAACCGTCCCCTCTCCGGTACCGTAAACGCAGTAAAACCTTTTGAGCTCGCCGCCATTGGGACTTGCCAATACGCTGATTTGATATCTAGTGACGATAGATACTGAGCATCCCGTAATTTATTGAGGGTTGAGGAAACGTATGGTACTGGATACCCATCATTCTCAGATACTGCATTGAGTTTTCGATTGTCCACACAGAATCTATAGGCACCCTCTTTTTTCTTTACTAGCAAAAATAGAGATGACCAGGCACTGTCAGAAGGTTCCAGTACCTCCCATATCTAGCATCTCATCCAGTTTGGCGTAGACATGCTTCAAGATGGCTGGCGACATCGGATAATTTCTTTTTTTATAGTTGCTGCAGATGTCTTGATAACATGTTCCACCACCGGTGTTTCGCCCAACCCTTCACTCATTGCCTTGAATTCCTCCTCCAGCAGATTATTTAAATCCAACTCCTGCTTTGGAGATATACTACTTAGCGAAAGTAAGTGGCTCGGTAGCTTCTCATCTAGTAATGAGGCGAAGTCCCAATGCTTACTGCTAAGATCCAAAACTATTCGAAATATCTCCATAGAATCCACCCCCAGGATTAGTACTTACAAAACCAAGGTAACCACTAATGGGTCCAAGTATTTTGTGTGCCCTTTTAAGCTAAAGGGCAAGCATACAGAGCCTTCCACCTTATAGCTCTAGCCACAAAGTCAAAAGCGCTTTATTGAATACTAACCCTTATAAATTTTCAAAGAATATAAACCGGATTCCAAACGATAACAATACAAAAGCTTAATGGCCAAAATGGCTCTCTAAATTTATACGTTATCAGTTAAACACATTCTATCAAAAAAACCATAGCAAATTCAAATTAATTAAGATTATTACATATTTTATAATTCAATTCGAAGAAGGAAAATAAAAACAACCAACACTATCTTAAAATCATTTATAATTTTAACACAACAGTGAACTTTGATCCTACACCCAATATTCTATGAAATAATTCTAACCCAATTCAATCAAAAACGTGATCTTACACTGAAAAATTCTATCACAATATTCCTAACCTACGCGTTTAACCATATCTCTAAACCTAATATAATAAAGATGACATATACCTAAAATCTACCTAATTTTTAACAAAAATAAACAACAATACTAAATGTAGCAATAATGAGCTGAAACTTAAAAGTTAAGAAACGAAAACACAAAAACTGAAAATAAATACGAATAATTTAGACATTGTCATTCAGCAACCAATACCTAGATTGCTCCATCTCAGCTCGATCAGCTTCAAAGAATCTAGCAAAAGAGTATTTCCATTGAATTGTTGGTCTCCTGAACTCAAATTCGGAGGATATTTTATCTTCTTATCGGTGGCCCGTCGATATATGTGATATATGACTGGGACACCGTCAGAATCAAAAACATATTGATTCATGTCCATTTACACGAATGCTTCTGGAGGAACGAAGCCAGAAGCGAGGCAAGTCGCAATATATCCGTCTGTAGCGTGGAACGTCTTTAAAATCTATGGGGTTTCACTCACAGTTACAGATCTTGCGATATGATGCCGAAGGAGCTTCAATATGAAGATATCGACTCTTGTCACTTGAGCAGTTTGATAAATTCTTCTATTCGATATATAATGCTTCCAAACCATCTCAGGCTTTCTATACAAACCAGTACATACACGAAGACATTTCCTTTCGAAAACTCTTAATTTTTCCATAGCACTAGCACTCTGGTTGTACCAGATCTGACATCCATATGTCAAAACTTTTCTAACCAGCGTCTTGTAACAGATAATTTTGAGCATTAGGGCCATGACTACTTTTTGTGCCTTACTGAGCATGCTTTCGACATGTTCAGTATAGTACAGATACTGATCGAGATGAACGCCGAGGTATCGAATACAGGATTTATTTGGAACTCATTCTGAACTACCCTCGCCAGTCATGATGTGGAAATCCTTCCAATAACCTTTCAGGTTTTGACTGACCCCTTGCAGGGTTGTCCGAAACAAGATTGTTTCACACTTCTGCGCATTGATTTTCATTCGCCAATTGTCAGTGTACAGCTGTAAATCATTGAACATTTTTTGGAGATTGCGCTTAGCTATTGTAGCTTTTCGGTCGGCCGTATAGATGATCAGATAATCAGCAAACGCTACCAATAATCGCGTTGGCGAGACGTTAAAATCAAAGCCGTTCAGTAGCTTGCGAATGAATATTGAGAAGAGCGGAGGTGCAGTATCTGTTCCCTGCTGTAGACCACTCAAGGCCTTGAATTCGTGCATTGTTGTCAGATTTCCATCAGTTACAACGAATGATTCCCCGTATAACATATTGCACATCATGGCGACAAGGTGTCTGGGGAACTTTTCCTAAAGGAGTTTAAAAATTAGTACATCTAACCACACCGTATCGAAGGCTTTCTCCATATCAATAAGACATGCTCTATCATTTACGCAACAGAGCATAACTTCCAACACCTTGTTGTTACAGCTCTAGCCACTCACTATACGTATTGCATGGGTCGCACAATTATCCAGGGATCGATCTTCTTCAATTGCTCCGATCCTCCTAAGCAAACGATCGTTCTGCTTGCCCCTGTATCCAATAAACCTGGCATTTTCCTTCCCGCAACTTCCACCAGAGCATGAGGGTGATCATCTCCCACCTTTTCTTCCAAGGCGAATTCCAACTTTGCGACACTGCGCAGCGAACTTTTATCCGTGTCATCGCGGTCGCCTATGGGGCACGTCGCTCGTTTTCCGATGGCCACTTAGTTGATCCGTGTGCCTTCGTTGTGTCCTGCTGGCGACAATTTGGATAGTTTGCTTGAACTCGCACCCATAAAAGCTTTTCGGTTGTCTACACTCTCTTGCCCAGTATCCAGGTTGCTGGTTATTCCAACACGACTTGGATTCCGACGATGGCCCCTTACTCCTGCAGATGGTGTTGTTTCCGCATAAGCCAGGTCCTGCTCCAAGCGTCGTTTTTCTTGATGACTGACTGGTGGTACAAAGGCTTCAAATGATTACCAACTCCTTAGAATTTTCGATTGTCCTTAGACTCAACTGAGTCTGCTAAAATGGGGATGTATTTTTACGGATGATCTTAAGTTTTTCCTTCTCTGTATTTGGCTCTGGTAATCGCTTGGACATGTCTTTCCAATCATCCACTAGTTGACAATTAGCTCGAAATCATATTAGAGCCTTCTTCGCAAAAAGCTCCACCGCTGACCTAAATAGTTAACTCTTTGTCATTCCCCGAGCCTCCCTTAATTTTTCTACCCTTTCCAAAAATGGCATTTAAATTTCCCGATGCTTCTCTTGCAAATAAAATACCCCATCTCACGATGTTCTGGTGTTTTGGGTCTCCATTGCCAAGTCTATGTGTTGAACAGGATGTCAGCTCTCCAGGGCTTAAATGCAATCTGCGTTCAAATTCTCGCTCCTGTGCTTCTGTCTCGTTCTCTGTCTCCAGTTCATTTTCCGAACCATCAATTACCATTCCCAGTGCCATTATTAATTGTTCACAAAATTTGTCCATTTTCAATCGTGATGCCTCCGATAATTGAGCCATGTTGCATATCTTCGCAAACTGAACTGCACCTTTGCCCGGATTTTCAGGTACTCTTTTGATTTTTTATCACTTGAAATGCTTGGAACCAAATCTTTGTCCTCCGCTTTTTTCTCCTTTATTGCTTCCAAATCTTCATTGTAGGCATACAGGTAATTCTTCGCCAATAAAGATTCATTCAAGGCATCCTCCGCCATTAACGCGGCCCGAAGTGATTTACGCATTGCTTTTACGGTGTTTTGCGACAGATTCAGGATAGCCAACTGATAGATCAGCTCGTGCTTAGCTAATTGATCCACCAAATACTTGCTTGATTTCATCATCCTGAAATACGGCACTCACTTCTCAATCTAATTTAAAATTAAAAAAACCTATTTTTTAATTCAGAGTACTGGAAAAAACAGAATTCTTATTTCTAAATCAAAAGAAGGAAAATCGAATTGCCTTTATTCGCTATGCAATCAAAACGTAAAATATGAAAAAAATACTACTACAATACTTAACCACTACCATTACTTAGTTGTAGAAAAAAACAACCCTTCAGCAAAATGCACTTTCACCGTGTTTCACTTCCACAATTGCCAACACTCGCAATATTACACACTTCTCACTGATAGCACTATTCATCACTTTGAATGTAACTTTACTTGATTTTAACTTTCAATCCTTCCAAGGATTGCGGTGGACTTCTCAGCAATAGGAAATCTTGAGCACGTTGGGCGCCATTGTTACACCCAAAAGGAATAGAGTACTCCGGCGGGGCTTGCGAACCCGGGTAAACTCGCCCAGAGATGGGCGAGGGAGCACCCCTTGCTTGTCCAGTGAACCCCAATTAGCCGCCAAGCGAAAACTCGGCTTGGCCGTACAATTTTAAAAGGAAGGTCCTAGGAACACTGCTTTTTCTACCTCCTGGTGGAAATCCTGCACTTCCTTTCTTACTTTTTCTCGGTTCTACCACTACGCACTACCTAACACTCACTATTAATCACCTTATGTGGTTATTTAACTCTTCCAAACACTTCTTTACCTTTATTCTGCCAGAGATTCTCCAACTGAACCGACCTGTACAATATATGTACTAAATAAGTAAAAAAAAATTATTCAATTCTTACAAAATTATAATTAAAATTTTAAATAACAGTCAAACTCAAACAAGTTCAAATCACAATCTGGTAATTGTATCAGGTTAGGATAAAATTCTATTCAAACGCAAAACTACCCACCATCACCTGGTGATTGGCTCGCAAGGGGAGGACAATGTCCTCCTTGAATACCCTCTTCGAAATCTGCGCTATCTTCTCGACTTATCCTTGCTGGAATACTTCCGCCGACATCCTGTAAATTTCCTTTGCAGTTCACTTGAGCTTCTAATTGAACACCTCTTATTATCCTCACACCGCAAAATCCACACGTACGTTCGCCGCCAAAACTCCCGCTAATCACTCTCCCACTAGCTCGTTCAAAAAGGGACCCGTTCTGTTTTCCGTCAATATTTTTATCGTTTTTTTTTCCTGGTTAACTTGCAAGAATTCACCTTCCCAAGTTTCAATTCTAGCCGGCCTGACGTTTCGGAGGCTGTATTTTCTTCTTATGTTTTCTACTTTCAACTGACGTTTGCTGGCAGTTGTCAGTTTATTTTCGATCAAACTTATTGAACACGTAGATTTTTGGAGTTTCATAAATAAAGAATTAATTTTTTCCATTAAAGGGAACATTATCGCGATCATACGTTATGTTTGCGGTTTTACTGAATGTTGTGTGCCAAGTATGTAAGTAATAGCAGCAATGCATTAACAAGCTTTGAATTATGTATAGAAAATCGATTGTTAACGCATTTATAGATATTAAGTATGGTATTTTATTTGCGGGAGAGAGTAGATGTTGACAAACTTAATTTCATAGCATTCAAGCCTGAGGAGAACGACAATTCGACACAGCGAGTGTGTTATCTATGTTCCACAGGTCAGTCCATATTTTGTCCATTTGTATTTGGTTTAACTTGTGAACGCATTATTTTGCTTGGCCGGAATGTGGATCAAATTGATGCTGCTTCCGCACCGTGAGATTTGTTTGCCTATTCAATGCGGAATCGGAGTATCCACTCGATTCGTTCGCTGTAGAAACATTGTTGTTTTGTGACCCTGGTTAAATTCCTGTGTATTATAGTTAATGTTTTGTTGTTTTGCTGCATTTCGAGATTAGTACCCGTTCCTGCAAATTGTATGGTAGGAGACGGTCACATTCAATAAAAATGAGAACCCTTGCCGGTGATATCTCTGGCTTCTTTTCCCAAATCTGAATATGCTGATGGTGCCATATTTACTTTACTAAGTTAGTTTACTGAATTAGACGGACCCCAAAAAGGGTCAATTGTTACTTTTACGTAGCTCTAAGTATCACGCTAGTAGTTGAGAAGCCGACTTGATAAGATGTTGAGGACTCGATCCCACAGTGCTTCTTTTGCCCACGTAAGCGTGATGTTCCGAGTTTCATTCATTTGACCGAGAAGTAGTTGTGGACTCCCAGAGTCTCCTTACCTTAATTTCTGCCTTGTTTACAATTTTTGGTTGAAATGTTTCAATTTAAAGTAAATGTTGTTGATTGATTAATTACAATTATCATAATGCTTATGCATTGACTCATACTGGGTGATTGCTCGCGGGCTCAGTTTAGTACTGGACGACACTAAAGTGGTCATCTTGACAAAAACGAGACTCCCAAGAGTAAGGATGATCCATATTGGAGACCTAATAATCGAATTGAAGCCAGCGGTGAAGTACCTGGGGCTACTAATTGACTCAAATATGAGTTTCTCTGAGCAAATCAGAGCAACGGCTGAGAAGCCTGCTTCGGAAGTATTGGTTCTGAGTCAACTCATGGCCAACGGAGGAGGATTCAGCCCATCAATAAGATGCCTCTTCATGAGTACCATGCGGGCAGTACTACAGTATGGAGCAGAAATGCGGGGCGATGCTCTCATTAAGGGGGTATACCGAAAACGGTTGTCACAGGTGCAGGAAAGAGGAGCACTGAAGATTGCATCTTCATATCCAATAGTCTCTGATTCGGCAGTAAGAGTTATTGCAGGCGTGATACCTGTTGCCCTTCAAGTTACTTGCCTCAAAATGAGGACACAAGAGAGATTGTTGCCCGTGAGGAGGGACTGTGCTCATTTGACGGTAGCTTTTAAGTGGACATGGGTGTTTTCAGTCTTAGCTGCTCAAGATTGGTAAGTCAGAGTCCAAAAAATTGTCGATTTCATCCAGGAGAGGAAGACGATGCCTGCCACACATTTTTTGCTTACACAAAATGGGACAGGCTGTGAAGTGTCTACTACAGAGAGAGGGGAGAACTCACCCCGGATAGTATAGTCACGATGATGCTTGGATCGGTTGACAAATGATACCAGGTGGCAAATGATACCAGGTGGTTTGGGCAGTCCTAAAAGATAAAAGGGACCCACAGCAGCCGGGAGCGTTGTGGCTGGGGGATTGCTTGTCTGGCATTTCCTCCTTCTCTCTCTCTCCTCCCACTAGAAGGGGGATTCTCCAGCTTGAAAGCGCGTCACAGCGTAACCAAGTTAGACCTGGCCCTAAGTGTTGTGTCAAGCGATTCCAAGCTGGGTTTTCGGATTGAGCGGGGAGCCGTTTGATGGGTAATGTAGTCGCATGCAAGCATGGGAGTCCCACACATAGTGCGTAAATAGTATTCACCTTCCAACCACAAAAAACTTAATCAATATGTATGTACTAATAAAAATTCCTTAGTAACCTGCTTCTTCTTCTTCTTCTTTGTAGCCCTACAGCTCTTTTCGGGCCTCTGCTTAGAGGTAGTTAGCGTATCTCATTGTCATGATCGAATGTATCGGTACTCTACAAGGTGATATGATCATTATCACGCTTTGGCCGTGTGTCCGTCCACCCAGCTGCGACACGTTCTGGTTTTAAACCAGCACGTATCATAACTGAACAGGCTTTTAGTCCATCCGAAGAACCACTTGAACTAAAACTCGTTGACGCCAACGAGACTTGAACCAGAGACCCTCGGCTTACGGGCTTAGTACTCTAACCACTAAACCACGCAGACGTAGCAGCCTATTAGCACAATAATTCAAAGACATAGCCAAAAGCGTACACAAAATTCTTTTCATTAGAGTATTGACAGAATGAATTTAATAGAGCACCAAAAAACATTAATGGTAGATGTAAATGAAATTTTTTTGGAACAAATGAAAAATCATATCAATTGAAATATAGTAAATAAAATAAATAAATGTAAATCGAAGAAAATAATCATTTGTTTTCAGTTAGCTTATCATTGTGATAAGGCAAAAATTTAATTGCTACAATCAGTTAAAAACATTGAAACAAAGACGAGAAACAAGATTTATATACTTAATTATAACAAAAATGGTACAAAGTAAATGTGAATGCTCGGGCAGTTTAATTTATACAGAAGAATTGTACAGATAAATAAATACAGCATTGGAAAAACAAACTATATAACAATAAATAAACAAATTTCAGATGCAAGTAGAAATTAAGCATTGTTCAATTTCTACTAAATTTATAGAAAAAATTTACATTAGAAAGAAAATTTTTAATGTAAAATATAAGTTGAAGCACATTGAAACAACAAAAATATTATTTTCATTGACATGAAGAAAATGGTTTTAAAAATAATTTATTACGAATACAAATAAAAGCACACAAATATGCTCAAACATGGAAAAGAGTAAGAAATACTAAGCAATTTCAATGGTAGGCGAAAAAATTATAGTAATGTAATGAAATATACTATAAAATAAAGCAAAATATTTGCAAAAATTTATGAACAATAATATTACTATTAATTACAATATCTCAGTAATACTGTTATTTGTATAAGACAAGACCTAAGAAATATTGAAATTATTTGTAACAGATCAAATCATGAACACATAAAATGAGAAGTGCGGAAATAGAAAAAGTAAAAATATTTAATAACGAAATGATTAAATATTCAATTCGGTTACCAAGGAATGCAATATATCAACTTCTGAAATAAAGAAATGTAAAACAAAAATTTAGATTGCAAAAAAGTAAAATAAAGTAAAGCTTTCTGACACATGGCTTGTTAAGCTGTAGTAAGGCTTTGGTGGGTATCTATACTCTTAATAAGAATTAAAACATACACACAAGACCTTGCCATCGACCGTGCCACCCAGTAACAGTGGAACGAACCGGTTGTATGCATGCATAAATAAGCAAATTCAGCGAAAGCCTGAGAGTTTTGGTACAGAAATATGCTGGTAAAAAAATGAACTTTGACCATGAACTGATTTTGATCGTCTTCATTATTTTGATAGGCAAACAATTAAGTGAGCATAAGTATGCTATAGAAAAAAACTATCCAATTCAGTGACGCTGACTTTTTTAGGGCTAACTCGGAGTCCGCTGCAATGGCCTCTCCCAAACTTGGTCCTGGGGAAAATCTAGTAGTATTTCTCCATTTGCTGGCTCAAGGCGTATGACTGAGCTTATTCTATCCCAAGGCACGTAACCTGGGATGAGCAAATAAAGATATGGTCAACTGTGTACTAAAGGTGTTAGCCCATGTATAGTGCCCCAAGGCAGTTACGCCCGAGGCCTGCAGTTGAACAAATAATTGATTAATTTATCAATCTACCTGCATACTCAAGGTGTCGGCCCGAGTATTAGCATCCTAAAACAGTGTGCTGAAGGCCAGCAGTTGGATTATTAATTGTTTGGTTCATTAACACAACTGCGTGCTGAAGGCATCAACCCAACGTCCAAAGGCAGTTACGCTCGAAGCCTACGGTTATAATCTTAATTGACTGATTTCTTCAAATATGATATCAAGTAATATTCGTTTCATCTTCTTTAAACAACAAACATAATAAAAGTGAATGTAAATCATCTTGAATAAATTAAATGAACAATTTACTCCTAAAATATTGTATTGTTATATTATTATTTTTATGCTCCTATTATTCGATCCATAAAGACTTTTTCTTCACTCCAACACACTTACCTTTATCTATTCCCTACTCAGACTCTTCTTTAAACTTCAGTTAAAGATAGGGTATTTGTTATTTCACTCATTTTTAATTAAATGTTACATTTATTAGTTGACAATTTATTTCTGTACATTTCAATTTAATAACTATTGGGTTGCAAAGTTGTTGGAGACTGTTACCGTTCTGATTTCCTAGATTTACTGCCTCATTGGTCGGTAGCTGCCTCTCCGGCGTGTCGTGTTTGGGACGCCTTGACCTTCCCGGTCTGTCAATGAAGCTCCTTTTTACGCCGGTACTCCTGCCATAGTTTGCTGACCAGGCACCGGAACTTCTTGGGCTTCGCTGCAATTTTTGCAACCTTGACAAGTCATTTTAGTTCACAAGTGTGCTGCCATAACTGTACCTGGCAGCCACCACGAAACACCGGTGGTTTGCCCTCTACCACCTTGGTATTAAGCGGCTTCTTCTGCCGGGTTCGGTATTCAGTGACACTGATTTGTTAAGGGCTAACTCGGGGTCCGCTGCAATGGCCTCTCCCAAACTTGGTCCTGGCAGCATCCAAAGGCTTTAGGTAAATAGCCAACCAGAGCGCCTGGATATAGGGTTGATGTTCTGGACCTAAGCGCCAACCAGAAAAGCGCTATGCTCACCAGGAAGAAGTCAGCAGAATCGGGTCTAAGCACCGAAGCCAACTAAACCTAACTAGACGCAAGCCCAACTAGTTTCCTCCAGGCGATCCTGCTGGAGTCAAGGTGGAAGGCCAACTGGTTTCCAAAAAGGCTATGTGGGTGAAGCCAACCACAAGAGCAACGAATGATACTCACTTGAATTCTCCTTGCCTTCGTTGCTGCATATACTCGTACATTGTTTTTGCTTGCTCAGCAAAATTGTCATTTCCTAAAGCGTGGGAATGAATTGATTTGAAAATTCCTTTGACGTTGCCAGTGCATCAACCTTATTTTCGTTCTGGTCTGTGTCTTGGATATTTACGATCAATGTTTCGAAATAAGGGGTTTGTATTAGAACAGTTGATACGAGGTTGTTGTTTACATTGTTATATTTTCTATTGAAATTTGTACAAGATTGTTGTTTTCATTATTACATTTTCTATGAAAACTTGTACAAGGTTATAGTTAAGTCTGTTACATTTTCTATGAAAACTTGTACGGGGTTGTTGTTCCCACTTTTACATTTTCTGTGGAAACTTGTACAAGGTTGTTGTTTCCACTGATACATTTGCTTTTACATTCGAAGAGTTTAGTTGTGGATCAATAATGTTTTCTAATCGTTAGAGAAGTTCCTATCATAACACTTGGATTAAAATGTATTAGAACAAAATTCGATTCCTATGGACCATGCATGTTTTTGCAGTAGTGAGTTTTACATTGCAGTCAAGAAATTACACTTTAACATATATAGTACATTGTATTCAAGAAACTGAATTTCAATAGAATTGAAATGAAAAAATTTGCCACTAATAAGGGTATAATAAAAAAAACTCTTTAGACATTAACAGTTGAATATGGTACATTGATGTCGAGAAATTAAATTCTAATAATCTTCCGTACGAAATATGCCTATTTCTTTGATGGAGATACCAAAGCTTTTGATCATGAACGATAAACATGATCAGTATCTTTAATTTTCACCATAAATGGGATATTCTATTTAAGTCAATTATTTCTGCCGGCAATCACCAATACATTAATTCTAGATATAGCATAAATACAATTTGACATGATCTAGAGTGATTTGATTGGGGAACTTATACTGATGAACTTATTAAAAGATCTTTCTTACATCCATAGACGTAGGCGTTACACGTGGGACTTATGAAGTTCCCCTAAGAAATAATAAGGATTGAGTAATTGCAAAGTATAGAGTTAGTTGCCATTTAAAAATTGATTCGTTACTTTCAACATAATACTCTTATTACACATGATGTGCCCGGAAATCCAAGATTAGTTATTTCCATAGTAAAGACCGACGGTAATGGCGGCCTTAAAAGACGAAACTTTTCCTTCTATAACTGATCATAACTTTAAAGATGAACATGAAAATGCATAGTGGAGTTTGCAAACAAGCGGATAAAATTTTCTTGAAAATTATGTGCCACAGTTCACTTAAAACGAAGGCATTGGGTAACGAACAAACGTGAACGAGTGATACGGTTAAGAAGGATCTTTTTCGGTAAATTTCTTGATAGAAATTTATATTTTAATTTACATAAGTACATATATCTGTTTATATATATATATATATATATATATATATATATATATATATATATATATATATATATATATATATATATATATATATATATATATATATATATATATATGTATACGTATAAACTTTGGTTTTAAACTTTTGACAAAGAAAAAAGTGAATGAAAAATGGGTTACTCGATTGATTAAAATGTGGTATTTATAACTCAAATTATTTTCGCTTTGTGGCGAATTGAATTTGTTGAATTGAATTAAAATGATCGATCAATCGATAAATCAATCAAATAAATCGAATTTATTACGAATGAGCTAACTATTACAGTGTTAATTAACTTTAAATAACTATGTAAGTTGATTGAAGCGTTGATGTTGCCAGATCAGGCCGTGATGGGTACTCAGGGGTGAAGATCCACCGCCCTCCCCGTTAAAAGGGCCGTTCGACCTCCTCCAAGGTGTGTGATAGGCTGTAGCCTCTAGGTAACGGCACTAGTGGTCGGACATGCAGGTTGGATTGTTGTTTGCAGGAACGCTAACGGAGGTAGATCACCAGTATGACTAATCTGAGAATGCCCAGGTAGCCGATGGTGTGCTGGTGGATGTTGTGGTCGGTCACTTGATCAGTCCATGAGATATCTTGCGCTTGTAGTTGTCGCCGCAGTTCCTCGATTTAAGATGCAGACATAGTGAAACGAGTTGAGTCGTTGAAAGAGTCCACAAGGTTCACCCCGTTCTGTAGAACAGACAATTTCCGCCAACACGGTCCCACATCATAATAAATGAGCAACTTCCACTCGCTGGAAGACAAGTAGAATCAACCTAATGGTTGAAGATACAGACCCGTCTTGGGTCTGGTTGTTGAGCTTTGTGTTGGAGAGGTGTGCGCTATGGGAGATAGCAGTCACATCAAGAGGAGCAACACAATTGACGTGCCGATTTGCATCGATCGCCACCTTGTCCTCGGGTTATCGTCACCGCTGATCTGGGACCCTTACTTCATCAAGTGGGGGGAACTTGTTTGTGATGGTTCTTCTTTAGACTGTGCGTCGTCGAGTGCTGGTAACGGGTACAGTTTGTGTATTGGCCTTTTAAAAGTTCCGGAGGTGGTTTTGACATCAGCGACTCGTACAAAACTATCGGCGCCTTCGTACGTTTTGATAATTCGCCCCAGTGGCCACTTCATCGATGGGGTGTTATTTTCGCTTATGATGACCACTGTTTACGGGATTGCATTGGAGTGTGACTGTCTCCACTTGATATGATGCTGCAACTGCGCCAAGTACTCATGTGACCATCGCCTCCAGTATTTGAATTTGAGGTGATTGATTAGCTTCCACTTGGCATGGAGACCTCCAGTGACTGGCTCTGCGCGACCATCCACCATGGCTGTGGGGGGTTCTCCGATGAGAAAGTGTGCTGGAGTTAAGGCAGCCAAACCATTGAGATCGTTTGACATCAGAGTCAATGGTCTAGAAGTGAGGATAGCCTCCACCTCAACCACCAAGGTATGCAGCTCCTTGTAGGTGAGAGCCGCCGACAAAACGCCTCGATTAAATTTTTGGCTGATTTGACCGCCGCTTCCCACAAGCCGCCAAATGAGGCGCGTGTGAAGGGATGAAATGGAAATCGATTCCCCGACTGGAGTACCTTTTTGTTACTTCTTGACGCACTTCTTTGGAACATAATGAGGGCTATAATTCTGATAGCTAGCTGTGAGCTCCCAAAAAGTTAGTGATGTTGTCACAAAGCAGGTTTCGGCAATGTGCTCGTCGTCTAATGAAGAATTTAATAGCACAGAGGAATGCCTCTGTGCTTAGATCGCTGACTAGCTCCAGATGGACGGTCTTTGTAGCGAAACAGCAAAATATGGCTAGGTACCCTTTTTCCGGTCGGGTACTTCTACCTCAGTAGTGGATCATCAAAGGCCCATAGAAATCCACGCCAAAGTTGTTAAATGGACAGGCAGGCTGAATATGTGAACTTGGCAGATTTCCCATTACTTGTCAAAATAGCTTAGGCTTGACTCTAGTGTACCACATGCACTGTTGAACGATCGATCTCGCGAGTTGTTTTCCTTGAATTGGCCAAAACCACTGTCTACTGGTAGCGAGCAGTGTTTGCGCACCTACATGGCAGTGGTCGAGATGGATGTCCATCATCAGCAGTCTGGTGAAGGGATGTTTGAACGGTAATAAAATGGGGTGTTTAGGGTTGAAAGTAATCTTTGCAGCCTCCAGCCTCCCACCGACATGGGTTATGCCCTCTGGATCTAGGAATGGCTCCAGTCCCACCAACGGATTTGCTGGGAGCCTTGCCTCCCCGATCTGTTGTCCAAAAGTTCGCAGTTAAAAGTTTGTGATTGTATTGTACATACCTCACAATGATCTCCAAGACTGTGGATAATTTGTCACTCGTGGGCGCTTGACTCATCAGTTGAGATTACCTGACTGCCGGGTTGAGACCACAGATAAACCGCATCATGTAGGCCACTATGCGCTACAACCTCTTGAAGAAGTTGTCGTATTGGATCTGCTGAAAAAAGCGTGTTTCATGAGTCTCTGCTGCTACAATAGCGGTCTTGGTCCTTTTCGTCTCTAAGTCGAAAGGGCCCCCACTCCAATACTCGGAAGGCCAAACTGATTCTGCCCTGGAGAAAAATAGTGGTCCTTGGAACCACATACTACAGCGGCTCAATTAAGCTGGTGCCATCCCACTTGACAGGGTGTTAGCTGAGTTGTCTTCAAACGCTACGTGTCACCATCGGTCTGTTCTTGAGAGGGTTTTTGTTACTGTACTTGCACGGGTTTTTCGCCTATACTGATGTGACGAGAAAATCTGGCCTGCTGCTATGATGACAGACCACTGCGGAAATCAGACCACTGGGTATGGATCCCCACTAGCAATGCTGCTTTCTAGTCCAATTCCAATCGCCAAAATTCCTACAGGGATAGCTTGGCTGATACTATCACAGGAGCTAAAGTGCCCAATGGATCGAGAATTCTGGCTATTACAGACGCCATCGTCCTCTTGGAGAAGTTCGCATTGGTCGGATCCAGGTTGATTTGAATTTGGAACGTCTTAATATAGTCCTCGTGTAAACTACTGAAGTCTAACTGAACCTCTTGGTCCTCAGGTTGAATCTGCTTCAACAACAGAGGATGGTTGGCACACCATTTGCGCAAATGCATACCTGCGCTCGAGAGTATGTTGCATAGCTCCACTTATTTCTGTAACGCCCCCTCTAAGCTGTCTGCCCCGGTCATGACGTCGTCGGCAAAGCAATCCTTCTCCAATGCTCTGCTGCCCAGGTGGCCTTCTGCTGGCTCTCTTGGGCTAGAACTTGCAGACATTTTGTAGCTAGATACGGGGTATACGTCGTACCGGAGGTTACCGTTTTCAACTGATAGTATTGCACTGGTTGCGTTGAACTACTTCTCCAAATTAAACCATGGTACCGACGGTTTTCAGGATGGAGTATTATCTGCCAATACATCTTCTCGGTGTCGGCGATGAATACGAAACAAGGCATCCTGAAGCGCAAGAGATCATCCTGAACTGTAGGCCCTGTATGAAGAACATAATTCAACGAAACGTTTATGGTCGTCTTACTGGATGTATCGAAAACCACCCGCAGCTTGGTGGTTCTGCTGTCAGGCTTTAGGATACAATGATGTGTAAGGAAGTATCGTAATTTCTCCCGCTGATGCAGCGTTACCTCCTCCACATGCCCAAGCCGAATATATTCCTCCACGAAGTCCTCGTATGGAAGTCTTAGATCAAGGTTCCTCCCCAGTTGCTGCTCTAAGGCAATGAATCTGCGCATGGCCACCACCTAGAAATCACCTAACGTCTCAGGATCCTTGCTGAATGCGAGTTTAACCAAGAAACAGCCGTCGGGACATCTTGTCATTGTCTGATACAAATGTACTTCGCAAACCCTTTCAGTTAACATAAGATTTTGCTGTGGATCCTGTACTTCCTCGACCTCCCCAAATCAAATGATGAGCTGATTAAGCTGGTTATCTTTTGCAGGATGCTGCATGTTATGGAAGACTCTTGAGGCGTTATCACTCCTCCGGCTACAATTCACCCCAGGAGCGTGTTCTGGAGCACTGGGGCTATGGACCCAACTTTATTTGTCCAATGGCCAGGACCTCGTAGAAATCTTCGGCACTCAGCAACATGTCGATGCGCTCCGTTCAGTGGAAGTCTGGATATGCCAGCCTTATGTTTTTGGGAATGTGCCATCCTGATGTGTTCAAGTTCTCAGACGGTTGCAGTGATATAAATTTATCCATGACGTAGGCTTCCAACTGGGTGGTATATCCTGATAATCTGGATCTTAGACCGAGGTTCACCTTATGGTTTGCCTTCCCAGTACTACCGCCTACCCTTTCAATGAGGGCAAGGTGTAGTGTCAATGATAAACCTAACTTTTTTTCTATGATTCCTTTGGTGACTAGGTATACTTGTGAGCCCGGATCCAGCACAGCTCGACAACCCGTCTTCTTCCCATTGCTGGTGACCAGCTTGACGACGGCTGTGCCCAGAAGTACATGCCCTTGGAGTCGGGGCTCCATCAGATTCGTTAAAGCGAGCGATGGCGGTTCTGCATTTGTTTGCGGTTTCGAGTCTTATTTTGGCGTTGTCGTGCTCGAAGATATCATCTTGGTTTGTTTGGACATGTTGTCTCCAGGCGGATATAGGAGGGTGTTGTGATTCTCAAAACACTGCTTGCAACTTCTGGCTGTGCAGCCGGAAGCCTGATGTCGTTCTCGAAAGCAATTCACGCACAGCTTCTTAGCGCACACGAAACTTAGTCTCTTTGCAGCAGTGATCCTAAGGAAATCCCGGCAGCAGTAAAACGGATGATCCTGCTCACACATTAAGCACCCAGAAGCTATCGTGGTGGTCACGGTCGACTTTGTGGCTTTCCTGCGGTTGATTTTCGTTTCCTTGTTTTATGACCAAGTGTCTCAAGGGCCTGGAGACGTGTTTCCATGAAGTCCAACAAACTCTTCAAGAGTGGTAGCTCGCGAGGGTTGGATAACGATTTTTTGTATCATTTGTGAGTCCCTGAATCCAATTTTCGGACGAGCACATGTGGCAGCAATGGATCCTAGTCCCTTGTAGACACTTGCAGGTTCTCCAGGCCTCTGAGACACTCTTGTGTGATGTCATGTAGAGCCTTAATTGCTGTCACTGATGGCCTGTCATTAGCATGAGATAGCAGACTCATCAATTTGTTAATAAAAATCACTGCCAATAGTCGCCAGTTGTCGTACCTTTCCTTCAAGGTTGTCTAAGCCGCTTCGTAGTCGTCATCCGACAATGTAAAATTTCGAATCAATAGCTCCACTTCTCCGGTGAGGCCAGTTTTAATGTACCATAGCTTTTGGCACTTGGACATCGGTTGGCTATGTACCATTTGGGTAAGCTCTTCCAAATGAATATGCTGTTACACGTTAAAACCATACGCTTCAGTATCCTTATGGAGCTCGACGATCTGCAGGTGATATTCATCCAGCTCTTGCCAACCTTGTTGGAGGGTCATGAGTTTACTCTTGAACCAGGTCCGAGTGAACTCCTTCTGGTCCAAAAGGTCGATGATCCTCCTCAACGAGCATGCCATGACTTTGTAGCGAAGCTGCATCCTGACCACACTGGCATCGCTTGGTGCTTAGGCTTCTGCAGTGTAGTCCTTGTTCTCGCTATCCTGAATTTCAAGCCCTTTTAGTGAATGTTCCCCGGTTAGCATGTCCACGTGTGTTTTGGCATGTATTTGATCGCGGAAGTGCTGCTGGTAACGGAAGTAGTTGTCTTTGGTAGTGTCGTATATATGTTGGGTAAAATACTCGTGCGATGGAGCAACCTCCGGTAGGGATTGGATGTAACTATCGCCGAGTTCGAAATCCTCCCACGTGGCCTATAGTTACCGCAGTCGCTCTGCATAATACCCGGCTTCCTGTAGGGAAAATCCTTCTGTGGTTATAAATGACGCCTTCGACAATTCGAGCCAATCTTTTTAGGTCCTCGATCAGGCGATCCACATTCCCCATCGCGTAGAAAGTCGAAAAGTGGCCGGAAACAGAAAGCGTGGATACTCGTA
>OZ017738.1:263348451-263355951 GCA_963969285.1 Odontomyia ornata | reverse complement strand
ATACGCTGAACCATGAGTATTGAAATATAATTTCTTGATTGCAATGCAAAGCTCGTTACTCCTAAAACCTGTAGGAAATTCCGTTCTGATACATTTTAGTACAAGATCTCATCAACGTCTACCTTGATTTCAGATTTCATAAAAATCCAATATAAATTGTAGCTTTAAGAAGCTTTTGAGCTCCGAACTTTGGCTTGCCAACATTCTTATATTCTGACCTGAACCTGAAGTGATTTTTTATTGTTAAACTTTATCCGGTTTTTAAGCGGCCACCATTTATTTTCAGTTGGATTTGTTGTCGTGAGTTTTATCACACACTTGAATTAATCTTTGTACCAATTTTGGTACAAATTGGAGCTATACTTTGATCAAAACGGAAATCACGGGATTTCATCTAAAATAACTTATATGTTACTTTCGCTTAACGAATTCGAATGATTAACAAATCTACTTGAAATATTTAATATCTCGTTGTTGATGGTGGTTCCTTTTTGGAGATAGTCGATGAATATTCTTCCATTCACATCCTAAAATACAGATGCCATCAACTTACTGGTCGATTGTTGCATCTTTGCTTGCTTTGGATTCAGTTCGTTGACCACTGTCCACTCAGCTGAGAGTCTTTTGGTATAATAATAGTGAAGCGTCTTTGCTTGCTTTGGATTCGGTTCGTTGACCACTGTCCAATCAGCTGACAGTCTTCTGTCTATAATAGTGAAGCCATGTTTCATCCATTGTCACATATTGACGATAGAATTCGATTTTATTGCAGTTTAACAGCGCCAAACACACCGCTGAAGCATCAATACGTTGTTGTTTTTGGTCGACTGTGAGCCCACGAGCCACCCACTTTGCACAAAGCTTTCGCATACCCAAATGCTCGTGTAAAATGGTAAAAGCACTACCATCTGATATCTTTACAATTTCAGCTAGCTTGTGCATCTTAAATTTGCTATTTTTCATAACCGATTTGTAAATTTTTTTTATGCTTTCTGGAATTACAGCCTCATTTTGGCATCCAATGCGCTCTGCATCATTTGTGTTGGTGAGGCCACCTTTAAATTCAGCAATCGACGTTTCTTCCATTTGTCTCGATGGAGCAGAATCTGGATAATGTTTATCAAGCCATTGTTACTTTCCACTGTATTTTTTTTTCATCAAAAAGCCATGCTTTGTCGAAACTTGAAATTCACTTGCTTCGCACAAAACGCTATAACTCACGAATCAATAGTCTGATTGCTGTCAAATTTATAAACGTATCATTTGAAGGTTAGTACTAATAAAAAATCATAGGGGAAAAATTCTAATAACGCTATTTATGTGTCATCTTAGGGGCTTATTAAATGGACTGTTATTTATGCATATGCATATATGTCTATATACATATATATATATATATATATATATATATATATATATATATATATATATATATATATATATATATATATATATATATATATATATATATATATATATATTCTAGAAGGAAAAGTATCGTCTTACACGTCACGATTCTTGTCGGTCTTTAATATGGAAATAATTAGTCTTACATTTCTAGGCATATAATGTATAGTATTTACTAGAAAGAAACGAATGAATTTTCAAATGACGATTAACTCTATAAGTTGCAATCACTCAATCCTTATCATTGCTTAGGGGAATTTTATAAATACTTAGTGTAACGTTCACATCTTAGGATGTAAAGAGATCTTTTGATAAGTTCATCACTAGGCGAAGAATGAATGCGGAAGAGAAAAGCATCATGAAATTTTCCCGAATGAAATTGTTCTGAATCATGTTGAATTATATTTGTACTGCATTTAGAAACAATTTATCGGTTATTACCGGTACAAATGATTGACCAAAGTGTACCGTCCAGGCAGAAAATTTAGGATACTGATCATTTTTATCATCTGTCACCAGGGAATCAGTTTTTCCATCAAATTCGTGAATATTGCAAAATAATTGGCATTTTTCGTACGAAAGATCAATCAAATTCAATTTCTCGACATCAATTAAAATCCTTACACGCGTCGATCAGTTATGCAGAAAAATTGAGGTAAAAGTCCTTTAACGTTAATTGAATTTCTTGTCCTTTTAATGGGACCTAGTAGAAAGAAAGGCGTATCATTTGCTGAGAGCTGGACTCTTTCATCTATCTCGGTACAAAAGTTATGCGTAAATATACGTAAAACAAGTTGGGTAAACAGACCTACGCTCATGTCAGAAGGGTTTTGTATTCAATTTACAAAATGCAGTCACCAGATCGAATCAAATTAAGAAACATGTCAAAGACGATTTTATTGGAGAAAATATGAAATACGAAGATCATACTATTTTTAACAAAGTTGAACGATTTTGACTTCTAAGGTTTTTATTAATGTTATACTCATAAATATCTCCCTTGATAATTATTCCAGATGTCCATTCACGAGGGAGGAAACACATTTTTCATGTATTTCCGCCCTGTGCCCCCACTGAAGCAAAAACTGACAGTTTAAGAATTGTTTTGAAAAGCTCCCATGAAAACGTTCAGTTCATACTCATATTGGCTACGTTTGATGAATTTTTTTTCAGGGGCTACTCTCCTGTACTGTTATAATCGATTCATGGCCAATTTTTTCGAATCCTAGAATGGTTACAAAGCCCTTTTGCTAGGAGCTCCCTCCCACCTCCTTGACTTGTTTCACTTATGAGCATTAATTGAAGGTACTCATCTTTAGTCATTTATTAAATTGAATCAAGTGTTCAAAGCATGCACCTTAAACGTTGAAGTTGGGGGAAAATAACTCAAAATTATCCAATCTTCGCATTTAAAACAGCCACTATTTTGTTTTACGATTACTGATACCACTAGCTCAACCGATTCTCAAAGATCTACATGACACCTATCATTCCTGAAATTTTCATGCAAATCCTAGCAAAACTGTAGTGTCTAAGTCGGTAAAAAGCGCATGTTGTTCCATAGCCATATGTCGCCATAGTAATACATGCAACGCATATTGTTCCATAGTAATTTTGGAAAATTCAAACCGATAGATCAATCTTACAAATAATTATCTGTGTACTGAATTACATTGAATTTAAGGGTACCGTTAAGATTTTATTCAAGAAAACATAAATTCGATAAATCATACTATTACTAACAAAGTTGAGTGAATTGCGACTTCTCACGTATTTGTTGTTGTTGTACTCACCAAGGCCTACATTCCTGATTTTTTTCAGATTTTTCGGATCACAGGTGTCCAATAGCGAGGGGGGGGCACAAATTTTTCGTGTATTTCCTCTCCCTGTGCGCCCCTCGAAGCAAACTTTGCCAAACTTAGACTTGTTTTGAAAAGCTCTTATCAAGACATTTCATTTGATACCCATATCGGCTACCTTCAATGACATTTTTTTTCGGGGGTCACTCCCCTATATGGGGAGACCCCCCTTAAATACCTTATAAAATTTTTTTGTGGTCGAACTTTGAAGAGCACACCACTATACACCTACATACAAAATTTGATGTTTCTAGCTTAAGTAGTTTCCGAGAAAAACTGCTGTGACACACGGACGGACGGACGGACAGACAGACAGACGGACAGATGGACAGACAGGACGCGATTTTAGAAGGGTTTTGTCAAATTATTTTACAAAACCCTAAAAAGAAGCAACAAAAAATATATACGTGATGAATTGATAACCTCCTTTCCTTTGGCATTCAGCTAAAAATGGCGACCATGTACAGACCGAAAACAAGCACAATTTTGTCATTGTAGGGCAAACCTTTATACCAATGTGTGAACAATAAAAAAATTTCAAAGTCAGGTCAGAATACGAAAATAGCGGCTAGACAAATTTCAAAACTGGAAAGCTTCTTAAACTTACAATTTATATTGGATTTTTATGAAACTTAAAATCAAGGTAGACGTTGATGAGATCTTGGATTAAAATTTATTAGAACAAAATCCGATTCCTATGGACCATTTATATTTTAATACACATAGTACAATGTATTCAAGAAACTGAATTTCAATACATTTCAAATAAAAATAAATAAGGGTGAAATGAATAATCTTTTAGAAAAAGAAGAAAACCGATTTCAAGATTCCCTAAAAAGGATGAAATAAATTTTATGGAAGCGATGCCAAATAAATTTCCCTATAACAACATAAAAACTTCCAACATGTGCAGCATCAAAAAACAGGGAGAAACTTATATGGCAGTCTGAAGTCGGGTTTCTTTTTCCTTCCTAAACGTTTTTAGGGTTTTGTACTAAAAAAAAACCCTATTGCAATCACGACCTGTGTCCGTCTGTCCGTCCGTCCGTCTGTATGTCACAGCACTTTTTCTCCGAAACTACGGAGGCTACAGCCATGAAACTTTGTGGAAAGGTCAGAAGTGGTGACTTCTTGAAAGTTCAAGGGTGGCAAAATTTTTCAAAGGGTTTAAGGGGGGTCTCCCCATATAGGGAAGTGACCCCTCCAAAAAAATTTTCACCATTGGTAGTCGAGTAGGATGTCATTGGAAAGGTCTCAATGAGATCTTTTCAAAACAAGTCTTAAAATTGCCTTATGAGTACCGAAAGGGGCAGGGGACGGGGAAATGTACGAACTTTTCGCGTACCCCCCCTCGCGATTGGACACCTTACATCCGAAAAATCTGAAAAAAATCATGAATGTAGGCCTTTATGAGTACAACAACAACAAATACATTAGAAGTCGTAATTCACTCAACTTTGTTAGTAATAGTATGATTTATCCATTTTATGTTTTCTTGAATAAAATCTAAACGGTACCCTTAAATTCAATAAAATTTAGCAAACAGATGGTTATTTATAAGGTTAATTTTTTCTGAAATTTTCATAAAGATCGAATAGTATTTAACGAAGTTAAAGCGGTTTGAATTTTCCTGTATTACTATGGAACAATATGCCCTGTATTACTATGGAAACATATGGCTATGGAGCCATTTGCGCTTTTTACCGACTCAGACACTACAGCTTTGGTAGGATTTGCATGAAAATTTCAGGAATGATAGGTATCATGAGGATGAGTACATACAATTGAAACAAGTCGAAGAGGCAGGTGAGAGCTCCTAGCAAAGGGGCTTTGTAACCATTCTAAGATTCGAAAAAACAGGCCATGAATCGATGATTACAATACAGAGGAGTGGCCCCTGAAAAAAAATGTCATGAAAGGTAGCCGATATGAGTATCAACTGAAAGTTCTCTATGAGAGCTTTTCAAAACAGTTCTTAAACTGACAGTTTTTGCTTCAGTGGGGGCACAGGGGGGGAATACATGAAAAATGTGTTTCCTCCCTCGTGAATGGACACCCGTGATCAAAAAAATCTGAAAACATTATCAAGGGAGATGTTTATGGGTATAACTATAACAAATACCTCAGAAGTAAAAATTTTTTCAACTTTGCTACTAATAGTATGATCCTGGAACATGACAAGTTTCTCGATTTTATTCGTTACTGGTTATTGCATTTTGTAAGTAGAGCACAAAGCCCTTCTGACATGAGCATAGGTCTGTCTACCCAACTTGTTTTATTATTAATAACGTTAAGTGAATTTTGATTTGAAAAGCATTTGATATTGTTATACTACTAAGAACTTACTATCATGATTTTGTCACTTTTTAAATGTACGCTTGTAAAAATCGAGCAGCCACCTTAGCAAACTGCTCAAAAACCAACATATTGCTGATCCAAATTTCAGTTGCAAATTTAAAATAATATTCATCATTTTAATTCGCAATTGAAATCTGGACACGGCAACCCCCTTTCCAATGGAGCTCTTCCACGATTGCGCTTTTGCAATACCATGGAAAGTGGATGGCAGGCTCGTAAACTGGTTTTGGAGTGATCCCGTAAGGCGACGACAGGCAACAAACGAAGAGTTTGTTATTCACCTTCACGGCGGTCATGTTGCGATGCCCAAGAGAAGGATAGGGAGAAAAAGTTCCCCTGGTAGTGGTCATTGTATCTGCATAGATTGTCATTTTTCACGTCTTAAAACCCCAAGATAGAAATCTCGCGAAATCGTATAAGTGCGTTCATGTTTTCGACCAATAGCGTGACTGTGCTGTATAGTAGGTGGCAGTATTACGTACGGTGTTCGACCTTCCTAGCTTACTTTCCATATTTCTCTCGTACCACAGACTACGAACGTCCTACCAACGCATATTAAAAAAACAATAAAGTTTAAACATAAAATTAATGATTAATTAGTTCATTAAATAAATTCGATGCAACATCTTCAACATCTCAATCTACAAGACACCGACACAAAAATTCCAAAAGTTTATGCAGTGCAAATAAGCATTGACAGTGCTAACCGTGATGTGATACAACAGTAGCAAAAAAGGAAAAGGTGGAAAAACAAAATCAAACCAACATTGTCATCAAGGAGATGAGAGCTATGTTAGCTTCACACACAACTCGCCCCACTTCACGGCAGCAATTTTGTATCCGCGTGCATTTTATCTTTAATTTGAAGTGCTTGTTTAATTAAATTCCTTGAGTGTTACTAGTGTGCATGTGTAAAAATGCTAACGTGAGAGAGACATATTGTTCTTAAATAATTTGTGTTACTCAATATTGATATAGCATATGATATTTACGAGTATATAAATGTTTGAAATGATTGCTTTGATAGTTATTTTTGATATTTCAAAGAGCAGTGTGCATTTTCCTAACGGTCCCTTAACATTAATGGGAGAAGTGATACAAAAGGGTGTAGAAAATTTTTTTAATATAGTCAAAAGCGATTTAGATTGAGAAAAGCTCAGCCGATTCTCGGTGATAATCGGTAAGGGTTATTAAATTATAAATCATGATGAACGATGATATTGGTTCATAAAGATTTTATCATCACCTCCGATTTCTGTGAAGATAGTGGATTTATGGTTTGAAAAACAACGCAAAACTTGGGCTAAGGAGTGTGTTTGAACAACTAATACATTTGTTCCATATAAGAATTTCACAGACTTCACCCGCCCCGTCAACGAGTGCTCGTCGGAGGAGGACTGGATAAGTACCCTCTCGTGTACTTCAAATTATAAAAATCTTGGTTGTTTTGGTAGTTCAGAGCATGAACCCATAAATTTAATATTGTAATTGGCAGCATTTGCATTCAGAAATTAATCAATAACGTAATTTAAAATTCAGCCTTACTATTTTAATAGAAATCTTAAATTTTAGAAAAAAAGGAGAAAAATCGCTTATGTAAGTGTCATCTTCATAAGAGTATCGCGAAAAAGGAGACAGAACAATTAAAATGTGTGAATAATTGTATTAACGGATATACAGATCTTTCCAGTCAGCACTCTAGACTGCTGATATCGTCATATTTGAATATAGTTGGTTGAATCCATTCTAATCGTTTGTCTATTGAAATTTGTTCAGATTTGAAATTGTAAGAAGCAAAACCCCATTTTTAAATTTGAAATCAATCATTTGATTGTAATGATTGGTTTCATTTTGTGAAATAGAGAATTTTCTTGAA
>OZ017738.1:263315951-263343451 GCA_963969285.1 Odontomyia ornata | reverse complement strand
CAGTACAATAGGCTTAAGAGCTATTTGTATAAAGGGAGGATGGTAAAAAGTTTTTTGTTAGTTTGACACTAGTAAGGTGTCTGTATGATATTATACAATATTATATTCTACAAGAAATGAAAGGAAGCGTTTTTTTTTTAATTTAATAAATTGTTTAAAAAAATTCAGTGTTTTGTTGTTTTCTAAATTTTTCAAATATGGATATTTGTAAGCCCGGGTTGATTACCTTTTATTATGTTTGTGGTAAATGTGTGCCAAAAAGTGAAAAAAGGAAATATTAGTGGAGACTTTGCTCGAACATACAAGTTATATTTCAACCAAAGTGTTGTAGTGAACGAGATTTGGGCACCAAGTGTTGTGTCTAAAGCTGCTACAATCGCTTGATGGATTGGAGGAGTCGAAGACGCAATTCCATGCCATTTGGCAGTCAAATGATTTCTGTTAATCCTGGTAGCGACCACGATCCAGCGAATTGCTGCTCTTGTATGAGCGAAACTTCCGCTTCCTCCTTGTATGAGCATTCTTTGATCATTCCAGTACCAAAATTTCCCAGTCCTCACTTTTAATCTGAAACGACTGCTTCAACGGTTACCCAAAGAGATAATACCGGTAATAATCCACTTTTTGCACCTGCATTATCATCAAATCAGCCAATTTTAATTGATCAAAATCAACTTAATTCTTTGCTGGCCAAATTGGAATTTTCACAACGTAAGTCACAAGAGGTAGCCTCATTTTTGTGAGTGAAAATCTTTTGGTAACCGGTACAAAAGCCTCAGCGTACAAAAGTCGCCAATTTAAAGTTCCATCCCTTTTCCTTGTGTCTGATGAAAAAAGCGCAGCTTATTGCAATGATGTTGAAAAATTAATGAACGCGATGGAAATAAGTTATGATGCCAATGATTGGAGATTGTTTATTGACAGTTCAAAATATAGTTTGAAAGCCGTATTGCTGAATAAGACCAATATCAAACTGCACCGATACTAAAGAGACATATGAAGGAATAGAAACCATTTTGAATATAGTTGACTACTCCAAACATAAGTGGCGCACTTGTTGTGACCTAAAAGTGGTAGCAATGTTATTTGGCCTTCAAAGTGGTTATGTCAATCATATGTGCTTTATAGTTGTTACACTGGAGACCAATATTCGTTCCACACTGGAGACCAATATTCGTTCCACAATTGGAGAAAGAGAACCTAGCCAACTTCAAATGGCCAACATTATTCGTCAACCTTTGGTGTGAAAAGAAAAGATTCTACTCCCGCCATTTTACATTAAACTTGGAATTTTAAAGAGCTTTGAAGTTTTCTCTTATCGGAGCTTGATTTTCCCGAAACTTAGCAATCCCAAACATAAAAATGGTAAATCAGTTTACAACATGGCAAATTTACTTTTGGACTCATGTTGATCATATTTCAAAGCAATAGTAAATTTTTTTCATATCAGGTGTACTTAATGGGCCCAACATACGGAAAAGTGATGCAACTTTAACTAGTGTTGAATCTGAGGCTTGGAATACTATCAAAGAAGTCATTGGGGGCTTATTGGAGAAACATCGTTGCAGCAGCTATGCAGTTTCGTTCAACAAAATGTTATAAACCTCTATTCCATTTGAAATTAGGTAACGTTCTGGCTTATTTTTTACAGTATATTTTATTAAAATAAAAACTTACAGGTATTGAGAAAAAAGTTCGCCGACTGCAATTTTTGCGGAAATGTGCTGGTGTAGTAAGCATGTTTTTGAGGACAAAAACTATGTTGACTAAAAAGAAGATTCGGAAATTGATGATGATGGATTCGGACCATCAACATGAAAAAAGACCAAGATTCTGTGTAAATAGATATGTTTTAATTATTAAAATTATATAAAGTTGAATAAAATATATAATGTCAAGGAAAAATTATAAAAACTCAATGAAAAGTAGAAATTTTATAAATAAAAGTTTTAAGTTATCAATTATTTTTAATGAAAAACATTTTGGCTTGCTTTTAAATTGATTTTTCTTATCTTTTTACTGCAGAAATTCGTAGTTATTAAAGAGTTATCGTTAGAAAATCTTGACCAATTTATTTTATTTTATCTGATTAAACACGCTTATTTTATCTGATTAAACACGCTCCACTTAATTTTTTTATATTTATATCTTGATAAAAATTCTTTACCTTAGTGTCTTCTAAAATATTGTTGCAGACTGTGATAATCAATATTGCAAGAATTATAGCCCTAAAACTGAAGAAATGGAAATCCAAGACCACGATTGATGAGTAAAAACTTTAAAAGGCGAATAAAAAAAATGTTGACCTGGCAAAGTCAAACCTTTTGGGGGTTTTACCATACTGGTCTGGTACTTTCATCCTGAAGTGGTATCATTGACCCCCAAATTCAGTGTCGCACAGTGTTATCACATATTAAATGAATGAGGTTTTTTTAAGGCTCTATGGTTGCCAGTTGGAAAAATTAAGCAAACATCGGACTCGTACTTCAAAAGCTAAATTTTCATTGATTTATCAAGTGTGATGAAAAATAAATTTTTAAATTTTTGTCGAGCATCTTTAGTGATTGAGATTCAGTAAAGGGACGTCATAAAATCTGTAAATAAAAAAATGTGTGCCATGAAATTTGTAAGATGAAACTTTAGCAATCTATCTGATAAAAAATTATTTAGCAATGAACGTAACCTCTTTTTCAATATCCTTTCTGAACAAGTTATTCATAAATAACCTTTAACGAATATTTGCGCTAATATTTTTTCTGGTTTTACCTTTAGGTCTTGCTCAATGTCAAGCAATATGCCAAATGGTTAAAGCTACGTTCTTTCTGTTGCATATAGATGTGTTTTTTAACAGCACCTGTCAACAATCTAAAACAAAACATTTTTTAAACGTCCGTTAGGACTATCAATTTTTTTCAGCAAATGTTTATTGCCTTAACTAAACTAAATCAATCAATTCATTAGTAAATATCATCATCAGCCTGAATACAGCACCCACAAGGTTAAGAAGTTCGATGGGTACTGCAAGACTCGCGGCATGGAAGGGGGAAGCATCAAGTACCATTTTAAGTGAAAACTTCCCCAAAAGAGATATGGAAAAAGAAGCTACAACTGGCAAAAAACGTAAAGCTCCAAATAGTGACAAACAATGAAGATCTGAGAAGGTAATAAAAGAAAATGAAGAGCTAAAGTTGAGCGTCCGTTTGTTAGAGAGTTATCTCAACACCACCAACGAAGACCACCCGTACAAGAGAATCTATATTCTAGATACTTACCCTTATCTATCTCTTGACTTTGTTTACTTTGAAACGCGAAGATGTTTTTAAAATCTAACGACCAACGTATTGTGTTGCGCTCGCGTTTATCTTAAGTCGTAAAGATTGTTTTTAAAATCACCACGCAACACATACGGTTTAGATAAATTATACAAGATCCTTTAAGGCATCCAATTTCAATCTCTGAATATACGATCCAGCAAATCTCGAGTGCACTTTGGTAGAAATATTAGTTTTTTAGTTAGTCCGTTTTCTGTACTCGATAGACGAGCATTAAAAATAAGTTTTTCGAAGTTAAAAGGACGTGTTTTATTTAAAGTTTTTACAAAAGTAAGGACGATCCGATTACTCGCGCAGTCGGCTTCGAACAAAAAATCAATTCAGTGCTTTTTGCGTGGAAACTGATTGTGCTAAAATCAGCCAAGTGAATTGCGAGCTACAATTAATTGATTACACATTAAAAAAATCCCCGTTGGCAGCACCAGCCGGAAAGGTAAATTTCTCGTATGTAGCGTAAGGTTTCGAAAAAGAAATTGGCTTATCTACTACTGGACTTCTTATTGCCATTTTTTGTAGCACTACATGGGTATTTATTAACAGAAAGGATCTGCCGCCGTTCGTATTTTGAGACCCTTCATAGAGGCGCAAATATTTTGCTAATTAAATTGAGTTGCAAACGTATGGATCACATATTGAAAATCGGCGGGCAATAAATTGTTATAAACATATTTATACTTGTTTCGCCCTTCTCACTTTTGCTGTTTATACATTTGACAGTGGTTATCAAACAAAGGTGATAACTTTTTGGCTTAAATAGCTCAAATAGTTAATTTCAAAAGATTTCCATAAAAGTTTAATCAGCACTTGCATTGCCATTAATATATACATTTTCGATTCTTTTCTGAACCACCAGGGGCCGTCATTTTGAATTTTTATTGAAAACGGCTGCTAAAATTATTAAGCTGTAAATTTTCGAATTTTCTATTTGTCATCCGATTTGCATAATTAAATTAAATTAACTTACATTAATAACTTATAATTTCAAGTTTTATCAGAATCTGTTGAGAAACTTGGCCGCTAGAGGGCTACAGAAATAAAAAAAATGTTTATGTAACCCCCCTGTATGGGGAGACCCCCTTAAACACTTTAAAATATGTTCTTACACTGCAAATTTCAAGAGGCACCACTTTTGGCCTACGTAGAAAATTTCCTCATTCTAGCTTATATGGTTTGCGAGAAAACTTGTGACACACGAACAAACGGACGGACGGATAGACAGACAAGTCGCGATTTTATAATTTTTTAAGGGTATTGTTAAAAATATTTTACAATATTTAAAAAATATTCTGATTTATAAATACGTTCAAGATAAGTCATTTAAAACGTTTCCATGAAAAAAATTCATTATTTCAGTTGCTACTAAAATAGCGAATTGCGCTTGTTCCCGACCTTTGGGGGCCGCCATTTTGAATGCATGCATTAGATTTTGGACAATTTTAAATCTCTGTGGGCTAAGACCTCATCAATCAATATGCCAAATCTCGTTCAAATCGGAGTTTCACTCTAGACAGGGCAAAATAATTTAATTTTTAGTGAAAATGGCAGCTTAAAAATATTGGGTTTTAAATTTTCGACTTTTTAGGAGTTTGTAAAATAATTTTACGAGACCCTACTAGTTTCACGACCAATCTGTCCGTCTGTCCGTCTGTCCGTCCGTCCGTCCGTCCGTGTGTCACAGCAGTTTTTCTCGGAAACTACTTAACCTAGAAACATCGAATTTTTGTGGTGATCTCTTCAAAGTCCAGCTACAAAAAAATTGTATAAGGTATTTAAGGGGGTCTCCCCATATAGGAGAGTGACCCCCCGAAAAAAAATTTCATTGAAGGTAGCCGATATGGGTACCAAATGAAAGGTCTTGATGAGAACTTTTCAAAACAGGTCTTAGTTTGCCAAAATTTGCTTCGAGGGGCGTACAGGGAGGGGAAATACACGAAAAATTTGTGTCCCCCCCTCGCGATTGGACACCTGTGATCCGAAAAATCTGAAAAAAATCAGGAATGTAGGCCTTGGTGAGTACAACAACAACAAATACGTGAGAAGTCGCAATTCGCTCAACTTTGTTAGTACTAGTATGATTTATCGATTTTATGTTTTCTTGAATAAAATCTTAACGGTACCCTTAAATTCAATGTAATTCAGCACTTGTAAGATTGATCTATCCTGAAAGTTTCATAAAGATTGAATCATTTTTAGCGAAGTTATAGCGGTTTGAATTTTCCTGTATTACTATGGAACAATATGCGCTGCATGTATTACTATGGCAACATATGGCTATGGAACAACATGCGCTTTTTACCGACTCAGACACTACAGTTTTGCTAGGATTTGCATGAAAATTTCAGGAATGATAGGTGTCATGTATATCTTTGAGAATCGGTTCAGCTAGTAGTATCAGTAATCGTAAAACAAAATAATGGCTGTTTTAAATGCGAAGATTGAATAATTTGGAGCTATTTTTTCCCAACTTCAACGTTTAAGGTGCATGCTTTGAACACTTGATTCAATTTAATGAATGACTGTAGATAAGTACCAACAATTAATGCTCATAAGTGAAATAAGTCAAGGAGATGGGAGAGAGCTTCTAGCAAAAGGGTTTTGTAACAATTCTAGGATTCGAAAAAATTGGCCACGAATCGATGATTTCAGCACAGGAGAGTGGCCCCTGAAAAAAAATTCATCAAACGTAGCCGATATGAGAATGAAATGAACGTTTTCATGGGAGCTTTTCAAAACAGTTGTTAAACTGTCAGTCTTTGCTTCAGTGGGGGCACAGGGGGGAAATACATGGAAAATGTGTTTCCTCCGTCGCGGATGGACATCTGAAATAATTATCAAGGGAGATATTTATGAGTATAACAATACCAAAAACCTCAAAAGTCGAAATTCATTGAACTTTGTTAAAAATAGTATGATCTTCGCATTTCATATTTTCTCCAATAAAATCGTCTTTGACATGTTTCTTGATTTGATTCGATCTGCTGACTGCATTTTGTAAATTAAATACAAAACCCTTCTGACATGAGCGTAGGTCTGTTTACCCAACTTGTTTATTTTTCATAAAATTTTAATAATTTTCTGCATAATACAAGAACATAGTACAGAAATCCATTATCACAAGTTTCATCAAAATCCGCTGAAAAATGTGACCGCTAGTGGGCCACAAAACCCTGAAAAAAACGCATATTTAAAACACCGCTTTTTTGAAATTTGCACATGCATGATCACCAAAATATAAAAAACTGTAGATCTAAGTAATGCCTACCTTGAAACCAAGTTTCATATATATCAGATTAAAATTGCGACTTTTAGAAGCCTGTAAAGTTTTGAGTTTCAACTGGCCGCCATTTTGTTTTTTGTGACCTGACCTCTAAATTTTTCACGCAACACTTTAGATACTCATAATTGCTATCTAAAGTCAAATTTCATGAAAATCTGTTGAAAGCTTTGACCACTATTACAACAACAAAATTTTGCACGTTTTCCGACCTTTGAGCAGCCGCCATTTTGTTTCTGCCGTACTCACTTTGGATTTTTTATTGTGAAATTCATCGCATACATCAGTGAACTCTTGTACCAAATTTCATCCAAATCGGAGCTATACTTTGGTCAGAACAGAAATCACGATTTTTCGTCTAAAATGGCCGCCATTTTGTTTTTGCCCAGCCAATATAGCTGGTTCACAAATTAAACTGAGATATTGACCCAATACACCTTACCTGAAAATTTGGTGCAAATCGGGGCAAAATTGCAACCTCTAGCGTGATCACAAATTTCGTTATATCCCATATATATATATATATATATATATATATATATATATATATATATATATATATATATATATATATATACATATATATATATATATATATATATATATATATATATATATATATATACATATATATATATATATATATATATATATATATATATATATATATTTATATATATATATATATATATATATATATATATATTTATATATATATATATATATATATATATATATATATATTTATATATATATATATATATATATATATTATATATATATATATATATATATATATATATATATATATATATATATATATATATATATATATATATATATATATATATATGATGCTCTCCGCAATAGATAAATTTCTCTCGAGAAATTTACCTAAAAACGGTTCAAGTGCACTTCATGTTGCAACATTTTGTGAAAGTGAAAGAATTTATGCAACTATTTTCGATTGAACGATTTATCTTAAGATAAGTAATTTTGCTACGTATTTAACTATATATTCTAACTATATGTTTGTGGATATCTCTGATATTTGTGTGCGTATTTGTGGGTTTCAACGATTGTTGTGAATAATTGTGTTTGAACATATATAGAATAATTTTAGCGGTTTAAAGATACATTTGTGAATAACTCTAAAAATTGCAAAGCACATTCGCAGATGATAATCGTGAGTCAATTTTAAATGCATTTAAATGATCAAAGAATATTTTTAACCTCCCGACGGAATATTTACGAAAAATTTGACAATTTTATTTTGCGGAGGAATTCTCCATCAATCTGAAATAAATCTTTTTAGATTATTTGAAAGTAGGTTATTCTCCAAGTACCAAAATTGAGAAGGTCAACACAAGAAGACCTTCTAAATATTTAAATAACCAAAAAGAACAAAAAAATTTTAGATTCATTTCAGGAAGACCTTTTTGAATACTGTGCTTTAATAATGGTGACCAACGACACTGACCCAGACCACAACCAAATGGCTCAAAAACAAGAGGGCAACTTTGTGCAGAAATCAGAAGCAGAAACCTTAAACCTGTGTGTGGACCAAAATTTCCTACATCAACCAGATCCCGATATACAATGGAGAGAGAACACCCTTAAAGCCGTTTGCGGACGCAGTGGACATCCTTTTGCCAACTTTGGAAAAATACAACCGACCATCTCAGCTCATAATTTCAAACCTGATCAAAAACAGGATTCGAGGTAAAGCTAGAGTAATAGTAGATATAAATAATCATATTATTAAATGGAGCGAAATTAAGGCCCTACTTTATGCAAATTTCACCGATGGGCGAAATAGTTTTTTGATTGCTGACGAATTGGGCAGAATAGTCCCTAATGATAATATTTTAGATTTTTACAATGATATAATTAGCAAATTATGCGAATTAAACCTTAAGACCGAAACAGAATTGGGAAGAACATCACCAGAGTTCGCTCTGAGAATCGAGTCCAACAAAAGATTGGCTCTTGATGTTTTTACAAAGAAATTATTCGCACCATTTAAAACCTTTTTGGCTTGTAAAAACCCCTCATCTTTAGAAGGGGCTCTAAGCATGTTGCAAGAAGGAGGTTTTCTCCAACCAAAAGTAACGGAGTCAAAAGATTGTTTCAGCAGAAATTTTACTAACAAAACAGTTTTTCGGAATCAACCCCATTATAATAACCCTCTTAATAGCAACCCACTACCTCAATTTTCAAGCCAACAACAAGGAAATATAAATTATCGTAGACCTCGAAACAACTATCTAACAAATCCTTCTCAAAGTACCAATTTTAGCCACAACCAAAGCCTCACACAACCTCACTTTTATCAACAGACTCTTAATGACCAATTACACGGCCCCAATTTCTACCAGGTGCAAAGTAATTATCCATTGCAATCTCAGGATGCACTCGGTAGTAACACTAATCAATTTCAGAATTCAAACCCTTATCGATTTGGAAACTTACAGTTTCGGCTCCAGCAAAACCCCAGCATCACTAACCAGGTCCGTAACACCAACCCGTACTCATTCCAATACAATTTTCAACCCCAAAACGAACTGCAACCTAACACATTTGCAAGTCCAAACCCTCAACAATTTAACCCCTCACAGCAAAGTAGGACAAAACGCCTCAGCAGACCTACACCAATGAAAATCGACCACTCAACACAGACAGCCCATACAAATCAAATCGAGGATTTTCATTTGATTGCCTCAGAAACTCAACCCATAAATCAAGACTCCCATATATTACAGTAAACTCCAAATCTTGACCACTAAGGTTTATTATCGACACGGGTGCCAGTATGAGTATAATCCAAGCAGGATTATGCGCTAATCACCTTAAGGTACCGACCCCTTAGTTCAACGTTTTAACACTTAATTCAAGTATTCAGTGTGACTATATTATAGAAACTAATCCCTTTGCCGAGTTTGGCGGCAATTCAAAATTTAGATTTGTAGAGATACCCTTCCACAAATTTTTTGATGGACTTATAGGTAATAAGGTTAAAAGAATAAAGTACAAAACGAAAATAGATTTTGAAAATAGAAAATTAATCGAAGACAATAAGCCAATCCCTATATATTTTGATACAGAAGAGAAAAATATGACCAAGTAGCCCAACCTCACTGTTATACTGTCGATATCGAAGAACGCCAAATCACAGTTGATCCAATGAATGCTATTCGTGTGGCTCACTTGAATAAAGAGGAAAAGAATGGCCTCCTAAAACTTTTAAATAAATACAAAACTGTCTTTTATCACGAAGGAACCGATTTGTCCTTCACACATTCCATTAAACACGAAATTAAAACGCTAAATAGCAACCCAATATACACTAAAAACTACAGGTACCCTGAAATCCACAGGCAAGAAGTGGATAATCAAATTCATGAAATGCTTCGGCAGGGAATTATCCGACCCAGCTTTTCACCATACTCATCTCCACTGTGGATTGTTCCCAAAAAACTAGACGCACCAGGTGAACAAAAGTGGAAAATAGTCGTCGACTACCGTAAATTAAACGAAGTCACCATAGACGACAAATTCCCTATACCAAATATAGATGACATTCTCGATAAACTCGGTCGGTCGATGTATTTCACGACAATCGATTTAGCCAAGGGTTTCCACCAAATTGAGAATTTAGAGTCAGACATTCCTAAGACCGCTTTTTCCACGAATAAAGGACACTTTGAATTCACAAGGATGCCTTTTGGACTTAAGAATGCACCTGCCACTTTCCAGAGGCTTATGAACTCTATATTACAGCCATTCATAAAAAAAAATTTGCTTTGTGTACCTCGATGACGTTATAATATTCAGCACATCGCTCAAAGAACACTTAACGTCATTGGAGAAAATTTTTAAAATCTTACACGAGCATAACTTGAACATACAAGTGGACAAATCGGAATTTCTTAAAAGTGAAACCGAATTTTTGGGTCACATTGTTACACAAGCAGGAATCAAACCTAATCCAAAGAAGGTGCAGGCCATTCAAGAGTTCAAAATCCCCAAAACAACAAAACAAATTAAACAGTTCCTTAGACTCGCTCGTTTTTACAGGAAGTTTATTAAGGATTTTTCTAAAATTTCCAATCCCTTGACCTTACGATTGAAAAAGAATGCAAAAATAAACCCTCAAGATAATGATTACATCGAGTCTTTTGAAAAACTCAAATTACTTATTATGAATGATCCTATCCTGATCTACCCAAACTTTGATGAAAAGTTTGTACTTACAACAGACGCTTCAAACTATGCAATCGGGGCAGTTCTGTCTCAAAAAGGACATCCTGTTTGCTTTGCCAGTCGTACTCTCAACGAACATGAGATAAACTACTCCGTAATTGAAAACGAGCTGCTGGCAATAATCTGGGCAACCCAGTATTTCCGACCATACCTCTACGGCAGGAAATTCACGATTAGAACGGATCATAAGCCATGGGTTGCAAATTTAAAGGAGCCAAATCCGAAACTCCAAAGGTGGAAGTCTAAATTAGAAGAATATAATTATGAAATCGAGTATATTAAGGGTAAAGACAACGTCGTAGCAGGTTTCCTTTCACGACCTGAAATAAATATGAATTAAGAAGAAAACTATTCCACAAAAGCTACAGTCCACAGTGCAGAAGTGGATAACTCACTCTATATACAAATATCTGAAAAACCCCTAAATCTCTATAGAAATCAAATTATAATAAAAAAGGTAATACTAACATAACAAAGAAAAGAAAATTATTCGGTAGACAGAGAGTCACATTCATAACAAAAGAACTCAACGAGAAATTTATGAATTATATTTTGAACAATCACTTACCTCAGAAAGGAATTGTCGGATTATATACACCCGATGTTGAAATATTTAATTTATTCCAAAACGAGTACTTAAATTTATAAACCCACATAATAAAACTAAATTACTGAAATGCCCTTACGTCCTCTACGATTGCGAAGACTTAAGTCAAATCCAAGAAGAAATTCTCAGAGAACACCTAAGAAATAATCACAGAGGGATTGACGAGGTTTATAGAGAGATTAAGTACAAAAACTACAAATACTATTACCTTAATCTAAAAATCTAAATAACTAAAGTTATAAACAACTGTGCCACTTGTAACATAGCAAAATACGAAAGGAAGCCCTACGAACCACCCCTTTTTAAGACAGAAATCCCTTGCAAACCACACAAAGTGGTACACATGGATATTTGGTTTAAAGATAAAAATACCATGTTTTTAACCCTTATCGATAAGTTTTCAAAATTTGCCCAAGCAATTCCAATCAAAAGTCGTAATTGGCCTGACATAAAATCAGCCTTAAATACATATTTTGGATCATGTTTTACCCCTAAAAAAATTATCACAGATAACGAAACAACAATGACACTTAATTTGAGAAATTTCCTCGAAAATGAAAATATTGATCTCCATTTTACAACCCCCGGATTAAAAACTGGCATTTCCGATATAGAACGATTTCATAACACCCTAAATGAACACATCCGAATAATGACAGTAGAAAAACAAGCCAGACCCGATAACTTTGTCTGCGTACAGGAAGCTATTAAATACTATAACCACACCCATCATTCGACCACCAAAGAAAAACCAATAGAACTCCATAATGGCATAATACCCCCTGAGAAGTTTGCGATAATTAACGTAAGAATTTCTAATGCTCAGCAAAAACGACTAGAGTACCATAATAGAAATAGGACTGAGTGTGACCTTAATCCAAGCTACGTAAAAAACATTCACAGAAAGAAAAAATTAGAACCCCACTTTAGACACAAACCGAAACTTAAGAGACCCGCTCATAAAAAACTCCTCATGAGAGCAAAAAATTTCCAACCTAATAGGATAACTTTTCAGGCATCACCATCCTACTCACCTTATATCTCTGTATCGCAAGGGCAAATACGCAATACATAGAGGTCAACGAAATAAAGCAAGGAAATGACTTCATTCTTGTTCAAACGGAATCTATTAATATAGTCGATAATTTTACAAACACAGTACACATTGTAAATTTAACACTTTTTGAAGAAGCATAAGAATCAGTACAGTTCAGTATTAAGAACACAACTATTTACAATGATCCATCAATTAAACTTTTAAAACAACAAATTTTTGATAAATTGAGCTCACTTAAACCCCACAGAGTTAGCAGAGGGTTAATTAATTTGCATGGAAAGGTTTTGAAATGAGTAGAAGGCACAATGGACAATGACGACAGACAAGACATAAACAACCACTTCGAAAAAATTGAAAACGACATGAACACTATTGCGAACGACATAAATAAACAAATAACTATTAACAGAAACATTGACAATAGTATCCGAAAATTAACCAACCATATAAACTCTCAACGAATTCTTATAACTAACAAAATTAACCAATTCATGGCTGAAACAAACTCGCTACAGAGAAACTTAGAAGAATACAAACTAAAAAACGATGTTAAAGAAAACTTGAGATCAATATTGGACTTAATATCTAAAATCGAAGACATAATCATGGCAAGCAAACTGGGAATTCTGAGCAGAAGCATCTTAAATTCAAAAGAGATAAATTATTATAAAATAGATATTTATAAATAACAGAACATTGGAATTTCAGTAGCCCAGCAAAATACTTTGATATTGATAATCCTACAAATTCCAAATTTCACAACAGATAAATATTATAAGACATTAATTGTACCCATTCCAAACAAAGAAGACAACCTTGAATTACTTACCAGCCATTCTGAAGTCATAATTAATCAGTTAAATGTATATAAATATTCTAGCGAAAATTTAAAAAGAAAACTCGAGCCAATCTCAGACAAATGTATTCAAAATATATTAAAAACAAATGTTCACAATTGTAAAATGATCACGAATACTGAGTTGCTCCAAACATTGTCATAACAAAAAATCTAAAGCAGGCCAAAATATTTCACACATGTAATGATCACAACATAGAAGTTAAAGGAAACAATATCATTAAGTTTGAAAAAGTTCAAATAAAAATCCGAAACAAAACTTTTATTAACAATTTGGATCAATATAACGAATATATAATTCTACCAAATATTATAAAAAACATTAATTTTGTAAGAAAAGATCCATTCATATTGGAAAAAGCGTACTCGAGAAGCTTAGATAACCTAAAAGAAATTAAAATTCAAAAATATAAACATCTTACTACCAATTGGATTAGCGCTACAACCGACTTAATCATTATATTTTCAATCATTTTAATTTTGCTAATAATATACATAAAGTACAAAAATAGAATTCAATCATTCGCCTTTCATAATTTAATTCGTCAGGAGCCGAATCTTGAGGAGGGAGGAGTTATCGCAACACCACCAACGAAGACCACCCGTACAAGAGAATATATATTCTAAATACTTACCCTTATCTATCTCTTGACTTTGTTTACTTTGAAACGCGAAGATGCTTTTAAAATCTAACGACCAACGTATTATGTTGCGCTCGCGTTTATCTTAAGTCGTAAAGATTGTTTTTAAAATCATCACGCAACACATACGGTTTAGATAAATTATACAAGATCCTTTAAGGCATCCAATTTCAATCTCTGAATAAACGATACAGCAAATCTCGAGTGTACTTTGGTAGAAATATTAGTTTTTTAGTTAGTCCGTTTTCTGTACTCGACAGACGAGCATTAAAAATAAGTTTTTCGAAGTTAAAAGGACGTGTTTTATTAAAAGTTTTAACAAAAGTAAGGACGATCCGATTACTAGAGGAAACGCTGAAAAATTTTGTTTAGATAACAGAATGAATCTAAACTGGGGAAAAAAATTTATATAAAAGATGCAATATCGAAAATCAAAGAAAAGATAAAACCTGTTCAAGGCACCACCGATAAAACACTGACCCTTAGAGGTTCTAATGACAAGGCAAACTACTACGCTGATTCTAAGTCAATGACTGATGCAATGAATTGTGGAGATTTGAACAACCAGAAGGTTGCGAAGATTCAAATAATAAGAATTCAAGTACTTAATCTGACAAAAATTAATTAAAAATCAAACAAAATAATTATATTAACTACCTTACTATAAATACGGAGAAAAGATCAAACATTGGTGCTGATGGTCCGCAGGGTTCAAATAATAAGAGACAAAAAGTGCCGCTGATTAATGATTTTGGATCACGTGGCCGCGACATAGTTCAGCCTAGGTCGCTGAACAAAAACCAAACATGTTCAAGCAAAATGAGTAAATTCTCAGAAATACGTGGTCTTCAAGTTAGCATAAGATGCTTTAACAGGTTAACTATTGTATCCACGGACCATATACCTGTATTGTCTGTGGACAGACTTCCATACCAGCCCACAGTCAGTATATGGTCTGCTTGGCCCTACAATTTTTAAGCTGCCTGGAGCTCTGGACGTACGGAAGAGGTCTCATATTTAAGGGGGACTTATACAAGTGACATTTACGTCTCTTTCCATCGTATTATCTACAAAATACCTGCAACGTAATATAGAAACAAAATGATTGGACGAAATTTTTATTATGTGCATCAAGGGGTGGTAAAAAATAGTGTCTCGTTTACAGCAACATTCTAGTGATGAAAATTTAATGATATTAGTCCCCAAGTAAATTCCAATCAATCTCTCTATCTCTTCTTTAGTAACTGGTTTCCAACGAGTCAAACATCTGCTAGGACTAGCAGCAATATACTGTTAAGTGTATGTGTTTGTCAGTTGTACCCTCAAGTCTATGACCTCGTCATCAACCAATATGCGATATATTTTCAGGAATATGATCAACATGGCAAAAGTTTTCACTAGTGCAATTTTGACGGCGCAATGGCTGAACGTTGTAGTTCCAACCTTCATTCTCGTCAAAGTCGAAAGCGCTTTATTGAATAGTAACAGTTGTAAATTTTAAGAGAACATAAAGCAAATTCCAAACAAAAACAATATGCAAACTTAATAGCCCAAATGGCTCTCTAAATTTTTACGTTATCAGTTAAACAAATATCATATTATCAAAAAAACTATAGCAAATTCAAATTAATTTAGATTATTAAATATATTATGATTTGATTGGAAAAAGGAGGAACAGCCAACCAACACTATCCTAATATTATTTATAATTTTATCACAACAGTGAACTTTGATCCTACACCTGATATGTTATAATATAATTTTAATAAAAATTCAAACACAAAAAAAAATTTTGTCTTATACTAAAAAATTCTATTACAATATTCCTAACCTACGCGTTTTACCTTACCTCTAAACTTAATAAAATAAACACAACATATACGTAATCTATCCCAAATTTCTAACTCAAATAAACAACAACACTAACTGTAGCAATAATGAGCTTAAACTCAAAAACAAAATAAAGGAAACAAAAGAAACGAAAATAAACACGAATAATTTAGACATTGTCATTCAGCCACCAATACCTATATTGCCCCGTCTCAGCTCGATCAGCTTCAACGAATCAAGCAAATGAGTATCTCCATTGGATTTGTTGGTTCCGTAAACTCATATTCGGAGTATATTTTATCTTCATATCGGTGGCCCGTCGATATATGTGATATATGACTGGGACGCCATCAGGATCAAAAACATATCGATTCATGTCCAAATACACTAATGCTTCTGGAGGAACGAAGCCAGTAGCGAGGCAAGTCGCAATATACCCATCTATAGGGTGGAACGGCTGTGAAATCCAAAGGTTTTCACTCACAGTCACAGATCTTGCGATATGATTCCGAAGAAGTTTCAATATGAAGATATCGACTCTTGTTGCTTGAGCAGTTTGATAAATTCTTCTATTCGATATATAATGTTTTCAATCCATCTCCGGCTTTCTGTACAAACCAGTATATGCACGAAGACATTTCCTTTCGAAAACTCTTAATTTTTTCATAGTACCAGCACTCTGGTTGTACCAGATCTGACATCCGTATGTCAAAACTGTTCTAACCAGGCTCTTGTAGCAAATAATTTTGACCTTTTGATCAATGTATTTGGAATGAAAGAGTCTTCGTAGGGTAATGACTACATGATTTTGACATGTTCAGTATAGTACAGATACTGATGGAGATGAACACAGAGGTATCGAACACAGGATTTATGTGACACCCGTTCTGAACTACCCTCGCCAGCCAAGATGTGGAAATCTTTCCAATTACATTTCAGGTCTTGACATGTTACGAATGAGTGAGTGGAACTCCCGCCTACCATTTAGCGCTAAAAGCGTCAGCCAATGACGCCAATATACATTACGGCAGATAAACAACATCATGATAACTATGAACGTTGCGGCCAATATGCCGCTGTGAAGCTTCAGCATATGGATGTACATAACGGCGAATAAACAACTTAGGAGTTAGCATGGGTTAACGCTAGTACATGATAGCCATGTACGTTGCGGCCAATATGCCGCTGTGAAGCTTCAACATATGGATGACGCGTACACGGCAGCGATTAACCACAAGCGAGAAGCTCTATGTATGAGCAAGATAATGGAATAGCGATCAAGAAAAAGCTTTCGCCAGCCGACTGAGAGCTGTGGCGGATATGGGGGCGAAAAGCGTTCCTCGCTCATATGCAAAGTATTTCCCCCAAGTTGGCTACGATAATATCGTAAATATTGCAGAATGGCTCTCATCATCTACAAATTGATAAGTTGAAGCTGGAAGAGAAGTGCCCAGTAAATGAGAACTCACGTTCTCATCGTCTCAGCGATTTTAGTGGCGAACTAGATCAAAAGTTCGTACTAGATTAATATTTATAGTCGTGGAGGAACTTTTGGCAGGCAGTCGGTATCCAAGTCTAGTAAGAGAGCGTGCTTCTACTCGGTCTTTAGACGTGCGTTTAAGTATTCGCGGTCTAAGTTCTAGACGGAAGTGCAGCTCGGTGATCAAAGAAATGGTAAGGGTTGAGGCGTTGACTTGTGCCGCGGTCCTCAATCGGCCTAATGGCGTTTCACGCCGTGTGGTCATCCTGACCTATAACCTCGTCCGGATGCTACCCTCTTCAGACTGGCTGGTAGTTAGAGTTTTAAAATGATTGAATCAGTGAAAATGCAATGAATCAATTTGGTCTTAGTTTATAAATGTTTTAAGGAAAAGAGGACAGTGAAATAAAGTTGAACCCCATAAAATAAACTCTCGTCTTTTGTTGGTTTGGTTTAAGTGGATAGAGTAGCAGGTAAGTGGTGTTACAGCGAGTTCTCTCTCCGGGAGCCTTGATGATGTATATATGATACACATCAAATTGAGCTCCCAGTTCATACCAGTATACAAAGAGTATACTGGTTATGACACAGACTGACCCCCTGCAGCGTTGCCCTAAACAAGCTCGTTTCATACTTCTGCGCATTGATTTTCATTCGCCAATTGTCAGTGTACAGCTGCACATCATTGAACATTTTTTGGAGACTGCTCTGAAATATTGTAGCTTTTCGGTCTGCCGTATAGATGATCAGATCATCAGCAAACGCTAGTAATGATCGCGTTGGCGAGACGTTCATATCAAAGCCGTTCAATAGCTTGCGAATGAAGATTGAGGAGAGCAGAGTCGTAGTAACTGTTCCCTGCTGTAGACCATTCAAGACCTTGAATTCGCGCATTGTTGTCAGATTTCTATCAGGCCCCCAGTGCACCAGAGGTCGACTCAAATCACCGACAAGCATAGGGAGTGTCACACTCTTCAGCATGAGGCATAACGAATGCAGACCTAACTGACGCAATTCATGCTGCTGGGAACCTATCTCCTCAGCAGTATGGCCCAAGAGCAGGATGCTCCACTACTAATGCGTTTGTAGAAGTGGTGAACATGGTTCGAAAATAGTCGCACCAAGTGACGAATCGTCCTGTTGGTGACACTCGACGTCAGAAATGCCTTGAACACCGCTAGATGGGTGGATATTCTGGATTAGCTGGAAAACCCTTTTCAATATTCGAAATTTCTAATGCGGCTTGTGAGGGACCGCCTGAAGGACCGAAACCTGCTCTACAATATGACTCAGGGCCAACTTAGGATGGAAGTTACATTGGTTGTTACCCAGGGGCCTTTCTTTGGTTCGGACCTGTGGGATGGTGTCTTATGATGGGCTACTGAAACTGGAGATTCCAGATGGGTCACGCTTGATCGGGTATATGGATGATGTTGTGGCTCTGGTCACTGGACACACTATTGAACCAGCGCAACTTAGGCTAAGTATGCTAATGCACTGAGTGAGTGACTGGATGAATGCTCGATGGTTCAATTTCTTCTTCTACTTCGTAGCAATACAGCCCTCCTCGAGTCTTCGCTTTTTGTAAATAGTGCCTTCAATTGTCTCGGTCCATTGACTGCGTCTTACAATTTCGAAATTTGAGCAGCGATGAACTGTCTGTTTCTGTGATGCACGGGAAGACGGACAGATGGTTGGCCGGGCAGGGGGAAAGATGGATGGATGGATGGATGGAAAGACGGACAGGCAAGTCACGAAACTAAATAGTATGACTTTGTATGACAATTTTTTTTATAAAGACCTTAAAAGGTTAATCTCTTACATTCATCGATTGGAAAATATCAGTAAAACAATTTAGCTGCATGTCTAGGACCAAACAATCCTATCAAGAAAATCGAATTCAAAACTTTCAAGGATCATTTCGAAAAAATGCTGGCTCTATCAGTCATAACCGTTGTTTCTCAGCACTACTAATGCAGCTTCTGAGGGATTACCTGAAGGACCGAAGCCTGTTGTAGGACACGATACAGGGCCAACGAAAGATGGAAGTTACATCGGATGCTACCCAGGTATCTATCCTTGATCCAGACCTGTGGAACGTGTCTTATGAGGGGCTACTGAGGCTTGAGATGCCAGAAAAGCTACACTTGATCGGCTTTGTGGATGATCGGCTAAGTGGATGATGTTGAACAAGCACAACTTAAGCTGGGTATGCTAATGCGCCGAGTGAGGGACTGAACGACTGCTCATGGTTTCAATTTAGCCCTGACAAAAACCAAACTGGTCATCTTGACAAGAAAGAGAATCCCTAGAGTAAGAATGATCTGTATTGCAGACATACTAATCGAATTGAATCCAGCGGTGAAGTACCTGGGGCTACTGATCGACTCAAAGATGATTTTCTCGAGCCAAATAAGATCAACGGCTGAGAACTGCTGCTACTGTAGGCTCAGTGCTACTGTATGGAGTGGAAATATGGGGTTGGAACTGGTACAGGGAAGAGGAGGACTGAAGATTGCATCTTCATATCCGACAGCGTCTGATTCAGCGGGGAGAGTTATTGTAGGCATGATACCTGTTGCCTCTCTTGTAAGAGAGCACCATGCGAGGGACAAGAGAGACAGCGCTCACTCAACGATTGGTAGTAGTCTTGGATGAATTGCACGAGGAGAAAATGGACTAATAATTTCATCGGCGATGTTAGACCAAGGCAAAATCAAAGCCATGGCGAGATTGACTTCTATCTGACCCAACTTTTGAGCGTGCAGGTGTTTTTCGTCTTACATGCACATGATTGGCAAGTCACAGTTCCCGATTGTCAGTTTTGCCCATGGAGAGGGGGAAAATGTCTGAACCACATTTTTTGCATGCACAAACTGGGACAGTCTACAAATAGACCAGTAAAGAGAGACACGATAGCTCACCCCGAATAGTAGAGTCGCAGTGATGCTCGAATCAGTTGACAAATAAATCCAGATGGCACATTATGTTCGGGCAGTTGTAACAGATTAAAGGGACTCACAGAATCCAAGGGAATTGGGGCTGAGGAATCACTTGTCTGGCAATTCATCCTCCTCTCCCCCCTCCCGCTAGAAGAAGGACCCTCCAGCTTGAAGACGCCTCATGGCGTAACAAAACAAGACCTGGCTCGAAGTAATCGATCAATCGTTTTCAGGCTGGGTTCTCAGGTTGACAGGGTGCTTAGTGGGTAGTCCAGTCACTTGTGAGCATGGAAATCCCGCATTCACCTCCCAACCACAGAAAAAGCTATTGGAAGTAGTTGTCTTTTATTTAGTGCATATCCCCACGATAGAAAAGTGTGACTTAAAAATACCTTCAATTCAAATATATTTCAGTGAGATCAACGGATGCACGAGCCGCCACATATCAACAATGAGCGCTCGTCGAAATGTGGTGAGTATCTTATTTCTTTTTCATCCACTTGCATACTCGAGGCAAACACTCTCTATAAATTAATATATATATATATATATATATTCTTACATAAACATTACATTTAATCTGTTATCTCGTAGGAACAGTAATAAGTTTGCAATCGTTGAACTATCAATGCGTAATAATACCGTTTCTTTTTAGGTGTTTCCCCGGATATTTATCCAAAACTCATCAATCGTTTCTTTTCTTCATTAGTCGTTAATTATTTCAATTAATTCATATACAATATTTATGATTGCAAACACACTGAATTATCCCCGAACCAATCAAGTAACACTGGGAATCTCGTGTTCAATGTTTTCAACTCTAAAAATTCTAGGAAGATGAGCTCCTATCCTACTAAGTGCACTTGTTTCTCCTTATATTTATCGGCGGGATCAATGTTTTTTCACTTCACGTGCTTTCGAAGGAAAACACAATTTTTTTTTCTAGTGTAAACTCGTTTTACAACAATTTTTTTCTTGTAAATAATTATATATTTAATTAGAATTATCCCGTTGCCTCCGTGCCCCTTTCGATTTTCACCAAATGCAACAATTCCAATTGCATATACGGCGATTTGCATATTTCCATGATAACGCTTAGCAATATGCAAATCGACATACAGACAGAAGCAATAACAATTGACGAGACTAAACGATTTCCTTGCGCCCGGGGGAAGTCGAAACGACGGTTTCAGTAGACCCTCTGGACTGAGAGTCTTACACGCTATTATCTAGACCAACTTCTGAAATTCACCCATGAATTCAAGACTCAACTTCAATTGAGCAAACATTTGGAAGCTTGCATCAATAGTATCGGAAAGGGCAATTGAATAAAATTTGGCTAGTGCGAAGGAAAGAATGAAATTTTGTTAGCAGAAAATAAAGAATGAAATGCTGATAGCGGGAAATAGAGAATGAAATTTTGTTGAGGGAAAAGATTAGATTATTATTTATTTATTTTCCATATAGAAAATAAGATGGGAAATGTAAGATTAATGAGGATGGGGAATATAAGTGTTGGAAGATAAATTTGAGGGTTATGCTTAACTCATATATGTACTCATAATATATACATATATAAAGACATATGGAGAGAGATTACTTTAATGCAAGAGGCGACAGGGCCAGTCGTGATTTGATTATAGTGAATGCACTATGCGAAATGTAAGTGAAATAACAACGAAATATACATTCAGTGAATAATAAATTTGTTTCATTTAAGTAATTCCATCAAGTTATGGGCATCAGACACGTCCTTTTTTAGTGGAAAACAGGACTGAACATCATATATATATGTGTGCATATTCGAAGGAAAATAATATAAAAAGTGTATTTTGGTTCATCCGTGGATATTGTGAAATCGAGTGAGTGAATTGAATCATTCAATTGGGAATATATTTTGTTAGATAGAAGCGGAAATCTATAGATAAATGGGCGCAATATCGCAAATGATTTGTCCATGAGGGGAGGCACGTTTTTTGCCAAGAACAGTAAGACAAAAGCAGATCGGTTGAATTCTTAGACATAAAAATGAGCTTCGTTGTGCAATATTATTTGGTGTGTGTCGATATGCTATGGTATACAATCGGTCCCGCTTTTGTTTTTTTTGAGGGAAATAGAGTTATCACGATCAGTTTTGAATAATGCTTTGCAAGTTTTGTGACGGAAAGGAATTATCGTAAACTGCCGTGTTCCTTTTCGATGACAATCGTTTTGCTAAGGTTTTGTTAAAGGAGTATCTTGGATGTGAAATTGAACAAGCAGACATTTACGTTGATGTTTATGGGAAACTTTCGATGAATAGGTATGTGAGACTGTTCTAATAGAATGGATAGAACTAACAGCTATTCAGATTTACATTTGTATTAGATTTGCGTGAGGATAGAGATTCTGGAATTTGAAAATGCTGTGCTTTCCCCAGTAAAGACAAAAATATATTTAAATTAACCAATTGCATTTTTTTTTTTTGAGTAGTTGGTGCATTTTAGTTATGCTTGGCCAACTCTGCAACAACTCTTAAATAAATTGCTGTGCTAGTTTATTTAACGTGGGAGGAAGCACGATCAGAGTGTCTAATTGCATCAGAATTCTATGCCACTGCTTGCAATCTCTTAAAAATAAATTTATTGAAAAATAATATCACCTCTTAAATAGAGATGTATTCAAGACTTGTATACTAATGTGAAATGTTTGGTATTTTTAGTGTTCTAGTGGCATTTAAAGTCACGTTAGAAGTATGGCAGACAGTAACAAATATATAGAAGATGATCTAGACGATCGAAATTCGATACCTGACATGAACAGGGATGGGCAAAATACAGAAACGCTAATGGACGAATCAGCGCAAGATAACCATGAGAATGTGAATAATTATGTGGAAAAATTCCCAACTGAATATACCTTGCTATCAAGGGAGTATGTTGAATGTCTATTTAGGACGTTTGCACAAGCAAACAAAATGATGAAATCCCAAAAAATGCTCAGGGAAGTCACTTGTTAAATGGCACAAAACAATCAGACATTCCATTTCATAGCTCAGGAATTCAAACCCACTTAATAATGAAACAAATACGTCTAAACAAGTAAATTACATTATGACTGCTTCGACTCCAAACAAACAAATAACAAAATCAATAAACTCAGTTGAACAACTAAATGATTCAGCAAGTACAAATGTGTCTCAAAACTCGATGAATAATGATTCAAGTACACTCAGGTTTAACTCATACTTTCACTCAATTTCAAAATTCTCTTGCATCGACACAAAGATCAAACAAAGTTGAAGTTAAGCGCAACTACAAATTGACTCAAAAATTCCCATTAAACCTTTGGTAAGACTATTTGTTTTCAGACCTAAAAGCCAAACATTTACTAGATATAATAGACAATAACGTTCCTCATCCACCAGATGCCAAATCTTTTCGTAGAAATTTGATACAGATGCTAGAAAACACGAGAACTGCGACTCCATTATACCACTGTCGGATGTTGAAAATTGATCAGCATTCTACAATGCTGTTTTCAGTACTTGCAAGGAATTAAAGATTGTTTCTTTAACCAACAGATAACGAGAAGGAACTGACTTAACTCCAGATAAAATTAAGACCCTCATATTGCAATTAGAAGCAGAAGAACTCTCAAAACATAGCGATAGCACTAGGGCAAATATGGCAAATACGAGGTGTGACAATTAAGTAATGAGACTGATTTTATTAGTTTGCCTGCTATGTCGTGTTGAGTAGACATGTTTTGGTCACGAAAATGGAGAAACGCTATCAAGAGCAACGTGTCGCGATAAAATTTTGCGCCAGATGTAATGAATTTCGAAATGCCCGTGTAGGACACGGATGCCGATGGTCTGGCACAAGTGTCAGCGAGCTATAAACAACACCGAGCTCAGCTAACTAGCTTCGCTTAACGACCGCGTACGCGTGCTTGACGACTAGCATTTGCGGGATCATATGAGGCGGGTTCTTGTCGAGCCATGAAGCTACACTACAAAATACGCGTACTCTACTCTACAAGCCACTCCTGATCACCACGGGGCTGCTCCTGAAGAGATAAGGTGGTCACATCGTCGAAACTGCTTAGTTTGTTGTTTTGCTAGTGTAAAGTAAACTAAATCCGTCAAGTTTCCATCCTTTACGCAGAGATGAGTGGTTCACTTCAGCCACTTCAGCATCTTTAGGTTTGACATTCCCCTTGTAATGCAACGACCTTCTTCGGAGAATGTAAAGGTTGCTTTTTGTGTAATGTTTGCGTTTGTGTCAGGCCTCCGTATTCGCTAACTTTAACGAGGCATAAAAATATTGAATTACTGTAGAGTAGCTTAATTAACACCTAATAGAACATTTCTAAAGATAATAAAAATTGATCGGTACGTTTGTAGAGTAGAGTACGCGTGATAAGTATTTTGTAGTGTAGCTTCGTGGCTCAACAAGAACCCGCCTCATATGATCCCGCAAATGCTAGTCGTCAAGCACGCGTACGCGGTCGTTAAGCGAAGCTAGTTAGCTGAGCTCGGTGTTGTTTTAGCTCGCTGACACTTGTGCCAGACCATCGGCACCCGTGTCCTACACGGACATTTCGAAATTCATTACACAGATTTGGCGAAACAGCTACGGAAACGTACGTTAAAATCGTAAAAGTGCATGGTGATAGTGCTTTTAATCGTGCCCAGGTATTTCGATGGTATAAAGAGTTTAAGGAGTGGCGAGAACGTAGAAGACAAGGCACGGGGTGGAGCGGGAGACCAGCGGAGGTGCACACTGATGTGAATGCGCAGCATGTGCGTGCCCTAATCCGTGAAGATCGGAGTTTAACAGTTCGAATGTTGGCCTCGAAACTAGGTACGATCCATGAAACAGTCAAACAAATTTTAACCGACGATTTCAAAATGAAAAAGTTGTGCGCGAAGATTACGACAACGCGCCGTGCTACACCTACCTCAGCGTATCCCAGTATTTGGCCTCTAAAGGGATCACCGTGTTGCAACAGCCGCCTTTTTTGCCCAAAATGTCACCCTGTGGCCTGTTTTGTTCCCTAGAACAAAATCAGTCGTCAAAGGAACTTATTTTAAGTCGATTACGGACATCCAAGCGGCCGTGACGAGGGTACTCACGGACATCCCAGTCGAAGCGCAACAGAAATATTTGTAATCGAATTCATTTTCGCCTTCACAAAATACTCCAACTGAAAATAGAAAAAGACAGCTTCCTTTTAATTTTGTGTATTATTTTTATTCTCGAAATCGATTTTCGACCGTAATCGTTCGGTCTTCTTCAGACACTGAAGATGACTCAAAGTAGTCGAAACGCATCTGCTCACACAACTAAGCAAGGCCCGACGGCTTTTAAAGAAAAAAGAGGATTGGCCTGCGGATATCAAATAAACAAAGTTATTGACTACAACACTGCCAGCCAGGCAAAAGTGTTGCATTCATTCCACAACCGTACCCTGAAACTTCATCAAACAATAGCAAACATATGGTTCAACAAACAGTGCTTGAAAAACAACATTACACCAGCATTTGCAAGAATCGTGATAAAACAAAACACAATCGCTGCACGTAACACACAACGTAGCGCACAGATGCTCCGCATTAAAAACGAAATAAGAACACTGTACATAAAAAAGGACGAAATCAACCGACAACTACTGCACTCACACTTACAATTAACTAACACTATACAAACTGAAAACTTTCTACAGTTTTATAATGACGTGAGGCAAAACATTGATATTCAGCTCAAAACTAAATATGAGACCATGACGAAAAAACTTGACAAATTGATGAAAAAACAAAACAAAATGACCACATCAGCGAACAGAACTTTCTATCCACGGACTGTAAACCTATCAGATACGCCTTTTACGACACAAGAAATGGAGCTGTTAAATAAGTGACTGAAACACAACTTACATAATACAAACCGCAACAAAGACCTAGAACAACTAGTAATCGACACTGAACTAGCCATTAACAAACTGCCGCAGGAACAACAGACACATGCAAGACACACTGCAGTAGACATACTACAAAAAATACGCACTAGCATAAACAAAACGGATTTCCACGAAGACCATAAGATATTAAGACACATTCCGACAAAGCTAACGGATAACCTACTAACAGTGACGAAGGCTGACAAAGGACATACAGCGGTGATCCTAAAAACAACGGACTATGTACAAAAAACAATAGACTTCATTAACGCCAACGGCTACAAACTGGTAAACAAAGACCCCACCAATAGGTTCCAAGCGGACTTACGTACTGCCATTATACAATCCCCACTAATTATTCCTCCTAATACTAAGCAACGCTACATAAACCCAAATCCATGCACACCACCCCTTAAAGCACAACCTAAGCTCCACAAACCCAATATTCCTATCCGTCCTGTTGTCAACTACCGCCCAGCTCCTGCATACCAATTAGCACGGTACTTGGCAACGATAATGGCTGATGTCGTGCACCTTGACGACAAATACGCATTAAAGAACAGCCGCGAGCTAGCAAATTCTACCACTTCTTTAAAATTGACTGAAAATTGTCAACTTTTATCATTAGACATCACCAACCTCTATACGTCTATCCCTGTCGATGAAACACTGGCCATACTAAAAGAAAAACTTTCATTCAACAACAGCCGACGATTCACAGATCAAATACTCAATCTCATAAAGACCACAATCAAACAGAACTATTTTAAGTTCAATAGCAACACATACATTGCCAAAGACGGTCTGGGTATGGGACATCCAATGTCCTCAATAATGTCAGAAATATTCTTACAATCTTTGGAAGAAGTCTTTATACCCAAAGTTGTCAAAAGATTCAATGTAATATTTTACAGACGATATGTGGATGACTGTTTCATTGTTATTGACTCACAAAAAAATAAACAAGACGAACTACTTGCCTATATGAATGAAATTCACCCGAATATAAAGTTCACTATGGAAAAAGAAACAAACGGACAACTCAACTATATGGACCTAACTGTGACACTTGAACAAACACGATTGGACTACAAAATATACAGAAAACCAACCACAACTGATCATACCATACATGAAACATCTAACCACCCCGCACAACATAAGCTAGCAGCGTACAGATCAATGGTGCAGAGGCTTCACTCCATCCCCATGACTCCTACTAACTATTCCAACGAACTAAACAACATTTACAGAATAGCTAATAATAACGGATAC
>OZ017738.1:263280951-263313451 GCA_963969285.1 Odontomyia ornata | reverse complement strand
TCTTTTCATTGCCAAACATTAGCAAAGGTAGCCGATGATTGCCTGTAGAGTTAGCACAAACGAGAATGTTGACGCGTTCCTTACTGGCCTCATGCCCTGGAGCACTTTCCTCTCTTTTAGATGCCAATGGTTTCCTAGGCAAAGCTTTTTAATTTAAACCAGTTTCATTGGCGTTGTAAACAAGATCCGGATCGTAGTCTTTAGTTTGCTATTTAAAAGTTTCCAGAAAGCTATTGGCAGCTTCACGATCGTCAGACAGTTTTTCTCCCGCAACAACTAACTCCCAAATGCCATGCCTAGATTTAAAATTGTGGAGCCAACCTTGGCTTGCTTTAAACTCAACAATGCCTATTTTTCACTAAATTTCATATATATTTATATATATATATATATATATATATATATATATATATATATATATATATATATATATTATGTGTATATATATATATATGTACATATATTATGTATATATATATATATATATATATATATATATATATATATATATATATATATGTATATATATATATATATATATATATATATATATGTATAAATGTTTACATGTATATACATATATATTTATACATACACACACACACACACACACACACACACATATATATATATATATATATATATATATATATATATATATATATATATATATATATATATATATTATATATATATATTTATAAATATATATATATATATATATATATATATATATATATATATATATAAATATATATATATATATATATATATATATATATATATATATATATATATATATATATATATATATATATATATATATTTATAAATCTATATATATATATATATATATATATATATATATATATATATATATTTATAAATATATATATATATATATATATATATATATATATATATATATATATATATATATATATATATATATATATATACTTTTTAGGTAAGGGGATTATCTGAGATATATTATTTATGATATTCATTTTGGAGGTAATAGCGCCTTGAATGATAAAATTAAATGAAAAAATTCAAAATTAACAAAATTCCTTTTAAAAACGCTATTTAGTTTATTGTATAACAGTACTTCCCATATTCATGTATTTCGAAAACAAGTTGTTTTCTTCATCAGTGGTAAGGGTGTAAAAAACTCAATGAAGAATGGCTGCTATTCATACTCAAAAGGTTAAAGAACAAAAGGATTGAAGTTTTCATACCCTTACCCCTGATGAAGAAAACAACTTGTTTTCGAAATACATGTATATGGGAAGTATTGTTATACAATAAACTAAATAGCGTTTTTTAAAAGGAATTTATTTTTTATTTATTTTTATAATTTTGAATATTTTTCATTTAATTTTGTTTTATTATTTATTTATCGTAAACCTGAAATAGATTAGAGTTTTTGAATTTTTTTCCTAGAAAAAATTACAGAAAATAATCGAAAATTAATTAATATACATACTTTCAACCCCCTCAAGATAATGATTTTTTTGATGCCGCCATTGATTTAGAGTCACTCAATATTGTTTGACATTTTATTCCGAAACGTAAATAAAAATTAGCACTATCAAACCGTAACCATTAAGTACGCGGCTTATTTAAATTAATTAAATTCGCGGCACGAGAAAAGAAACAAGCTAATTAATTAATTTCGTTATTAGTTTTATCTGAAATATGAGTTTTCACTAACGCGCGGTTAATATTTTTTCGTACTTCTTCACGAATCACTTTATTTCCCACGATTTCTTTTTCACTTTCAATTAAAAGCACCGATATTTGAAGCCGATTTGAAACGAACACCACGCTTTGCCACTTTCGAATGTTTCCCGAATTCACAATGCGATAATCAAACGAAATTCACCAAATCAACGTAAGTTTTGATTCGATTTCGTAATTTGTTTACATTGTTACCTGACAGTTATCATAGTAGAACAGCCGACATGACATGAGTAGCCCATGCTGCGTCTCTTTTCTTCCTATGTACGCTATCCTTGTCATACAACTTCTCCTCCGTTTGATTTTACTTCACTCATGCACACTGTATATGGGCTATATCGGGCTTCCTGTAGTACTTATTCATAGCCTTGAACGAGCTCATTTGATAATTTGAATGATAAAATATTAAATTATCCGTCTCAAATTGGGAGGGAGAGTTTGAATAATCTCACAAATGTAACACAAAACACTATTAACATCCAAACTATCGATGAATCGGAACTTAACTATAATTTTCTAAATAGACGAATGATAAACTAAGACGCAACTAAGTCACTCGATGAAATAGAAACTTAAGTCAACTTTGAAAATCCCAACAATTTAACATTAAAATAGACGAGGGAACGTTATGGCACTATAGACTGGAACATTCATCTTTTGAATACTTGAGTCCAATGAAAAAGACATACGATAAATTAAAATATTTAATATATCGACTCAGATAAAATCAAAGAATTCGATGTCTGCATTTTAGCTAAACCATTTGAAAAGAACAGAATTAAAATGTTGAGCCCATTACAATTAGTACATGTTGATATAATAGGTCCAATTAAACCACAATCGTTCCCTGGCAATAAAAAATTTATACTTACAATAGTAGATGATGCATCCAGGTACACTAAAACAGATTACCTTTGTAATAAAAGTGAGGCAGGTGATGGCCTTGAAAAATTTATTATGCACGCTAGAACTTTGATTGGATTCGATGATGTTTAATCAGAACTGGCAATGCAACAGAGTTCACTGGTTATCCTCCCTAGGATAACGGATTAGCAGAACGCTTTAATGCCACAAAACAAAATTAGATCATTCTTAATCGACTCTGGAATACCTGGTAGTATGTCAATTCTAGCCACAGAGGGAGCTACATTTGTCTACAACTTAACTCCTCATAAATCCAACAATTATGCAAGTCCACTTATTAAATTAACTACTAATGCTCAAAGCAAACTAGAGGCAATTCAACGCTTTGGTTGTGTTTCTTATGCTAAAATTCCATCTCCTATTTCTAAATTTTCTGAGAGAGCATTAAAAACTATTTTGGTAGGATTTAGAAAAACAGGATACATTTTATGACAACCTAATTCCGGCAGATTTATGATATCGAGGCACGTTAAGCTTAATAAAAAATTAGTTTATAAAAGTATTTTCAAATTACAGAAACAAGAACAATTCGGAATAATAGAAGAAATTCCCGCCTGTCATTTGGAGATAGAGACTGAACCAAACGAACAAACTTTAATAAACAAACCCGTAAAAGTTGATAAAACCTAAATGTGGAAAACCAAGTAGAAATAAGAGAGCAGTAACTTATATCAACAATACGGATTGCTCGTCCTGAAAATAACCTAAGTGAGAAGCTAAAGCTAACCATAAAGTAACTCCGATTGCCTATATATCTCGACCGATATTGGACAGCAGCCTAGTAATTATGACTGAAACTTCATGTACTCGTAGTACGAAAGAAGACCAAACAAGTAACACTGCTGAAGTGAAGGAAATTAGACAGCTTCTATTCGCAAGAATAGATAATGTTCCCAACAATTACAGAGGCTATAAATTCAAAACATAATGTTATTTAGATAGAGGCTATGGCTAAAGAATGTGAATCAATACATGAAAACGATGTTTGGGAATTAGCAGGCAGACCTGTAATTTCCAGACAAGGTGAAAAGCCTAATATTTTGGGCTTGACGTGGGAATTCACATGAAAATTTGATACAAATGGCAAAAAGATACCTAAAGCTACATTAATTATTAAAGGATTTCAGAAGAGAATTGACATATTCCCGTGTCTCAAGTTTACCTTTAATAGGAACTTTTTTTGTAATCATCAATAAGTACGATTTAGAAGTGTACCAGCTGGATGTAAAAACAGCCTTTTTGAATGGAATAATAGAAGAAGAGATTCACATGGAGATACCAGATGGTTTATAATATGCCCCTGAGCAGAGAATTTTGAAAGTCTGTAAATTGGGGAAGTCACTATATAGACTAAAGACAAGCTCTAAGAAGTGGAATCATAGATTTATAGAAGAGGTCACTAAACTTGAATTAGAAAATGATATTAATCAACCTTGCTTATTTACTTGGAGAAAACAGGAAAAAGTAATAATCCTGGTTTTATATATAGATGACATCATTTTGGCTGAAAATGATATTAAGAAGCTAGATTATATAAAAACAAAGATAAGTGTTCAATTTAGAATGAAATACTTAGGAAAACCAGAGAACTACTTAGCGATGAACATATTCAGAGACGGAAATGCTCGTATCTTGAAGCTACAACGAAATGAATACGTCACGAAAATATTGGAAAGATTCAATATGACAAACTGTTTCCCAAAAGATACCCCTATGGTAACTAGACAGGCTTCAAAGAAAAGAAATTTTATGGCAAAAGATTATCAACAGATGAAATCCACTAATGCACCATACAGAGCAGCAATAGGTAGTCTATTTTACTTGGCTGGAGCGACCAGACCAGATATCGCTTATGCTAGGAATAGACTATCGAGACATCAGGTGAATCCAACTGAAGACGATTGGGAGGATATTAAAAGAATTTTCAGATATATTAAAGGGACTAGAAGCTTCGATTTGACTTATAGAGGAAAATTGGATAGCATGGAAGTAATCACAGATGCAAGCTTTGCGGATTGTGATGACTTTAAGTCAACTGGAGGATTCATGGCGATACAATACTTTGAGACTATCTTACTTGTTCGCTTCTTCTGTACTGTGATTAATATAAAATTAATCCCACCAAAAGGCAGAGGCATATAGTCGCACCAAGCGACGGATCGTCCTGTTGGTGACACTCGACGTCAGGAATGCCTACAACTCCGCTAGATGGGTAGATATTCTGGACACGCTGGAAAATTCTTTTCAAGTTCGAGAATATCTAATGCGGCTTTTGAGGAACTACCTAAAGGACCAAAGCCTGCTCTACGACACGACACAGGACCAACGAAGGATGGAAATTACATCGGGTGTTGCCCAGGGATCTATCCTTGGTCCGGACCTGTGGAACGTGTCTTACGACGGGCTACTGAGACTTGAGATGCCAAATGAGTCGCGCTTGGTCGGCTACGCGGAGGATGTTGCGGCTCTGGTCACCGGACGCACCGTTGAACAAGCGCAACTTAGGCTAGGTATGTTAATGCGCCGAGTGAGGGACTGGATGACTGCTCGCGGGCTGATTTTAACCGAAGTGGTCATCTTGACAAAAAAGAGAATCCCTAGAGTAAGGATGATCAGTACTGGAGATATACAAATCGAATCGAAGCCAGCGGTGAAGTACCTGGGGCTACTGATCGACTCGAAGATGAGTTTCTCTGAGCAAATCAGGGCAACGGCTGAGAAGGCTGCTTCGGGAATATCGGCCCTGAGTCGACTTATGGCCAACGTAGGCGGACCCAGCCCATCAAGAAGACGCCTCTTGATGAGTGCTGTAGGGTCAGTGCTACTGTACGGAGCAGAGGTATGGGGGACGCTCTTAGCAAGGAGGTATACCAAAAAAGATTGGCACAGCTACAGAAGAGAAGAGCACTGAGAATTGCATCTTCGTATCCAACAGTCTCTGACTCGGCGGTGAGAGTGATTGCAGGCGAGATACCTGTCGCCCTCCGTGCTAGAGAGCACCACGCTATTTACCTGCGCCAAAACGAGGATGCGAGGGAGATAGTTGTCCGCGAGGAGAGACAACGCTCGCTCAACGATTGGCAGCAGTCTTGGGGGAAGTGCACGAAGGGAAGGTGGACTGCGCGCCTCATCCCGGATGTGAGACCGTGGCGAAATCAAAGGCATGGTGAGACTGAGTTCTTTCTGACCCAACTTTTGAGCGGGCACGGGTGTTTTCAGTCTTACCTGCACAAGATCGGTAAGTCACGGTCTCCCGATTGTCGGTTTTGCCCAGGAGAGGAGGACAATGCCTGTCACACATTTTTTGCGTGTACGAAATGGGTCAGGCTGCAAAGGGAACTCTACAGGGAGACGGGAGAGCTCACCCCGGATAATATAGTCGCGGTGATGCTCAAATCGGTTGACAAATGGAACCAGGTGGCACATTATGCTCGGGCAGTCCTACAATATAAAAGGTACTCACAGCAGCCGGAGGCGCTGGGGCTGGGGGATCGCTCTTCTGGCATTTCCTCTCCCCTTCCACTAGGAAAGGGACTCCCCAGCTTGAAGGCGCGCCACGTCGTAACAAAACGAGACCTGGCCCGAAGTAATGTGTCAAACGGTTCCAGGCTGGGTTCTCAGGTTGAAAGGGGAGGTGTTTAGTGGGTAGTCCAAGGGTATCCTCCATGGGAGTCCCACACTGCCAGACTTGGCGGGCGTAAATGCCTTCACCTCCCTACCACAAAAAAAAAACCCCACGGATCCTTGTTCACATTGTCCACTAGGTCTTGTCAGCAGTGAGCCTTGCTACTGTTGATCAGTTTGCGAAGGCATTTCCTGGCTGAGTTATATGCTGCCACCTGGTTGCATGCCTCGTCACGGTTCTGCGCCCGTTGAGCCTCACGTCGAAGCTTGTGACACTCCCTTCGCTTGTCAGCGATTTCAGTTGACCACCAGTACACTGGGGGCTTGCCGTGCCGGAGTCCTCGACGGGGCATAGAAGCGCAGCAAGCAGTCGTAATTATGCTCATAGTAGAGTTCACCACGTCTTGAGCTGCCAGTTCTTCCGTCCCCTCCGAAGCTCCCTGCAGCGGCTCATCTGCTGTGAGAACCCTGACGAGCCTCTCGACGTCCATCCTTCCGATGTTCCATCCAGTTGCAGAAAGTCGAGAGCACGGGCGTCGGGAGACAGCATCACTTATCTCAAGCAGTATGCACTGATGATCACTGGCTGAGTAGTCCCCTAATACTCTCCAGTTGTGTATCCTCCGTACAAAGGACTCCAAGGCAAATGTCACGTCCGGTATGGTTCCCACAGCCAATACGGCGGAAAGTCGGAATGTTTCCGGAGTTTAGTACCACGGAGGCCGTCCTGGCCGCCATTTCCAGGATTCGTTTTCCCCGCGGATCCATCTGAGGCAAGCCCCATTCGATTGCTTTAGCATTGAAGTCGCCCCCAACGATAACTTTGCCCTCTGCGTTCGAGACAGCGCCCTCCAAAGCATTAAGCTTGGCTTGGAAAGATGATATCGATTCGTTAGGCGTTAAGAAGGTGATCCCTGAGCACCGAACCCACACGAAACCATCCCCCCGTCCACAACTCTCCGCCTGAAAGTCACTGTTCTCAACCCAGATAGCGGCAGTACCAGTTTCATCAGAAAACCATAATACAGGACTTTTATTGTGGTGTTGCTCACTCAGCAGCAAGAAGTCGGGTTTCATGTCCCTCGCAAACTGCTCAAGCAGATTTTGGGCGGTTGAACTGCGGTGTAGGTTTAGCTGCAGGATGTAGGTCATCGAAGCTCTGATTTTGCCTTGGCTAGGGCTTCCAGGAACACCCGGCATTTTCCTGATCCCAAGACGTGTCCAAAATCAGGTTTTGGATCAGCATCCTTGCAAAGAATACAAAGTGCCTCCTTCATACACTCTTTTCTCTTATGTCCCATTTCACCGCATTTGTAACATAGGGAACTCCTACCGGGTCCTTTGCATACTTGTGTGGTGTGACCATAACCAAGGCATTTGAAACATTGAAGAGGCATTGCTCTAAGCCGTATCCTACAGACAACCCACCCAATCCGTACTTTGCCCTTGTTCAGGAATTCGGCGTCCTTTTCGGTTAAGTCAACTATGGCCATGCGTTGTCCCCTGTTGTTTTCTGGTGTCAGTCTCGCTAGGGAACTCATTTTTGATGGCCTCTTCTACCTCGGCCAGATCCGTCACGCAGTCTATGTCTCGTATTTCGATCGTTGCCATCGGCTCGAGTGGGGCTATAGTTGCGCTTTTGTGAGGACTTTCTTTACTGCGTCACAGAATGCTTCTTTATTGCCGGCCTCTGCTCCGAACTCGACCAGTATGTGGCCCGACCGTGTTGGTCTTACTACTTTAATGGTAGTATTGGTGTCTTTGGGCCTTACGTTTCCCCTGATGTCCCGCAGTACCTCCGCATAGAATCGGCCATCTTGGGGCTTTACAAGCAGTGCCTGCTGCCGGGGTCTTCGTCGGGGCTTCTGCCTCTCCTGTTTTGCATCAGGTCCTTTTTCTAATTGGGCGTCCGTACGAACTTTACTTTCTGGCTTTTTTGAAGGAGTTTCCTTGCGGCTTTCTTCGCTCCTTTTGTGAGCACTGTCTGGAACCCCTGATCTGGTGCTCCACGCCCGTTAAGTGCCTCTTCCTTTCTTCTTTTATCCCGATCTCCTTCGATTTGGCTAGACGCCATTCTTTTATTGACGTTCAATGGTGGAGCTATCTGCGTGTCGCCTTTAGATTTCGCCCCAAGTGCCTGTTTAGCCTTCTCTTCGGCTTCGGCCCTTAACCAGCTCCTCCAATAGTGCCCTATGTGATCTAGGAGCTCCTCTAGTTCAAGGAGCCCTGCCTTTGCTGCTTTGCTGATTTTTGGGGAGTCGCATGCAGCTTGTATTCTTTTCAGAACTTCTCCCGCTTTTCGGAGTAGTCTTTCTTCTTCGTATCGCTGGGCCGCAATTGTACCTTGCAACCATACTTGGGAGAGTGTAATGTGACGCCTACGCCCGGGAATCGGAGTGATTCCGATCCCGAACCCTGGCACCCGGCCAGATATGCATGACTTCGAAATGCAAGCAGACTTTATCTCTCGTGCAGCCATCATTGTGCCGAAAATATTTTTTTTCAAATATTTATATTTGTGGAGAAATATTTTCTGTCAATGTGAGCCGCTGAAGTAAAACACTGATACATTTCGAAGCATATCTATCTGGCAATGCCTCCCACAGTTGCCATCCAAATGCCAAAGAGGCAGGGGGTGGTCGCGGTTAACTGTCCGTTGAGTGAAGACATAAGCGTCACTTTTATATAAGATCGTCGCCTAAAAAAAAAAAAAACGGTAGTTCGTGAATTGACAACGATAATTTCAAGGTTTTTACTAATTCAATTACTAAAAAACCGTAATGTTATCTTTTCGCTCGAATAATCAGCAACGAAATTGCGACTAAAGTTCAGAATTTAGGCTAGTTGCAAAACGGTAGTACATACAACCTAGTGGTTGGCTAATTTTATTTAGTAGCAAACTGGTGATTCTTTGCGTATAAAGCGCGCGGTGCTTTGCGTTGAGGAGAAGTCTCGCGAGGATTAGCGGTAAGTCCGAAGAAAGTTAGCATGGCGTGAATATATAACAATATAAATTTATCTACAGAAGGAGGTAGTAAATGAAAGAGGCAGGCGACATAATTCCAGCGCGAAGCACACTTGGAATAAGTTTGCAAAGTGCTTCGCTCTCGACTAGCGACCAACAGTCGGTGATTGGCTTGCATCGCATTCGTTTGTGTAATTAAGTTTGGATCGTCTTCTGTAGGCAGTGAGAAGTACAATTCAGACCGGAGTTGGTTGCCAGTATGTGACAAGTCCAGCTCACTAACAGTGGGAAATCAACCATATTTAACGTATATCAGTAACAATTTCCGAAAAATCAAGAGATGAATTACTTGCGTGAACAAATGTGTGTAGAATGATTACGACGAGTACCATTGTTCATTGTTGGTATTGGAATCAAATCACAGCGAGTGGATCTGCGAATATTATAAACGAAACCAGAATAAACCAGATTAATTGCCCGCTAAGCATTTGCTAGCGCTGTATGCCAAAAGCTGGGAGTTACGATAGTTTGTATGACAGAGTTTCGTTTCACAGTGGACTATTAGCAGGTTCTTGCCAAGGGGTTTTGCTGCCAACAAGTGTGCATATCTGAAAAGGAGAAATTTCACTAAGAAGGATCTTTCAATCATATTTTGTTTTCTGTGAGGCGTAAATCGAAAGGGAAATTCTAGCGTTCGCATTGAAAGCTGCGATCTGGACACCAGCAAGGAAGATAACTAAGCCAGTAACTGAAATGAAAAATCCTCTTGGGCATAGTCAGTAAATAGAAAAGTGTAGAACAAAATTTTAAGCGAACCGGTTTGGAAGCAACTTTTTTATATACGCGGTGAAAGATTAGTGATAGGGCATTTTTAGTGACAAATCGCCCAATTTACGGAGAGGCGAACCTCAACTTGACTAGGAGAAAAACCTATTTAATTTAGATTTAAAAACTAGCATACACTATTATGCCAGAAAAACCATTGAAGATTTGCTTAACATTATTAAGTTCAATATATGATTCAAAATAATGGAGTCCAGATGTCTAAGGGCACTAAGATAAACTTTAACCAGTAGACATTAATTTAAAAACGTGATTTTAGGGTTTTAAATATCGGTGGTCTTTAATAATTTGGAGCTAAGTAAAGAGAAAATTTCTGCTCAGTGTGGTAATGCAGCCATTGATCGATAGCAAGCCGTTGTTAATCATTTTCCTCGAGTCAAAATACTGAACGCGATTATACGCGAGCGTGTTCATGTTTTAATATTGTAGACTAATACAATTAACCTATTGTGCATGCAATTTTTTTTTCTTTCATATTCCGATTATACTTGTATATAGTATGAATCTATTAGAAAAAGGGCTATGAAGATTTAGAGTTACATGTGAAGATACGTGGATCTAGTATTAGTTGGTTTTAGTTTAGCTGATTAAATTTAACTTTATGTTTTGCAGGAAGTTAAATCCTTTCTTCTTTTCTGGCTTGATTTTTCCCTTTTAGATTATAATCATAGAAACAGTTGTGAGCCTATATTATCAGAGAGAATTTAATGGAGTGAATATCTTGCTATTTTTGCCAGTGGGAATTAAATTAGTTGTAGGAGAAAGTGTTTCCCATTATAGGTTTCAGAACTTAAATTAGTGAAAATGTAAGTGTATTCCTTCTTGCTTCTATACTAAAATACATTCACCTAATAACAATAAATAATACGTAATAACTAATAGTAATAAATGATACATAATAACTGCGAGTAGTAATAATTAATCATAAGCACAAATAATGAGTAATTATAACAACACGCGTAATAAATAGTAAGGAAAATAAACTTATAATAAGCAATTATAAAAGCTTATAGTGATTAAACATAAGAAGTAACAATAAATAATAACCATAATTATTAATAATTAATTAAACTAAGCATAATAATAAATAGAACAAGAAAAAAAAACTTATGTTGGTTAAACTTGTTCGCACCTCATTGGCTTTTTGTTCTGGGAATTAATCAAATAAAATAGTCTAATAAGCATTGCAAGGAAGAATAAAAGTTAAAAAAAAAAAGATAAAAACAAAAAAAAAACGATGCTGTAGGGTGCTGGTTAGATTTATTCCACTTAATAATGTATCATAATTAATAATTACGGCAATTTGATTTTTAAATAGAATTTCATTTAAGCCTCATATCTTCAGAGAAGGAAGAAGGATGAACATAGTTTATTTCTTTTAAAGAACCGAAATAAAAAAAAAATGCTAGTATTTGCAAGAAAACTTCAATTGTTGGGAAGCCGGGAAATCATGTTGCACATAAATTTCCTTAGCTCTTATTACTGAAAGTAAACAATTAATTAGCAAAGATATACATAGAAGAATATCCCTTTGAATCCACCATTGACTGTTGAAAGAAGATTTACTATATCTCGATTCATTGATGTAAATCGTTGGTTTTCCTGGCTCCGATTTGATCATTTTAACGACACTGGATCAGGCTAGAATAAAATTATTACCAAGTAGCTTTTAAATATTAGAGCACGCAAACTTGTATAGTTGGAGTTTAGGAAATGCATATTACTCTGCATCATACTATTCAATTTAACATTATAAATATGTAAATATTAAATACCATCTTTATAGGAAAAAATTTAAGAAAAAATTTGTCAATTGTACGTGAAATAATTTGAATTAAAAAAATCCCCGTTGGCAGCACCAGCCGGAAAGGTAAATTTCTCGTACGTAGCATAAAGCTTCGACAACAAATTTGGCTTGCCTACTACTCAACTTCTTTCTGCAATTTTCGTAGTACCACATGGGTATTTATTAACATAAAAAAAATCTGGCCACGTTCGTTCTTAGAGACCTTTTATCGGGGCGCAAATATTTTGCTAATTAAATTGAGTTGCATACGTATGGATTACATATTGAAAATCGGCGGATCATAAATTGTTGTAAACATATAAATACCGGTTTCGCCCTTCTCGCATTTGCTGTTTACACAGTTCACAGTGGTAACCACACAAAGGCTTAAATAGCTCGAATAGTTAATTTCAAAAGATTTCCATGAAAGTTTAATCAGCACTTGCGTTGCCATTAATATATACATTTTCAATTTTTTTCTGAACTATGAGGGCCGTCATTTCAATTTTTATTGAAATCGGCTGCTAAAAATATTAAGCTGTAAATTTTCGACTTTTTCATTTGTCATTCGATTTGCATAATTAAATTAAATTAACTTGCGTTAATAACTTATAATTTCAAGTTTCAACGGAATCTGTTGAGAATCTTGGCTGCTACAGAAATAAAAAAAATTGTATGCCACCCCCCTGTATGGGGAGACCCCCCTTAAAATACCTTAAAATATTTTCTTGCACTGCAAATTTCAAGAGGCACCACTTTTGACCTACGTAGAAAATTTCCTCATTCTAGCTCATGTGGTTTGCGAGAAAACTTGTTTTGACGCACGAACAAACGGACGGACAGACAGACAAGTCGTGATTTTATAATTTTTTTAGGGGATTGTTAAAAAGATTTAACAATATCTTAAAAATGGTCTGGTTTATAAATTCTATCAAGTAAAGTCATTTAAAACGTTATCATGAAAAATATTCATTATTTCAGTTGGCACTAAAATAGCGAATTGCGCTTGCCTTCTGACCTTTGGGGGCCGCCATTTTGAATGCATGCATTTTATTTTGGATTATTTTAAATCTTTGTATGCTAGAAACTCATCAATAAATGTACTATCTCGTTCAAATAGAAGTTTCACTCTAGACAGGGCAAAATAATTCAATTTTTAAAGAAAATGGCAGCTAAAAATATTAGGCTTTATATTTTCGACTTTTTTATTTTTCATTCAATTTTAATAATTTCCTGCAAAACACAAGAACATAGTACAGAGATCCATAATCTCAAGTTTCATCAAAATCCGCTGGAAAATGTGACCGCTAGAGGGCCACAAAAACCTGAAAAAACGCATATTTAAACGGCCGCCATTTTGAAAGTTGCTCATGCATGATCACCAAAATATCAAAGATTGTAGGCCTAAATAATGTCTATCTTGAAACCGAATTTCGTATATGTCGGATTAAAATTGCGACTTTAAAAAGCCTTTGAAATTTTGCCCTTTAACTGGCCGACATTTTGTTTTTTGCAACTTGACCTCCAATTTTTTCACGCAATTCTTTAGATACTTATAATTTCTATCAAGTTATCAAATTTCATGAAAATCTGTTGAAAGCTTTGACCACTATTACTATTTCGACCTTTGAGCGGCCGCCATTTTGTTTCTTCCGTACCGACTTTGGATTTTTTATTGTGAGATTCATCACATACAGCAATGAACCTTTGTACCAAATTTCATCCAAATCGGAGCTATACTTTGGTCAGAACAGAAATCACGATTTTTCGTCTAAAATGGCCGCCATTTTGTTTTTGCCCGGCCGATATAGCTGGTTCACGAACTCAACCGAGATAATTACCCAGTACACCTTTCCTGAAAATTTGGTGAAAATCGAAGCAAAATTGCAACCTCTATCGTGGTTACAAATTTCGTTATATCCCATATATATATATATATATATATATATATATATATATATATATATATATATATATATATATATATATATATGATGCTCTCCGCAATAGGTAAATTTCTCTCGAGAAATTTACCCAATAAATTTCTCTCGAGAAATTTACCTAAAAATGAAGTACTAAAGAAGCAATAAGCCTTTCCGTTCCGCATGCTCTTTCTTTTGCAGCGGAATTGATGACCGAGGGTAAGTATGTCTTGAAGAGGGTTAGGTTTTCATAATCTGCGGATGATTGATTTCTATTCGGTTACGGTTCGCGGTACCCTTGTTTGCGTTCGTTTTTTAGGTAAATTTCTCGAGAGAAATTTATTAGGTAAATTTCTCGAGAGAAATTTATTAGGTAAATTTCTCGAGAGAAATTTACCTATTGCGGAGAGCATCATATTTATATATATATATATATATATATATATATATATATATATATATATATATATATATATATATATATATATATATATATATATATATATATATATATATATATATATATATATATATATATATATATATATATATATATACAGTCTTCCACAAAAGTCAAGGTACAGTGATAAATATCATGAAAATTGTTTGATATTTTTATTTAAAAAACCTATAGTGATAAAATTTTTTTGGTATTACTTCAACTATAATCATTACACTTTAAATTCATGTAAAACAAAACGAAAATTCTGTCGTATTAATATATTATTACATATGATGTGTTGGAAAGTCAATGAATGAAGTCCACAAAAGTCATGGTACACCTAAAGAAAAATGATACAAATTGTAATTATAGTCTTGCATAGTTATTTGAATTATACTTTTCTTAATATTTTGTCGGATATCCTTTCATCTGAATTACTGACTTCAGTCTTTTAGGCATAGAATATACCAATTTTTTAGTAAATTCGCTGCTGATTTTGGCCCACTCCTCCAATATAACATCCTTAAGCTGCGCCTTGCTCGATATCACTCTTTTTCGGATTTTTGTCTCAAGCTCATTCCAATGATGCTCTATAGGGTTCAAATCAGGGCTTTGAGGCCACATTCGAACTTTATGCGCAGTGTGCTTAGGGTCATTGTCCTGTTGAAACAAGAAATCTTCTCGCATACCTAATTTGGCTGCACTTTGTTTCATGTTGTTTCGTAGAATCTCTAAATAAGAGTTCTGATCCATAGTATTTTCGATGAATGTCAGATTTCCAACTCCAGCAGCAGCCATGCAACCCCAAACCATAACACCACCGCCTCCATGTTTTACTGTTTTAATAGTGTTCTTGGGATAAAATGCTTCTCCTACTTTTCGCCAGACCCTCTTATGCCCATTTACACCAAATATACAAAATTTAGACTCATCCGAAAATAAAACATTATCCCAAAACGTTATTGGTTATGCTTTTGCAAATGTTATTCTTTTTTGTTGGTTTATGGAACTTACAAGAGGTTTTCTTCTAGGCGTACGAGATGAAAATCCAGCTTCTACGACAGCTCTACGCACAGTTTCTGCGCTAACCTCCTTCTTATCATTAATTCCAAGAACATCGCAGATTTTTCTACAGCTTAGAAATGGATCTTGTTTTACCATTCGCGAAATTTTTCTCTTGTCCTTTGCACTTAGTTTAGATGGACGACCTGTTCGGGGCACATTTTCCACTCTATTTTCCTTCTTGAATCGATTTATCACTTTTTGAATGGTTGACCGACTTCGCAACACTAGTTCAGCTATTTCAGAATATGATTTGCTCTAATTTGAATGCAGATTAATAATTATTTCACGCTCCTTAATACTCAACTCCTTTCGACTCATTTTTTAAAAATTTTATTAAATAAAAGATACACCACGAATACGGACGCGATATTAAAGACAGCGGCCTACGGTTGTTAACTCACTCTGATAATATGAACTTGGGGGATTCCCCTTTTTACAAATAACAGGGCATTTTCTGCAACTGTACCAAGACTTTTGTGGAGTAGAAAAGAGACATTGCCAACAAAAAATTATTGTCTTCAATGATCATTATTGCCGAATCCCTTTAAATTTATGAAAACTTAAATTAAACAGAACTCGTGTTATTACCATTTCATAACTTTTGGTTTTCAAATAAAATTATTGATTCAGTAATACAATTTTCAGTTACCGATTCTCTGTACCTTGACTTTTGTGGAAGACTGTATATATATATATATATATATATATATATATATATATATATATATATATATATATATATGGGATATAACGAAATTTGTGACCACGATAGAGGTTGCAATTTTGCTCGATTTTCACCAAATTTTCAGGAAAGGTGTATTGGGTAATTATCTCGGTTAAGTTCGTGAACCAGCTATATCGGCCGGGCAAAAACAAAATGGCGGCCATTTTAGACGAAAAATCGTGATTTCTGTTCTGACCAAAGTATAGCTCCGATTTAAATGAAATTTGGTACAAAGGTTCATTGCTGTATGTGATGAATCTCACAATAAAAAATTCAAAGTCGGTACGGCAGAAACAAAATGGCGGCCGCTCAAAGGTCGAAAAACGTGCAAAATTTTGTTGTTGTAATAGTGGTCAAAGCTTTCAACAGATTTTCATGAAATTTGATAACTTGATAGAAATTATAAGTATCTAAAGAATTGCGTGAAAAAATTGGAGGTCAAGTTGCAAAAAACAAAATGTCGGCCAGTTAAAGGGCAAAATTTCAAAGGCTTTTTAAAGTCGCAATTTTAATCCGACATATACGAAATTCGGTTTCAAGATAGACATTATTTAGGCCTACAATCTTTGATATTTTGGTGATCATGCATGAGCAACTTTCAAAATGGCGGCCGTTTAAATATGCGTTTTTTCAGGTTTTTGTGGCCCTCTAGCGGTCACATTTTCCAGCGGATTTTGATGAAACTTGAGATTATGGATCTCTGTACTATGTTCTTGTGTTTTGCAGGAAATTATTAAAATTGAATGAAAAATAAAAAAGTCAAAAATATAAAGCCTAATATTTTTAGCTGCCATTTTCTTTAAAAATTGAATTATTTTGCCCTGTCTAGAGTGAAACTTCTATTTGAACGAGATAGTACATTGATTGATGAGTTCCTAGCATACAAAGATTTAAAATAATCCAAAATAAAATGCATGCATTCAAAATGGCGGCCCCCAAAGGTCTGAAGGCAAGCGCAATTCGCTATTTTAGTGCCAACTGAAATAATGAATATTTTTCATGATAACGTTTTAAATGACTTTACTTGATAGAATTTATAAACCAGACCATTTTTAAGATATTGTAAAATCTTTTTAACAATCCCCTGAAAAAATTATAAAATCACGACTTGTCTGTCTGTCCGTCCGTTTGTTCGTGCGTCAAAACAAGTTTTCTCGCAAACCACATGAGCTAGAATGAGGAAATTTTCTACGTAGGTCAAAAGTGGTGCCTCTTGAAATTTGCAGTGCAAGAAAATATTTTAAGGTATTTTAAGGGGGGTCTCCCCATACAGGGGGGTGGCATACAATTTTTTTTATTTCTGTAGCAGCCAAGATTCTCAACAGATTCCGTTGAAACTTGAAATTATAAGTTATTAACGCAAGTTAATTTAATTTAATTATGCAAATCGAATGACAAATGAAAAAGTCGAAAATTTACAGCTTAATATTTTTAGCGATTTCAATAAAAATTGAAATGACGGCCCTCATAGTTCAGAAAAAAATTGAAAATGTATATATTAATGGCAACGCAAGTGCTGATTAAACTTTCATGGAAATCTTTTGAAATTAACTATTCGAGCTATTTAAGCCTTTGTGTGGTTACCACTGTGAACTGTGTAAACAGCAAATGCGAGAAGGGCGAAACCGGTATTTATATGTTTACAACAATTTATGATCCGCCGATTTTCAATATGTAATCCATACGTATGCAACTCAATTTAATTAGCAAAATATTTGCGCCCCGATAAAAGGTCTCTAAGAACGAACGTGGCCAGATTTTTTTTATGTTAATAAATACCCATGTGGTACTACGAAAATTGCAGAAAGAAGTTGAGTAGTAGGCAAGCCAAATTTTTTTTCGAAGCTTTATGCTGCATACGAGAAATTTACCTTTCCGGCTGGTGCTGCCAACGGGGATTTTTTTCTTAGAGTAGGTTATTTTGGACTTGAGGTAGTTTAGCTTATTTTCTGGTACCGCGTCGGTGATTCGGTAACGCGCCTATGGTGATTTTGTAGCGTTTTTGATTTGAGATCTGTGGAGAGATCACATCCAGAATTAACGTAACGTAGGTTTCCCGTTCTGGATGAGTAGTTGTTGACGCGTTTGGAAATCGGGCATGTGAACCGGTGGCTGAGTTAAGTAACTCGGACTTAGTCTGCTCGCGTAAGACCCGCGACCGAAACTCCTCTCCGAACTAGCTAGCCTACAAGCAGCCACCACGGAGTAGACTAAGTGTGACCGGACTTGTTGACCTGAAGGGTACAGTCCGTTGTCATTTCCAAGACTGCACGTCTCGAACCGATGAGAGGTCGGTTCTGATTGCGATCGAACGAGACGGAGTATGAAACCGTTACAAGAGGTTATTGCGTTCCGTTTCCGAGTGCAGTACTTCCGCCACATTTTCAACGTTGGCGGTGCATTCACGCGGTGTCTGGTCACTCTTTGCTTTTAGTGCCGTAATCTCCTCGTTGGCTTTTGGAGTTTTCGTGGCAATGTCGGGATTTGTGACCCTTGCATCGTATGCTTCGGTAACGATTGCAGCAGTGACAATCGAATTTTTGGTGCTGTTTATGTTATTTCCCACCACTCGAACACCTGAAGTGTCCTGCAGAGTTTCCCGCTTCTCCTTAATAAGACGCTCGGGCGTTCGCATAAATTTTTTGCTGTGCCCAAACGCCGCAGGAATCTCAATCTGAACCAGACTGTCTGTTATTCTCCGTTTCTCGTCCGTCTTCACTGTCGTTGTGTTAGTCTTTGTTTTGTCGTTGTTAATACCGCTCGCGATGTACTGTTGACATTGTAACTGCAACCGCTGGTTGCGTCGTCGTTCTTATTTTTCGTTTCTTTTTCTGGGTATTTGTGGTCTTTTAATTTTGTTTGCTCCAGTTTTGTTGGGTCCCTCCTCGGAGCCGCTATCTCCGTTCGTGTGTGTAGTCGCATGGTTATCTTTGCAGAGCAGGGAGGCCATGTGAGGGTTGGCACAAGCCCTTATGGGGACAAGTGCCAGAGCCAGACCAGCGCTAATCGGGAGTCCGTCTCAACCGAACCTACACCACCAACCCAATGGTGTGAACTTTGAACGTACTCCGAGGCCTGCCAAGGTATTACCGGGACGGAGGCAATATGATAGTTGAATTGGAGCCTTTCACACACGATTTTCACCTCGGCACTACTGTGCAAAGCAACTAGGTCCAAACCATGACATCCGCCAGCCCAAAGCATCAATTCCAGTTCGTTGTCTAAAGCGTAGTCCAGATCCAATCAGAGTCGTTACCTGTCATCCAAGGAGGGAACCTCAAGGTGCCCTCCATATCCTCGGGTCCGTGGAGGCGGCGCTCCCCAAAGAATGCTAGCCTCAAAGAGTGCTCTTGTCGACCGGCATTCTCCCTGCGGGAATTTCCTCGGATACGTGGGGGTGGAACTCCCCAAAGAATGCTAGCCTCCAAGAGTGCTCTTGTCGACCGGCATTCCGTCTGCGGGGCTTCTTTAGTAATGCATTCAAACACTTTGCCTTTTCAACAAATTTGGGAATAAAACGCCTGCAATAATTGCAGAATGCCACAAATCTGCGTACTTCATCTTCATTCTTCGGGACCGGGCAGTTCCTGATGGTATCATTTTTAGCTGGATCAGTCTCGATTCCTTCATTGGTTATCAAATGAACCAGGTATACTACCTCTGATCTCAAGAACTGGCATTTTTCAGGATTTAATTTTAAATTGTGCTGATGCAGTCTTTGTAATACTTTACGAAAATTGTCATTATGATGTTTGATGCTGCAACCAAATACTATAATGTCATCAACATACAGGAATGCTTCGTGACCTAAGCCACTAAGAGCTATAGTCAACATCCTTTGAAAGCTGTTTGATGAAATTTTCAATCCGAATGGTAATCTTTTAAATTGATAATGTCCATCACTGGTGGAGAATGCTGTCAATGGTCTGGACTCTTTCTCAAGTTCAATTTAATGGAAAGAGCTAGTCATTAGAGGAATATTTCGCTCTAACTAACTTGTCTAAGACGCCTTCAATCCTCGGCAAAGGAAACCTGTTGCTGACTATCTTGTCATTAAGCCGTCTGAAACCTACAACCAGTCGCCATTTAGGTTTTCCATCTGCACTCTTTTTTGGGACAACCAAAAGAGGTGAGTTGTAAGGCTAAGGGGCGGTTCTATGATGCCATTTGTTTCAAGGTCCTTTACTTGTTGCAGGATCTCTTCATTCTGGGATTGTGGCAATCTATAATTTTTAATATAAACCGGATTTCTGTCTACGGTTTGTAACCTCTGTTTGTAGAAATTGTTGGTTTCGAGTTTTTCTCCATCCAAATGAAACACATCTGGAACATTTTCTATTATCTCAAGTAAATCATGCATCGCGGGTCTGTCTAGAATATCTTTGTGCATAACTTCCAGAAGCTTCTTGAATCTGTCTTTGGTGTGTCTTTGTTTTTTTCACTTGTAAATGTCAAAGTGTTTTAACGGTTCTACTTCAACGTTAAAGTTCTTTATGACAATATGTTCGTCATGAGTGTTCAATATTTTTATGTGTCGAACACCTTTTGCAGGTATGATAGTATTTTCTACAAATACGCCCTTCTCAATTTCCGTTTTAAGGACAATACTATCCTCAGAAACTTCTATGTTAACTGGGATAATCATCTAAATTCTGGCTGAAATATTTATCTGTGAATGTTCCTGTCTTCGTGTGTCCATTGGTAGTATGATGTCTTCATCGTTTACGTTGAAAGTTATCGTAAACGTGTCGTAATCGATTTCACATAAGTAATGGACCATTTAGTCTCTACCGATGATTCCATCCGTGCTTATCGGGAAATTCCTTTGCACAATATAAAATAATTCCTTTAACCTATGATTCCCAATTATTAGATCTAGATAAGCTGTGCCTAAGGATTTAGTTATTTCTTTAGTAATTCCCGTTAGTTTAATTTTATTACCAGTTTCTATTGAATTTTCTAAATTATAGTAGATGTTTTCCTTGCAAATTGACACATTTGCTGCAGTGTCGATTAAAAATAGTAGATATCTTTCTCAATCACAATTATAGATCCTGACGAAATTAGTACAATTTTCAGTACTCCTATATATTTTTTAGGTAAATTTCTCGAGAGAAATTTACATATTGCGGAGAGCATCATATATATATATATATATATATATATATATATATATATATATATATATATATATATATATATATATATATATATATATATATATATATATATATCTATATATATATATATATATATATATATATATATATATATATATATATATATATATATATGGGATATAACGAAATTTGTGACCATGCTAGAGGTTGCAATTTTGCTTCGATTTTCACCAAATTTTCAGGAAAGGTGTATTGGGTAATTATCTCGGTTAAGTTTGTGAACCAGCTATATCGGCCGGGCGAAAACAAAATGGCGGCCATTTTAGACGAAAAATCGTGATTTCTGTTCTGGCCAAAGTATAGCTCCGATTTAAATGAAATTTGGTACAAAGGTTCATTGCTGTATGTGATGAATCTCACAATAAAAAATCCAAAGTCGGTACGGCAGAAACAAAATGGCGGCGGCTCAAAGGTCGAAAAACGTGCAAAATTTTGTTGTTGTAATAGTGGCCAAATGTTTCAACAGATTTTCATGAAATTCGGCAGTTAGATAGAAATTATAAGTATCTAAAGAATTACGTTAAATAACTGGAGGTCAGGTTGCAAAAAACAAAATGGCGGCCAGTTGAAACTCAAAACTTCAAAGGCTTCTAAAAGTCGCAATTTCGATCCGACATATATGAAACTTGGTTTCAAGATAGACATTATTTATTTCAATTTCAAAATGGCGGCCGTTTAAATATGCGTTTTTTTCATGTTTTTGTGGCCCTCTAGCGGTCACATTTTCCAATGGATTTTGATGAAACTTGAGATTATGAATCTCTGTACTATGTTCTTGTGTTTTGCAGGAAACTATTAAAATTGAATGAAAAATAAAAAAGTCGAAAATTTAGAGCCTAATATTTTTAGCTGCCATTTTCTTTAAAAATTGAATTATTTTGGCCTGTCTAGAGTGAAACTCCTATTTGCACGAGATAGTACATTGATTGATGAGGTCCTAGCATACAAAGACTTAAAATAATCCAAAATCAAATGCATGCATTCAAAATGGCGGCCCCCAAAGGTCTGAAGGCAAGCGCAATTCGCTATTTTAGTGCCAGCTGAAATAATGAATATTTTTCATGGAAACGTTTTAAATGACTTTACTTGAAAGAACTTATAAACCAGATCATTTTTAAGATATTGTAAAATAATTTTAACAATACCCTAAAAAATTATAAAATCGCGACTTGTCTGTCCGTCCGTCCGCCCGTTTGTTCGTGCGTCATAACAAGTTTTCTAGCAAACCACATGAGCTAGAATGAGGAAATTTTCTACGTAGGTCAAAAGTGGTGCCTCTTGAAATTTGCAGTGCAAGAAAATATTTTAAGGTATTTAAGGGGGGTCTCCCCATACAGGCGGGTATTCCCATACAGGGGGGCGGCATACAATTTTTTTATTTCTGTAGCCCTCTAGCAGCCAAGATTCTCAACAGATTCCGTTGAAACTTGAAATTATAAGTTATTAAGGCAAGTTAATTTAATTTAATTATGCAAATCGAATGACAAATAAAAAAGTCAAAAATTTACAGCTTAATATTTTTAGCAGCCGATTTCAATAAAAATCGAAATGACGGCCCTCATAGTTCAGAAAAAAATTGAAAATGTATATATTAATGGCAATGCAAGTGCTGATTAAACTTTTATGGAAATCTTTTGAAATTAACTATTTGAGCTATTAAAGCCGACAAGTTATCACCTTTGTGTGGTAGGCACTATGAAATGTATAAACAGCAAATGTGAGAAGGGCGAAACGAGTATAAATATGTTTATAACAATTTATTACCCGCCGATTTTCAATATGTGATCCATACGTGTGTAACTCAATTTAATTGGCAAAATATTTGCGCCTCTATGGGGTGTCTCCATATACAAACGGCGGCAGATCCTTTTTGTTAATAAAAACCCATGTAGTGCTACCGAAATTGCAGTAAGAAGTTAAGTAGTAGGCAAGCCTAATTTTTTTTCCGAAACCTTACGCTACATACGAGAAATTTAACTTTCCGACTGGTGCTGCCAACGGGGATTTTCTTTCTATTGTAGAATTCTCTGATCCAAGAGGTTCTGAAGATCCTCTCTGGAACTCTGCACGTTTCCCTGATCGGTAACTACGTGTACATTCCTTCGTCGATTATTTTAATTCCCATTACTGTTCTCATTAGTATAGTTATTATTCTAGTTATTACTACGCATCATTACCGTTGCCATTATTGCTGTTGGTGTCATTATAATTGCGATTGCTATTATATCTGTTCGAGTCATTGTTGTTTGAGTTCTTCCTGTAACCATTGTTTTTTCTATTGCTGTTACCTTGTTTTCTACCCTTTTTACTCGAATCACTAGTGAAATGCATCACGCTATTCGTAGCTTGCGTTTCTGCATTTTCCAACTCTTGTGCAAGAGACACGGCTTCAGCAAAGTTCTTTGGTCTTGCTGAGAAGATGGTGTTTCTTAGCTGATCATTTAACCCGTTTTCAAAGACGCTTAACGCATATGTATCATTCATTTGCGTTATTATCTTCTTTTCATTAGTGGAAACCTGACTGCCTAATTCTTGAATTTGTAGCTGATTAAGTTCATCAACCAAATTCAGAATCTTGTCCTTGTAAGATTCCACAGGAGATTTTTCTGGTAAGCACCGCTCAGAAGTGTATGGATTTGAGGGATAGTTTTATTACTTTTGAAACGGTTCTGCAACTCTGATTTTAAAGAGTCAAAAGTTGAAATTGAAGTATTGGCTAAAGAAAGTCTGACCGTGGCACAGAGTTTCACATTTACAACAAAGTCTATCAAGCTAGTTTTCGCATTAGCTGACAAAGTTGTATGCAAAATATCTAAGATCTTAAGGAACGGATCTAATTCCTTATGTTTGCCCTCAAAAGCAGAGATCAACTTCATAGCCGTTTCTAGGTTAAATTCAGCCATGGTAAAGTTTTCCTTAAGAAATGGTAAACTCGACTCTAAATCCCCACTAATTGATTCCTCTTTGTAGGTTTCTATGGAGTATCCTTGTTTGCTCAGCTGTAACCAAATTTCTCCTTCTAAAATTGATGCTTGTGTCCTGAATTTTGATTTAAGATCTAGAACCCTAGAGTCTTCCTCACTACAACTCTTGTGTGCATTACAGAATTTTTCTCTCCTAATTTTTAATTCGTCTAACTTTGCCTGAAGGGTTTCAAATGTATACAAACTCTTTGCAAATTTGTTCAGATTGCATAAAGCTCTTTTGTTTTCAGTAACAATTTGTTCCAATAGCTCCATAAACCAATACACGAAAAAAAAATGTTCAACAAAATAATCTCAACCCAATCAAAGTTAATATAGTATTCTGGTGCAGGATAAAAGTAAGGTCATTTTCATATTAATGTATTACATATATTTTGAATTATATATTCATATTCCTATTGATTCTTTTCACAACATAATTTTTGCTATGTTTGTTATAGAAGTAAAACATAATTAATGCTACCGCAAATACGCCGGTTATATCTAATGATTGCTGCAATTGCTTTCTTTGATCTCTAAACGAGATTTTTATCACCCTATGTAGTTCCGCTCGTTGGCGCTTCAGCTTTGTCCTTAGACCTCCTCTTGGTTGACGCTTCTTCGGAGTCGTTGTCTCGATGTCCTGTTGTTTGGTGGCTTTTCTTTTTAAATACTGCTCAATACTGCGTGGCTTAGGTCTTTGTTGGTATGTAGGGTGTTAGACATTCTTGCCTTTCCTTCACTTGTCTTGGAACGTATTCCTGCTCCCCTAGCTTCACGCACCTTTAAAAAATCTTCTCGAATTCGGCCCAATCTGAATTTAACTCCAACACATCAGGATGAGAAGATTTGTATTCAGAGGTAGCAGGATCGCCATACAGGTATAATTCAATTGCTCAAGATTTTGAGTATTGTTTGCGTCAACACAATCTTTCGCATAGCCCCATAAAAAGAAATCCAAAGGTGTTAGGCCACGGGATCTTGCGGGCCAATTGACATCATTCAATCTCGAAGCTACGCGTCCTGGAAATTTCTCTTGCAAAAGTGCTCGATTAGCCTGTGTTGTGTGGCTTGTGGCTCCGTCCTGTTGGAACCACATGTTCTCCAGATCACAATCTTCAATTTCTCTCCAAAAATAATCGGTTAACATCCATCTATAGCGGTCAGAATTGACTGCAATAGCTCTTCCTTGATCGTTTTCAAAAAAATACGGGCCAATAACACCAACAGACCATAATGCACACCAAACGGTCGCTTTTTCCGGACGCAAAGGCCTTTCTGCGATCACTTGAGGATTTTGAGAGCCCCATATGCGGCAATTTTGTTCTTTTACGTAACCACTGAGCGAAAAATGAACCTCATCACCAAAGAGTAATTTGTTCGAAAAATCTTTATCAATAGCTTGTTGTTCAGTCACCCGATTCGCATACATTCTGCGTTGTGTATGGTCTTGAGGCTTAAGTTCTTGAGTGAGCTGGATTTTGTACGGATGGAGATGCAAATCTAAATGCAAAATCCGCAATAATGAGCCGTAAGACAAGCCCAAACATTGAGCACGTCGAGGAATCGACTAATTTGGGTCTTCCTACACACTTTGAGCAACGACTCACTGTGTTCGAAATTGTTTGCTGTGTAGGTCGATTATGTCGACCGTAATCGGCTCGTAAAGCCCTAATGTTGATACAGCAGAATCACCATTTTTAAAATAAAATTTAATAATTTCAACGCATTTTTCGACTACTAAACGATCCATATTTTTAAATGGCGAACCTTTATCTAAAAAAAAAACATGCTTTGGATGACATTTAATTTTGACAAATGTCAAATGGCAGGATTATACTTTCGCGACTTCGAAATGGATAACCCTGTATATATATATGAATATTATTTTGTCAACAAATTTTCTATGTCTATAGATCTGTGACATAGGAATAGATAAATTATAATTTTTATATGTTGATGCATTTCAAGCTTAAACTTCTCCTTTATAGACCCAAAAGAACCCTAAGACGTGGCCAAAGTCATTCTCCATTCTCTCTTCAATCGATGGAATATGTTTGCTTTAGATTAGAAATCAGTTTTGCAATGAGATGTTTATTGTTTTGTGTTTATTAATTATTGATAATTACCTTTATATTAAAGTAACTTTAAATTTTGAACATTGCAATTCCTTTCTTTATAATAAACTCTCAATGGGAGGGTGTGTTGGGAGATAACTTTGAGAGTTATGATTTACTCATATACATACTCATATACACATAAATAGAGACATATAGAGAGAGATTACTTTAATGTGAGAGGCGACAGGGCTAGTCGTGATTTGATCATAGTGAGTGCAACATGTGAAATGCAAGTGAAAAAAACAAAAAAAAAAATACAATCAGTGAAAAAATAAATTTCTTTCATTTAAATAATTCCATCAATAAGAACAGGTAATTGCTTCAATATTTATACTAAAAAATAAGAAACAAAATAGATAGGGCCAGAAGAAGGTAGAGGATAATACTTACGAAGTTGAAATTTGTGAATGGAAGAATACTGGCACGGCCAAAATTCGCAATAGTACCTATTTTGCAATCTCCAGTAAATAAGTTTTCGCACCTGTAATGTAACACGTTTAGTCTTTTTATTGGCAAGGTAGAATGAATTATGGAAGGAGTAAGGGAGCTTTGCTGACATAGCTGGGAGTTTTGCATGCAGCAGTTTCATACGCCAAATCATGCAATTGATTGAAATAGCTTTGAACCCGAAAATATCTCTGGTAATTAAGTTTTTGGATCTGTTAAATAACTCGTTTCATATCTTTGTTGGCGAGGTAGAATGAGTTACGGAAGGGAGTGAGGGAGAGTTGATGATATAGCTGGGAGTTCTGCATTTAATATTTACATACGCAATATCGTGTAATTAATTTAAGTACTTTTGAGACGAAAAATATTGCATCTCAGATGCAATACGGCGAGAAAAGTACAAATTACGAGCTCCTGTACTTTCTCTGGGTTTGGAGCCGAAATCACGTGTAGCCTCCCCTTATGTCTCCAGGCAGGGGTGCCAACAATTTTTTTTCGAGCCAGAGTTTTTATGCTTGCATTTGATGTCTTATGTGTGTGATAGCTCTTTCAAAATCTCCAGTTATTAAATAATCGATCCTGCAATCTAACTCGTTATATTTCTTTGTTGGCAAGATAGAATGAATTATGAAAGGGGGTAAGGGAGCTTTGCTGATACAGCTGGGAGTTTACTTTCAAAACCACAAAATACTGCATCTAAGATGCTCCTGCGCAAAAAACCGCGAATTTTCGTGCCGCAGTGTCTCAGGGCTTTGAGTAGATATCGCATGTAGCATCCCCTAATGTCCCCACCCAAGAACGTCGACATACTATTTTTTGAAAGCAGACTTTACTGACTTTCATTTGATGCTTGATTTGAATGGTGTCTATTTCGCAATCTCCAGTAATTAGGTATTTATATGCCTCTTTGTGGGCAAAGCAAAATGGGGTTCGAAAGGGGTTAATGGATGTCTTTTGACACGAATTGTAGTTTAAAGCCTAAATTTTCAATGCATGGGACATGTTGAGATGTTAAATTGGGGTTACCGCCCTGTTGGTGGTTCGCAAAAGGAATCACGTGCATTCTTCCTTCTCGCGTCTATGTGGAGTAGGTAAAATGTTGATTTTTTAAAAGTTTACTAAGCACACTTTTCTTTAGTGTGAAACCAGAGTCGCTCATATTTCGCTATTGTATGTTATCATGAAAAAGATCATTCATATTCGAGCATTTTGCCTGCTGGTTAGATACACAACAAGATTTTTGGAAAGAGATTGTGGGAGCATGTTGTTGTAGATTGAAATTGAATTGAATGTTGAGTCAATCTGTCAGCGATAAGATTGTACGGGGTGACGGCACTTTCCTGGCATAGGCCCTACGCGTTGCAGGCGCTAACTCAGTGTGCAAACCGGTTCGTATTAAACCTTAGTAATTTATTAGCCCCGAAAATCGACGCGAAGACACGCAGAAGTTAGTTGATTGCAAGCTTGAAATCTGCTTCATACGAAATTTGAACCAGATTGAATGGCGGCAAAGTGTTCTACCAGAAGGAATGTGAGAAGCAGCTGATTGTCAGCTGATTGTCACACCCCCGAAGGAGCCCGCACGGGCTAATAAATTACTAAGGATTAATACGAACCGATTTGCACACTGAATTGGCACCCCCAACGCGTAGGGCCTATGCCAGGAAAGTGCCGTGACTCCGATGGTACACAGCTTCGATTAGGACGTTATAACAGTGAATTTTGTGTTGCAGAGTTCTTCCAACTGGAACTGCATTTCTAGCTTCAAGCTATTCTAAAGTACTATTTAAAACTGATTCTAGCTAGTAGTTCGATGGGGGCAGCATTTTGCGCTCACTGCTGTTCTGCCAATTTATGTTATAGTATAATGCGATGAAGTCACATAGCACTATACCATAAAAAGACACGTGAGCAGAAAGCCACTCTATCCCTATAACGCAGAAAAAAGAAAAGAAAGAGCACGCCTGATGGCTAGCTCATTTTAGTTGAGGGCCGGCCATTGTTGTTGGTCGCATATCCGGTCAGGTTTGACGAAAGGAAAGACCCAGTTTCAAATTTAGCTTTTCATTTTTATTTCTCGAGTCATATTAAAACTATATTTATTCAAAACAACGTAGGAGAAAAGTAAACAATGTAGAAATAATATTTTGCTGCCTGCCTTATTAAGCAACTGATAGATGCATTCGAATCCTAAGTACATTCAGTTTTGGGTCAACACAAAATCTTATATTGTTACTATAAATTTAAAAAATCAAAATTTGAATAAACGGTAAAAATGATAATATATATTTAATAAAAATTGTAAAGTTAATTAAAAAACCAAATAGGTACTCACCTACATCCTTGCTGGGCGCCCGCTGATGATGTGGTGATATTAATTACACTTTTGCACTTTATACAAAGTCACTTCCTTAATCATGCTACTAAATATGTACATTCAGTTATTTTTGGATGTTTTATAAGTGGCAGTGTGTGGAGAGCCTACTTCCGCTTCCAATTTATAATTTAATTTATATTTTCAAACTTCAATCGAGTAATTCCTTTTGCGTTAAAGTAACTTGATGCTCCTGTCTTGCCGTTTAATTCGGGGTAGAAGCGTGCGTGCGTGTAATTTTAGGTAAATTTCTCGAAAGAAATTTACCTATTGCGGAGAGCATCATTTATATATATATATATATATATATATATATATATATATATATATATATATATATATATATATATATATATATATATATATATGGGATATAACGAAATTTGTGACCACGCTAGAGGTTGCAATTTTGCTTCGATTTTCACCAAATTTTCAGGAAAGGTGTATTGGGTAATTATCTCGGTTAAGTTTGTGAACCAGCTATATCGGCCGGGCGAAAACAAAATGGCGGCCATTTTAGACGAAAAATCGTGATTTCTGTTCTGGCCAAAGTATAGCTCCGATTTAAATGAAATTTGGTACAAAGGTTCACTGATGTATGTGATGAATCTCACAATAAAAAATCTAAAGTCGGTATGGCAGAAACAAAATGGCGGCTGCTCAAAGGTCGAAAAACGTGCAAAATTTTGTTGTTGTAATATTCGTCAAAGCTTTCAACAGATTTTCATGAAATTCGGCAGTTAGATAGGAATTATAAGAATCAAAACAGGTTGCAAAACACAAAATGGCGGCCAGTTGAAACTCAAAACTTTACAGGCTTCTAAAAGTCGCAATTTTTATCCGACATGTATGGAACTTGGTTTCAAGATAGACATTAGTTAAGCCTACAGTTTTTGATATTTTAGTGGTCATTCATTTGCAAATTTCAAAATGGCGGCCGTTTAAATATGCGTTTTTTTCATCTCTTTGTGGCCCTCTAGCGGTCACAATTTCCAACGGATTTTGATGAAACTTGAGGTTATGAATCTCTGTACTATGTTCTTGTATTTCGCAGGAAATTATTAAAATTGAATGAAAAATAATAAAGTCGAAAATTTAGAGCCTATATTTTTAGCTGCCATTTTCTTTGAAAATTGAATTATTTTACCCTGTCTAGAGTGAAACTCCTATTTGAACTAGATAGTATATTGATTGATGAGGTCCGAGCATACAAAGATTTAAAATAATCAAAAATCAAATGCATGCATTCAAAATGGCGGCCCCCAAAGGTCTGAAGGCAAGCGCAATTCGCTATTTTAGTGCCAACTGAAATAATGAATATTTTTCATGGTAACATTTTAAATGACTTTACTTGAAAGAACTTATAAACCAGATCATTTTTAAGATATTGTCAAAATATTTTTAACAATACCCTAAAAAATTATAAAATCGCGACTTGTCTGTCTGTCCGTCCGTCCGCCCGTTTGTTCGTGCGTCATATCAAGTTTTCTCGCAAACCACATGAGCTAGAATGAGGAAATTTTCTACGTAGGTCAAAAGTGGTGCCTCTTGAAATTTGCAGTGCAAGAAAATATTTTAAGGTATTTAAGGGGGGTCTCCCCATACAGGCGGGTGTTCCCATACAGGGGGGGCGGCATACAATTTTTTTTATTTCTGTAGCCCTCTAGCAGCCAAGATTCTCAAGAGATTCCGTTGAAACTTGAAATTATAAGTTATTAAGGCAAGTTAATTTAATTTAATTATGCAAATCGAATGACAAATAAAAAAGTCAAAAATTTACAGCTTAATATTTTTAGCAGCCGATTTCAATAAAAATCGAAATGACGCCCCTCACAGTTCAGAAAAAAATTGAAAATGTATATATTAATGGCAATGCAAGTGCTGATTAAACTTTTATGGAAATCTTTTGAAATTAACTATTCGAGCTATTTAAGTCTTTGTGTGGTTACCACTGTGAACTGTGTAAACAGCAAGTGCGAGAAGGGCGAAACCGGTTTTTATATGTTTACAACAATTTATGATCCGCCGATTTTCAATATGTAATCCATACGCGTGCAACTCAATTTAATTAACAAAATATTTGCGCCCTGATAAAAGGTCTCTAAAAACAAACGTAGCCAGATTTTTTTATGTTAATAAATACCCATGTGGTACTACGAAAATTGCAGTAAGAAGTTTAGTAGTAGGCAAGCCAAATTCCTTTTCGAAACGTTACGCTACATAGGAGAAATTTACCTTTCCGGCTGGTGCTGCCAACGGGGATTTTTTTTCTTGTTCTTATTTACGCGTTAAATAAGAGTGATATTTAATTCTTTTAAGATTTAAATATTTCGATTCATCGCAATCTGGTCAAGTGATACACGAGCGAGAGAGTATTTTTCAAATTTAAATTTTATATTCTTTTATTAAATGTAAAGTTGAAGGCCTTTGGTAGATTTTGAAGAATAAAAACAGATTATTTTTGCCTTGCTTACTTCAAGGTGCTGACTTGTAGAAATTAAGTTGAAAGTTGCTGATGATGGCAGACGTTAGAATTAATGTTGAATTTCACCACATTAAATTAAAAAACAAAATTAAATGATGTTTTGGGTCGTGAAATATTAATTATTTTAAATTTTTCTGCGGTTATTCTCTTTATTGTTTACTACGATTATATCGAGTATGTATAAAAATATTCTCGGTTTGGCGAATTCCCGGTTTCCTAGTTTATTTGAGCTGGGCCTGGAAGTATTCTGCGCTGTCTTGGTGAAACTCCGTAGAGGTGAGAACAAGAAAAACCAGTGGAATAGCCATACACATCAGAATTAAGTAGATACTATGTCGGACGGATTTTCACAGCGATTGCAAGCAGAAAACCAGGACAGAACCCCGTGCTCAGCGCTGTCTCTTCAACTTTCACTCGTTAAATCCTGGTCGCAGCTGCAATCAGACAAAACACTCAAACGGTTACGACAGGGCCCAAAAACGGGTACTCAACTAGACCCGCACACAAATCGAATGCGCTTCCCAATTAGGAAATCCCAAAAGCAATTTGCGAAAACCCACAATCATGTGAGAATGAGTGAAATTTTACGCAAAAAGTCACTTCATTAATTTCTCACCACAACACAACTCCAATACGAATTTTGCGAATAACTGAAACACTCCGCGAACGAGTTTTTTTTTTATTTTCCTCGTCATGAACAATAATAGCGATTTCCCAGCTTGAACTTGCAACGCATGACGGAAAATTTTGAATGCAAAATTATCACAGAAAAAATTTTCGCGAAAGTAACGTACTCTCGGCAGTTTGCAGACACTTTGTAACGAGATGAGACAAGCGAACGACTTTTCCACATTTTCTGGAATTCAATTTTCCTCGACCGAGTCAAAATTATGCTC
>OZ017738.1:263175951-263273451 GCA_963969285.1 Odontomyia ornata | reverse complement strand
CCATCAACTTAAGCGAAGGAGGAATCCCATGCGAGCGTTTTCACGCCCTTAGCAAAGGAGATATTGTTTATAGTTACAATAATACACCAGCGTATACAAGAGAAATGAGGACTTTATTGAATTACTTTCTGCCTTATATACTAACGTAACCTAACTTTATTTTCACTTAGTATTTAATTTGCTGACATTTTTGCATTGATTTTATATTGCTGAGCTTAACTTTGGCAATGCTGAGTTTATGGCAGTGCTTAATAATTTTAAATTATGGTAATGCTTAATGTAGCACAAGAGTCCGCCATATTGAATGACGTTTGACAATCATCTGATTGTTTTGTTGTCATATTACACCCTCACCGCAAAGCTAAAAATTTTTAAATTTGATTCAATTTTAAAATTTTTCAGTACTGATTGTTTTCTTCTTATAATATTTTTGTTCTTTTATATATACATATAAATTTAGATTATAACTATGTTGTTTACTTCAGTAACGAAAAATTTAAGTTAATGATATGTATCTAGCCAATTCAATTTTTATTTCAAAATATTAAGTACAATTCTATTTTTCATTTGTATGGTTTCTTTGATGTACAAATAATAATATATCTTTTTGTTGTTATTGACTTTATATATTTCTTAGCATACTGATTCTATTTTCTTTTTTTTTAATTTCCAATTCTGTTAACTTACATTCATTTGTTTGATTATTTGTTGTGTACACAGTTTAATCTACATTTCATTCTTATTTTGGAAATTTCTTTGAGTAAACATTTGTTTGATTTATTGTTATTATATGTGTATATATATATTTTTTTTTTCAATTTGTAATGTTTTGTGTGGTTTAATGCCTACTGTATCCATATATATATATTTTTGAAATAACTGAATTTTTCAATGATTGTATATTTTTTTAATGAATTATTGTGATATGTTTTTTCTTTATCTTTGGTAAATACTGTTGAGTTTAGGTTATTGGTTTTTATTATCTTGTATGGTCCGATGTATGGACATTGTAACTTTTTTCTATTCAAATTTCTAACTAGTACTAGATCCCCTGGTTGAAAATATGAAGGGTTGGTTACTGTTTGATTTTCTTGTCTTAACAATTTTGCTTTATCAATCATATTTCTGGCGATATGGATGCTTCTATTAAGTCTCAATTTCAACTTATTTGCGTAATCGTCGATGTTGTATACGATTTTATTAGTTTGCAGTGTGTCATTTGGGAGGGAAGCAATTTTACCGAATACAAGTTCGAACGGCGAATATTGAGTGTCAATATGTGGTGACGTATTGTACGCAAATGTGTAGTAGGGTACCCATCTATCTCATTCGTGGTCATTGGCAAAATTTAGTAAATACTCATTTAAAACTCGATGGTTTCTTTCTACTGATACTAAAGTTTCATGGTGGTAAGGTGCCGAAAATATTTATTTTATATTTAACAGCTTGCAAATTTTTTCCATGAGTTCATTTGCAAACCCGGTTCCGTTGTCTGATTTTAGAATTTTGAAGAAACCGTATTTTAAAATAATTTGTTCGACTAGTGTTTTAGCAATAGTTTCAGCATCTTTGCTCTCCATAGGATGAGCTATTACATATTTAGAGAGATCGCATTGTACTGTGAGTATATACCTGAAGTTGTTGTATATTCTTAGGGGGCCTACTGTATCTATAGAGATAACTTCAAATGTTGTCTTTGGCGTATCAGTTAGAGTTAGTCGTTCTTTCATGTGTTTTGTTTGTTTGTTTTTAAGGCATGAATCGCAGTTTGGCATATAATTTTTTACCATTTTATGCATGTTTTTCCAAACATTTTTTTGTTTTGATTTTAAGAGTGTTTTTCTTCCACCTAAATATCCGGAGTACGGTTGATCGTGATACTTTTTTATTAATTTATTTTGTATTGTCTTTTTAGTTATTATTTCAGGGTTTTTGTATAAGATTATTTTCATTGGTACCATATTTTTCTTCATTAATTTTTCTTGTATTTTATTACGAATATCTTTGAAGTTTTCAGTCGTGCACGTTTTGAATATGTCATCTGCTCTTTCTAAAGCTATTTCAATTATATTTCTTTTGGACATTTGTGAAGTCAGTTTCTCCATGCTCAAAACTAATTTCGAAGGATTGTCACTGAATCATATACGAATTTGTCCATTTTTACTTTCTTCTCCAATATTGAACTGTTGATTCTTTTGTAATCGAAATTTGTTTTTTCGAATATTTTTTATGTCTGATAAGGATGTACAGTCCCAAATGTATGTTTTTGCTATTTTTGTAGGAATATAGCACATTTTTGTTTCTTTAGGAGTTTGCTTCTTTGTCATACTCCAAGTAATGGTAAATATTGTTTATTGGTCTTTATCGCATTTGGGAATCATGTCTCTCAATGTTTTTGAATCTAGTTTGATTCTTGACAACGTGGAAAAGTTTTTCAAATGGGCTTAAGAGGGGTCTCTCCATATAGGGACGTGACCTTTAAAAGTTTTTTTCACCATTGGTAATTGAAAAGGGTGTCATTGGGTAAGTCTCAATGAGATCTTGTTAAAACAAATCTTAAAATTGACTCATCGGTACCGGGTGGGGCAGGGGAAGGCGAAATGTACGAACTTTCTGCATCCCCCCACCCTCGCGAACATCCGAAAGATCTGAAAAAAATCTTGAATGTAGGCCTTTATGAGTACAACGACAACAAATACATGAGAAGTCGAAATTCACTCAATTTTGTTAGTAATAACATGATTTTGTCGATTTTATGTTTTCTTGAATGAAATCTTGAGGGCACCCTTAAATTCAATAAAATTGAGATACGCAGATGACTATTTATAAGATTGATCTGTCCTGAAAGTTTCATAAAGATCGAATGGTATTTAACGAAGTTATAGCGATTTGAATTTTCCTGTATTACTATGGAACAATATGCGCTGTATTACTATGGAAGCATATGGCTATAGAAGAATATGCGCTTTTTACCGACTCAGACACTACAGCTTTGCTAGGATTTGCATGCAAATTTAAGGATGTGAGGGGTCATGAATATCTTTGAGAGTCGTTTCAGCTAGTGGTATAAGTAATCGTAAAACAAAATGGTGGCTATCTTAAATGCGAAGATTGAATAATTTTGAGGTATTTTTCCCCAACTTCAACGTCTAAGGTGCATGCTTTGAACACTTGATTCAATTGAATGAATTACCTACAATCAATACTGATAGATGAAACAAGGCGAGGAAGTAGGAGAGAGCTCCTAGCAAAAGGGCTTTGGAACCATTCTAGGATTCGAAACAATTGGCCATGAATCGATGATTACAGTACAGGGGAGTATCAAATGAAAGTTCTTTATGGGAGCTTTTCAAAACAGTTCTTAAACTGACAGTTTTTGCTTCAGTGGGGGCATAGCGGGGCAAATATTTACATGAAAAATATGTCTCCTCCCTCGTTAATGGACACACGTGATCTAAAATATCTGAAAAAATTATCAAGGGAGATATTTATGAGTCTATCAATAACAAATACCTCAAAAGTCAAAATTCGTTCAACTTTGTGAAGAATAGTATGATCTTTGAATTTCATATTTCGTCTTTTACATGTTTCTTGATTTTATTTGTTGCTGGTGACTGCATTTTGTAAGTTAAGTACAAAACCCTTCTGACATGAGCTTAGGTCTGTCTATCCAACTTGTTTGTATATAATGTCGAAATCATAGTCTGATAAGTTTAGTCGTATGCGTGTCATTTTGGACAATGAGTTTTGGTGAGTGAATAGTGATATTAGAGTTCAGTGGCCTGCCGCAACAATGAATTTTTTCTCAAATAAATATGGTCGAAAAGTGTTGATCGCCCAGAGTATAGCCAAAAGCTCTTTTCCAACTATCGGGTTGTTTACCTCATGTTTAGTTAAAGTCCCACTTGCATATGATATTGGTAGGTCTGATGCATCTGTCGTGACAATAAACGGCTTGTCGAAATTTGGATATTGTTATATGGGGGCGGTTATGAGTTTCTGTTTAAATGATTCGAAGGCCTCTGGCATTCTTTATTTCAATCAAATATTACATTTTTCCTTAAGAGGCCATTGAGACATTTCGTGGTTTTTGAAAAATCGGGGATGAAACGTCTATAATAGTTACAAAATGCAACAAAGCGTCTTACTTCGTCTGCATCTTTAGGTACTGGAAATTTTTGTGTCGTTTTATATTTTGCAGGGTCTTTGCGGATACCTTCTTTGGTGATTAAGCCACCGAGGTATACTACTTCACTTCTGAGGAAATTGCATTTACTAGGGTTTAGTTTTAAGTTATACTTTTCTAAGCGACTGAAACTTTTTGTGAGATTTTGGTTATGATGAGCTAGGCTACATCCAAATACGATGATGTCGGCAGAATCTAGTCCACTAAGGGCAATGGTCAGCATCCTCTGGAAACTCTTTGATAATATCTTTGGGCTAAAAGGTAATCTTACGATTCTTCGTTGAATTCTATCTGGTGGAAGGAACTAGTCATGTCTTATGTTAAAAAATACTTTGCACGACCTAATTTATTCAGAACATCCTCTAGTCTGGTTGGAGGGAATTTATCATTAACTATTTTCTTGTTAAGTTGTCGAAAATCAACGACACGCAGAAGTTAGTTAATTGCAAGCTTGAAATCTGCTTCATACGAAATTTGAACCAGATTGAATGGCGGCAAAGTGTTCTACCAGAAGGAATGTGAGAAGCAGCTGATTGTCAGCTGATTGTCACACCCCCGAAGGAGCCCGCACGGGCTAATAAATTACTAAGGATTAATACGAACCGATTTGCACACTGAGTTGGCGCCCGCAACGCGTAGGGCCTATGCCGGGAAAGTGCCGTCACCCCGATTGTACACAGCTTCGATTAGGACGTTATAACAGTGAATTTTGTGTTGGAGAGTTCTTCCAACTGGAATTGCATTTCTAGCTTCAAGTTATTCTAAAATACTATTTAAAACTGTTTCTAGCTAGAAGTTTGATGGGGGCAGCATTTTGCGCTCACTGCTGTTCTGCCAATTTATGTTATAGTATAATGCGATGGAATCACATAGCACTATACCATAAAAGGACACGTGAGCAGAAAGCCACTCTACCCGGGACTCAACCCCTATAACGCAGAAAAAAGAAAGGGAGGAGCGCGCTTGTTGGCTAACTCATTTTAGTGGGGGGCTGTTCATTGTTGTGGGTCGCATATCCGGTCAGGTTTGACGAAAGGAAAGACCCAGTTTCAAATTTAGCTTTTCATTTTTATTTCTCGAGTCATATTAAAACTATATTTATTCACAACAACGGAGGAGAAAAGTAAACAATGTAGAAATAATATTTTGCTGCCTGCCTTATTAAAAACAACTGATAGATGCATTCGAATCCTAAGTACATTCAGTTTTGGGTCAACACAAAATCTTATATTGTTACTATAAATTTTGAAAATCAAAATTTGAATAAACGATAAAAATGATAATATATATTTAATAAGAATTGTAAAGTTAATCAAAAAACCAAACAGGTACTCACCTACATCCTTGCTGGGCGCCCGCTTATGATTTGGTGATATTACTGAAAACTAATTGAAATGGGGAGCAAAATTACAAATTACACTTTTGCACTTTATACAAAGTCACTTCCTAAATCATGCTACTAAATATGTACGTTCAGTTATTTTTGGATGTTTTATAAGTGCCAGTGTGTGGAGAGCCTACTTCCGCTTCCAATTTATAATTTAATTTATATTTTCATACTTCAATCGAGTAATTCCGTTTGCGTTAAAGTAACTTGATGCTCCTGTCTTGCCGTTTAATTCGGGGTAGAAGCGTGCGGGTGATTTTTTTCTTGTTCTTATTTACGCGTTAAATAAGAGTGATATTAATTCTTTTAAGATTTAAATATTTCGATTTATCGCAATGTGGTCAAGTGATACACGAGCGAGAGAGTATTTTTCAAATTTAAATTTTATATTCTTTTATTAAATGTAAAGTTGAAGGCCTTTGGTAGATTTTGAAGAATAAAAACAGATTATTTTTGCCTTGCTTACTTCAAGGTGCTGACTTGTAGAAATTAAGTTGAAAGATGCTGATGATGGCAGACGTTAGAATTAATGTTGAATTCCACCACATTAAATTAAAAAACAAAATTAAATGATGTTTTTGGTCGTGAAATATTAATTATTTTAAATTTTCTGCGGTTATTCTCTTTATTGTTTATTACGATTATATCGAGTATGTATAAAAATATTCTTGGTTTCCTAGTTTATTTTTGCTGGGCCTGGAAGTATTCTGCGCTGTCTTGGTGAAACTCCGTAGAGGTGAGAACAAGAAAAACCAGTGGAATAGCCATACACATCGGAATCAAGTAGATACTATGTCGGACGGATTTTCACAGCGATTGCAAGCAGAAAATCAGAACAGAAAAATTTTCGCGAAAGCAACGTACTCTCGGCAGTCTGCAGACACTTTGCAACGAGATGAGACAAGCGAACGACTTTTTCACATTTTCTGGAATTCAATTTTCCTCGACCGAGTCAAAATTATGCTCTCCGTGGCTCAATCGCGTACTCCTCGAATCGATCTCTTACCATCCTCCCATCACGCCTATAACCCCGCGGCGTCCGCACTGGTGTGGAATCTCGACTCGACTTCCCGATCCGTCCCAATCTCGTCATGATTTTCTCAGCCGCACCTGTAAATCCAAAACCACTGCTAGCTCGCCAATGTAATACATTGACGTGATGCACTTAATCTGTGTTTCCATGTCCGAATTTTCAATTTGCAGATTTGTATAGTTAAGTTAGTAAAATTAATAATAGATTGAAAATTTAGATCATAATAATAGATAAATATTAGAACGAATATCAATGCTAATAAAAATTTTACGTGTAATGTAAAAAAAAGAACCAATATAAATTTATGTTTACAGTGACAGTAAAATTTTATAATTTACAAAAAAGTTAAATTTGCTTAACTAAATTTTTCAAATCTGCAGTTGAAATTTCAGAACAGTCTATATATATATATATATATATATATATATATATATATATATATATATATATATATATATATATATATATATATATAGTCCAATGGGAGGTGTTATTTTAATATTAAATGAAAAGTGCCATTTTTCAACATAAGTGATCTGATATTTATTTTGTTATAATGAAGAAGGTGCCGTTAATATTGAAAGATAACATCAGGCAAATGACCACCACGACCACGCTTACAGGACCATATCCTTTTCATGAAATTTCCCATAGCCAAATCGCAAAGTGGCTGCCCTAGGTCCGTGATAGCCTCACGAATTCCATCTTTGAGGTCTTGAATCGACGCTGGACTGTTCGTGTAGACCGTAACATCTATTCAAAATAACACCTCTTATTGGAAGACCCTAACGCCATATATTAGATATGCTTGTAGATATATATATATATATATATATATATATATATATATATATATATATATATATATTGTTACATGTACAAATAATTACATGTACAAATAATTCTGCGAGCTACTGTCGCAATTGTTTTCATAATCATTAAGAACGTCAACAAAGGAATTTACTCGAACCCACGAGAATCCAACAAGCTTGATCAACATCTGCAAGTGACGTCACTCCATTCATTAATTTGCTCGAATCTACCAGGTACCTCTTGGTAGAACATTCCCCAATGTACGAGAAATGGGTGAATAGGTAAAGACCCTATATAAAGGCGAGCTGAATGAATGGGGATTCATTCATTCGACCGCGATAAGAACTGCGATAGTGTGTGGGAAGTGATTTTCGTAATAGTGAAGTGATTTAGAAGACAATTGCGATAATAAATTTATGGACAAGTGTTAGAATTTTAATAGTGAGTGAAAGTGTTAAATTGCTCATTGTGCACTTTTTGTAATTAAATAAACTCTTAACCTAAATTAAGAGACTTTGCGTTACACTTTCCCGCGGCAATTATTGGCCGCGAACCAATAACACGCGACAATATATATAGATATATATATATATATATATATATATATATATATATATATATATATATGTATATATATATATATATATATATATATATATATATATATATATATATATATATATGTATAAAGTATATATATATATATATATATATATATATATATACATATATATATAGACATATATTATTTATATATATACACGTACATATATATATATATATATATATATATATATATATATATATATATATATATATATATACATATATATATAGATATATATTATTTATATATATACACGTACATATATATATATATATATATATATATATATATATATATATAATATGGTGATACTGGCACTTGAGAGACTCCAGCCATTGTCCTGTGGCGGAATTTTGTTTATTTTTATATTTATTTTATTTGTTTTATTTAGAGTTTCCTTCTTTTGAATTGATTTTTGCTGGTAAAAACGCTCGCGTTACGCAGAAATAAATATAATCGTAAAACACCTTCCAATCCTGACTTAGGTAGTTATTATCTTGTATTTTATATTTTGCTTTCTCGATATTTTAATTATTCGCAAAATTGTAGAATGCAGACACAAGCGTGTAACGCCTTCCAGTCTGCATCTACTTAAGCGAAGGGGTAATCCCATGCAAGCGTTTTCACGCCCTTAGCAAAGGATATATTGTTTATACTTACAATAATACACCAGCTTATACAAGAGAAATGAGGACTTTACTGAAGTTCTTTCCGCCTTATATACTAACGTAACGTAACACTTCTTTATTTTCACTTAATATTTAATTTGCTGACATTTTTGCTTTTATTTTATATTGCTGAATTAAACTATGGCAATGCTTAATATATCGCAATGCTTAATAATTTTAAATTATGGTAAAGCTGAATTCATGGCATTGCTTAGTAATTTTTAATTATGGTAATGCTTAATTTAGCACAAGAGTCCGCCATATTAAACGACGTTTGACAATCAACTGATTGTTTTGTTGTCATATTACACCCTCACCGCAAAGTTAAAAATTTTTAAATTTGATTTAATTTTAAAAATTTTGAGTACTGGTTTTTTCCTTCTAATAATGTTTTTATTTATTTTTAATATATACATATAAATTGAGATTATAACTATGTTTTTTTATTTCAAAATATTAAGTACAATTCTATTTTTCATTTGTATGGTTTCTTTGATGTACAAATAATAATATATCTTTTTGTTGTTATTGACTTTATATATTTCTTAGCATACTGATTCTATTTTCTTTTTTTTTAATTTCCAATTCTGTTAACTTACATTCATTTGTTTGATTATTTGTTGTGTACACAGTTTAATCTACATTTCATTCTTATTTTGGAAATTTCTTTGAGTAAACATTTGTTTGATTTATTGTTATTATATGTGTATATATATATTTTTTTTTTCAATTTGTAATGTTTTGTGTGGTTTAATGCCTACTGTATCCATATATATATATTTTTGAAATAACTGAATTTTTCAATGATTGTATATTTTTTTAATGAATTATTGTGATATGTTTTTTCTTTATCTTTGGTAAATACTGTTGAGTTTAGGTTATTGGTTTTTATTATCTTGTATGGTCCGATGTATGGACATTGTAACTTTTTTCTATTCAAATTTCTAACTAGTACTAGATCCCCTGGTTGAAAATATGAAGGGTTGGTTACTGTTTGATTTTCTTGTCTTAACAATTTTGCTTTATCAATCATATTTCTGGCGATATGGATGCTTCTATTAAGTCTCAATTTCAACTTATTTGCGTAATCGTCGATGTTGTATACGATTTTATTAGTTTGCAGTGTGTCATTTGGGAGGGAAGCAATTTTACCGAATACAAGTTCGAACGGCGAATATTGAGTGTCAATATGTGGTGACGTATTGTACGCAAATGTGTAGTAGGGTACCCATCTATCTCATTCGTGGTCATTGGCAAAATTTAGTAAATACTCATTTAAAACTCGATGGTTTCTTTCTACTGATACTAAAGTTTCATGGTGGTAAGGTGCCGAAAATATTTATTTTATATTTAACAGCTTGCAAATTTTTTCCATGAGTTCATTTGCAAACCCGGGTCTGTTGTCTGATTTTAGAATTTTGAAGAAACCGTATTTTAAAATAATTTGTTCGACTAGTGTTTTAGCAATAGTTTCAGCATCTTTGCTCTCCATAGGATGAGCTATTACATATTTAGAGAGATCGCATTGTACTGTGAGTATATACCTGAAGTTGTTGTATATTCTTAGGGGGCCTACTGTATCTATAGAGATAACTTCAAATGTTGTCTTTGGCGTATCAGTTAGAGTTAGTCGTTCTTTCATGTGTTTTGTTTGTTTGTTTTTAAGGCATGTATCGCAGTTTGGCATATAATTTTTTACCATTTTATGCATGTTTTTCCAAACATTTTTTTGTTTTGATTTTAAGAGTGTTTTTCGTACACCTAAATGTCCTGAGTACGGTTGATCGTGATACTTTTTTATTAATTTATTTTGTATTGTCTTTTTAGTTATTATTTCAGGGTTTTTGTATAAGATTATTTTCATTGGTACCATATTTTTCTTCATTAATTTTTCTTGTATTTTATTATGAATATCTTTGAATTTTTCAGTCGTGCACGTTTTGAATATGTCATCTGCTCTTTCTAAAGCTATTTCAATTATATTTCTTTTAGACATTTGTGAAGTCAGTTTCTCCATGTTCGAAACTAATTTCGAAGGATAGTCACTGAATCATATACGAATGTGTCCATTTTTACAACTGTTGATTTATCTCTAATCGAAATTTGACTTTTTGAATATTTTTATGTCTGATAAGGATGTACAGTCCCAAATGTATGTTTTTGCTATTTTTGTAGGAATATAGCACATTTTTGTTTCTTTAGGAGTTTGCTTCTTTGTCATACTCCGAGTAATGGTAAATGTTGTTTATTGGTCTTTATCGCATTTGGGAATCATGTCTTTCAATGTTTTTGAATCTAGTTTGATTCTTGGCAACGCGTCAGCATTTGTATTCATTTTGCCTTTTTTGTTTATAATGTCGAAGTTATAGTCTGATAAGTCTAGTCGTATGCGTGTCATTTTGGACGATGAGTTTTTGTGAGTGAATAGTGATATTAGAGTTCTGTGGTCTGTCACAACAATGAATTTTTCCCAAATAAATATGGTCTAAAAATGTTGATCGCCCAGTGTATAGCCAAAAGCTCTTTTTCAATTCCTACTTGCATATGATATAGGTAAGTCTTTCCCAATTTTGCCTTGTGATAAGATGGCACCCAGAGCATAGTCTGATGCATCTGTCGTGACAATAAACGGCTTATCGAAATTTGGATATTGTAATATGGATGCGGATATGAGTTTCTGTTTTAATGATTCGAAGGCTTCTTGGCATTCTTTATTACTATTAAATTTCATATTTTTCTTTAAGAGATCATTGAGACATTTCGTGGTTTTTGCAAAATCGGGGATGAAGCGTCTATAATAGTTACAAAATGCTACAAAGCGTCTTACTTCGTCTGCATCTTTAGGTACTGGAAATTTTTGTGTCGTTTTATATTTTGCAGGGTCTGTGCGGATACCTTCTTTGGTGATTAAGTCACCGAGGTATACTACTTCACTTCTGAGGAAATTGCATTTACTTGAGTTTAGTTTTAAGTTAAAGTTTTCTAAGCGACTGAAACTTTTTATTAGATTTTGGTTATGGTGAGCTAGGCTACATCCGAATACGATGATGTCAACCACATACAAGAATGCGGCAGAATCTAGTCCACTAAGGGCAATGGTCAGCATCTTTTGGGAACTGTTTGATGATATCTTTAGGCCAAAAGGTAATCTTTTGAACTGGTAATGACCATTGTTCGTTGAAAAGGCTGTTAGTGGTTTTGATTCATCGTTCAATTCTATCTGGTGGAAGGGACTTGTCATGTCTAATGTTGAAAAATACTTTGCTCGACCTAATTTATCCAGGACACCCTCTAGTCTGGTTGGAGGGAATTTATCATTAACTATTTTCTTGTTAAGTTGTCGAAAATCAACGACAAGTCTCCATTTTGTATTTCCATCTTCACTTTCCCTTGGGGCTTATAAAAGGGGGGAGTTATAAGGACTAATGGATTTCTCAATAATGTCGTCTTCCAACAACATTTGTACTTGTTGGTTGACTTCTTCTTGTTGTGAGTGCGGCAGTCGGTAATTTTTTATGTATGTTGGGGTATTGTCTATGGTTTGGATATTTTGAAAATAAAAATTATTACTTGTCAATGGTTTATATTCAAGATGGAAAATATTTTGATATCGACGAATGATACTCAATAACGAATGTTTGTCTTTTTGTTTTATGTTATTCAAATTTAGATTTTTAAGTAGTTCTTTAAATCTTTGTTCATTTGTGTTTATACTTGTTTTATTTTTGTCAATGTTCATTGTTTTAAAGTTTCTAAATGGCTCTACTTTTAAATTTAATTTCAGTAGTTCTATTTTTTTTTTATTTGCGCTCAAGATTTTTAAATGTTTAATGCTGTCGGCTGGCCCTAATATATTGCTAATTAAAACACTGGGTACAATTTCTTCATTCAAAATTAAACTATCTTCCTTTAAACTGAAGTTAAAGGGCAAATGTATTCGGATCTTGGTGGTATTACTATGCGTTGTTCTAATTGGTTTTGACTCAATTTCATGTGCAACGTATAGTCTTATTCATTTATACAGAAAGTGATAGTGAATGATTCCTAGTCAAGTTTGAAGAGATTACTTGTCAGGAAATTACGACGTAAAATTCCATCAGTATTAACAGGAAAGTCAGATGAAACTACATGGAAGTCATGCTTGACATCTTGTCCTGCAATCCTTAGAGTTAATGTTGTTGTCCCTACCGAAGAAATTTCTTCATCAGTGATCCCTGTGAATCCAGATATTTCATTTTTACTAATATTAAGGTTTTTATCGAGTACATTTTCTTTGCAGATCGATATATCTGCGCCTGTATCAATGAATGGGGTAAGACGTTTTCCTATAGTTTGACGGTTCACTTAGACGTGATTTTTTAGGGCATCATTGATTTTATATATTCTTTTATGATCCCCGGAGACAAATTTATTTGACTTTTGATCAACCGTTTTACATCCGGAATTGTAGTTTCTATCATTTTGGATATTTCGAATAAACCCTGACATTTGGTTTTGCTGTTTGTTTGTGTTCATCCGTCTTGTCTGGTTAAAATTTCAGCCAGTATCATTATTGTTATGTCTTGTATAGTCCGATCTTTGATTTTGGTTGCGGTCATTAATGTACTCGTATGCTTGATTAAAGTTTCGTGTTGTATTGTCATAACTGAAATTATCTCGTCTTCTATTATGTTGATATTGATTACTTTGTTGGTTTTGGTTATAAACTTGTCTTGGGGAATAATTGAATAATTAATCTGATATTGTAGTCCATACATGCAATGGGCAATCCAATTTCACCACAAATAAGTGAGATATTTATGGCGCGAATAGAAGAAATAATTGAGCAAGAAGGATTGATGCCACGATTTTGGGTTCGATACGTCGACGACATATTTGCAATTATTTCAAAGGAGGAGCTGTAAAATACATTTCGGAAAATTAATGAAATCTACCCAAAAATTAGTTTCACAATGGAAGAGGGAGATAATGAAATACCGTTCTTGGACATTAAAATCATCAGAAACAATGGGATATTAGAATTCGACATATACTGCAAACCAACGAGTACACAACGTACAATCTCGAATGATCCCTTCCATAACTACGAGCACGAAATGGCAGCATACCATTCAATGACCCACCGGCTCAGTACCATTGAATGAAGAAAGATTCGAAAAAGAAAAGTCCTTCATACTACAAACCGCAATTATAAATGGATTCGAACCGGCAACGATTGAGCAAATCATTAGGAAAAAGGAAGCAAGGCTGCAAAGGAAAAAGTTAACATCACTAACCCAACAATCAGAAGATTTAAGGCGCGTAAGTATAACAAATTCTTTATTTTCTAGGAAAATTGGAAAACTAATGAAACGAAACGGATTTGACATCATCGCAACAAGCCGTAATAATACCTTAAAATCAAAGCTAGGATCAGCTAAGGACCCGAAATCATTTGGTGCACGAGTGGAGTGTATAAAATAACATGCAAGGATTGCCCGAAAATTTACGTCGGACAAACGAAACGTTTGATCCCGATAAGAGCGAGAGAACACTTCAGGGAAGCGGATATTGCTCGGAGGAATCCTGGAACAGTGATCAGATCAACAGTCGCAAAGCATATGATTGAAGAGAACCACCACATCGGCAACGAGAATGTGTGATGATAAGACGAGTGGAAAACCCATGGCATCTCGATGCTATTGAATCACTGAAAATCATGCAGCTACCTGACGCACTAAGAATGAATATCGATCAAGGAAATTGTAACTCAGTTTTGTTTAATGTAATAAAATAGAGTAGAGTAATTAGGGGTAGTAAAATCAATTAAAATAGCATTAGAATAATTAAACGTTACATGTCTAAATAGAATACCTAAAGTTGAAACTATTCATTGTACTGAAGAAGACTACAAATAGTAGTCGAAAACGCGTTTTACACAATATAAATATCCAATGTTAAAAGGAAAAACATCATTTTACTTACTTTCAATAACAAATACCTCAAAAGTCAAAATTTGTTCAACTTTCTTAAGAATATTATGATCTTGGAATTTCATATTTTGTCTTTTACGTGTTCCTTGATTTTATTTGTTGCTAGTGACTGCATTCTGTAGGTTAAGTACAAAACCCTTATGACATGAGCATAGGTCTGTCTACCCTACTTGTTATTGCTTCTTTTTCGGCTTACATGGGTTTAACTAAGCTCTTTATTTGTCAATCATTCAGTTCTGAAATTATTTCAATTAGTTTATCTTTATAATTTATCACAGAGCCTTTTTGGCGGAGTTTGGAGAGTTCAGAGTAAATTTGTTGGGCAGTTCTAGTGCTTTTGAAATTATTGTTAATACTATTTTCTAAATCTTTATAGTTATTAATTGTAAGACTGCCTACGATTGTTCTTACATTTGGAGTTAGTTTAATATTAATGACGAAATTTAGTAATTACTTTAGGCCAATTTCGGTTAAAGTGTCATACAAAATTTTGACAATGGCCAAGAATGGGGAGATGCCTTTATGATTGCCATCAAAGGTATGGATCGCTTTAAGCGCTAGTTCGATACTAAAATCTGACGTTTTTGGTCCTTGTTCTATTCTGCTTAAAAGAAACTCCTTTGCCAAACCGTGGTAATAAAAAAATTTTACTATAAACGTCCCTCCAATTTTCCGAGAAAACTATTTCGAGATCTGAGGTATTTTCAAATACTTCTTTTAAATTTTCAATGAATTTTAATTTCCCTCTTAAGGTTTCTTGTTTATATTTTCTAGTAGGTAGTTTTTATAAATTTAAATAGATTCTTTCTATTTTATTCCATGCAAACATATCACGATAATTTGAAAAACTTGTCGTTTGTATGTTATAATTATAATAGGTGTTTTTTTGAAGTTTCAATAGATTCTTTCTATTTTATTCCATGCAAACATATCACGATAATTTGAAAAACTTGTCGTTTGTATGTTATAATTAATCGTATTTATTAAAAGTTTCTTAATTTAGTTAAAATTCATCAATATTAAATAATTCATTAAAATTTAATTTAACAGTTCAAAATAGATTATGTTAAAATTTTATTCAGGCTCCGCTTTCTTCGATTGACTCCTAATTTGTCGGCGTTCCCTTTGCAAATCTTCAATAAGTGACCGAATACGATTGCTATTTTCCCAAGCTGGTGGATCGTGGCCATGAAGAATTGATTTTAATAATTGTATGCTCCTTCTGAACTTGGCCTGACATCCTCCTCGTTTTTTCTTTTTCGGAATGTTGATTTTGGGGATGCTCGTAATCAACTCGTCTACTCGTAGTTGTTTTATTTTTTTAAGATATTCCTCCGTTATGGGCAACAGACCTTGAATTGGAAAATTGCAGCCCCAAGGCTTTTAGGTAAATTTCTCGAGAGAAATTTACCTATTGCGGAGAGCATCATATATATATATATATATATATATATATATATATATATATATATATATATATATATATATATATATATATATATATATATATATATATATATATATATATATATATATATATATATATATATATATATATATATATATGGGATATAACGAAATTTGTGACCACGCTAGAGGTTGCAATTTTGCTCCGATTTTCACCAAATTTTCAGAAAAGGTGTATTGGGTTAATATCTCGGTTAAGTTCGTGAACCAGCTATATCGGCTGGGCAAAACAAAATGGCGGCCATTTTAGACGAAAAATCGTGATTTCTGTTCTGACCAAAGTATAGCTCCGATTCGGATGAAATTTTGTACAAAGGTCACTGATGTATGTGATGAATCTCACAATAAAAAATCCAAAGTCGGTACGGCAGAAACAAAATGGCGGCCGCTCAAAGGTCGGAAAACGTGCAAAATTTTGTTGTTGTAATAGTGCTCAAAGCTTTCAACAGATTTTCATAAAATTTGGCATTTGGATAGAAATTATGAGTATCTAAAGTATTGCGTGAAAAATTGGAGGTCAGGTCACAAAAAACAAAATGGCGGCCAGCTGAAACTCAAAACTTTACAGGCTTCTAAAAGTCGCAATTTTAATCTGATATATATGAAACTTGGTTTCAAGGTAGGCATTACTTAGATCTACAGTTTTTTATATTTTGGTGATCATGCATGTGCCAATTTCAAAATGGCGGCGTTTTAAATATGCGTTTTTTCAGGTTTATGTGGCCCTCTAGCGGTCACATTTTTCAGCGGATTTTGATGAAACTTGAGATTATGGATTTCTGTATTATGTTCTTGTATTACGCAGAAAATTATTAAAATTGAATGAAAAATAAAAAAGTCGAAAATTTAAAACACAATATTTTTAAGCTGCCATTTTCACTAAAAATTAAATTATTTTGCCCTGTCTAGAGTGAAACTCCGATTTGAACGAGATTTGGCACATTGATTGATGAGGTCTTAGCCCACAGAGATTTAAAATTGTCCAAAATCAAATGCATGCATTCAAAATGGCTGCCCTCAAAGGTCAGGAACAAGCGCAATTCGCTATTTTAGTAGCAACTGAAATAATGAATTTTTTTCATGGAAACGTTTTAAATGACTTATCTTGAACGTATTTATAAATCAGAATATTTTTTAAATATTGTAAAATATTTTTAACAATAACCTAAAAAATTATAAAATCGCGACTTGTCTGTCTGTCCGTCCGCCCGTTTGTTCGTGTGTCACAAGTTTTCTCGCAAACCTCATGAGCTAGAATGAGGAAATTTTCTACGTAGGTCAAAAGTGGTGCCTCTTGAAATTTGCAGTAAAAGAACATATTTTAAAGTGTTTAAGGGGGTCTCCCCATACAGGGGGGTGACATAAACATTTTTTTTATTTCTGTAGCCTTCTAGCGGCCAAGTTTCTCAACAGATTCCGATAAAACTTGAAATTATAAGTTATTAAGGTAAGTTAATTTAATTTGATTATGCAAATCGGATGACAAATAAAAAATTCAAAAATTTACAGCTTAATAATTTTAGCAGCCATTTTCAATAAAATTTAAAATGACGGCCCCTGATGGTTCAGAAAAGAATCGAAAATGTATATATTAATGGCAATGCAAGTGCTGATTAAACTTTTATGGAAATCTTTTGAAATTAACTATTTGAGCTATTTAAGCCAAAAAGTTATCACCTTTGTTTGATAACCACTGTCAAATGTATAAACAGCAAAAGTGAGAAGGGCGAAACGAGTATAAATATGTTTATAACAATTTATTGCCCGCCGATTTTCAATATGTGATCCATACGTGTGCAACTCAATTTAATTAGCAAAATATTTGCGTCTCTATGAAGGGCCGCCAAATACGATTGGCGGCAGATCCTTTCTGTTAATAAATACCCATGTAGTGCTACAAAAAATGGCAATAAGAAGTCCAGTAGTAGATAAGCCAATTTCTTTTTCGAAACCTGTTACGGATGACCAGCTTTCACCCGGAGCCCACACCACGACCACTAAGGAGATCGGGATGCATGTCATTAACACACCCCAAACCCGCTTGAGCGTCGAGGTAAGAGTTGACCCATTGCATTTTTGTTTTAACTTTAACACAAATACTTTGTTTAACTTTAATACGAAAGAAAAATGGTATTGTTGTATAACAAAGCAATGTAACTTATCAGTCGAGCTGGAGTAGGGCGTTTAGCTTAGGTATGAAGCAAACGGCAGCAACAGATGACGAACGACATCAGAAGGGGGCCGGTCGACCATCACTCTTCCCAACAAGGATAGCCTATGGCAACGCATCTAACACAAGCGCTCCACAAAGGCTATCACCGACTCGGAAGGCGTTTAAGGGGCCCACTCCATGTCACCGCACCAGACGGATCAACACAACCAGCATCAGGACAGCAAAAAAATCAAAGCCGAAACCAACTGTAAAATAACCATCAAAACTGTGACGGGATGCATCGCACAAACGGTAACATCAACATGTGAGGCTATCGCAGTCGTGTACGAATGCAAAATCTTACCTCAAGGGAATTGTCGGCTCCAATTTACACTTCCCTGACTGTGTCTCCGATGCGACACCAAAACGGGGCGACTTCCAAGTTGGTCAATATTCACGACGAAATACAGGCATCACGACCAGGTACACAAAACACTTGTACTGCGCTCAAGTCGACCGACATTCGGAAATTCCTAAGCCTTTTCACCAAAATCCTGACATGCAGCTTGTTGTGACGTGCAAACTAAACACTCGCAACATATTAGTGATAACGCGGCGAAATGAAGCGGACAAACATTTCTTTCGGGGACACTAGTTCAGGACAAGCGATTGTATGCTGGACGTGCAATTTTAACGACATTTTCAGGACGGAAACACAACTTAAAGGGCGCAAGCTAATTGATCGGAACTACTAGAAATCGCTTTGTATTTACTTTCCACTGTCAACTCAAAATGTCACTCTACGATGACATTCTGCGATGTTCTAGTGACCCAGATATTGGGACTGCCCAGCTGATCCGAAATAATGGGTAATGCAGACCAACTCGCATACAACAACCATGGGTGCGGAGCTGAGGTAGTGAAGATGGTTGGTAGCCGCGCTACCAACCGCGCCAAAAGCAGAATAGAAGTTCGTCGTACGAATGGGAGGCCAACCACCTCCAATGCAGCGGGCGTCCGTTAAGGCAAGCCAATTTAAAGGGCTGAGGGATAACGGAGGCCCTCTTTTGTGGACTTGGAACGAGCGAGGGAAGATCGAAGAAAAATCAAAGTTTGGAAGCGCAAGAAAAGGGTGCATCAGCCTGGAAACAACATCATCAGCATTATCACGACGCTCATCATACCGCGGTGCAACACTTGTCGCACGGAAGAACGAATTAGGGTGGAAAAAGCTCATCTGAACGAGAATCTGGCTCCCGAGGTTGGCGCCAGTATCCACGGACGATTGTTTGCTGGGGCCCCAGGGTAGGGTTAGCTTAGCGATTATTAGGAAACAAAAGGTACCTTTTCTTTTTATCATTTTTGCTCTTACATTTGCTTATCAGAATCCTCTTGTGTGAATATAGTGTTTTAATTAACAACAAAAATATAGTTATTATTGTTAACGGAAAAGAATCTGGATTGTGCGCGGCGCTCAAGCGGCGGGTTCTTCTTTTCTTTTCTTTTTTAGACTATCATTTCAATTTCAGGAGGTCGTGGGGTGGACAAAAAGGGTAAGTTGGGGGAGTTTTGCAATCTAGTGTGAGAAGAGGAGGTGAAACTTTTATTCTTTTTAGTGTTTAGTTCATTTTAATCTTGGTTTGAAATCTAGTGTGAGAAGAGGAGGTGAAACTTTTATCCTTTTTAGTGTTCAGTTCATTTTAATCTTGGTTTGGAATCTAGTGTGAGAAGAGGAGGTTAAACTTTTATCATTTTACTTACTTTCAATAACAAATACCTCAAAAGTCAAAATTTGTTCAACTTTCTTAAGAATATTATGATCTTGGAATTTCATATTTTGTCTTTTACGTGTTCCTTGATTTTATTTGTTGCTAGTGACTGCATTCTGTAGGTTAAGTACAAAACCCTTATGACATGAGCATAGGTCTGTCTACCCTACTTGTTATTGCTTCTTTTTCGGCTTACATGGGTTTAACTAAGCTCTTTATTTGTCAATCATTCAGTTCTGAAATTATTTCAATTAGTTTATCTTTATAATTTATCACAGAGCCTTTTTGGCGGAGTTTGGAGAGTTCAGAGTAAATTTGTTGGGCAGTTCTAGTGCTTTTGAAATTATTGTTAATACTATTTTCTAAATCTTTATAGTTATTAATTGTAAGACTGCCTACGATTGTTCTTACATTTGGAGTTAGTTTAATATTAATGACGAAATTTAGTAATTACTTTAGGCCAATTTCGGTTAAAGTGTCATACAAAATTTTGACAATGGCCAAGAATGGGGAGATGCCTTTATGATTGCCATCAAAGGTATGGATCGCTTTAAGCGCTAGTTCGATACTAAAATCTGACGTTTTTGGTCCTTGTTCTATTCTGCTTAAAAGAAACTCCTTTGCCAAACCGTGGTAATAAAAAAATTTTACTATAAACGTCCCTCCAATTTTCCGAAAAAACTATTTCGAGATCTGAGGTATTTTCAAATACTTCTTTTAAATTTTCAATGAATTTTAATTTCCCTCTTAAGGTTTCTTGTTTATATTTTCTAGTAGGTAGTTTTTATAAATTTAAATAGATTCTTTCTATTTTATTCCATGCAAACATATCACGATAATTTGAAAAACTTGTCGTTTGTATGTTATAATTATAATAGGTGTTTTTTTGAAGTTTCAATAGATTCTTTCTATTTTATTCCATGCAAACATATCACGATAATTTGAAAAACTTGTCGTTTGTATGTTATAATTAATCGTATTTATTAAAAGTTTCTTAATTTAGTTAAAATTCATCAATATTAAATAATTCATTAAAATTTAATTTAACAGTTCAAAATAGATTATGTTAAAATTTTATTCAGGCTCCGCTTTCTTCGATTGACTCCTAATTTGTCGGCGTTCCCTTTGCAAATCTTCAATAAGTGACCGAATACGATTGCTATTTTCCCAAGCTGGTGGATCGTGGCCATGAAGAATTGATTTTAATAATTGTATGCTCCTTCTGAACTTGGCCTGACATCCTCCTCGTTTTTTCTTTTTCGGAATGTTGATTTTGGGGATGCTCGTAATCAACTCGTCTACTCGTAGTTGTTTTATTTTTTTAAGATATTCCTCCGTTATGGGCAACAGACCTTGAATTGGAAAATTGCAGCCCCAAGGCTTTTAGGTAAATTTCTCGAGAGAAATTTACCTATTGCGGAGAGCATCATATATATATATATATATATATATATATATATATATATATATATATATATATATATATATATATATATATATATATATATATATATATATATATATATATGGGATATAACGAAATTTGTGACCACGCTAGAGGTTGCAATTTTGCTCCGATTTTCACCAAATTTTCAGAAAAGGTGTATTGGGTTAATATCTCGGTTAAGTTCGTGAACCAGCTATATCGGCTGGGCAAAACAAAATGGCGGCCATTTTAGACGAAAAATCGTGATTTCTGTTCTGACCAAAGTATAGCTCCGATTCGGATGAAATTTTGTACAAAGGTCACTGATGTATGTGATGAATCTCACAATAAAAAATCCAAAGTCGGTACGGCAGAAACAAAATGGCGGCCGCTCAAAGGTCGGAAAACGTGCAAAATTTTTTTGTTGTAATAGTGCTCAAAGCTTTCAACAGATTTTCATAAAATTTGGCATTTGGATAGAAATTATGAGTATCTAAAGTATTGCGTGAAAAATTTGGAGGTCAGGTCACAAAAAACAAAATGGCGGCCAGCTGAAACTCAAAACTTTACAGGCTTCTAAAAGTCGCAATTTTAATCTGATATATATGAAACTTGGTTTCAAGGTAGGCATTACTTAGATCTACAGTTTTTTATATTTTGGTGATCATGCATGTGCCAATTTCAAAATGGCGGCGTTTTAAATATGCGTTTTTTCAGGTTTATGTGGCCCTCTAGCGGTCACATTTTTCAGCGGATTTTGATGAAACTTGAGATTATGGATTTCTGTATTATGTTCTTGTATTACGCAGAAAATTATTAAAATTGAATGAAAAATAAAAAAGTCGAAAATTTAAAACACAATATTTTTAAGCTGCCATTTTCACTAAAAATTAAATTATTTTGCCCTGTCTAGAGTGAAACTCCGATTTGAACGAGATTTGGCACATTGATTGATGAGGTCTTAGCCCACAGAGATTTAAAATTGTCCAAAATCAAATGCATGCATTCAAAATGGCTGCCCTCAAAGGTCAGGAACAAGCGCAATTCGCTATTTTAGTAGCAACTGAAATAATGAATTTTTTTCATGGAAACGTTTTAAATGACTTATCTTGAACGTATTTATAAATCAGAATATTTTTTAAATATTGTAAAATATTTTTAACAATAACCTAAAAAATTATAAAATCGCGACTTGTCTGTCTGTCCGTCCGCCCGTTTGTTCGTGTGTCACAAGTTTTCTCGCAAACCTCATGAGCTAGAATGAGGAAATTTTCTACGTAGGTCAAAAGTGGTGCCTCTTGAAATTTGCAGTAAAAGAACATATTTTAAAGTGTTTAAGGGGGTCTCCCCATACAGGGGGGTGACATAAACATTTTTTTTATTTCTGTAGCCTTCTAGCGGCCAAGTTTCTCAACAGATTCCGATAAAACTTGAAATTATAAGTTATTAAGGTAAGTTAATTTAATTTGATTATGCAAATCGGATGACAAATAAAAAATTCAAAAATTTACAGCTTAATAATTTTAGCAGCCATTTTCAATAAAATTTAAAATGACGGCCCCTGATGGTTCAGAAAAGAATCGAAAATGTATATATTAATGGCAATGCAAGTGCTGATTAAACTTTTATGGAAATCTTTTGAAATTAACTATTTGAGCTATTTAAGCCAAAAAGTTATCACCTTTGTTTGATAACCACTGTCAAATGTATAAACAGCAAAAGTGAGAAGGGCGAAACGAGTATAAATATGTTTATAACAATTTATTGCCCGCCGATTTTCAATATGTGATCCATACGTGTGCAACTCAATTTAATTAGCAAAATATTTGCGTCTCTATGAAGGGCCGCCAAATACGATTGGCGGCAGATCCTTTCTGTTAATAAATACCCATGTAGTGCTACAAAAAATGGCAATAAGAAGTCCAGTAGTAGATAAGCCAATTTCTTTTTCGAAACCTGTTACGGATGACCAGCTTTCACCCGGAGCCCACACCACGACCACTAAGGAGATCGGGATGCATGTCATTAACACACCCCAAACCCGCTTGAGCGTCGAGGTAAGAGTTGACCCATTGCATTTTTGTTTTAACTTTAACACAAATACTTTGTTTAACTTTAATACGAAAGAAAAATGGTATTGTTGTATAACAAAGCAATGTAACTTATCAGTCGAGCTGGAGTAGGGCGTTTAGCTTAGGTATGAAGCAAACGGCAGCAACAGATGACGAACGACATCAGAAGGGGGCCGGTCGACCATCACTCTTCCCAACAAGGATAGCCTATGGCAACGCATCTAACACAAGCGCTCCACAAAGGCTATCACCGACTCGGAAGGCGTTTAAGGGGCCCACTCCATGTCACCGCACCAGACGGATCAACACAACCAGCATCAGGACAGTAAAAAAATCAAAGCCGAAACCAACTGTAAAATAACCATCAAAACTGTGACGGGATGCATCGCACAAACGGTAACATCAACATGTGAGGCTATCGCAGTCGTGTACGAATGCAAAATCTTACCTCAAGGGAATTGTCGGCTCCAATTTACACTTCCCTGACTGTGTCTCCGATGCGACACCAAAACGGGGCGACTTCCAAGTTGGTCAATATTCACGACGAAATACAGGCATCACGACCAGGTACACAAAACACTTGTACTGCGCTCAAGTCGACCGACATTCGGAAATTCCTAAGCCTTTTCACCAAAATCCTGACATGCAGCTTGTTGTGACGTGCAAACTAAACACTCGCAACATATTAGTGATAACGCGGCGAAATGAAGCGGACAAACATTTCTTTCGGGGACACTAGTTCAGGACAAGCGATTGTATGCTGGACGTGCAATTTTAACGACATTTTCAGGACGGAAACACAACTTAAAGGGCGCAAGCTAATTGATCGGAACTACTAGAAATCGCTTTGTATTTACTTTCCACTGTCAACTCAAAATGTCACTCTACGATGACATTCTGCGATGTTCTAGTGACCCAGATATTGGGACTGCCCAGCTGATCCGAAATAATGGGTAATGCAGACCAACTCGCATACAACAACCATGGGTGCGGAGCTGAGGTAGTGAAGATGGTTGGTAGCCGCGCTACCAACCGCGCCAAAAGCAGAATAGAAGTTCGTCGTACGAATGGGAGGCCAACCACCTCCAATGCAGCGGGCGTCCGTTAAGGCAAGCCAATTTAAAGGGCTGAGGGATAACGGAGGCCCTCTTTTGTGGACTTGGAACGAGCGAGGGAAGATCGAAGAAAAATCAAAGTTTGGAAGCGCAAGAAAAGGGTGCATCAGCCTGGAAACAACATCATCAGCATTATCACGACGCTCATCATACCGCGGTGCAACACTTGTCGCACGGAAGAACGAATTAGGGTGGAAAAAGCTCATCTGAACGAGAATCTGGCTCCCGAGGTTGGCGCCAGTATCCACGGACGATTGTTTGCTGGGGCCCCAGGGTAGGGTTAGCTTAGCGATTATTAGGAAACAAAAGGTACCTTTTCTTTTTATCATTTTTGCTCTTACATTTGCTTATCAGAATCCTCTTGTGTGAATATAGTGTTTTAATTAACAACAAAAATATAGTTATTATTGTTAACGGAAAAGAATCTGGATTGTGCGCGGCGCTCAAGCGGCGGGTTCTTCTTTTCTTTTCTTTTTTAGACTATCATTTCAATTTCAGGAGGTCGTGGGGTGGACAAAAAGGGTAAGTTGGGGGAGTTTTGCAATCTAGTGTGAGAAGAGGAGGTGAAACTTTTATTCTTTTTAGTGTTTAGTTCATTTTAATCTTGGTTTGAAATCTAGTGTGAGAAGAGGAGGTGAAACTTTTATCCTTTTTAGTGTTCAGTTCATTTTAATCTTGGTTTGGAATCTAGTGTGAGAAGAGGAGGTTAAACTTTTATCCTTTTTAGTGCTCAGTTCATTTTAACCTTGGTTTGAAATCTAGTGTGAGGAGAGGAAGTGTAACTTTTATTCTTTTTAGTGTTTAGTTCTCGTGCGCGCGCTGTCGGATCGTTTACTCGCGGACGATCTTATTTTTAAATCCTTCCAGCCTAGGGACAGCGAGTTGGCGCCTGCGCCGTCTCCGACGGAGCGAACCGGGCCCGCAAGGCTGAAAAGCGTGACAACCCTTGAAGTGGAAGGGTAACAAACCTTACGCTACATACGAGAAATTTACCTTTCCGGCTGGTGCTGCCAACGGGGATTTTTTTAAATAATATTTTCCGATCTCTAACTATACAAATGTTTGGTATCACAAAAACACGTCTGCACTCTACTAGATATATTGGTCATGTAACTTACTAATAGCCTTTTTACTATTAGATATAAACCAAAACATACAGACTTAATTCATTATCGACACGGGTGCTGAAATAAGCCTGATCAAAAAAGAGGGATTAAAGAGCGACTGTCAAATCAACAAACACAAGAAACTGACACTGTCAAGTCGCTTCGGTAATGAGGAAATCCTTGTTTCTGTGCAAGGCAATTTTCAACTCCCCACCACCCTACCTTGTATGCTCCAAGTGGTGGATGAAACTACTGGCATGCCCAATGATGGGCTTTTGAGTAACGATTTCCTATCCCACAACTGTTACGTTGGGGGTCCCAGAAGAAAATTATCTTTCCCCCCAACTAGAATAAGTCCAGAGAAATTCGCGATTCCACTGCAAGCTCCAATAATAGAAGTCCAGCAACAATGGAACACAACTGAGATTTCGAAAGGCACAAGTGCACGACCACTAAGGACAGGCCTAAGTGTGGAGTCCTAATCAGCGCATTTTGATGTTGGATTCATCAGTCCTTTCCAGACTCCTATGGGTATGCCTCCAGTAAGGGGAATGAATACTCCACAACATCATAACTCACCTGAGACACTGGCTAGCACAAGCACATGGTCCTACGGACTGGCCCAAGGTGGGGTCGTCCTAAAAGATAAAAGGGACTCACAGCAGCCGGGGGTGTTGGGGCTGGGGGTTGCTTGACTGGCATTTCCTCTTCCCCTTTACTCTCCTGCTAGAAGAGCGATCCCCCAGTTTGAAGGCGCCACACGGCGTAACAAAACGAGACCTGACCCGAAGTAATGTGTCAAACGGTTTCAGGCTAGGTTCTCAGCTTGACAGGGAAGATGTTTAGTGGGTAGTCTGGTCGCCTTTTTGGCGAACATGGGAGTCCCACACTCTGTGCGTAAATGGGCATTCACCTCTCTACTACAAAAATAAGGTATGATGCCCCGACAGTAAAGACTGATGTTGAGTATGCCGAAGAAGATCGCGAATGTCATCAGGTGATCTGGAAAGAAATCATTACGCTGCAACCACGAAGCCGAAACTTAAGAAAAATGCTGATAGGGTTAAAGCAAGACATGCTGTGCTCTGACATGGACCAAGCTGATAGCGTCGACACCGCCAACTCCATAGTAAGCCCTGCGTATCCTGTTATAGGGGTTTTCAATGCTAAGAAAGCACCAATCACACAAGAGAAATCAGCACTTCGACTTGAAAAACAAGTTGACTTCTTTATTAAGCCCACAGACAACGAAGAACCAAGGGCACAACCTAACGATACGATAAAACTAGTGGGCTACTTAAGTACAACATAAAGTGAACAATTATCCCCAACAAAATTATGCGCACAGCATTACTCAAGCAGGAACTAGTTCTATACGAACACCTCAATTCAGAAGAAAAAACCGCCATCATCCAACTATGTGGAGAATTTAATGACAATTTGTTCTTACCTAGTGATAAGCTGAGCTACACAAAATCACTCAGCCACAAAATCCCAATAATTACAGATTAAGCACTCACTTATCAAAAGATGTACAGACTAAGCTCACCGCAGAAGTAGATAATCAACTCCCAACTCAAAGAAATGCGACATTGTCCAGCCCTACAAAAGTCTATGGAACTCCCCCTTACTGGTCCTAAACAAAAAATCAGGACCCGATGGCTTTAAAAAGTGGAAAGTCATAGTTGACTTTCGCAAATTAAATGAAAAAACTATAGGAGGCGCTTTTCCTTTTCTACGCATCGAAGAACCAGGTTGGTCACTCCCGATACTTCAGCACCCTGAATCTAGCCAGCGGTTACCATTGAATATTGTTCGGATCGATCCAAAATAGCCTTTAGCAACAAATACGGGCATTAAGAGTTTAAGCGTATGCCGTTCGGTCTGAAACAGCACCGGCAACCTTCCAACGGATGATGAACTACATCCTTAGTGGCCTTCAGGGGTTCAATTATTTCATTTACCTAGACGACATAGTCATCCATGGGAAAAACCTGATGGTTTTTGCTGTTCCCGTGTTGTGGATTGTGTGATTGTCAAGATGTTCCTTCCTAACAATACACCTTTATTAGTTTCCTCTGTCGGGTACTTGACATTGTTCTTTCTAACTTTTCTCTTTACTGCCTTTCTGTTTCCATAACAATGAACCCTCTTGTGGGCATTGATAGTCATCATCCACCATTATCGCTCGATCTCTCAATTGCAGCTTTGACACATGGTACTTTTGCTTCTTCTCCAAAATTTAACTTTTTCAAAGCAAACTACGAAGCTCGAGCCTCCAAAATGAACTTGGTTCACTTGCTGGAGTTTTTTGATTGATTGGAATGTGAGGAAGCTCTAAATAAGTTTAATAATTACCTCTATGAGTTGATTAAACACTTCACATGTTTGCAAGCTTTTTGCAAAGTAAAGCAGAAACCATAGCTAACTAAACAAGTACTTTGTACCTTAAATGATTAAAAGTAAAGCACACCACCGTTTCAAGCATTGTGGTACTGAAGAATCTAGACCCCACACTTAGGGTCTGCGTATTGTAGTAAAAAAAGATCTAAAGACTGCAATGAAAACTACTTCAGTAGCTTGGAGAGTTCTCTCATGGCGAATAATGCGAAGTCATTCTTGTCACACATTAGATCCTTCAAGTTCTCCTCTTCTGTCCCTCATTTAGTAAATTGGAATAATATCGCTAGCTCTTCTCCACATGATATTTCCATCTTATTCTCTCAGTTCTTCTCGTTAACTTTTATTTCTTCTTCTCATGTCTCCGATCTAGTTAATATACCTGTACTTCACTCCATTAACATTTCTTCACTTTTCACTGGCCATATTGAAGTTGAATGCCTCATTAACTCACTTAATCCTAATATATCATCTGGTCCGGATGGCTTACCGAATATTTTTTTTTTTTTTTTTTTTTAATTACCTCCATTCCCTACCACTCTCTCCATCACTCTTTCTTCGTCGCACAACGCTCGTGCGATCTGCATTCACATTACGTCGCTTGGTCCTTTGTGCCACCCAGACAATGTTTAACACATCGGTATAAGGGGGCACACAATATAATGTGAACTAGTCCTTTTCGTGAACATCTAGTCCAAAAAATCATGATCAGCTCTCAGAGATAAAAAAAAATTCAATATCATACGACGCATTCAAAAAAAAACTCTGAGTAACTGTCACTTCAGTATCTCGCCGATAGGGTCAAAAAGAACGCCCTAAAATACTGGGCTCATAAAAGCAGAATTACAGGTTCACTCTTCAATCAGTACTCATTAAATGCTCCCTTAGTCTTTTCTTAAATACCAAAAGTGAGTTTGCTTCCTTAACAATTTCTGGTAGATTGTTATAAATACGCAAAGCATCATTCGTTGCATCGTTCTTTAGTCGATCCGTTCTGGCAAAAGGTATTACGAATTGTTTGCATTCCTCACATTATATGGGTTGATCCCTTAATTAATAGCGCTCGTTCCGATCCATTAGTTTTTGTGTTTCTGTAGATAAACTTCGCTTTCCCCATAATAATAATTTGACTAAAGGTTAATGATTTTGCCAATTGGTAAGCCAAACTAGTTTGAGTAAGCATTGGCAGCTTCAGAATGTTTTTATACGCTTTGGTCAGCAGCCTGGATATACTGTTTAAATGTTGCTTCGCTGATTGACTCCAAATAAGTACTCCATAATGCAATTTCGCCAGGACAAACGCATTTAGAACAAGTTTCTTGATGTGCATTGGAAAATCCTCATATCTTCTTAACAATCCTATTATTGGGGCTAATTGCCTTCTTAAGCTATTTATGTGTGGTAACCAGGTCATACGATGGTCTATGATAAGACCAAGATATTTCATTTCTAGCACTCTTTGCAATTTTTCGCCGTTAATATTTAGTTCGACATCTATGTCTCCTTTGTTCTTTTGCTTAAAAACAATATATTTTGTCTTTGATGTGTTCAATACTAGTTTGTTTCCAATTAACCACTGATGGAATTTTCCTAGATCGTCGTTGATAGTGTTCTCAATGGCAGTTTGGTCTCATCCTGAATAAAGTAGAACTGTGTCATCAGCATATAATGTGTGATATCACGTCAGCCCACATGTATTTAGATTATTTGTATATAGCAGGAACAAAGTTAGGCCAAGTATTGAACCTTGGGGAACTCCTGTTTCCGTAGGTGCATGGTCGCTCAGGACATTGTTGATTAAAGTTCTCTGCGATCTTCCCTCCAAGTAACTCTTAAACAACTGCTTAGGACTACCCTGAATACCATACGATTCAAGTTTACGAAGCAAGAGATCATGATCAACTGTATCAAATGCTTTTTTCAAATCCACAAAAATTGCGATGACATAATCACCTCTGTCAAGTCCTAGATTAATGAAACGTGTGACAGAATGTAGGGCATCCAAAGTACTCTTGTTCTTTTGAAAACCAAACTGATGTTGGCTTATGATAGAGTTTTCAACTAAGAATGATGTTAATCGATTGTTTGGTATTTTTTCAAATATCTTACTAAATCCCGTCAGGAGCGCAATCGGGCGATAGTTATTCGGGTCAAGATGATCACCACCCTTAAATATAGGAACTATTTTTGCAAGTTTTTCTTCTTCCGGAAAAGTCCCATTCCTAATATGCACGTTTATAAAATTTGCCATAATCTGGGCTATGTCCTCCTTAATTATACTAATCTCATTCATCGTGATGCCATCAATGCCTGGCGCCGTATTCTTCTTCAATTCATTGATTACATTTAAGACCTCCCTTTTATTTGTTTGATGAATGTGAAAGACGGAATTTATTGCGATATTTGTATTATTTACATTGCCTGCTGAACTGGCAACGATTTCTTTAGTGATTCTTCCACCAATTGTTGAAAAAAAAATTATTCAATGAGTTCGCTGCGTCACGTGGACACGATGTGTTAGAGGGCCCATCAGGATTCAGTTGAAAGTTTTGTGATATACCCTGGGTTGAAGAGTTATCCTTTACCTCATTTATTATTTTCCATATTTCGCGGGAGTTGTCACCCGCTGTTTCCATTCTTCTTGAGAAATATAAGAATTTAGCCTTTTTTTCGCTTGCATATACAGAAACTTGAAAGCCTGGTTTCTACTGTTCTTCCTGTAGTCCATGTATGCCTTCCTATTTTTAATACTTGCATCAATTACTTTTTTCGTTATCCAAGTCCGTTGTCGACACCTGATTTTTTTCTCAATTGTAGAACTTTGCTTAGCAGATATGATGATATTTTTGAGTTCAATAATACTATTTGGTTTCCGCTTTTGCAGTAACTCTCGTATGTTTGATTTAAAGAGCTCCTTGTCTAGAAATCTGAACGTTTTGTAGGTCGGCTTCTGTTTGTTCAGGGTTTGGTCTTGAATAGCAATTTTTATCACACGATGATCCAGTTCCGGCCAGTCCTCAAATATGTATGTCATGCTTTCAGCGACTTTTAAATCATTGGTTACTATATGATCCAGACAGGTATTTGACACTGGGCGAGTAATTTGGTTGTTGTTTATGATTACCGTTCCATTCGTTTCTAGCGTATCCTTATAAATCCGTGTTTCTGGTGATTCCGTTAGCACATCAATGTTTGTGTCCGCTACTGTGATCAAATTTTTTTCAGTTGAGAATAATGTATCTAGTACTGTGCAAAAATCTTGCGCATTCATTCGATTGGGGTTGTAGTACGTCCCTAATTTTATTTTTTTACCTGCATGGTGTACTTCAATTATTATAACGTTATACTTATCAGGCATCACTCTCTTGGTAATGAAATTGATTGTATTTTTTACGTAGATTGCCGTACCTCCACCTCTTCCAGGTCTGCAGGAGAATATTGCATTATATCCTTCAATATTGTAAAACCGTGCTTCTTCTGGGTAAATCCAGATTTCATTTAGAATAATCAAATCTATGTCAGGATTTTGCTGCAGGTAAATCTGAATATCACTTAGCTTATGTCTTAAGCTTCTTATATTAGCATACATAAGTGTTAAATTTGTTCCACTTGATTGATTAGAAAGATTAGCAATCATCAAAGTTGTAGTCGGTGCTCCTCCTGGCGATCAATATTCTGCGTTGAAACTCCGGACACTCTACAGAGTCAGCTCTGTGAGAATGATCAGCATTGTTATTGTTACCAATACAGTTAGAGCACTTCTCAATCGTGCTTTTGCAGTCCTTTAGGTCATGCTTTCCTCCACATTTTAGACATATTTGCTCCCCTTCACATTTAGACGTTTTGTGGTTGTATTTTTGACACTTATAACACCTCGTTACGTTGAAGTCCTCCTTCACAAAATACGATCCATAATCTATATTAATGTATCTATTCGCAAGCCTCTTATACATGCTCCCGTTTACCTGGATGATGTGCAACCACCTTTCATTTCTTGTTCGCCTAGCATGTACAAGTTCCATAGAATCACGCTCCTCTATATTGGGATTTAATACCTGGATCTCATTTCTTAGTTCATTATTTGCGTATTGTTTCTCTAGTCCATTGATGGCAAGTCTAGGCTGTCGCAATCTGGTCTCAGCAACATCATACTCCTCTTTCATTGCATCCATTGCTATATTAAAAAGCGAAGTAATATTTTCATTTGTCGATGTTTTTATAATCGCCCCACCATTACGTTAAGTCATTAGCGTCTTCACTTTGTTTCTCTCTGGCTTTTCTCTTCAACTTCAGTTTAAAATCTGGTACTTTCCCTACGTATTGGAAAAGAGCAAAAATTGCTCCTACTCTGAAAGTGGTGATCCTTTTTCTGTGTCCAATTATCATCCTATTTCCCTCATATCCTGTTTTTCAAAATTGCTCGAGCGTCTGGTACATAAGCGGCTTTCAGTTTCATTGACCCCTACCTTGTCGAAGGAACAACATGGGTTTCTCGAAGGTCGCTCTACGACCTCAAATTTACTTGAATTCACCGATTACATTGCTAAGGCCCTAGACAATCGATTGCAGGTTGATTTCATCTTCACTGACTTCTCGAAGGCGTTTGACATGGTAAACCATCAACTTCTCTGTTAAAAACTGAAAGCTTTTGGGGTTGCTAGCCCAATCTTATCATGGACGGACTCCTACCTGTCTTCTCGTATATGTTGCGTTAGTTACTAAGGAACGACCTCTATACCATTTTATCCATCCTCTGATGTTCCCCAAGGTTCCATTTTTGGCCCCCTCCTATTCCCGTTGTTTATAAATGATCTTCCTTCAGTTATCGCCTCCAATTGCCTACTGTATGCCAACGATTTCAAAGTCTTTCGAGCTATCGGGTCTGTACAAAATTGTCAATATCTTCAGATGGACTTAATTGAACTAAGTAACTGGTGTTTATCTAACTGTCTCTGTCTTAATGTTGCCAAACGCTATAAAATCTAATCCAAATAAATGAAGTCCGTCTCGCTGCTGTGAGCTCTGCCAAAGATCTTGGTGTTACTTTTGATCCTAAGCTCAATTTTGATGCACACATTCTAATCTAAAAAATCTCTAAAATATTGGGACTTATTTTCAGGCATGCTTATAAATTTAACAATACATCTCCTTCCGTCCATCGTATCCTTGAATATTGCTTTGTAGTTTGGTCTCCCTGGCATTCCTACCTCATTAACTCGTTAGAGAATTTCCAGCGAAAATTCGTGTCTTGTTTTACAAATTCAAAGTCCCATATCAACCCTATGACTGTCGTTTATCCTTCTTACGTTTGCCTACTCCGTCATCCCTTCGCATGTATCTAGATCAGTGTTTTCTATATCAACTCTGTCACAATCAAATTTCATCAACATTGTATGCAGACTTACGTTTTCGCCAATCATCGCGTTCTTCTCGGGCAAACAATTTTTTCGCACCACCGTATGCCCGTACAAATTTATATTTTCATCCTCCCATGATACGAATGGTAAGAAATCATGATAAGCTTGAGCTCGGTCCTTTTTTCGACTCATATCTTGTTTTTAAATTGAAATTAAGAAGCCTAATTCTTACAACTCAATAGGAGTAAATATTAGAATTTTTTGTGCTTTAATTTAATTTTACATGCATATTTGACTGAGTACTTACTATTGTTAATATCATCGAATTCCTTTTTATATTAACTTTTTTCACTTAATTCTAATGTTCATTAATTTTCTTTTCTATTTTTTTTTTGTTCCATTTTGTAATTGGATTATGTTTAATCTGTTAAATGGAATTTGAATAAATAAATAAATAAATGAATAGCAAAACTCCCGAAGATATTCAGCCATCTCAGGTCGAACAATCTTAAACTAAAATTTTTACGTCCAGAAGTGGTGTACTTAGGACACATCTGTTCGGCGCCTGCCTGGATCAAAGCAAGACATGTTGCGTACGAGAATTTCCCATTTCCAATACCGTCTGAAGACTCTAATCATTCTTAGGACTAGTAAACTACTACAGAAAATTCATCCCAAACTTTTCAAAGATGGCAAACCACTCACCAATCTCCTACGCAAAAATGTAAGGTTCACCTGGACAGAAAAGTCAGCAGCTAAAGAACGAATTAGTGGAAAATTCCTACTTGCCTTTCCCGAACTTTTACAGCCGTTCAATCAAACCACCGTTGCCAGCAACGAAGAAGTGCTGTCACAAGGCGAAGTAGTCAGAGGTCAGCCTGTAGCTTACGCAAGCCCCACTCTCAACAAAGTGGAGCGTAACTTTTCCACTATCGAGAAAGAACTCCTAGCGATGGTGTGGGCAACCAAAAGTCTTAGATGCTACCTTCAGGACATACGCTATACTGTGTTTACGAAACATATGCCATTAAAAGAAATCTCATTGGTACTGTATTTTCCTGGTTTATACTCGATATGATAATTGAATTCGGAGAGCTTATGTTGGCACCTAACTAACCCTAAACAGAATCCTACAAAGTGCATCTAGCCCAGAGGTGAACAAAGCCCAGTTAAATGTGGTCACCCGTGCCAGAGGACGAAAAATCGAATCCGAACCTCCACCAGGTGATTCAGATAAACCAGACCACTCCCCAGGATTATTCAACCACATTTATATCCCAAGATATGAATCACTCCATTCCAGACCGCCAAATACAAATCCAGGAACAGCATAAATCATTCCCCACTGATACTGAAAATCACTTCCCCGCAGTTGAAATACAAAATTCCACAACGGAGCACCAAAATAGCCAGGTAAACGCTCTGGCAAACCTAAAAGAAATTAAAACAAAACTATCTGAATATCATGACTCCCTTTTCGGTTGACACCAAGGTGTAGCAAAAACGTATAAGAAGATATGCAAAAAATACACACGGAAAAACATGTTAGTCAGCATAAAACACTACGTAAAGACGCGTGGCATGTGTCAAACCATGACAAATGCACCACACTACTACATGCCAGTTGTAATCACTGATATAGCAGAGCGACCTTTCGAGAAGGTCTACCTAGACATTGTAGGACTGCTACTCGAAACACCAACCAGCAATAAAAATATACGAACATTCCAAGATAACCTCAGAAAGTTTGTAAATTGGTACGCCCTACCCAATATATAGGTAGAAACAGTGGCAAAGGTATTTTGCAGCCCACGGGGAGAATGCTGGGACAGGAATATTCTTGGAGGCAAGCATTCTTCGCGGAGTTTTGCCCCTCCCAAACCCGAGGAAATTCCCGCAGGGGGAATGTCGGTAGACAAGTGCACTCTTGGAGGCTAGCATTCTTTGGGGAGTGCCACCCCCACGGACCCGAGGATATGGGAGGCGCTGCGAGGTTCCCTCCTGGGATGACAAGTAACGACCCTGATTGGATCTACTACGCCTTGGACAACGAACTGGAATTCATGCTTTGGGCTGGCGGATATGATGGTCTGGACCAAGTTGCTTCGCACGGTAGCGCCGAGGTGACACTCGTGTGTGAGTGGCTCCAATTCAACTATCATATCGTCTCCGTCCCGGTAAAACCTTGGCAGGCCTCGGAGTACGTTCACACCATTGGGTTGGTGATGTAGGTTAGGGTGATAGGGACTCCCGATTAGCACTGGTCTAGCTCTAAGCACTGAGGCTTGTGCCCACCCTCACATGGCCTACCTGCTCTGCAAAGATACCCATGGGACCAAAAAGGTGACTACATACATGAACGGAGATAGCGGCTCCGTGAGGGGACCCAATGAAACTGGAGTAGCAAAAGCCATTAAAAAGTATAAAAAAAAATCAACAAAAAAGAAATTAAAAATAACAACAACGATGACACAACCACCGTTTGCAGCCATGATGTTAACAGTACATGGGACGCGGTATTAACGACGACAAAAACGACGATTAATACAATGACAGTGAAGATGGACAAAAAACGGAGACTAACAGACAGTTTGGTCCAGACCGAGATTCCTGCGCCGTTCGGCTGCAGCATACAAAATGATGTTAATGCCAGAGCATCCTTAAAAGGAAAAGCGGGAAACTCTGCAGGACGCGCCAGATGTTCGAAAGGTCGAGGAAAATATAAAGAAATTCGAGAATTTAATGATCACTGCCGAAGCGGTTGAAGCATGGGTCGTAAATCGCGAATTGAAAAAGTACCATCCTGAAGTCAACGAGATTATGGCAAGAAAAAAAATGAGTGACCGGACAAATAAGGTGACAATGTGTGATTTCATCACCAATGTCGAAAATATGGTGGAAGTACTGCATTCGGGAACAAAAGCCGATAATCTCTCCCAAGGATGATGGCCCCACAATACAATTGCTGCCCAGTGGTATGAAGAGGAAAGGCTATTCCAAAAAGCGGGAGTTGTTTTAAAAAGAATACAATTTGCACGCGACTCACCAAAAATCAACAAAACAGTAAAGATTGGGCTCCTTGAACTAGAAGAGCTCCTAAACCGCATATGGCATTACCGGAGGAGCTGGTTAAAGGCCGAAGAGGACCAGAAGGCCGAAGAAGATCAGAAGGTGAAAGAAGCGCTGGGGGCCGAATCTGAAGGGCACGTGCAAATAGCTCCAACATAAAATATCAATAAAAGAATGGCAACGAGGCAAATCAAAGGAGATCGTGATAAAAGAAGGAAGGAAGAGGCACTTGATGGCTGCGGAATGCCAGATCAGGGGTTCCAGATAGTGTTTACAAAAGGAGTGAAGCAAGCCATTTAAAAATTCCCTCAAAAAGTGCCAGAAAGTATAGTTTGCACGGACACGCAACAAGAAAAAAAAGCCCGATGCAAAACAGAAGAGAAAGAAGCCCCGACAAAAGACTCCGGTAACAAGCACTGCTCGTAAAACCCCAAAATTGTCGATCCTACGCAGAAATACTGCAGGACATCAGGGTAAATGTAAGGCCCAAAGACACTAACACAGCCACTAAAGCAGTACGACTAACGTGGTTAGTCTACATACTGGTCGAATCCGGAGCAGAGGCCGAGAATAGGGAAGCATTCGGCGACGCAGTAAAGAAAGTCCTCGACAAAAGCGTAACTATAGCCTCGCTCGAGCCAATGGTAGCGATCAAAACCAGAGAGATTGACTGCGTCACAGATCTCGCCGGGTTAGAAGAGGCCATCAAAGGAGTGTTCCCTAGCGTGGGCAGGATCAAAGCGCGGCTGAAACCAGAAAACCATAGAGGACAACGCATGGCCATAATTGACTTGACTGAAATGGACGCCGGACAATGTCTGAATACGGGCAAAGTTCTAATAGGGTGGGTTGTCTGTAAGATACGGTGAAAAGCTATGCCTCTTCAATGTTTCAAATGCCTTGGCTATGATCATGTTGCGAGTGAACACATTAAACATGCTCGGATATATTCCCGCTTCATAACTGCAATAGTAGCGAGCAAACAACACCTATGTACTCGCACTTCGCGAATGAAAATTAGCCATAGAAACACATGCGCAAGTAAATAAGCGAGCAGTTAAGTAAACGAGAAAGTTCAACCCGCAATGATATTTAAATCATGAACGAACGGGGTGCTTCGAAGAGAGGTAAGCGGAAAGGAAAACCGAAAGTTCCGGCATAAACACTCTTTCGTTCAATGTCCCCAGTTTCGCGATTTTACCTCAAGAGATCGTGGGAAAGCCGAAAGCTTAAGCTGAAAGCACTCTTTCGAAGTCGAAAGCTTAAGCGAAAAACACTCTTTTGCTCAATTTCCCCAGTTTCGCATATTCACCAGCCGAGCAAGTGAGACGATACGGGGAGGAAAAACTTTCGTGGAACGAGAGCGCACGTATTCGGCTACTCAGCACCTTTAAAGAGAATTTAGTTTGAAAGCCCACGAAAGAACTGTATTTAAAGATCTTGGGCAAAACATTCGAGCGAGTCTAGTTCAAATCCAAAAGGGAGCGTGCAGCTACCCAGTAGTTTAACCGTACGTTCAATTACGTGATTCAAGTTCGAGTTCGAAGTGCTGTTCAGTATTCGACCAAATGGTGAGGGGTGAGGCGTTGGCTTGTGCCGCGGTCCTCAATCGGCCTTTTGGCGTTTCACGCCGTATGGCCACCCCGAATCATTAACTCGTCCAGTTGTTACCCTCTTCAGGCTGATATTTAGAGTTTTAAATAATTAAATAATTGAGAATGTATTTTAAAAATTCGATTTAAAAGAATGAACAATAAAACTAAAGTAATTCATTAAAAATTGACTCTCCCGTTTTGTTGATTTAGTGAAAATTGACAGAGTAGCAGGTAAGTGGTGTTAACAGTGAGTTCTTTCCCCGGGACATTGATGATGTATATAGGATACACATCAAATGAGCTCCCAGTTCATACCAGTATACAAAGGGTATACTGGTTATGTAACAAAATAGGCGCAGTCACACAAGTATGCAAAGGACCTGATAGGAGTTCTCTATGTTACAAATGCGGCGGAATGGAATGTTGAAGAAAAGAGTGTAGGAAGGAGCCACACTGTATTCTGATCGAAAACCTGACTTTGGACACGTCTTGGGATAAAAAAAATGCTGGGTTTTCCAGGAAGCCCTAGCCATGGCAAAATCAGAGCTTAAATTACCCGCATCGTACAGCTAAACTTATACCTCAGTTCTACCGCCCAAAATTTGCTTGAGCAGTTTGCGAGGGAAATTAAAGCTGACTTTCTGCTACTGAGTAAGCAACACCATGATAAAAGTGTCTGAGTGTGGTGCTCAGAAACCACTTTCTTTAGTGTGTACATACTGTCGAACGAATCAATATCATCTTTCCAAGCCAAGCTTAATGCTTTGAAGGGCGCTGTCTTGAACGCAGATGAGGATTTGCTCGTTGGGTGAGACTTCAATGCGAAAGCAATCGAATGGGGCATGCCTCAGACAGATCCGCGGGGAAAACGAATCCTAGAAATGGTGGCTAGGATGGTGCTCGTACTAAACACCGAAAATATGCCTACTTTCCGCCGTATTAGCTGTGAAAGAGCCATACCGGACGTGACATTCGCATCGGAGTCCTTAGTACGTAGGTAACACAACTGGAGACAATTAGAGAACTACTCAGCCAGTATACTGCTTGAGATCAGCGATATTAACTCCTGACGTCCGTGCTCTCGGCTTTCTATAATTGGATGGAACATCGGAAGGATGGACGTTGACAGGTTCGTCGAGGTTCTCACAGCAGGTGCACCGCTGCAGGGAGACCCGGACGGGACGGAAGAACTGGCAACTCAAGACGTGGTGAACTATGAGCATCATTACGACTGCTTGAAAGCTTCTATACTCCGTCAAAAACCCCGGCACGGCAACCTCCAGTATACTAGTGGTCACCTGAAATCGCTAAAAAGCGAAGGGAGTGCGACAAGCTTAGGTGTAAGGCTCAAAGGGCACTGAACCGTGACGAGGCAAACAATCGCGTAGCAGCATAGAAGTCGGCCAGGAAATGCCTTCACAAATTGATCAACAACAACAAGGCTCGCTGCTGGCCAGATCTAGTGGACAACGTGAACAAAGATCGGTGGGGCCTTGGCTACAAGCTAGTTATGCGGAAGCTTAGTTCCCTATGAAAACCTTCTATACATGATGCGGAAAAGACGGATGAGGTAGTGCGGACACTCTTCACCGTCTATCCCGTCCGTGTTGACGCTGGCCATGGTGAAACAACAGCCGATTGTCCACTCTTCACAAAGCCGGAACTGGAAGAGGCAGTCCTTTTGCTGAAAGGCCTAGATTTTATTCAAGCTGAGGTGCTGCAGCTTGTCTATCACTATTTTTCTGACTTGCTACTCAGCATATTCAACGCTTACCTACGCGACGGGGTTTTCCTTGTACGATGGAAGTTGGCAAGGCTTGTGCTGATCAGGAAGGGGAAAGAAAAAGAAACTCACTGACGTGATTTGTCCTGCTGGGGATCTATCTCCTCGGCAGTATGGCTTGAGAGCAGGACGTTCTACCATTGATGAGATTGCAGAGGTTGCCAGTGCGATCCAAAAGGTAGAGGCATATAGTCGCGCCAAGCGATGGATCGTCCTGTTGGTGACACTCGACGTTAGGAATGCCTTCAAATCTGCTAGATGGGTGGATATTCTGGATAAGCTGGAAAATCTTTTCAAGTTCCAGAATATCTAATGCGGCTTTTGAGGGACTACCTAAAGTACCGAAGCCTCCTCTACGACACGACACAGGGCCTACAAAGGATGGAAATTTCATCGGGTGTTGTCCAGAGATCTGTCTTTGGTCCGGACATGTGGAACGGCTATGCAGATGATGTTGCAGCTTTGGTCACTGGACGGAACAACCACAACTTAGGTTAGGTATGCCAAGTGAGAGACTGAATGACTGCTAGCGGGTTCAGTGGTGGACTGCGTACCTCATCCCGGATGTGAGACCGTGGCTAAATCGAAGGCATGGTGAGACTGACTCCTATCTGACCCAAGTTTTGAGCGGGCATGGGTGTTTTCAGTCAAACCTGGACAAGATTCATAAGTCATGGTCCTCCGATTGTCGGTTTTCCCTCAGAGAGGAGGACAATGCCTGCCACACATTTTTTGTGTGCACAAAATGGGTCAGGCTGTGAAGGGACCTATACAGGGAGACAGGAATGCTCACCCTGGATAATATAGTTGTGGTGATGCTCGAAACGGTCGACAAATGGAACAGGTGGCACATTATGCTCGGGCAGTCCTAATATGTAAAAGGGACTCACAGCAGCCAGGGGCGTTGGGGCTGGGGGATCGCTTGTCTGGCACTTCTTCCACTCCGCTCCCGCTACGAAAGAGATCCCTCGGTTTGAAGGCATCTAACGGCATAACGAAACGAGAACTGGCCTGAAGTAACGTATCAAACAATTCCAGGCTAAATTCTCACGTTGACAGGAGAGGTGTTTATTGAGTAGTCCAGTCACCTTCTTGCAAGCATGGGAGTCCCAACTACAAAAAAAAAGGTGTTTTGTGAGGAAATCATCAGTCGCCATAGAACACCCAAACAACTAACCACAGATCAGAGTACCAATTTTGTGGGACAACTTTTTAAACAGATCTGCAAACTACTTAACATTAAAAAGACCACTGCCTACTACCGCCAATCAAACGGAGCCTTGAAAACAGCACACAGGCCACTGATTGAACACCATGAGGTAGACCGTTCGTCTATAACAACAGCGAACATGATAGCACCAAATGCACCCCTATAGATTTTCTTTTTGGCTTTACTTCAGACATCCCCTCCAGTCTAAAACGAGAACCCACCCTCCTACTACGAAAGCTACTACCACATGCCAAAATACAATCTACAAAAAATGTATAAAATAGCCAGAAAAAATACCTTGACTAGCAAGCAGAGATCCAAAACACAATATGACAAAAAAAATCCCCGTTGGCAGTACCAGCCGGAAAGGTAAATTTCTCGTTTGCAGCGTAATGTTTCGAAAAAGAAATTGGCTTATCTACTACTGGACTTCTTATTGCCATTTTTTGAAGCACTACATGGGTATTTATTAACAGAAAGGATCTGCCGCCGTTCGTATTTGGAGACCCTTCATAGAGGCGCAAATATTTTGCTAATTAAATTGAGCTGCACACGTATGGATCACATATTGAAAATCGGCGGGCAACAAATTGTTATAAACATATTTATACTCGTTTCGCCCTTCTCACTTTTGCTGTTTATAGATTTGACAGTGGTTATCAAGCAAAGGTGATAACATTTTGGCTTAAATAGCTCAAATAGTTAATTTCAAAAGATTTCCATAAAAGTTTAATCAGCACTTGCATTGCCATTAATATATACATTTTCGATTCTTTTCTGAACCATCAGGGGCCGTCATTTTAATTTTCATTGAAAACGGCTGCTAAAATTATTAAGCTGTAAATTTTCGAATTTTTTATTCGTCATCCGATTTGCATAATGAAATTAAATTAACTTACCTTAATAACTTATAATTTCAAGTTTTATCGGAATCTGTTGAGAAACTTGACCGCTAGAGGGCTACAGAAATAAAAAAAATGTTTATGTCACCCCCCCTGTATGGGGAGATCCCCTTAAACACTTTAAAATATGTTCTTACACTGCAAATGTCAAGAGGCACCACTTTTGACCTACGTAGAAAATTTCCTCATTCTAGCTTATGTGGTTTGCGAGAAAACTTGTGACCCACGAACAAACGGGCGGACGGACAGACACACAGGTCGCGATTTTATAATTTTTTAAGGGTATTGTTAAAAATATTTTACAGTATTTAAAAAATATTCTGATTTATAAATACGTTCAAGATAAGTCATTTAAAACGTTTCCATGAAAAAAATTCATTATTTCAGTTGCTACTAAAATAGCGAATTGCGCTTGTTCCTGACCTTTGAGGGCAGCCATTTTGAATGCATGCATTTGATTTTGGACTATTTTAAATCTCTGTGGGCTAAGACTTCATCAATCAATGTGCCAAAACTCGTTCAAATCGGAGTTTCACTCTAGACAGGGCAAAATAATTCAATTTTTAGTGAAAATGGCAGCTTAAAAATATTGGGGTTTAAATTTTCGACTTTTTTATTTTTCATTCAATTTTAATAATACAAGAACATAGTACAGAGATTCATAATCTCAAGTTTCATCAAAATCCGCTGAAAAATGTGACCGCTAGAGGGCCACATAAACCTGAAAAAACGCATATTTAAAACGCCGCCATTTTGAAATTGGCACATGCATGATCACCAAAATATGAAAAGCTGTAGATCTAAGTAATGCCTATCTTGAAACCAAGTTTCATATATATGGGATTAAAATTGCAACTTTTAGAAGCCTGTAAAGTTTTGAGTTACAACTGGCCGCCATTTTGTTTTTTGTGACCTGACCTCCAAATTTTTCACGCAACACTTTAGATACTCATAATTTCTATCTAAATGCCAAATTTCATGAAAATCTGTTGAAAGCTTTGACCACTATTACAACAACAAAATTTTGCACGTTTTCCGACCTTTGAGCGGCCGCCATTTTGTTTCTGCCGTACCGATCACATACATCAGTGACCTTTGTACCGAATTTCATCCAAATCGGAGCTATACTTTGGTCAGAACAGAAATCACGATTTTTCGTCTAAAATGGCCGCCGTTTTGTTTTTGCCCAGCCGATATAGCTGGTTCACGAACTTAACCGAGATATTAACCCAATACACCTTTTCTGAAAATTTGGTAAAATCGAAGCAAAATTGCAATAACTAGCGAGGTCACAAATTTCGTTATATCCCATATATATATATCTATATATACATATATATATATCTATATATATATATATATATATATATATATATATATATATATATATATATATATATATATATATATATATATATATATATATATATATATATATATATATATATATATATATATATATATAAACAAACCAATCAACTTCCATGATGGGAAAAAGTCCTACTACAGAATGAAAACCGAAAACACAAACCAACACAGGTCTAGGTCGGTCCCTAAGAAGTAAAACGCATAAGGCTCCCGGTTGATACAACTATTGTGATAGGAAAGAGACTTGTCAATGTCCATAATAATCGGCTCAAACCCTATTTTGACAAGTACCCTAATTATTCTTTTCTAGCAATCGCATTAACATCAATAATCGTTTGCTAGTTTCTCCTATTGACAAACACCAAACACGGGCGTGCTTTTTGAAGATATCGGCAATCTATTAAGCTACCACAGTACTTGGAAAATACTAAAGGAATTCAACCTAAGGGAAGTCCGAGAACAAATCGAAGTAGCCGAGCGTGCCGAACATATGCTCACATAAGTATGCTTGGGAAACAACACCAACTGCAAGGATCAACTTGTTCACGTACACAGCTCAGCATACAACCTGAAAATCCATTCACAAATGCTCATCACCTCCTTGGTAACCAAGCGGATCAAACGTTCATTTTCCAACGGAGTGGGAAGAGCTCTCCACTCTGAATCCGGAACTATGGATGATGAGAATGAAGAAGAGCTCTAGGATAAAATCGACATGCTGGAGATTAAGGAGAAGGAACTAGTACAACTCGAAAAACAAAGAATAAGTATCACTAATAGCTCCTCAGCCGAAATACACAAACCCTTTTCTAATGGAGAGGCAGACCGAGTTAGCCGTTCTAATTAAGAAATCATTTAATACAACTGACAAATTACAAAAGTATGGTAATTATGTTACTTCACTTCTGGCCCAGATGCTAGAAATCAAAATGTGACAACAGATACTTATGGACGTAATAGGGGTAGCACAAAAGACAAAATTCATACTCTGCTCATATCCAGCAAAAAACTACATAAGATTTACACCCCAAAAGTTAACAAGTGCCCCAATTTCTAAGGACAAGTCCTAGCACAAATAGCTCAGTTACAACACTTTAAATCGAGAAACAAATTGTTAGAGATCATCAAGCTTCCCTTATTCTGAATTTCCCTCAATTCAACTTTGCCGCATACATACGTATTCCATCACTACGACAATACTTACTCACAAATGCCAGCCATCAACTTACATCAATCGCCAAGAATATCCCCTCCCATTAATTTCCACTCCTGACGGATAACACCCCGTTTAGGAAAACAAAACCTTGCGAGACCTTTACATATCTCCCTACTTACACCAATTCTTCGATCACCACCCGCCACTAACGTAATAATCTCACTATTGCACAATTCCCTCAAGTTAAACAACACCATTTCCCTACAAGTTATCACAGCTCACATAAATACGCTTGTTAAACTGTACCGACCTGCAGGGGAAATGCTGGCTGACAGGAACATCATTGGAAGCTGGCATTCTTTGGGGAGCTCTGCCCACACGCACCCGAGGAAATTCTCGTAGGGGGTGTAGCGTATTCTACATTACTTATAAATTAGATTCCACATTTCCATAAAAACCACGCAAAAAGAAAAAGTAGTGGTAGAAAAATTTGAATTGTCAAATGAAGAAAAAATAAAAATATTTTTTAGTTCATAAAACTATGTCAAACAGTAAAGTTGTTTCTTAAGACTACGTCGTGAGAGATTTGTGTAAAAAGTAAAAAGTGTTAAAAACTATAAGTTTGCGCTATATAACTATTGTATGAGAATTACATACGAAAATAAAGCTAGTTTAAAGAAGGAGTAAGATGTATTAGACATTTATTGACAAAAACAAAAACAGAATTTCCTGGCTTCACTCGGTGTATCTTTTATTAAGGTTTTAAATACATTTTAGCGGAATAAGGACTACCATCTACATCTGGTGACCCCGAATGGAACATGAAAAGTTCCTCAAGATCACGATCACAATCGGAACAACCGGCCACGTGTCCCATTTGTTTCGCGGTTATAATAATATATTTAATATATTTATAATAATAATAATTTTGTTTAAGGGGGCAAATATACCAGCTTATATTTTTAACTCTGAACTTGGTTATGGTGATTTCTCCCTTTCAAATCATCTAATACCAAATTCTATTAGTGCGGTTTCCTTAAAATTACCACCGTTTTGGAGTCAGTTGCCGGCACAATGGTTCACATATGTTGAATCACATTTTTCAATCAGGCATATAACTCAGGAGATGACTAAATTTGAATATGTAATTTCATCTCTTCCTCCTGAAATGATAGATTCTGTATATGATATTATTCAAAATGCGTCTACTAATTCTACTTCTCCGTATACCATAATAAAAAAAGCGTTGATTGATAGGCATTCTCTTTCAGAAAATGAACGACTTGGAAAACTTCTTTCAGGAACTGAGATTGGGGATTTAAAGCCATCAGAATTTTATAGGAAATTAAAACGATTAGCAGGAGAATCCGCAATCGTGTCTGATGAATTAATTTTAAAATTTTTGTTGAGAAAATCGCCTACATTTATTCCGGCAATTCTTAAATCACAACCAAATACAACCCCAGAAGTTTTAACAAAATTGGCTGATGATATCTTAGAAAGCCACTCTTCTCAAAATTCTTCAATTAATACAATCTCTCTTAGTACATCTAGCCCAACGGATTTCACAATGGCTAGAATAATTACAGAAAATCAGCAAATGAAAAACGAAATTGCTGAATTAAAAAATATGATCAAATATCTGAGTTTAAATTTACAGAAATCTTACAATTATAAAAATAGTAATCGTTTTAACTCTAGCAGCAGAAGTAGAAGTAGAAATTGTAGCTACAATAACAATAAAAGTGATAAAATTAAACATGAATTTTGTTGGTATCATTATAAATTTGGTGACATAGCTAGCAAATGCATATCACCATCTAAATATGGGTCAAATCAGTTAAACTAAAACCATCCGTTATCCAAGCGGATTTACAAAAATCAAGTCTAGCCGCTTATTTATAAAAGATCTTTTAACTAAGTTAACATATTTAATTGAATCTGGATCTGATATTTCCGTTTTACCCATTTCAACAATGCTCTCAAAATTCAAAAGACTAACTCAAATTCTTTCGGCTGGAAATGGATCAAACATTAACGTTTATGGTTCCAAAGTATTAGAACTCAGTTTAGGTCTTCGGAGATCCTTTCATCATGATTTTGTGATAGCATCTGTCTCCAAACTAATTATTGGAGCTGATTTTCTTGAGAAATTCAACTTAATAATAATTATAAAAAGAAAGAAAATCATTGATCCAAAAACTAATATCGCTTTTCAAGGAATGTTTCAATAGGAAATGTTTCTTCATTAAAATTTTATGCAGTTGAATCTGATTGAATCTATTGTTAAAGAATTCCAAGAATTGCTTAAGGAACCAGATTTTAATCAACCAGTTAAACATTTTGCAGTACATAAAATAATGACCAAAGGACAATTACCTATTTCTAAAGCAAGACGACTTAACGCTTCTAAATTAAAAATAGCTTGAACTGAATTTGAATATATGATGAAAATCGGTATATGTCAACCTTCTTCATCTTCTTGTTCATCATCTCTACATATGGTTCCAAAACAAGATTCATCAGATTGGCGCCCTTGTGGTGATTATCGTAGGCTAAATGCCGTAACAGAACCAGATAGATATCCAGTGCCTCATATCCAGGATTTTTCAATAAATTTGAGTGGTTGTAGCATATTTTCAAAAATTGATCTAGTTCGTGCTTATCATCAAATCCCTGTCGCTCCTGAGGATATTTTTAAAACAGCCATTACTAACCCGTTTTGTTTATTTGAATTTACCCGCATGCCTTTCGGCTTGAGAAATGCAACTCAAACTTTTCAACGAATGATGCATGCAGTTTTAAGTGGTCTAGATTTTACCCATGTTTATCTTGATGACCTCATTGTTTTTAGTAAAACAAATGAAGAGCATAAGCACCATATTAGAAAAGTATTTGAACGTTTATCAAAATTTGACTTAAAAATTAAACTTTCAAAATGTATTTAACATTTTTGGGTCATGATATTTCGTCAGAAGGTATCAAACCTTCAAATGCAAAAGTAGAAACAATTATTAAGTTTCCAACTCCATGTTCAATTAAATCAACTCAAAGATTTTGGGGAATGAAAAATTATTATCACCGTTTCATTCCGAATTTAGCTAATATTGTTACTCCAATTTATGATCATTTAACTTTGCTACAGAAACAAGCTAAATCTAATAAGAATTTTCATTGGTTTAATATTTGCCAAGTAGCATTTGAGAAAGCAAAAGATTGTCTAGCTAATGCCACCGTATTAACTTATCTGAATAATAATTTACCCATTTCAATCGGAACTGATGTTTCAAATAATAGTGTTGGAACAGTTCTACAACAGTTCTTAAATGGGGATTGGCAACCTTTGCCTTCTTTAGCAAAAAATTAAATCCAGCACAAAAGAAATACTCTAATTTTGATCGGGAACTATTAGCTTTATATTTAGCTATAAAACATTTTAGGTACTTTGTAGAAGGTAGAAATTTTACAATTTTAACCGACCATACACCTTTGATTAGTATTTTTACATCAAAATCTGAAAAGAATCCCCAACAAGAGAGATACATTGATTATATTTCTCAATTTATGACGGATTTTTTATACATCAAAGGATCAGCTAATACAGTACCATATACTTTATCTCGTTTATACACAGACGTTATTGATTTAAAAGAAATTGAATTAAAATTTTTAGCAGAGGAGCAACAAAAGGATCCAGAACTTAAAAGATCCTGCTAAATTTAATTCTAAAACTAAATTAGTTCAAATTAAAATTTCTGATAAGACATCAAGTCTATGGTGTAATAAAAATTTGGACACGCTTAGACCTTTTGTTCCTGTTAATTTACGACTTATTATATTCAACTCATATCATAACCTTTCACATCCTAGTATTAATTCCACCAGAAAAACTATAAAAAAGATTACTTTTGGCCTAAAATGAATAAAGACATTAACAATTGGACACAAGCATGTGACGCTTGTCAAAAAACGAAAAATACGTAAATTCAATGAAACACAAATAGTCTAAATACTGATGCAGCCAAAACGATTTCAACATATTCATTCAGATATTGTAGGACCATTAGCCCCTTCTCAAGGGTATTCCTATCTTCTTACAGTTATTGATCGTTTTTCTCGATGGCCAGAATGCTATCCATTGAACGATATATCAACAAAAATTATTGTAAATACTTTATGGCGTGAATATTTTTCCTGATTTGGTTCACCCTTGGAAATAACGACCGATCAAGGTGCTCAATTCGATTCGAATTTATTCAAAAAATTGTTACAACTTCTAAGTTCACATAGAATCCATACATCAGCGTATCATCCACAAGCAAACGGAATGATTGAAAGATTTTATCGAACATTAAAAACGGCAATTCGAACTCGTGATAATGTTAATTGGTTCAATAAACTCCCTATCATTCTTTTAGGGATTAGATCCACGTGGGAGGAATCAATCAACGCTACCCCTGCCGAAATGCTATATGGTGAAAATATTAAAATTCCAGCCAGCTTCATTAACCAAGATACGAAATCAAATAATTTAGATTCAGAAAAATTTTTATCGATTCTCAGAGATCATTTTAAAACATTTACTAGTAAAGAAATGAAAGCGAAAAAAGTCAAAACTCATATGCCTAAGTCCCGCGAAAGAGTTTTCATTAAAGTAGTTAATAAAAAATCATCTTTGTCTTGTTCAAATTAACGGAGAATTAAAAACCATTCCCATTGAAAGAATCGAACCATAGTTCAGATTTAATAACAATTTAATAATTAATAACGATTAAATATATGATTATTTTCCATTTACAATGCTAACACTGGGAAGGAAGTATTGTAGCGTATTCTTCATTACTTATAAATTAAATTCCACATTTTCATAAAATCCACCCAAAAAGAAATAGTAGTCGTAGACAAATTCGAATTGTCAAATGAAGAAAAAATAAAAAATTTTTTAGCTCATAAAACTATGTCAAACAGTAAAGTTGTTTCTTAAGACTACGTGGTTAGAGATTTGTGTAAAAAGTAAAAAGTGTTAAAAACTATAAGTTTGCGCCATATAACTATTGTATGAGAATTACATACGAAAATAAAACTAGTTAAAAGAAGGAGTAAGACGTATTAGACATTTAGTGACAAAAACAAAAAACTGAATTTCTTGGCTTCGATTGGTGTACCTTTTATTAAGGTTTTAAATACATTTTAGCGGAATAAGGACTACCATCTAGAGGGGGAGTGGTGGTCGAGAAGAACACTCTTGGAGGCTAGCATTCTTTGGAGAGCGCCTCAAGGCTCCCTCCTGAGAATACTGGTAACGACCCTGACTTTATCTAAACTACGCTTTGCATAACGAACTGAAATTCATGCTTTGGGCTGGCGGAAATGATGATTTGGGCATAGTTGCTTTGCACGGTAGTGGCAAGTGACACTCATGCGGGAATGTCTCCAATTCAACTATCATACCTTCTCCGTCTGGGTAAAACCTTGGCAGGCCTCGGAGTACGTTCGAAGTTCGCACCATTGAGTTGGTGGTGTATGTTCGGTTGAGACGGACTCCCCATTAGCACTGGTCTAGCTCTGAGCACTTATCTCCATTAGGGCTTGCGCCAACCTTCGCATGGCTTCCCTGCTCAGCAAAGATGACCATGGGACAAAAAGGTGACTACACTCAAATGGAGATAGCGACCCCTAGGGGGGACCCAATAAAACTAGAGCGACCAAAAACCATAAAGAAAGATCAGAACAATCCTAAAAAATAAAGCAAAAATAACAACAACCACGACGCAACCAGCGGCTGTAGCCACGATGTTAACAGTACATTGGGAGCGGTACTAGCTATGACAGAAACGACGACTAATACAATGACAGTGAAAACGGACAAAAAACGGAGATTAACAGACAGTCTTGCCTTGATTGAGATTCCTGCAGCGTTCGGACGCAGCAAAAAATGATGCGAACGCCAGAGTGCCTTAAAAAAGAAAAGCGGGAAACTCTGCAGGACACGTCAGATGTTCAAGTGGTTGAGGAAAATAAAAAGAAAATCGAGAATTCGATGGTCACTGCTGCGATAGCTACCGAAACAAGGGTCGTATATCCCGATATAACAACGAACCATCATGAAATCCACGAAGAGTTACGGCAGGAAATGACAGGATTGACCAAACAAATCAAGCGACAATGTGTGATTTCATTGCCAATGTCGAAAATGTGGCGGAAGTACTATATTCGGAAATAGAAGCCGATAACCTCTTCCAAGAACGATGGTCTTAAAGTACAATCGTTACCCAGCGACATGAAGAAGAAAGGCTATTCCAAAAAGCGAGAAGTTTCCTTAAACGAATATAGCCTACATGCGACTCGCAAGAAATCAACAAAGCAGTAAAGATTGGGCTCCTTGAACTAGAGGAGCTCCTAGACCAGCATAGGGGGTTAAAGGTTGAAGATGACAAGAAGGCCGAAGAAGATCAGAAGGTGAAAGTAGCGCTGGGGGTGAAATTTGAAGGGCATGTGCAGATAGCTCCACCATAAAAAATCAATAAAAGAATGGCAACGAGCCCAATCATAGGAGATCGGGATAAAAGAAGGAAGGAAGAGGCACTTGATGGGCGCGGAATACCAAATGAGGGGCTCCGTATATTGGCGATAAAATGAGCGAAGACCCCGTGGACGCCCAACAAGACAAAAGACCTGATGCAAAACAGGAGGGAAAGAAGCCCCGACAAAGACCCCGGATGGAGGCACTGCTCGTAAAACCCCTAAATTGTCGATCCTACGCGGAGGTGCTGCAGGATATCAGGGGAAATGTAAGCGCAATCAACGTAGTTGGGCCCCACACTGGTCGCATTCAGAGTACAGGCTAACAGTAAGCAAGCATTCTGCGACGCAGTAAAGAAAGTCCTCGGCAAAAGCGCAATTGTAGCCTCGCTCGAGCCGATGCCAACAATCGAAATAAGAAACATTGACTGTGTCAAGGACCCGGCCAAATTAAAAGCGGCCATCAAAAGGGAGTATCCCAGCGTAGGCAAGATCAAAGCGAGGCTGATACCAGAAAACCAAAGAGGACAACGCATGGCCATAATTGACTTGGCCGAAATGGACGCCGAACAATTTCTGAATAAGGGCAAAGTAAGAACAGGCTGGGTTGTCTGTTGGATGCGACAAACAGCAGCGCCTCTTGAATGTTTCAAATGCCTTGATATGGTCCCACCACACAAGTATGTAAGGGACCCGATGGGAGCTCCCTATATTACAAATGTTGTGAAATAGCACATAAAAGGAAAGATTGCACGACAGATGCACACTGTATTTTTCGCAAGAACGCTGATCAAAGGATTTGATTTTGGACACATCTTGGGATCAGGAAAATGCCAGGTTTTCCAGGAAGCCCTAGTCAAGGCAAAATTAGAACTTTGATGACCCCGATCCTGCAACTAAACCTTAAATCTGCTTGAGCAGTTTGCCCCTCGTAAACCAATTTTATACTGCTGAGTGAGCAACACCATGATAAAAGTTCGGCATCATGAAACTGGAACTGCTGCCATCTGGTTTCGAAATAGTGATTTCCAGGCGAAGACCTGTGGAATGGTTTTTGTGGGTTAAGTGCTCCGGAACCACTTTCTTTAGTGTGTACCTAACGCCGAACGAATCAATAATATCTTTCCAAGCCAAGCTTAATGCTTTGATAAAACGTGTCCCGAATGAAAACGGCAACTTGCTCGTTGAGGAAGACTTCAACGCGAAAGCGATCGAATGGAGCATGCCTTAAATATATCCGTGGGAAAAACGAGCCATAGAAATGGTGGCAAAGACGGCACTTGCCACACTAAACACCGGAAATACGCTGACCTTCCACAAATTGGCTGTGAAGGAACCATACCAGACGTGACTTTTGCCTTGGATTCCTTAGTCACAAGTTTCGGCGTGAGGCTCAAAGGGCACTGCACCGTGACGAGGCATGCAACCACGTAGCAGCAAATAAGTTGGCCAGGAAATGCCTTCGCAAATTGATCAACAACAGCAAGGCTGGCTGCTGGTCAGATCTAGTGGACAACGTGAACAAGGATCCATGGGGCCTTGACTACAAGCTAGTTATGCGGAAGCTTGCTGCCCTACGGAAACCTTGCACACATGATGAGGAAAAGATGAACGAAAAAGTACGGGCACGTTTCGTCACCCATCCCGTCCATGTTGACGCTGTCCATGGTGAAATGGCAGTCAACTGTCCACTATTTACATAGCTGGGACTGAAAGAAGCTGTCCTTTTAGCTCCAGGTCCAGATGGTGTTCCAGCTGAGGTGTTGCAGCTCACCATTGTCCTGACTTGCTGCTCTGCACATTCAACGCTTGCCTACGGGACAGGGTTTCCCGGTACGATGGAAGGTGGTGAGGCTCATGCTGACCAGCGAGAAAAAGGGAAATCTTGGATCGCCGTCTGCATACCGCCCGTTATGTATGCTAGATACTGCTGGGAAAGTGCTATAGAAACTCATCGAGGGAAGACTCACTGACGCGACTTGTGCTGCCGGGGACCTATCTCTTCGGCAGCATGGCTTTAGAGCAGGATGCTCCACCATTGATCCGATTGCAGAGGTCGTCAGCGCAGTCCAAAAGGTAGAGGCATATAGTCGCACCAAGTGACGTTCTGTTGGGGACACTCGACGTTAGGAACGCCTTCAACTTCGCCAGATGCGTGGGTATTCTGGATACGCTGGAAAATCCTTCTCAAGTTCCAGAATATCTAATGCGGCTTTTGAGGAACTACCTGAAGACCAAAGCCTGCTCTACGACATGACACAAGGCCAACTAAGGATGGAAGTTAAATCGAGTGTTGCCCAGGGTTCTAGACTTGGCCCCAGACCTGTGGAATGTGCCTTATGACAGGCTACTGAGACACGGAGATGACAGATGTGTCGCAGTTGATCAGCTATGTGGATGATATTGCAGCTCAGTTGACTGGAAACACCGTTGAACTAGCGTAACTTGGGCTAGGTATGCTAATGCACTGAGTGAGAGACTGGATGACTGCCCGAGGGTTCAATTTCTTCTGTTTCTTCGTAGCACTACAGCCCCTCTCGGGCCTCTGCTATCTGCAAATAGCGCCTCCAAGTACCTCAGCCGATTGGTCGCGTACTCTAATTCCAAAATCCGAGCAGTGATGAACTGTCTTCGTTGACCGAATCAGACCAGCGTTTACTTGGTTTTCCCACTGAACTCCGGCCTTCAGTTCTCCCAACGAATAACTTCTTGGGCACTCGTTGTTCGTCCATATGATTCATGCGGCCGTTCATTGCAGCTTCCACAGTCTGATAATCGTTGAGACCTCAGGCTCGTCAAGAATTTCATACAGCTCATGGTTGTATCAAATTCGCCCTTGGTCCCCATCTAGTTGCGCTGAAATTATTTGCCTCAGGACCTGTTGCCCAAAGGCGTTCAATACATTTGCGAATGCTTAGGTTAGAGTCCATGCTCCACACTCATAGCATAACATAAGTCTTATCACAGATTTGTATACTTGGAGCTTTGTTTTCCTGTATATGCAGCTGGTTTTCAAGATCGTCAAAATTGAATAAGATATTTTATATGTGAGCTATATTTTTTGGTGTATTTCGTCTCTTTCATTATCCGTTTTCGTTATTTTAGCGTCTAAATACACAAAGACGGGCACATTTTCGATACTGTATTCGCCAAGTGTGATATTTTGTGTATTAGATGTAATTTTTTTCGACTGCGTTATGAGCTTTGCTTCATTTTCATTGATTTGTAGCCCTACTAGTTTTGCTTCGCTGTAAAGTTTCAGGAAGAGTTCTTTGGCAATTGTTGATGACCGCGACAAAATATTGATGTCGTCTGCATTGGCTACTATTTGGCTTGACTAGTATAGTAATGAACCTCGTTTATCGCTCTGGAGCACGACCTTATGACGTTGAATTGAATAGCAATGGGGCCAGCCCCTCCACCTGCTTTACTTCGATATTTGCATCAAAGGCATCGGTGAGTTTGTTATTGATGCGGAGTTGGGGGGTCGTCGATGTCATTTTCATTTTGGTAAGACTTACTAATTTGGTGGGGATGCCAAAGCAAAGCGTTGCTTGATACAGTACGTTGCGATCAATACTATCGTATGCTTCTTTATAATCCACGAAAATTAAGTGTACGTCTATGTTGAACTCCGAGCATTTTTCAAGTACCTGCTTGACTGTGAATTACTGGCCTATTGTTGATCTACCTGCCCTCAAACTGCCTTGATACCCCCCCAATAATACTGTTTGCGTTTAATCCAATTTTATTTTCTAAGATTTTTGAAAATATTTTGTACGCCGTACAAAGTAGTGATATGCCTCTATACTTTCGACTGTAACTTGTCGACTTTTTTGGGGATAGGGAATATAATTGATTGGCTCCACTCCTTCGGCATATGTTCTTATTGCCACATATGCTGGGTGACTTTGTGAATAGCTTAATAAACATATTTGATGAGCTCCACTGAATTCTCATCGATGCCCGGCGCTTTATTATTCTTTTGGGCTTGGATGATGGAACGAACTTCATCCGGAAATGGTGGGGCCAATGAAAGCTGCTCGCTAACATCTACAGACTCTGATGTGTTAGAGCTCTGTGAAATATGGTGCCCATCTTTCTTTAATCTTGGTTTCATCATCGATGATATTGCTGAAGTCATCACGACAGAGCGTAGTTTTGGGCTGATAACCACGTTTGTGGCTTTTCACTACTTCGTATGCTTGTCTTGTGTTGTTGCTCGCTAAACTTACATCTATACTTCTTAATTGGTTATCACAGTATTTTCTTTTCTTAATTCTAATCATCTTATTCAGGTTAAGTTTAACACTAAAGAAAACCGAAGTGGTCATCTTGACAAAAAAGAGAGTCCCTAGAGTAAGGAAGATCAGTATTGGGGACATATTAATCGAATCGAAGCCAGCGGTAAAGCAGCTGGAGCTACTGATTGGCTCAAAGATGAGCTTCTGTGAGCAAATCAGGGCAACGGCTGAAAAAGCTGCTTCGGGAGTATCGGCTCCGAGTAGATTTACGAGTATATCCAACGTAGGGGACCCAGCCCATCAAGATGACCCCTCTTGATGAGTGCTGTAGGCTCAATGCTACTGCATGGGGTAGAAATATGGGGCGACGCTCTCGTAGGGATGTATACCGAAAAAGCTTGGCACAGGTACAGAGAAAGGGAGCACTGAGAACTGCATCTTCGTATCCGACAGCCTCTGATCCGTCGGCGAGAGTTATTGTGGGCGTGATACCTGTCGCCCTCATTGTTAGAGAGCGCTGTGCTATTTACCTGCGTTGAAACGAGGATGCAAGAAAGATGGTTGTACGCGAGGAGAGACAGCGCTCACACAATGACTTTTATTTGACCCAGCTTTTGAGCGGACATGGATGTTTTCAGTTTTACCTGCACAAAACTGGTAATTCATGGCCCCCGATTGTTGCTTTTGCCCAGGAAAGGAAGACAATGCGTGCCCAACATTTTTAGTGTGCACAAAATGGGATGGGCTGCAAAGGGACCTCTACAGGGAGACGGCAGGGCTCACCCTGTATAATATAGTTGCGTTGATGCTGGAATCGGTTGACAAATGGAACCAGGTGACACATTATGTTCGGGCAGTCCTAAAAGATAAAAGGGACTCACGGCAGCCGGGGCGTTATAGCTTCAGGACCGCTTGCCTGGCACTTCCTCTTTTGCTCTCCCCTCCTGTTGGAAGAGGGATCCCCCAGCTTGAAGGTGCCTCACAGCGTAACAAAACGAAACGAGGCTCGTAGTAATGTGTCAAACGGTCCCATGCTAGGTTCTCAAGTTAACACGGGAAGTATTAAGGGGGTAGTCCAGTCACCTTTTTGTAACCATGGGAGTCCCACACTCTGTGCGTAAATGGCATTCAACTCCTAACCACAAAAAAATCGATTGACCTAACTACTGGATTTACTTTCTGCAGTCCGAGACACCAATGCGCGTACAGTGTAACTCTCATGTCACCAATCATATCCTTGCCGGACAAGGAATACTAACCCTTTACACCCCATGCCTTGGTCGATTACATGACACTATGAGGCTGAGAGCACTATGAGGCTGAGAGCACTCATCTCATCTTTCTTTCCTCAAATAAGCCTAGAAATATTAGAACTAGACCTGGCCCATATAAAACCCAGCAATAACAGTAGCTAGATCCTACTGCTAACATCCAAACCCCAGTACTCCCATCTTTTGACCAACACACATACCCTCACGGATATGTACGGACAACTTAGTAACCTGGCACACGTAAAAACCGGGCAGCGGCATACACACATGGCCAAAACTTCGGTTAGCCTGACATCACTCTTCATATGCTTCATAATAATCTACTTTGCAACCAGCTACCTACGGCAACGTTGCTGAACGTAACTGCCATGTCCACAAACAGCAATCTCGATGCGTAGTCTAACCCCTGAAAATCCCACTAACCCAACAAACTTTACACTGACACTTCAACCACCCACCTCCAAACCGAACATAAACATACCCTCGCGAAAAGCTGCTAGATCTTTCCAACTAGTTTAGAAAGATTTTAGCTAGTAAAAACACCTCCCATCATCACTGCCTATCATAACTAAGCAACTAAAGAGATCTGTGTAGCTCTCCAAGAAATAAATCTCATTTAGGGCCCCATAGTCCTGTTACGTTGCAGTCGAACCGTTGCATCAAAGACGTAAATAAACAAGAAAAACCTTTTAGCCTGTTGGACTAAAGTCCAAATAAAACCCTAAATAACAAACATTGTAGCCGTCATAAATATTGTACGTATATATTTTAAAGTCCACACTATTAACAGGCACTCACACTATCAAAACCACATAGAAAAATAGATACAACACAATTACAGTTTACAGACTAATTATATTTATAGGCATCATCACACACCACATAGAAAAATACATAAAAACGATTACAATTTAAAAATTTGTTGTACTTATAGGCACTTTCAAAAACTACATCGAAAGCTAAATACAAAACCATAACAATTTCCAAACTAACTATATTTATAGGCACTTACAAAAACTACATAACCATACAGATACAAAACAATTACAATTTAAAAATTCAATATACGAGGTGTGTTCAAAAAGCAAGGTGACCCTTCGCAGGCGACGTACATTCGATTATCGAATTTTTTATTTTTTTTTTTATGTTATTACATTCGTCACGAACATATATTTGAAGTTTCAGCTATATAATATGTTTTGTTTGTTTGTGAGAGGCATAACGGTTAGAAGTGTTTTACGTGCTCAGCGATTCAATGATCAAAAATTTTTTGGCTAAAAACAACACCACAATCATGCATGAGCCACCATATTCACCGGATTTGGCCCAATATGACTGTTTCTTATTCCCAAAACTGAAGAGACCTATGAAAGGACGGAGATTTACAACGAGTGAGGAGATTAAGACTGCACCGCTGGAAGAGCTCAAGGCTATTCCGAAAAGTGCTTATGAGAAGTGCTTCGAGGATCGGAAAAAGCGTTAGTGCAAGCGAATTGGGAAAAGTGTATTCATTGCTTTGAAGGGGACAACATAAATATTGACGGATAAATAAATATTTTTTCCTACAAATACACAGTCACCTTGCTTTTTGAATACACCTCGTACTTATAGGCAGTATCAAAAACATTTTATAGGCACTATCGAAAACCTCATAGAAAAATATTTACAAACAATAATCAACAAATACAATTTATAAACTCATTATATCAATACCGAATACTGTATAGAGAAATGAATCTAATTATAAGTAAAATCAACTAAACAACAAACATTAAAACAAAGCAACAAACAAATATGCTGAAGCATAATCCCAAGACCATCGTATCAAAAGTAAAACGGCACCCAATGCACGTCAAAGCGGTCGAATAGCCCCAACAGAGCCAAGGACGGGAAATTCGGATGTTATAAACCATGCACTTAGACACAGAGCCATGATGATATGCAGTTCGAAATTCGATCATCACAAACGCGTCAGCGGATGCTTGTTTACGTTCCGGGACAAAACAGAACCATGCATTTGGACGTGCAGCCAAGCAGCTGAACACATGAAACTTGATCCCCGCAAGCGTTTAATAGACTTTCGTTGGTAATTCTATGGAGGAAGAAAATTGGATTGAAAAAAAGGTAAGTTCAGCATTTCACCTGACTTGAAATCAATAAAAAAAGAAAAATACGATTGAAGCAAATGCAAGTTCAGCACTATATTTGACATGGAGTACTAAACTCTGTCCGTTGAAAGAAAATTTATTGGAGAAAATACACGGTCAGCAGAAACGAAATGTGAAACTCTGATTGATCGAACCGAATCGGCAGCGTCAGCACTTTACGCTTTAAAAATCACAAGGAGTGAAGCAATGGTCTTCTTTGATTTCCTAGCGATCGAAGACGAGAGATGGCACCTCGGCTTAAGCCTTGCCACTATCTGCACCAACCAAGTTGGGCCCTTGGCTTTCGCCTGGCCCGGCTGCTGTGTGTTGCTGCGATAGCATCGTTACATCGGCTCCTCAGCTTATGCCTGCCCGATCTTCATCGGTCGCCGTTAACCGCTGGCCCCACCATCGAACAGGATTCCTTGGCTTACACTTGGTCCTGGGTATCCATTCGTTACAGCGGCTCCTTGGCACTCCCGAGGCGTGGTTGATGGTAACCGGCTTCAACGAGCCCATCTGCCTCCATCCTTGAGGCCCCCGATTCTTCTAGTTAACCACTCTGCTCCCGGCAGCTCGAGAGAAACCAAGCAGAGTTCTGAAGCTCCCTATGCTGCCCCACCCTACCCAGAAGCCCGCCGAACTTTAGTTTCACAGACAACCATCAGGCCCCTCTTAGACGTCATTCTCGCAGCGGAACCTCTATCGGCTCCCCCGCCCATCACTTTAGAAGTATATAAGGCTCAGCAGCAGCGGAAACAACAACCCACAGCCAAGCAGAAGCAGGCAAAGTTGTGGCACCCACTGGGGGAGCTGCTGCGTCTACAACGGATCAGCATCACGCCCGATTAGAAAACTAGTTTCCGTGACCATGCGTGGGCCATCCAGGAACAGTGTCGCAAGAAGCAACGGAAAAAGCACCACCAGCACAACCCAAAACGGAACCAGTAAAGGGACCCTACACTATCGAGAACCCAGCCACGGGACTAGTGAATTTTGAATACCTTAACTTTGTAGTTACGTTTATAATTTTGATTGTATGAACTATAACGCTTTAAGAAAAAAATCATATCCAGCTCTGTTCAACAATCGAACAGAGTTCGCAACAGTAGTCAATGTCCATTCACCCGGTCATTCCTCCTATCAATATAATTGACCCACTTTCGGCCGCGAATTTGCCTACCTGAACTTGTAAGCAAAAATGTTTGAACTCTGAATAAACATTAACTACAGCATGAAAAAGTTTTTTGTATAGTATGCATTTTCATTAATGTTTTATTGACTTCAATAATTGAAATGTATTATTGTATAGAGTGCAATTTCTCTTTAATGGACATTGACTTCGATTATTGCAAGCATTTGAAGTCATCAAATATTTTGTATTTAAGTTCATGTGTAAATGATAATAAATGTATTCTTTCGTACACCAACAAAGTTAACGCGTTGTTTTTATTTGTGTTCCTATCTATTTTGTGCTACGTAAAAGTAATTATCAACAACGGCTGGTGTGGCCGTTCTTGACTACAATTACTATTTACATTTGGTCCGTCGAGCAATTTACTCTAAATTTTATCAACAGCAGCTGGTGTGGCTGATCTTGATAATTCGGTATTTCGTGGATCTTGCTTGTGCGAGGACTGCCAACAAAGGCTGAAGTGGCTTATTCTTGGTATCAGTCCTGAGGATAATTTTACGTCATCAAGTACATGATGGACACTGCGGCTATCATTTTGGAACAAAAAACATCACTGAAGCGTTGCAAAACTCAACCAGAAACTTTAAGAAGGTCTCAAGCTCGAGAAAAACGGAAGAGTATTTTTTCAAGCGGCTGGGTGACATCGAAAAACTCTGGCACCAGTTTCGAGATAACAATGAAAAGCTGAAGAGCACCTTACAAGATGACCATTCATACTTCGAGCAAAAAATATTTGCTACAACGGAAAAGTTGTATCGAGAACTGAAAGATCTACTCATTGAAGGTCAACAAGCGGTAATGCAGCATCAAATGTGGCTTCATCACCAATGATCCAATCGGGGGATGTTCCTGCATCTACAATTACCACAACAGCAGCAAGTTATGCTGCACCTACTGTCACAGCGCCATCAAACTGGCCACCTTACATGGAAATCTCTACAAGCTATGGCCGTCATCATCCGAATCTACCACCTATAATGATACCCAAATTCAACGGTGACTACCAGCAGTGGAAAACATTTACTGAGCTTTACAAAAGCATCATCCAAAATAATAACACTATCGGGGCTACGCAAAAAATGCAGTACCTTCTCTCGTATCTGGAGGGAGACGCAAGAAGTGCGGTCTCGCATTTACAGCTGAGTGCAGCCAACTACGAAACTACTCTAACTATACTGCAAGAGCGCTTCTCGAACAACCGACAGATGGTAACAATCTACAAAGATACCATTCTGGACACAGGTGTCCCACATCGCTTCTGGCTTTGCACGACACGCTTCGTAATTGTTTGGCGGCATTAAAAAGTCTAGATTATAACACAGAACATTGGGAGCCGATAATGGTTAGAATCGCTATGAGAAAGCTAGACGCAGAAAGTCTCCGCATATTCGAAGAAAATGTTAACAATACCCGAGAGATGCCGAGCTTGAAGCAAGTTTACGACTTTCTGATGAGGAGGCACATAGTCCTAACGAGTTTGAAAAGCCCACAAGTACAGCGGCAAACGACACAAAAGAAAGCATTCGTGTCATTGCAACAGAAACCTTATAAATCGGACAAGAGAGAGACCAGTAAAACATATACATACCAGTGCAAGTTTTGCAATCAAAGCAATCATGCCATTCACCGCTGCGATGGATTTAAAAAATTAAGCGTCGATGACCGAAATCAATTTGTTGCTGATAACAATCTGTGCAAGAACTGCCTAGCACACGAATCGAGTTTTAAATGCAGAGGCAAAAATACGTGCTTTGAATGCAAGAAACCACACTATACCATGTTGCATTACTCACTCACTGATCGTAAGACTGTCACTTCGAACATTGCCACTGGCAACACCAAGGTCACAATGAACACAAGTGCCTCGAGCGTAACAAACACCGTTCTTCTTGCCACTGCAATAGTAAAAGCGGAATCAAAATCCGGTCAACAAATTCCACTGGGAGCTTTAGTTGACCCTGGGTCTCAAACATCATTTATATCATCGAAAGCTGCAAAGCAGCTCGGCCTGCCCTCAGATAGCATTTTGGCAGGGGTTACAGGTATTGGAGGAGTTCAAGCCAAAACTGTCCGGAAGAGGATATTCGTTACAATAACACTACCGCTTCGTTGATATTAAAGAACGATTTTTATGTTGACGACATGTTAACAGGCGCCCACACCAAACAAGAAGCGATTTCCCTTCAGCAGGAGATGACAGCTCTACTAAATAGAGGTAACTTCAACGTCAGAAAATGGGCTAGCCCAAAGAAGATTCATCCTTGAAAACACTTGTTATACACTGGAATCCAGCCCAAGATGCGTCCCACTTTAGAATCATCGCGTTTAAAGAATCTAAAAGGCCTACAAAAAGACAGCTACTGTCACACATTGCAAGCATATACGACCCATTACAATGGCTTGCACCCGTCACAGTCAGGGCTAAGCTGATAATGCAGGCAATCTGGAAGAGCGGAACGGATTGGGATGAACGGCCAACAGAAGAAATTCTTAAAAGCTGGAATGAGCTTGAATCTGAGCTGAAACTGCTAGAACACATTAGCATTCCTCGATGGAATCACTACAGCATAGACATTCAAATGGAGCTGCACGGATTCTGCGATGCATCAGAGTCCACCTACGCAGCGGTTGTTTATAGTAAAAGCATTGACATGTGCGGATCCATCAGCACAACTCTTCTCTGTGCGAAAACAAAGGTCGCCCCAACCAAGACCAAAGTTACCCTCCCGAAGCTTGAGCTAAATGGAGCCGTACTATTAGCTACTTTATTGCACGATACGATAGAGTCGCTCTACATACCTAATTTGGACGTCTATGCTTGGTGCGACTCGACTATCACCTTGGGGTGGCTTAAAAAGAAACCAACTTCACTGGAGACCTACATTGCCAGTAGGGTATCGAAGATTCAGAAATTGGATCGCGGCGCCTGGAAATGGCAGCATATCAGCTCCAAGGATAATCCAGCCGATTGCGCTTCTAGAGGCATCAGTCCAAAGCAACTTCTCAAGCATCATTTGTGGTGGAATGGTCCAAGTTGGTTAACACATCCTTGCACCGATATCGAAGTTGTTTCGACAGTAACAACAGCGGCAGACAAAAGCAACTTTTTGGGACGTTACTCCGATTTTAATAGATTAGTAAGAATTACTGTAACATGCCTCAGATTTCATCGCAACTGTACACAAAAATCAAACCGCAAGACCGGACGGCTAGAAGCAGAGGAACTCGAAATAGCACATAAAAAAATCATTATAATGATTCAGAAAACACAGTTTTCAGAAGGAATTGCTGAACTAAGGAGTAACAAGGAGTTGAAGAAAAGACTCAGGACTCTAAATCCCTTCCTAGATGCCCATGGTATTCTGCGAGTTGGCGGTAGGCTCCGAAATGCAAGCATTCCTGAAGAGTCAAAGCATCCGATTTTGCTACCCCAGTGCCATCATGTGACATATTTAATTGTGAGGCAAGCCCACTTGAAAACAATGCACGGAGGCGCACAACTGGTGCGCAACTACTTGAGAATGCGATACTGGATCATAAATGATCAGAAAGTAAATACTCGACCGCTAAAAATCATCAATTAATGGGCGATTTACCTGCCATACGCGTAACACTAGAAAAAGCTTTCACTCATTGCGGAGTAGACTACGCAGGGCCTTTCACCATACGAATGTCCAAAGGAAGAGGAGCAGCGGTCGTAAAGGCCTACATTGCTTTATTTGTATGTATGGTAACAAAAGCAATACATCTCGAGCTTCTGAGCGACATGTCAACAGAAGCATTCTTAGCAGCATTCAAACAGTTCACAAGGCGAAGAAGACTGTGCCGGGAGATCTTTGGTGACCACGGCACCAACTTTGTCGGGGCAAGTAATCGACTAGACAAGGATCTAGAAGAAGCAATAAAGAGATCAAGCAGTGAGTTAGCACGAATAACTGCAAAAGACGGAATCACCTGGAAGTTCATACCAGTGTCCACACCTCATTTCGGTGGGCTTTGGGAAGCTGGTGTGAGATCGGTCAAGAATCACATCAAGTGCATTTTCGACGAGCAAAATATTGTCCCAACATTTGAAGAATTCACAACGATACTGTGCCAAATTGAAGCATGCTTAAATTCCAGACCAATAACTCCTGCATCAAGCGACCCAAATGATCTTGAAGCCCTAACTCCAGGGCACTTCCTCATTGGACGACCTCTCCTGGCTATACCAGAACCTGATACCTCGTGTAAAACACTACACCAGCGCTGGAAAATATTAACTAACATGCATCAAGTATTCTGGAAACGATGGGCGACAGAGTACCTGCAACATCTGCAAAAACGTACGAAGTGGACGAGCGTAAGCGAGAATCCCAGAATTGGTCAGCTTGTTCTCATTAAAGAAAGGGACACGCCACCAACGAAATGGCCACTGGCAAGAATACATAGCATGCAACCAGGCAGAGATGGAATCGTACGAACAGTTACAGTTAGGCATCATGGAAATATGCTGAAGCAAGTAGCGATCACCAATTTGTGTAAACTACCGGTAGAAATACCCGAGGACTCTACCAGCCATCCAACAGCAATAACACCGGTAGAGGAAACTGCTGCAAATATCGAATTGACAAAACCAAAATCATCTCCTGACAAATGCGAAGAACGCTCAACACCTGAAACCTGTATGAAGCAGAAAAACACGGCAGAACGAAGACGGATTGCACCTATAGACAAACCTAACAAAGTAAAAAGACCAAGAATTGCACCATGTTTGTGGGCGAGGGCTCTGCTGAATACAACAATACTCCTGTTTGTCATGATACCATCAGAAGCCTTGAACGCTAAAAACAGCTCTAACCAGCATAATTATAACATCTTCAGGCCAAAATCAGGTTTTTATATCGAAAAACTGGGCATAGTGCATAGCATTCGTGGTGAACTAAGACTTGAGGCAAATTTTTCGATTGCAGAAGTGATGTCAACGCACATAAGAATTGACCGACTACACCCACTGCAATGGCCTTCTGAACCATCTACAGATTAAACAAATGGAGCTCCTTCAACAAAGAGAAAAGTTACGAACGATAACAGGCTCCAGAAATAAGAGGGGTTTGGTTGGAGACCTCCTTACCACAGTTTTTGGTGTTAATGAAAAGGTCTACACTGATATTGACGCCCTCGATAAAAACCAACACACAATATTACAAGTCTTAAATCAACAAAGCGTAGAATTGAATGCACGTATAATAAGCGTCAACCATCGCACTGACGCCCAGCTTGCCCAAGTTACGATGAAATTAAATCAAGTGGTAGATTCGATCAACAAAATGCAAAAATGGTTCGCAAAGATTGATAACAACAAAATTGGCTTACAAGTAATATCCACTTATCTCATGGCGATTAACTATTTTGAGGGGCTCCAGGTGAAGTACTAAAAACTAGTAAACACCATCTATGGATCCGAAAGCTTCCCACAGCTCGTTTCAATTGAAACAATGACGAACACAATCGATAAGGTAGCATCAAAAATGGGCCCTCATTTTGAGATTCTGCATACTCCAGTGAAAGCAACTACGATTGCACGCACCGATGAAAATATAATCTATGGCTACTTCTATATAATTGAAAGGGATAGATATGAGATAATTCATGTCCCTGCAATTCCTTTCGAATCAAGTGTGCACCAATATCTGGTTCCTATCGTCAAAACTCCAACCCTAGCGGTTAACTTCAATCAATTAACGTATTTCGAATTGGACGATGCACAGCTGAAGTCATGCACAATTAAAGACGAACGATACCTATGTACTCCTAGCATGATCAACAACATGGATGCAAACCCGAACTGTATCATCAACGAACTATACAGTAGACACAAGAAGCAACAGTTCCCCAGCGTTGAGGTAACATCTCCTCAAACAACATGGAAGGAGCTTATGATGAAAAACGCATGGCTATTTGTTGCAAGCACACCAAGCACAGCCTTTGTTACCTGCAAAGATAACAGAGAGGAGATTTTACTAGAGAATATTGGAATCATCCGCACCAAAGAGAATTGCGCTATCCAAACCGAGCAATTCATTCTACGATCAGAAACGACCCAAAAAAAGAGCGTACTGACGAACTTCACGGAAAGAGGTGTCCCCAGCTAAGTTCGGAGACAAGGAGTACCACGCAAAATCTATGGACCCAATAGCAAGAGTGAAGGAGCAAATTTTCGATGGTGATTCTTTCAAGCCAGAGCCGATTGCGATTACAACTACCTTACAACAGTTACGCAAGCACGCGGTACCGCTGACATCAACAATGCTGATCATCATCGCCATCTGTATAGCCAGCGTCTACATCAGAAGCATACTGAAGAAGACAAAGATGCCGAAGAAATTGCAGGAGTCCATATCAACTGCATCAGAAGAAAACGTGTCGCTTAATGAAAGATTCAACATTGTTCTTTCCGGTGGTGCCCCAACATATTCAACAATTGAACAGAGTTTGCAACAGTAGTCAATGTCCATTCACCCGGTCATTCCTCCCATCAATATAATTGACCCACTTTCGGCCGCGAATTTGCCTACCTGAGCTTGTAAGCAAAAATGTTTGAACTCTGAATAAACATTACCTACGGCACGAAAAAGTTTTTTGTATAGTATGCATTTTCCTTAATGTTTTATTGACTTCAATAATTGAAATGTATTATTGTATAGAGTGCAATTTTCTTTAATGGACATTGACTTCGATTATTGCAAGCATTTGAAGTCATCAAATATTTTGTATTTAAGTTCATGTGTAAATGATAATAAATGTAATCTTTCGTACGCCAACAAAGTAAACGCGTTGTTTTTATTTGTGTTCCTATCTATTTTGTACTACGTAAAAGTAATTATCAACAACGGCTGGTGTGGCCGTTCTTGACTACAATTACTATTTACAAGCTCTTTTCCTTTTCTCCATTGGGAATAATCTTTTAAGGTGCTTCTAAAGTAAGAAACGATTGCCAGCCACACGGATCAAGTATAGTTAGAACCATTATTCATAATATCAGCGAAAATATCAGTTAGTTTTTTATATTATTACACTGCCAAAGAACTCTCCCTGAAACTCGACAGCAAAGCAAAACTAGTAGGGCAAAGAAAAACTAGTCAATGACCTCTCCTGGCTATACCAGAACCTGATACCTCGTGTAAAACACTACACCAGCGCTGGAAAATATTAACTAACATGCATCAAGTATTCTGGAAACGATGGGCGACAGAGTACCTGCAACATCTGCAAAAACGTACGAAGTGGACGAGCGTAAGCGAGAATCCCAGAATTGGTCAGCTTGTTCTCATTAAAGAAAGGGACACGCCACCAACGAAATGGCCACTGGCAAGAATACATAGCATGCAACCAGGCAGAGATGGAATCGTACGAACAGTTACAGTTAGGCATCATGGAAATATGCTGAAGCAAGTAGCGATCACCAATTTGTGTAAACTACCGGTAGAAATACCCGAGGACTCTACCAGCCATCCAACAGCAATAACACCGGTAGAGGAAACTGCTGCAAATATCGAATTGACAAAACCAAAATCATCTCCTGACAAATGCGAAGAACGCTCAACACCTGAAACCTCTATGAAGCAGAAAAACACGGCAGAACGAAGACGGATTGCACCTATAGACAAACCTAACAAAGTAAAAAGACCAAGAATTGCACCATGTTTGTGGGCGAGGGCTCTGCTGAACACAACAATACTCCTGTTTGTCATGATACCATCAGAAGCCTTGAACGCTAAAAACAGCTCTAACCAGCATAATTATAACATCTTCAGGCCAAAATCAGGTTTTTATATCGAAAAACTGGGCATAGTGCATAGCATTCGTGGTGAACTAAGACTTGAGGCAAATTTTCCGATTGCAGAAGTGATGTCAACGCACATAAGAATTGACCGACTACACCCACTGCAATGGCCTTCTGAACCATCTACAGATTGAACAAATGGAGCTCCTTCAACAAAGAGAAAAGTTACGAACGATAACAGGCTCCAGAAATAAGAGGGGTTTGGTTGGAGACCTCCTTACCACAGTTTTTGGTGTTAATGAAAAGGTCTACACTGATATTGACGCCCTCGATAAAAACCAACACACAATATTACAAGTCTTAAATCAACAAAGCGTAGAATTGAATGCACGTATAATAAGCGTCAACTATCGCACTGACGCCCAGCTTGCCCAAGTTACGATGAAATTAAATCAAGTGGTAGATTCGATCAACAAAATGCAAAAATGGTTCGCAAAGATTGATAACAACAAAATTGGCTTACAAGTAATATCCACTTATCTCATGGCGATTAACTATTTTGAGGGGCTCCAGGTGAAGTACTAAAAACTAGTAAACACCATCTATGGATCCGAAAGCTTCCCACAGCTCGTTTCAATTGAAACAATGACGAGCACAATCGATAAGGTAGCATCAAAAATGGGCCCTCATTTTGAGATTCTGCATACTCCAGTGAAAGCAACTACGATTGCACGCACCGATGAAAATATAATCTATGGCTACTTCTATATAATTGAAAGGGATAGATATGAGATAATTCATGTCCCTGCAATTCCTTTCGAATCAAGTGTGCACCAATATCTGGTTCCTATCGTCAAAACTCCAACCCTAGCGGTTAACTTCAATCAATTAACGTATTTCGAATTGGACGATGCACAGCTGAAGTCATGCACAATTAAAGACGAACGATACCTATGTACTCCTAGCATGATCAACAACATGGATGCAAACCCGAACTGTATCATCAACGAACTATACAGTAGACACAAGAAGCAACAGTTCCCCAGCGTTGAGGTAACATCTCCTCAAACAACATGGAAGGAGCTTATGATGAAAAACGCATGGCTATTTGTTGCAAGCACACCAAGCACAGCCTTTGTTACCTGCAAAGATAACAGAGAGGAGATTTTACTAGAGAATATTGGAATCATCCGCACCAAAGAGAATTGCGCTATCCAAACCGAGCAATTCATTCTACGATCAGAAATGACCCAAAAAAAGAGCGTACTGACGAACTTCACGGAAAGAGGTGTCCCCAGCTAAGTTCGGAGACAAGGAGTACCACGCAAAATCTATGGACCCAATAGCAAGAGTGAAGGAGCAAATTTTCGATGGTGATTCTTTCAAGCCAGAGCCGATTGCGATTACAACTACCTTACAACAGTTACGCAAGCACGCGGTACCGCTGACATCAACAATGCTGATCATCATCGCCATCTGTATAGCCAGCGTCTACATCAGAAGCATACTGAAGAAGACAAAGATGCCGAAGAAATTGCAGGAGTCCATATCAACTGCATCAGAAGAAAACGTGTCGCTTAATGAAAGATTCAACATTGTTCTTTCCGGTGGTGCCCCAACATATTCAACAATTGAACAGAGTTCGCAACAGTAGTCAATGTCCATTCACCCGGTCATTCCTCCCATCAATATAATTGACCCACTTTCGGCCGCGAATTTGCCTACCTGAGCTTGTAAGCAAAAATGTTTGAACTCTGAATAAACATTACCTACAGCACGAAAAAGTTTTTTGTATAGTATGCATTTTCATTAATGTTTTATTGACTTCAATAATTGAAATGTATTATTGTATAGAGTGCAATTTTTCTTTAATGGACATTGACTTCGATTATTGCAAGCATTTGAAGTCATCAAATATTTTGTATTTAAGTTCATGTGTAAATGATAATAAATGTATTCTTTCGTACGCCAACAAAGTAAACGCGTTGTTTTTATTTGTGTTCCCATCTATTTTGTACTACGTAAAAGTAATTATCAACAACGGCTGGTGTGGCCGTTCTTGACTACAATTACTATTTACAAGCTCTTTTCCTTTTCTCCATTGGGAATAATCTTTTAAGGTGCTTCTAAAGTAAGAAACGATTGCCAGCCACACGGATCAAGTATAGTTAGAACCATTATTCATAATATCAGCGAAAATATCAGTTAGTTTTTTATATTATTACACTGCCAAAGAACTCTCCCTGAAACTCGACAGCAAAGCAAAACTAGTAGGGCAAAGAAAAACTAGTCAATGACAATAAAACAAAGCTCATGACGCAGCCAAGGAAAAATACCTCAAGCACCCCCCAAATATCGCACTTGGCGAATACTGTATCAAAAATGTAAGCAAATTTGTGTATTTAAGCAACAAGATAATAAGAGCCAGTAATGAAAAGGTGAAATACACTAAAGAATATAGCTCGCAAATAAAATTTTTTTTACTGTTTTGACGATCTTGAAGAACAGCTGTATGCACAGGAAAACAAAGCTCCAAGAATACAAATATGTGATAAGACCTATGTTATGCTTTGGGTGTTAAAAACGGACCCTAACCCAAGCACCCGTAAATATATTGAACGCAGTGAGTGACGGGTCCTGAGGTGAATAATTGGAGCGAATCTAGATGAGCACCAATGGTGAACCCAATACAACCAGGAGCTGTATAAAATTTTTGACGAGCCGGAGGTCTCACCGATTGTAAGACTGAAGAAACCGCAGTGGGCTGGCTAAGTATATCGCATGGCCGAACAACAGACGCACAAAAAATAATTCGTTGAAGGGACTGAAGAGCGGAGATTGGTAGGGCAATCGAGGGAACGCTGGTCTGACTTGATCGACGAAGATAGTTCATCACAGCTGGGATTTCGAAACTGGAGGGCGCGGTTAATGGACTAACTCAGTTGGAAGCGCTGTTCGCAGGGACCGAAGGCCCGAGAGGAGCTATAGTGCTACGAAGCAGAAGACGAAAGAAAATTTGAGTCATTTGAGGTTTTTCAACGCGTTTTAAATGGGCATTTTAGTCGGCGGTTGATTATTACATTTGGCACGAAGTCTGCTTGCAGAAGACCTGTGACCAAAGTGCCTCTCCAAACTAGCTCGCCTGCCAGCAGCCTCCTCGGAGTAGACTAAGAGTGTCCGGGCTTGTTTTTTTTTGTGGAAGGGACGTGAATGCCATTTATGCACAGAGTTTGGGACTCCTATGCACGACTGGACTGCACACTAAACATTCCCCAGTCAACCTGAGAACCCAGCCTGGAACCATTTGACACATTACTTCGGACCAGGTCTCGTTTTGTTACGCTGTGAGGCACCTTTAAGCGGGGGAGTCCCTTTCCTAGCGGAAGGGGAGAGAGGGAGAGAAAGTGCCAGAAAAGTGATCCCCCAGTCCCAACGACCCCGGGTGCTGTGAGTCCCTTTTATATTTTAGGACTGCCCAAGCATAATGTGCCACCTGTTTCCATTTGTCAACCGATTCCAGCATCACCGCAACTATATTATCTGGGGTGAGCTCTCCCACCTCCCTATAGAGTTCCCTTCGCAGCCTGACCCATTTGGTACACGCAAAAAATGTGCGACAGGCATTGTCCTCGTCTCCTTGGCAAAACAGACAATTTGGGGACCGTGACTTACCGATCTTGTGCAGGTAAGACTGAAAACACCCATGCCCACTCAAAAGCTGGGTCCGATAGAAGTCAGTCTCACCATGCCTACGATTTAGCCACAGTATCACATCCAGGATGAGGCGCGCAGTCCACCTTCCCTTTGTGCAATTCACCCAAGACTGCTGCCAATCGTTGAGTGAGCGCTGTCTCTCCTCGCGGACAACCGTCTCCTTCGCATCCTCGTTTCAGCGCAGGTAAATAGCGCAGCCGTCTCTAGCAAGAAGGGCAACAGGTATCACACCTGCAATAACTCTCACCGCCGAGTCAGAGACTGTTGGATACGAAGATGCAATTCTCAGTGCTCCTCTTCTCTGTACCTGTGCCAAACGTTTTCGGTATACCTCCTTGCTGAGAACGTCGCCCAATACCTCTGCTCCGTACAGTAGCACTGACCCTACAGCACTCATCAAAAGGCGTCTCCTTGATGGGCCGGGTCCCCCTACGTTGGCCATAAGTTGACTCAGAGCCGATATTCCTGAAGGAGCCTTCTCAGTCGTTGCCCTGATTTGCTCAGAAAAACTCATCTTCGAGTCGATCAGTAGCCCCGTGTACTTCACCACTGGCTTCGATTCGATTAATATGTCTCCAATACTAGTCATCCTTGCTCTAGGGATTCTCTTTTTTGTCAAGATGACCACTTCGGTTTTCTCCAGTGCTAAACTGAGCCCGTGAGCAGTCATCCAGCCCCTCACTCGGCATATTAGCATCCCTAACCTAAGTTGCGCTTGTTCAACGGTGCGGCCAGTGACTAGAGCCGCAAAATCATCCGCAAAGCCGACCAAGTGCGACTCATCTGGCATCTCAAGTCTCAGTAGCCCGTCGTAAGACACGTTCCACAGGTCCGGACCAAGGATAGATCTCTGGGCAGCATCCGATGTAATTTTCATCCTCCGTTGGCCCTGTGTCGTGTCGTAGACCAGGCTTCGGTCCTTTTGGTAGTTCCTCAAAAGCCGCATTAGATATTCTGGAACTTGAAAAGAGTTTTCCAGCGTATCCAGAATATCCACACAGCTTGCGGAGTTGAAGGCACTCCTGACGTCGAGTGTCACCAACAGGACGATCTGTCGCGTGGTGCGACTATATGCCTCTGCCGCCCTTTGGACCGCGTTCACCACCTCTGCAATCGCATCAATGGTAGAACGTCCTGCTCTCAAGCTGTACTGCCGAGGAGCTAGCTCCCCAGTAGCACGAATTGCGTCAGTGAGTCTTCCCTTGATGAGTTTCTCTCGCACTTTCCCAGCCATGTCTAGCATGCATAACGGGCGGTATGCAGACGGCGATTCGGGATTTCCCTTCCACTTGCTGATCAGCACGAGCGTCGCTACCTTCCATCATACCGGGAAAACCCTGTCCCGTAGGCAAGCGTTGAATGTGCTGAGCAGCAAGTCAGGACAATGGTGATAGACGAGCCGTAACACCTCCGCTGGAACACCATCTGGACCTGGAGCCTTCCTCGCTTTTAATGAGAGGACTGCCTCCTCCAGTTCGAGCTGTGGGAAGGGTGGGCACTCGACTGCTGTTTCACCATGGACAGCGTCAACACGGACGGGATGGGCGGGGAAGAGTCCCCACACTATCGTGTCCATCTTTTCCGTGTCATGTATGCAAGGCTTCCGTAGGGCACCAAGGTTCCGTATGACCAGGTTGTAGCCAAGGCCCCACGGATCCTTGTTCACATTGTCCACTAGGTCTTGCCAGCAGCAAGCCTCGCTACTGTTGATCAGTTTGCGAAGGCATTTTTTTGCCGACTTATATGCTGCCACCCAGATGCATGCCTCGTCATGGTTCCGCGCCTGTTGAGCCTTACGTTGAAGCTTGTGACACTCCCTTCGCTTTTCAGCGATTTCAGTAGACACCAGTACACTGGGGGCTTGCCGTGCCGGGGTCTTCGACAGGGCATAGAAGCGCAGCAAGCAGTCGTAATTATGCTCATAGTAGAGTTCAACACGTCTTGAGCTGCCAGTTCTTCTGTCCCCTCCGAAGCTCCCTGCAGTGGCTCTCCTGTTGTGAGCACCTAAACGAACCTCTCGACGTCCATCCTTCCAATGTTCCATCCAGTTGTAGAAGGCCGAGAGCATGAACGTCGGGAGACAGCATCACTTATCTCAAGCAGAATGCACTGATGATCACTAGCTAAGTTGTTCCAGTTGTGCATCCTCCGTACTAAGGATTCCGAGGTGAATGTCACGTCCGGTATGCTTCCCTTACAGCCAATACGGCTGAAATTTGGCGTATTTCTGGAGTTTAGTGTGACGAGGGCCGTCCTGGCCAGCATTTCCAGGACTTGTTTCCCCCGTGGATCTGTCTGAGGCATGCCCCATTCGATTGCTTTAGCGTTGAATTCGCCCCCAACGAGCACTTTGCCCTCTGCGCTCGAGACAGTGCCCTCCAAAGTCTGAAGCTTGGCTTGGAAAGATTATATCGATTCGTTAGGCGTTAGGTACACACTGAGAAGGTGGTCTCTGAGCACCGAACCCATACGAAACTATTCCCCCGTCCACAACTCTCCGCTTGAAAGTCACTGTTCAGAACCCAGATGGCGGCAGTACCAGTTTCATCAGAATACCATAATGCAGGACTTTTATTATGGTGTTACTCACTCAGCAGCAAGAAATTGGCTTTCATGTCCCTCGTAAACTGCTCAAGCAGATTTTGGGCAGTTAAACTAAGGTGTAGGTTTGGCTGCACGATGCGGGTCATTGGAGTTCTGATTTTGCCTTGGCTAGGGCTTCCTGAAACATCCGGCATTTTTGTGATCCCAAGATGTGTCTAAAATCAGGTTTTTGGATCAGTAACCTTGCAAAGAATACAGTGTGCCTCCTTCGTACACTCTTTTCTTTTATGTCCCATTTCACCGCGTTTGTAACATAGGGAACTCCTGTCGGGTCCTTTGCATACTTGTGTGGTGTAATCATAACCAAGGCATTTGAAACATTGAAGAGGCGTTGCTCTTTGCCGTACCCTACAGGTAACCCACCCTATTCGTACTTTGCCCTCGTTCAGGAATTGTTCGGCGTCCTTTTCGGTCAAGTCAAGTGGTTTTCTGGTGCCAGTCTCGCTTTGATCCTTCCCACGCTAGGGAACTCCCTTTTGGTGGCCTCTTTCACCTCGGCCAGATCCGTGACGCAGTCAATGTCTCGTATTTCGATCGTTGCCATTGCCTCAAGCGGGGTTATAGTTGCGCTTTTGCCGAGGATTTTCTTTACTGCGTAACAAAATGCTTCGTTATTGCCGGCCTCTGCTCCGAATTCAACCAGTATGTTGCCCGACCCCGTTGGTCGTACTACTTTAGTGGTAGTATTGGTGTCTCCGGGCCTTACGTTTCCCCTAATGTCCCGCAGTACCTACGCGTAGGATCAGCCATCTTGGGGCTTTACTAGCGGTGCCTCCTGCCGGGGTCTTTGTCGGGGCTTCTGCCTCTCCTGTTTTGCATCAGATCCTTTTTCTGATTGTGCATCCGTGCGAATTTTAATTTCTGGCTTTTTTTGAAGGAGTTCCTTTGCGGCTTTCTTCGCTCCTTTTGCAAGCACTGTCTGGAACCCGTGATCTGGTGCTCCACGCCCTTCAAGTGCCTCTTCCTTCCTTCTTTTATTCCGATCTCCTTCGATTGGGCTAGACGCCATTCTTTTATTGACTTTTAATGGTGGAGCTATCTGCACGTGGCCTTTTTTTTTAGATTTCGCCATAAGCAGCTCTTTAGCCTTCTGTTCATCTTCGGCCGTTAGTTAGCTCCTCCGATAGTGCCCTATGTGATCTAGGAGCTCCTCTAGTTCAAGGAGCCCCACCTTTACTGCTTTGCTGATTTTTGGGAAGTCGCATGCAGATTGTATTCTTTTCAGAACATCTCCCGCTTTTCGGAGTAGCCTTTCTTCTTTGTATCGCTGGGCCACAATTGTACCTTGTAACCATCCTTGGGAGAGGTTATCGCGTTCTGTTTCTGAATGCAGTACTTGCGCCACATTTTCGACGTTGGCGGTGCAATTACGCGGTGTCTGGTCACTCGTTGCTTTTCGTGCCGTAATCTCCTTGTTGGCTTCAGGATATTTCTTTGCTTTGTCGGGATTTGTGACCCTTGCATCGGTCGCTTCGGTAATGATCATAGCAGTGACAATCGAATTTTCGTTTCTCTTAATTTTATCTTCCACCGCTCGAACACCTGAAGCGTCCTGCAGAGTTTCCCGCGTTTCCGTAGTAGGACGCTCTGGTGTTTGCGTTATTTTTTTGCTGCACCCGAACGCCGCAGGAATCTCAGTCTGAACCAGACTGTCTGCTATTCTCCGTTTTTTGTCCGTCTTCACTGTCATTGTGTTATTCTTCGTTTTTATCGTGGTTCGTACCGCTCTCGATGTACTGTTAACGTCGTCGTTTTTGTTATATTTTGCTTCTTTTTTTGGATGTTGTTGGTCTTTTGATTTTGGTTGCTCCAGTTTTGTTGGGTCCCCCTCAGAGCCACTATCTCCGTTCGTGTGTGTAGTCACCTTTTTGGTCCCATGGTTATCTTTGCAGAGCAGGGTTGTGAGGGTTGGCACAAGCCCTTATGGGGACAAGTGCTCAGAGCCAGACCAGCACTAATCGGGAGTCTGTCTCAACCGAACCTACATCACCAACCCAATGGTGCGGATATGGGGGCACCTCATGGTGCCCCCCATATCCTCGGGTCCGTGGGGGCGGAACTCCCCAAAGAATGCTAGCCCCCAAGAGTGCTCTTGTCGACCGGCATTCCCCCTGCGGCTGTCCGGGCTTGTTGACCTCATGGGTATAGTCCGTCGGGACATTCTTAGACTTCACGTCGAGAATTGATGAGAGGTCGATCTAGATTTCCTTCGGGAAATCTCAAAACAAGACGGGCAAAGAGATAAAATCATTACAAATGGAACCCAATGTGGGGCTCAAATGTCCATAAGGGGAAATAATTGCATCTTCTGTGGCGTTTTTATCTCTTACGGATGATGTAAGATATCTTAACACTAGACACACCTTCAGTCACTTCAGGTGAGCTTTTGCTTCCGCTCTTTTTTGTTTTATTTTTTTGTCTTTTTTGTAGAAAAGTCCTCCTGATGTGTTGTTCTAGGTTGAAACCTGAAGGAACCTTCTATTTTCATGATGGGAACTGTCAGTCAGATGTGTTGTGATGTTCTCCTATCTGCCTGGACTCTCAAGAAAATAGAAGGCTACCTTACGTTTAAGTTGCGCAAGAACTCTACACATCTTTTTGTGCGCGATAGATAAGTGGTTTCTGTTCAACTTTCGCTGGGGTATGCTGGAATTGCGAAGCACGGAATGCTTCCACTCATTGGAATTTCGACGGCGTACAAAATTATTATGGTAACGCTATCACTCATTTCATCGAATCAATTGACGTAGATTAGAAAGTGTTTTTGTGATGTAATTGAAGTTGGGATAAGTTTTAAAATCAACCAGGAGCACCGTCTTCTCGGTAGACCACCATTCATTTTCGTTTCTTGATGAAAGAGTCAGCGCTGTTAAAAAGAAAAGCGTTCCTCAATTAAACTTTTTTTGATAGGTATTTCTCATAGCATGCCACTAGCGGCCGCTCAAACAATTAGCACATTTTTTTAAGTATTTTTTCAAATAGTAAGAATTTGTTTTGTATATAGTTTTAACTTTTCTCCCAGACATGACCACCAAGTGGACTCCAGAGAAAATATACACCCAGCTGACTGCAGCATATGTTTCCAGGACATCATGGAGGACTCTGCTAGCTTAAGATTGGAGTGCAAACACCTTTTTCATCGCATGTATGTCCAGGAGCTCCTGCAAACCTCAAATCCTTATCCTCTATGCAGACGTCCAATTGATTAGATCATCTTAGATACCCCACCCAGAACTCAAGCTCCTACGCTTGGAGCATTTTCAAAAGAAGAAGTATCGTACACATCTTCTTTTAAATATCCAGGGAGCCACTGGTGGGGCAGATCCAGTTTCTGAAACGTAGGCATATATCCCAACAACCCCATCAAACGCAACTGTCAAGGCTGAGATAAGTAGGTGCAGGCTTTATGTAAATGAAAAACACTTTCCTGGTTAAGTAGCTAAGTATTCCGGGTTTTAGTAGCCTCTAAAGGTTAAAAGGGGAACTAATCTTGATGGTTGTAATGTAGAATAGACTAATGTCTTTAGATTTCAGGTGCAAATCCTTAGCCTTAGTAGCCTCTAATGGTAAATAGTGAAACTAGAAAATTAATTCCTGTTTAAGGTAGTCATAGGTCTTGAATTAAAAGGTGCTTAAATTGGTTGACTATATTATTTATACACTCATAGATTATTGTTGGCTTATTGCAAGTGTAGGCATAAATCTTGTAATGTTGGGTTTGTCTCAGATTGATTGGGATTAGCCCTGTCTTGGTTATACTATCAATCATGGTTGTAATAGGAAATTCATATCTAGAGTTGGTAGCTTATTGTACTAGAGGTGCTGATTTATTAAGGAAGCTCTATGGATAGGTGTCGCTCCGGGCAGTTTATTTGTCGGTTGTAGGGCTTGAGTCCTTTATCATGTATCAATTATTGAAGGCGTTTGGATTGAATGATTTACTTGATCAAGTTAGGCATGCGGAACAAATTAAATGGTGTGAGTGGCTGCGTGATGACGGTGGGCGATGCTATAGATGGATAACTACGTTATTGATGGATGATGGGCTTGCCTGTCATCAGGTATTCTAAGGCATGGGAATTTGCTTCATAAGCGCTCGGTTGAGGAGTGCGTTACTCATCGATAGGTGTCTTTGGATAAGGAGGGACGGTAGCTAGTGGAAATGACCGACTTGCTTAATCATGTTAGACATGCTGGATGTTTTATGGTGACGGTGTGTGCTGCTAGAGACAGGTTTACCTTCCAACGGATGCTCTAAGGCATGAAAATTTACATCGTGGGTGTTGCTTAAGGTGCGTTTTGGTCCTCGATTGAAGTCTGTGGCTGAGAATGGATGGCGTTGTAGACGAGTAAGCGTCATACGTCTTGCTTGTTAGAGAATATAATTTGAGGTATAGGTCTCCGTGGTGGCGGATCTTGTGAGCCATAGAAATTTACCTCGTGAGCACTTGGTCAAATTTCCCCATTGCTCATCAAATGGTGTCTGTTGTTAGGTATAGATAGCCTTATCGGTGAGAAGGAATGATGTGCGTCGCTTGGTAGAGGATGGTGATCGGGAAGTAGATTTGCTCGGTGTGGTGAATGATGTTACCCATGGAAATTGGCATCGGGAACGTGTGTCATATGTGTTTGATTTTGTTTAGCAAGAGTAGTATTTTGTGCGGCTAGACTTGCCTGTCACTGGCAATTTTAGAGCATCGGAATCTACATTATGGAACAGAAGTTGCATGGCATACGTTGCATTATAAGGTAACTGCTTATTGGAGGCGAGCACGTTTGCTTGGATAAGATAGCGTATGCATTGTGCATTGCTTCGCGATGGAAATTGTTTGAAGACCTAAAGTTTTTATAGTGCCCATATTCTGCGGATAACGTGATGCGTGAGATCGAGATGTGTTTTCACAGATGTCCATTCACAGATACGCCTACTCTAATTTGCCGAATATTGTTTACATCGATCTTTTCCGGTTCCTTTTTAGTTGAGTACGTCGTTTCTTTGTTCTCAGACTCATTGCTATTACATATATATATATATATATTATTGCTTTTTTTGGTTTTATGTTAATAGTACTTTAAGAATCGTCTACAATGTATTTTGTTCGGTGGGACTACCATGCTGATTGCTCGAATCTATGGATGCAGCGAAAGGAAATGTTACGGATAAAACCAAAGGGCACCAGGATTACCTCACCCCGAGCACTATCGTAACATTCGCGTGACTATGTATAGTCAGAAAGCTAAGCCGCACTCGACTAGGGTTTGTTTGCCAGTCCAAATTGTAATCATATTAGTAGTTTAAATACGATTATTGGTAGTCTTAAGCAAACAACAACAACCAACAACATATGCGAAACGTAAAGACAATACAGAGCATTCAAACCCGTGTTCATATTCGTAGACGATACTTAGAGCAGCAACTGTAAAGTTGATTCAGCAGAAAATGCAAGAATTCATCAGCGTAGCTGGAGTTGAATTACAGGAATTGCCTGTTGCCAGCCCTCTAGCACCCGGAATTTTGCGAATATTGTCACACTGGCTAGAAATGTTCTTGGAAGAACTATATGTAAAAGGCCCGGCGCCACCTAATTATATTCCAGGATGTTTTACTGAATCAGACGCTAAAGGTCCGGCCATACATAAATATCGTTCACTTCTCGAAAGACATAATACACCATTCTTGAGTGGCTCATCAGCTGGTCCAGCACGACGACTATGGAATTATCTTGTGAGACAAGAACCAGTTCAAGATCGAGTTATTCATAAGGAACAAGAATCAAGATCTGCATTCTGCATTAATAATGTTTCGCCCGGATTAATAGCGATAGCGACACCTAGGGAAATTCAAGAAATGGATATATCACTCTTATTAGAATCCCCGCATTGGTATGAAGATGAATGTGACTATGACATTTTGAATTTGTCTAAAGATTCAGACACATTACCAACAAGTAGTTTTCTAGTCATACAAACTTCCACTGATAAACATATATTAAATCAAATCAGCTCAAACGCGCAAAACTATAATCCGTCAGTTACACCTCAATCGGGATTAGGAAGTCAATCGGGTCGTGGAAAATCCGTGGTCCTCAAACACAGGGTGGATAATGCCAAACGAATGTGTGCACATCCACTTATGCCAGTTTATATAACGGGCGGTCAAGACGGCTCAGTTCAACTATAGGAATGGGGACATCAGCAAGTTGTTTGCACTCCTCGTCCACCCGGTACTTTGCAAAGGTGACAAGGTGCCGGTTCTCACAACATGGAAATAAATTTGGCATCGCTGATGGAGATGGAAACTTGAGCTTACGGCAAGCAAGCATAGCGTCACAAAGCAATAGATCAGTTTTCACTTATCAATGTCATAACAAAGGAATTGCGGATTTCGTTTTCTTAGGCTCGTGCAGTCTTGTCGCAACAGCGGGGCACAGTTCGGAAAATAAAAATGTAGGCATTTGGGATACATTGCTACCGCAAAAGAAACCTTTAGTAGCATCATTTACTTGCCATGATCAGGGTGCATCTAGTTTAATCTATGCTCCGCAACATCAAGTGTTAATCTCTGCTGGAAAGAAAGGAGATGTTTGTATATTTGACGTTAGGCAACGAACATGACGGCAACGATTACAAGCACACGAAAGCTCTGTGAAATGCTTAGCCATAGATCCGCATGAAGAAATATTTGTTACCGGATCAGCTGATGGCGATATTAAGATTTGGAGCCTAACAAATAGTTATCGTCCAATCCATTCTTACATGGGTGAACATGCACGAAGCAGTTTCGTCAAGCATATAGGACAGGGCGTAAGTCAACTGCATATTGATTCGCATGGAAGATTGTTCTCTTGTGGGTCTCATGGTTCCATGAAAGTTCGACAACTTTCCGAGATGATAGTGCAAACGCTTTAAAAGAACTAAGAATGTTGAATAAATAAATCAATTAATTAATTGAAAACACATAAAGTTGAAGAAGGCGATTTAGAAACGCTGACGTCGAAATTCCATTTCGTTGATTTGGCCGGATCAGAACGATTGAAGCGAACAGGAGTGACAGACCAAACTGTCAGTGAATTACGTTCAGCTGATTCAGCCGAGTTTGGAGTGCTCGCCACCAGAGGGGAGCGGCGACCAAGTGGCGGCAAGAAGGAATTACCCCGCTGAAGAGGTGGATGACCGACGAGCGGAACCATAGCCGTTAGGAGGAGGCTATATAAGCACGCGAGGAATGACGCGCCTCCTCTTTGATCTTCTTTATCGTGGGCGACGACGGCAGCGGAACCAGAGCAACCAGCAAGATATAATTCGAAGCGCAGCGGAATCTTCAAGTGGAGGACAGCGGAATCAGCGAAGTGAAATCCACGCTAAGGAAAAATTCACATCAAAGTGACAAGCAAACTTCGATATTGGAGGAAAGGCTACGGAAAACATCCGCGAAAATGATCGCCGAAAGGGGCCCCTTTGTAGGTATAGAAGAGAAGTAAGTTTTTTTCTGATATTGTGTATCATTTGTTAAGTTTATAGATTATTTCGATCTGGAATACAAGTGTTGTAAAATGGTAAATAATTGAAGCGGAATCTTCAAGTGGAGGACAGCGGAATCAGCGAAGTGAAATCCACGCCAAGGAAAAATTCACATCAAAGCGACGAGCAAACTTCGATATTCGAGGAAAGGCTACGGAAAACATCCGCGAAAACGATCGCCGAAAGGGGCCCCTTTGTAGGTATAGAAGAGAAGTAAGTTTTTTTCTGATATTGTGTATCATTTGTTAAGTTTATAGATTATTTCGATCTGGAATACAAGTGTTGTAAAATGGTAAATAATTGAAGTTTATTTGTGATCGATTAATGTTTGAAGGAAGACATTTTTGTCTTTAGAAGAGATGTAAGTTCTTTGTTTCAGATCGCGGGTTGTAACGAGTGCGGCTTGGACGGACAAGCCGAAGTGGAAGTGTAGCGGAGTTAAATGAAGCCCGTGATATCGGGAGTCAGCGTATTCGGGGGTGGTATTGTGGCCCACGCGAAGGATAGAGTGGTTAAGAAGTGAAGATTATAGGGTGGTTAGTGAAGTGGTGTAGGTGAAGTATTGAAGTGAAGATTATAGGATGGTTAGTGAAGTGGTGTAGGTGAAGTATTGAGGTGAAGATCGTAGGGTGGTTAGTAGCTAGGGTATCGGCCGAATAACGTCGCGTTTAATCCGGTTGGTCGCATTCTCGCTTGGCGGCTTTTTGGGGCTTTGAGGGAAAAGCGAGTGGCGCCCCACGCCCGTCTTCGGACGAGCTAACCGGGTCCATAAGCCCCGCCGGAGCACCCCAGTTTCCTCGAGGGCCATAGTGGCTCTCGCGAGGTAAGAAAGTGGGGGTAACATTTGGCGCCCAACGTGGGGCACCCTTTTTGGGCAAGAGTCCGTCGGAATCCTCGGAAGGATTGATCGTTCGAGTTGAAGTTACGTTTAAAGTCAAGTTTACGCTGAATAGTGAATGAGTTGTGTGTGTGAAGTGCAGTGAATATTATTGCGGGTGTGGAAAAGTGTGAAAGTGAGACTCGGTGGAAGTGTATTGTGGTGGAGGGTAACTTTTAAGTATAGTGGTAAGGTGATCTTAGAATTCGGGTAAATTGTGCCCATCGACAGTATAAAGGAAATAAAGTACAAAAGAGGCTCCTATTTTAGTGATATTCATTTTTTTTTTGTATAGGCCGTCGGATTAGGAAATAAGTTGTTCCCGTTTTACAGCTGTTTTCAGGTTAAAAGCTGAGGATGTCGAAAGCCGGAAAGTTTTTAGTGGATCGACTGGTGTAGGACGAGTTAATTTATGAGTTGGCCATCCGGAATTTGCCGCCAGACACCGTGGAAGCAATGAGGAAATCGCTTCGAGCTGCGTTACGGGCAGAGGACGCCCTGAACGAGTCGTTAGTGGCGAAAAATTACCCGTTCACGTATGAGGAAGACCTGGAAGCGATCAAGGAGAAGATAGCGGAGGTTGAGGATTTGGTGGCAAGCTTCTCGAATGACAAGAAGTCCAAGGAATATCTAAAAATCCGGGCTAAGGTGGAGTTTGGTTTGCGAAGAATTCGCAACACGGCTCAGCTGCCGGAGGCATCACAGGTGGAATTGGACAAGTTACGTCAACAGCTTATCATGGCCCTGGGGATGGTGATTGATCGGGCAGAAAATGAAGGGGAGACGGAAGACGAACCCGTAACACTGGATCGTGAATATGAACGCAGACCGTCCTTAAGACCGGGTGAGCCGACATCCTGTTCAACACCGAGATTCGGCAATGATGATCTGAGACATCAGAATATTGCAAAGTGGGGTGTTACGTTTGCCGGAGAAGCATCGGGGAATTTGAATGCTTTCCTAGAAAGGGTAGAGGAATTAAGGGAGGCTCGGGGAATGACCAAAGGACAACTATTTAGGTCAGCGGTGGAGCTTTTCGAAAAGAAGGCTCTAATTTGGTTTCGAGCCAATCGACAATTCGTGGATGATTGGGACGGTTTGGTCAAGGCCTTGAGAACGGAATTCTTGCCGCCGGACTACGATGATCGTCTTGAGGAGGAGATCAAGGAGAGGACGCAGGGCGTAGATGAGACAATTGGAGTCTACGTAGCGGTGATGGAAGGAATGTTCAAGCGATTATCGGAGCCGAAATCGGAGAAGCAGAAGCTCAAGATCATTCGGAAAAACATCTCCCCTTTCTACCAAACTCAGTTGAGTTTAAGAACCATCGAGAGTTTGAAAGAGTTGGTTGAGTTAGGAAGGAGGTTAGAGGAGACTCGGCAAGCGGTTGAAGCCTTTGTACCCCCAGCTCAACATCGAGGAAAGCGACGTTTGGAACAGGACCTGGCTTATGTGGAGACCACACCATCTGTGGGAGGAAGGGGCCAACGTGGGAATGTGAGACGGTGCTGGAATTGCCAGCAGGCTGGACACTGGGCAAGAGAGTGCAGACAGCCGAAAACGTGTTACGGGTGTGGAAGAAGGGACACGACTCAAGCTAACTGCCCAAATTGTCGCCAACAGAACACGACGAGGGCAGGGGGAGCAACTAACCGACTATCGGGAAACGAGCAACGTGCCCCATAGGCGACCGCGGTGGCACGGATAAAAGGTCGCAACGGAGTGTCTCAAAAGTGGAATTCGCCTTGGAGGAGAAAGAGGGAGATGCTCGCCCACATGTCCTGGTAGAAGTCGCAGGAAGGAGGATGCCAGGTCTATTGGACTCGGGGGCAAGCAGAACAATCATTGGTTCAGAAGGTTGGGAGCAAGCGAGGAAGATCGTTGTTGCCTTGGATAAGTGTGCGACCCAGGTAGTACGAACCGCGAGCGGCGAGAGTTGTAAGGTGGAGGGCTCCGTATGTTTGCCTTTTAGGTTAAAAGGACATACACAATACTTGGAAGCATTGGTGGTTACCTCGGTTCCACAAACACTAGTTCTGGGAGTAGATTTTATAAAGAAATTCAGGATTGTCTTGGATCTTAGCAGTCAGCAGTGGGATTTCGTCTCACTACTATATGAGAAACTCCCCAATAACTTACGATCACTAAGTAGTCTTTCTTTAGAGCAAGAGTTGGAATTAACTAAGCTGCTGGAGGAGGAATTTAAAGTTATGGGTGAAGGGTTGGGGGAAACATCGATAGCCGAGCACGTGATCAAGACAACTGCTGCGCCCATCAAGCAAAGATATTACCCGATGTCGCCAGCTATATTGAAGCATGTCTATACCGAGCTGGATGATATGCTAGCCAGGGGAGTAGTGGAACCTTCGAACAGTGCCTGGTCATCCCCACTCTTGCTAGTGAAGAAAAAGGAGGGTACCTATCGATTTTGCGTGGACTATCGGAAACTCAATGCAGTATCTGAGAAGGATGCGTACCCAATCCCATACGTTTCCTTGACCCTCGATAAATTACGGGATGCTCGGTACCTATCGTCACTCGACATAAAATCCGCGTATTGGCAAGTCCCAATGGCAGCGGACTCAAAAGCCTACACGGCATTTACCGTGCCTGGGAGGGGACTTTTCCAGTTCAGAAGAATGCCATTCGGATTGCAAAATGCCCCAGTGACTTGGCAACGATTGATTGATCGCGTGTTGGGACCAGAGCTAGAACCGTACGTATTTACGTATCTGGATGACATAGTGATCATGACTCAGGACTTCACAAAGCATGTGGCAATACTTAGGGAAGTATTTCGACGGCTACGAAAAGCAGGACTACGGGTATCGAGGGAAAAGTGCCAGTTCTGCCGGTCGCAATTAAAGTACCTGGGTTACGTCGTCGATGAACAAGGGTTAAACGTCGACCCAGATAAGGTGGAATCGATGCTGCGGATTCCGTCCCCAAACTCCGTGAAGAAGGTTCGGCAATTTCTAGGGATGGTATCCTGGTACCGGCGATTTATCCCGAAACATGCCACCATTACTGCACCACTGACTGACCTTCTACGGAAGAATAAGAAATTCGTGTGGACTCCACAGTGTCAAGAAGCGTTTGAAGTCTGTAAAGCGAAATTGTCATCCGCACCAATCTTGAGTTGCCCAGACTTCAACCTTCCATTTTTAGGAGCAGTTCTTAGCCAGAAGCATGCCTCAGGGGAGAAGGTCGTGTACTATTTGAGTCGTTCCCTTAGCAAGGCGGAGAGAAAATATTCCACAACGGAGAAAGAATGTCTCGCGGTGCTATGGGCGGTGGAGAAGCTGCGGCCATATGTGGAAGGCTACCACTTTCAAGTGATAACGGATCACTATTTGTTAGTGTGGTTACATAATCTGCGAGACCCTACCGGTCGATTGGCTCGCTGGGCGGTCAGACTGCAGCAGTTTGACTTTGAGATTATCCATCGAAAAGGAAAGGAACACCTTGTACCGGACGCTCTATCACGCTCAGTACCAGCGATAGACTCAATGGTAAATGGAGAGGACGACGCATGGTATCGAAAGATGAGACAGAGAATAGAAGCCGAGCCCGAGAAATATGCCGCCTGGCAAGTGAGGTCAGGGGAATTATACAAGCGGATGCAAAGTCGACTGCCGGGTCCCGGGGGGAAGACTCGTGGAAGAAGGTAGTACCGAAACCAGAACGAAGAGAGCTTTTACTAAAATTCCATGATGAGCCAACAGCAGGACACATGGGAGTGGCGAGAACGCTCGATCGTATTGCACAGCACTTCTACTGGCCGAAGATGGCCGCGGACATCAATACCTACGTGCGACGATGCAAAATTTGCCAGTCAGTAAAAGTTGATCGTCAAGGATCTGCGGGTCATATGGTCAGTAGGGTGAACGAGGCTAAACAACCATGGGAAACTCTTTGTGTCGACCTAATTGGACCTCTTCCTCGTTCGACAAAAGGAAACACACACATTCTGACGGTTGTTGATTACTTTTCCAAGTTCGTGTTGCTATATCCAGTACGATCAGCCACCGCCAATGAGGTCACACGGATCTTGGAGGACCAAGTTTTCATGCTGTTCGGCGTACCACGCTCCCTTATATGCGATAACGGTGTACAATTTCACTCGAAAATTTTTCGGCAAATGCTGGGGGCTTATGGGGTTCACGCGAAATTTAGCGCATTCTACCATCCTCAAGCTAATCCCGCCGAGCGAGTGAATCAAGAAGTCAAGAAAATGCTGAAGGCGTACAGTACAGAGAACCACCGGAAGTGGGATATTAACTTGGCGAAAATTGCATGCGCATTACGGACATACACTCATGAAGTTATGAAAGCAACTCCATATTTCGTAAATTTTGGAAGCGAGATGATAACCGACCCACGACAGTACGAGGCAGGTGGAGCGGAGAATCCAATTCCGTGCATCCAAGAAAAAGCTAGGGCCCTGCAGACTATACGCGTAGAAATTGTTCAGCGGATGAAGCAGATGGCAGGAAAGGTCACGGCCCGGTACAATCTCCGAAAACGCCCAGGATCTTTTAAGGAAGGTGACAAGGTTTGGAGGCGAAACTTTGTGCAGTCGGACGCCGCTAAATATTTCTCCGCGAAACTAGCTCCAGAATATATAGGGCCTTTTGTGGTAGAGAAACAAGTATCAGCGAGCGTCTACAACCTCAGACACATGGATGGGAGAGCTGCAGGCACCTGGCATGCGAAGGACCTCAAAGTGTACGTCTCGTAAAGGTAGAAGCGGATCAACCCAGGGAAGGTCACGGTAACGAAGACACGAGTGAGATACGCATTCTAACACAAGGTGGATCGTAATAGAAGTTAGTTTCCCAAGGGTAAGGCATGGAAGGAGAACCCGCTTACCTGAGCTTCAATATGTAGGAAAACCGCGAATCAGAAACCAAGGGATAACTGGGTAGAATTAGCGCGATCGTGAGTCGGAGTTTAAAATAAGTATATAGCTAATCTAACTAATTGAAGTGGTTGTTGCTAAACTATCGGTAGTTTTAAGGGAAGTTGAGGTTCTCAAGTTTGGTGTTAGTTGAGTTCATATTGGTTGGTACTAATAACAGGTTGGGTTGAGGGGCCCAGAAGTCTTAGTATTAGATCTCTTTCTTTTTGCTCAGCACTCATAGTTTTTTTTTTAGGTTGGTGGAGGTCATAATATTAGTTTTCTGTTTCCTTACGTAGTATTCGTAGTCGATTAGGTTAATAGACGTAGTGGTAATAGTTTTTTTTTTCTCTTTTTATGTATCATAGGAGTGTATTTCAGGGAAATCCACTAAAAGTAGGTGGGGAAATGTTACGGATAAAACCGAAGGGCACCAGGATTACCTCACCCCGAACACTATCGTAACATTCGCGTGACTATGTATAGTCAGAAAGCTAAGCCGCACTCGACCAGGGTTTGTTTGCCAGTCCAAATTGTAATCATATTAGTAGTTTAAATACGATTATTGGTAGTCTTAAGCAAACAACAACAACCAACAACATATGCGAAACGTAAAGACAATACAGAGCATTCAAACCCGTGTTCATATTCGTGGACGATACTTAGAGCAGCAACTGTAAAGTTGATTCAGCAGAAAATGCAAGAATTCATCAGCGTAGCTGGGGTTGAATTACAGGAACTGCCTGTTGCCAGCCCTCTAGCACCCGGAATTTTGCGAATATTGTCACAGTGGCTAGAAATGTTCTTGGAAGAACTATATGTGAAAGGCCCGGCACCACCTAATTATATTCCAGGATGTTTTACTGAATCAGATGCTAAAGGTCCGGCCATACATAAATATCGTTCACTTCTCGAAAGACATAATACACCATTCTTGAGTGGCTCATCAGCTGGTCCAGCACGACGACTATGGAATTATCTTGTGAGACAAGAACCAGTTCAAGATATATTCATTCGTGCAGTTTTTGGCAAAAAGCGTCAGTTGCCTTCCGACCTGAATTCTAATACCTCATCAGATCCACATGGGAATAAATTTGGCATCGCTGATGGAGATGGAAACTTGAGCTTATGGCAAGCAAGCATAGCGTCACAAAGCAATAGATCAGTTTTCACTTATCAATGTCATAACAAAGGAATTGCGGATTTCGTTTTCTTAGGCTCGTGCAGTCTTGTCGCAACAGCGGGGCACAGTTCGGAAAATAAAAATGTAGGCATTTGGGATACATTGCTACCGCAAAAGAAACCTTTAGTAGCATCATTTACTTGCCATGATCAGGGTGCATCTAGTTTAATCTATGCTCCGCAATATCAAGTGTTAATCTCTGCTGGAAAGAAAGGAGATGTTTGTATATTTGACGTTAGGCAACGAACATGACGGCAACGATTACAAGCACACGAAAGCTCTGTGAAATGCTTAGCCATAGATCCGCATGAAGAAATATTTGCTACCGGATCAGCTGATGGCGATATTAAGATTTGGAGCCTAACAAATAGTTATCGTCCAATCCATTCTTACATGGGTGAACATGCACGAAGCAGTTTCGTCAAGCATATAGGACAGGGCGTAAGTCAACTGCATATTGATTCGCATGGAAGATTGTTCTCTTGTGGGTCTCATGGTTCCATGAAAGTTCGACAACTTTCCGAGATGATAGTGCAAACGCTTTAAAAGAACTAAGAATGTTGAATAAATAAATCAATTAATTAATTGAAAACACATAAAGTTGAAGAAGGCAATTTAGAAACGCTCACGTCGAAATTCCATTTCGTTGATTTGGCCGGATCAGAACGATTGAAGCGAACAGGAGTGACAGACCAAACTGTCAGTGAATTACGTTCAGCTGATTCAGCCGAATTTGGAGTGCTCGCCACCAGAGGGGAGCGGCGACCAAGTGGCGGCAAGAAGGAATTACCCCGCTGAAGAGGTGGATGACCGACGAGTGGAATCATAGCCGTTAGGAGGAGGCTATATAAGCACGCGAGGAATGACGCGCCTCCTCTTTGATCTTCTTTATCGTGGGCGACGACGGCAGCGGAACCAGAGCAACCAGCGAGATATAATTCGAAGCGCAGCGGAATCTTCAAGTGGAGGACAGCGGAATCAGCGAAGTGAAACCCACGCCAAGGAAAAATTCACATCAAAGCGACGAGCAAACTTCGATATTCGAGGAAAGGCTACGGAAAATATCCGCGAAAACGATCGCCGAAAGGGGCCCCTTTGTAGGTATAGAAGAGAAGTAAGTTTTTTTCTGATATTGTGTATCATTTGTTAAGTTTATAGATTATTTCGATCTGGAATACAAGTGTTGTAAAATGGTAAATAATTGAAGTTTATTTGTGATCGATTAATGTTTGAAGGAAGACATTTTTGTCTTTAGAAGAGATGTAAGTTCTTTGTTTCAGATCGCGGGTTGTAACGAGTGCGGCTTGGACGGACAAGCCGAAGTGGAAGTGTAGCGGAGTTAAATGAAGCCCGTAATATCGGGAGTCAGCGTGTTCGGGGGTGGTATTGTGGCCCACGCGAAGGATAGAGTGGTTAAGAAGTGAAGATTATAGGGTGGTTAGTGTAGTGGTGTAGGTGAAGTATTGAAGTGAAGATTATAGGATGGTTAGTGAAGTGGTGTAGGTGAAGTATTGAGGTGAAGATCGTAGGGTGGTTAGTAGCTAGGGTATCGGCCGAATAACGTCGCGTTTAATCCGGTTAGTCGCATTCTCGCTTGGCGGCTATTTGGGGCTTTGAGGGAAAAGCGAGTGGCGCCCCACGCCCGTCTTCGGACGAGCTAACCGGGTCCCTAAGCCCCGCCGGAGCACCCCAGTTTCCTCGAGGGCCATAGTGGCTCTCGCGAGGTAAGAAAGTGGGTGTAACAAGATCTTAATTTTTCTTGAAATACGTTCTTGATATTTAGTCTAGTAATAAATTTTAGTTTTCTTATAGTAGCACCTTGTTTATCTTGGCCATCATAACTAATTCCCTAAAGCAATTTCTATGCTTCATTTTCTGATTTTTTTAGTATGTGGAAGTATGGTATTATTTTCATGCGTATGTTTTCTCTCTACTGTAGGATGCTTATTGATTTTGCTCAAATATTCTAATGATTATAGCTCAAGAACGAGTTATTTTTCAAATGAATGATCTTGTAATGCATGGGAGGGTCGTACTATGTTGTAGGATAGTATTACTATGTTGACATGTACGCTTTGGCTATCCATTCTAAATTTGAGGTTATGTACGGATGTTATCTAAGAAAGATTTTAGGGTTGATGGCTTCTGGATTGCTACTTTTTATAGAGTTTACATATGTATGATGGATGTAGGCATCATCGGAGTAGTCCTAATGAATGGGAATATTTACGCGTTTTCATTGATAATTTTTTGGTGCTTACTGGAAGCATGAAGCTAATATAGAAACAAGTTGGGTAAACAGACCTACGCTCATGTCAGAAGGGTTTTGTATTCAATTTACAAAATGCAGTCACCACATCGAATCACATCAAGAAACATGTCAAAGACGATTTTATTGGAGAAAATATGAAATACGAAGATCATACTATTATTAACAAAGTTGAACGAATTTCGTATTGGTATACTCATAAATATCTCCCTTGATAATTATTTCACATGTCCAGCCGCGACGGAAGAAACACATTTTTCATGTATTTACCCCCTGTGCCCCACTGAAGCAAAAACTGGAAGTTTAACAACTGTTTTGAAAAGCTCCCATGAAAGCTTTTATTTCATACTCATATCCGCTACGTTTAAAAAATTTTTTTTTTCAGGGGCCACTCTCCTGTACTGTTATCATCGATTCATGGCCAATTTTTTCGAATCCTAGAATTGTTACAAAACCCTTTTGCTAGGAGCTCTCTCCCACCTCCTTGACTTGTTTCACTTATAAGCATTAATTGTGGGTACTGATCTACAGTCATTCATTAAATTGAATCAAGTGTTCAAAGCATGCACCTTAAACGTTGAAGTTGGGAAAAAATAACTCAAAATTATTCAATCTTCGCATTTAAAACAGCCACTTTCTTGTTTTACGATTACTGATACCACCAGCTCAACCGATTCGCAAAGATATACATGACACCTATCGTTCCTGAAATTTTCATGCAAATCCTAGCAAAACTGTAGTGTCTGAGTCGGTAAAAAGAGCGTGTTGTTCCATAGCCACATGTTGCCATAGTAATAAATGCAGCGCATATTGTTCCATAGTAATACGGGAAAATTCAAACCGCTATAACTTCGCTAAATATAATTCAATCTTTATGAAACTTTCAGAATAGATCAATCTTATAAATAGTCATCTGTGTACTGAATTTCATTGAATTTAAGGGCACCGTTAAGATTTTATTCAAGAAAACATAAAATCGATAAATCATACTATTACCAACAAAGTTGAGTGAATTGCGACTTCTAACGTATTTGTTGTTGTTGCACTCATCAAGACCTACATTTTTGATTTTTTTCAGATTTTTCGGATCACAGGTGTCCAATCGCAAGGGGGGGACACAAATTTTTCGTGTATTTCCCCTCCCTGTGCGCCCCTCGAAGCAAACTTTGCCAAACTCAGACCTGTTTTGAAAAGTTATCATCGAGACCTTTCATTTGATGCCCATATCGGCCACCTTCAATGAAATTTTTTTTCGGGGGGTCACTCCCCTATATGGGGAGACCCCCCTTAAATGCCTTCTAAAATTTTTTTATATTTGAACTTTGAAGAGATCACCACTTCACACCTACATACAAAATTTGATGTTTCTAGCTTAAGTAGTTTCCGAGAAAAACTGCTGTGACACACGGACGGACAGACAGACGGACAGACGGACAGACAGGACGCGATTTTAGAAGGGTTTTGTAAAATTATTTTACAAAACCCTAATGAGTGCGGTAAATCATTGACATTAGGGGTTCGTAGCTTTTATATTATTATTCTTTATTTATGCCCAGAATGCATGAAAAAATATAATATTTTTGATCATCTCTGGTAACATTAGATGCATGCACTATATTGAATAAATTTTTATATTTACTTTGAATTAGCTGTTGTTATTTTGAGTCTATATTATTTAGTTTAGCTAGTTTCAAGATTGTTAGTACAATATAGAGTGAAAGTGTTATTTTATGCATGTCTCCTATTCTTCACATAATGGTTTCTAGTATTGATAAATTATTTATGTACTGATTGCTCTAGTATTATTCTTTGTCATTTCATATAGGAACTTGTTGACGTTTTGAGTAAGAGAATCTCTAATTTCTTATCTCTTTAAGAAAATAACATACTTTTGAAGGTTGTCTTTATCTAATAGTTTAAGAGTGCATGTAATTACTTTTAGTTTGAGTATATTTGTATCATGCACGAGAACATAAAAACATTATACTTTGTATGCTTGTATTAAGCGGGAACTCATCGCTGGTATACTCGTATTTGTATACATTTCCAATACTTGAGTATTAAGTGAAGTTCGTATTTGCTACATTTAAAATATGCTAGATTGATCATCAGAGGGGTTTTCGGGTATGTTCATTGACATATTCAGGTATTATTTTTACATAAACAAGGTACCTTCTTGCTGAGTTGTTTCTTATCAGAATGTTTTTAACTGGATGCATGTTTAATATTTTATAGGTTCTAATTAGTTTTCAACATAACGAATATGTTTTGTGCTATTCAACTGCTACTAAAGATCACTTAGGCTAATGATTGTTATGTAACATATTATGGATATTGATAACGATGTGCGGTAGCGTATGAGTTTATGATGGGCTATTTTAAGATCGATCTCATTATATCATATATGGAGAAGTAGCATCTGTTATGGAGTGTTCTTGATAAGTCGTTGTGAATTCTAAGAGTTTTGGATATGCTAAGAATGTTTAAATCATTTTGTTTGGTTATTTGAGTTGTTAAAATAGTTCATAAAAATAAAAAGGTCTATTTCTTTCTGATGAAAAAATTCAATACATCATACATTTCAGCATGTAGAAATAAATTTTGATACAATTTTAACAGCACATCCGATAAATGGCTTTATATATTTATTTATATATTTATATATATTTATATATATTTATATATTTATTTATATATTTATTCATATATTTATTTATTTTTTTAGAGTTGGACCATTCACATTTTTGATAGCTTATTCCATAGTAATTAGATACTTTCTTAATCACGATACATATTCATGTTCAGGAAAACTATCACGGTACTCTTCCGGGAAGTATAGGATGGCCACTGTAATAGGTCTTATTGCGATGAAAGTGTATTGACCTCAGTCTTATTAGTTTTCTTGACGTCGTTTACCAGAATTCTGTTTATGAATCGATGGTCTTAGTACCAGTGCCTTGCTGAATTTTATAAACCTCATAATAATCCGTAGAATAAAGTTTTGTTTAGTGATAAGAAAACCATTTGCTGACACCGTTTAAAAGGCTCTTTGCGTTCAAATTAACATACATTCATGTTATAGTTGTTCAGTGCAGCTTAAAAGAGGATATGTTTCTCAATAAACTTCAATATTTTATAGACTAAAGAGGGCTTGGTTACCAAGCTTTTGACAATAGTATGTAGTTTACCAAGTCTCAATGTAAAATTTTCCAATAAAAATTCCTTTTAATGAAGTAAACCATTGTTAATAGCGTTTATAGAATTATATTTCATCACATGGAAAACTAGATCGTTACAAAGAACTGGCATTTCATTAAAAAGTCTAGAGTAATTTATGTTTACAAATGATTTTTCAGTTGAAGTGAAGAAGTCGTTGATATCGAGTTTAAGTCTGCTCTTTTCTTGTATCTCACATAATATTTGTCACAGTATTCCTTCACACAATCAGTAAGTGTTGTATTACATGACAATATTGAAAAAATCCATCAAGATGATGAAAAGTGCGAAGAGCTTGGGATGTTTGAGTATTAGTCTCTCGCCTCCAATAGGTATGTAGAAGAGATCAAGAAGTCCAACCTAATTTTCAGGGAATACATCTACTCTATCCTTGAGATCAATGAGATATGAGCAAAGTGAAGTCCATTGACTGTTATCTAGCTCCAACTGATTTCGAACACTGCTTCGGAAGATTATTTTCCCTTGAAATGTCAGCGGGTCAAATCCAAGTACAATTTTGCTTTTGTTGAAACATTCATTAAGATAGTATGTTGGTTCAGCAAGATATTTTTTAATAGATTCGCTCATTGATGTATTTACAGGAGACGGCGAGCTTTCATTTTGCATAGAGAGCGGTATAGCCACTTAATACACATTAATATTTTGTATACGTACACGACCAATTTCGAAAGCTTTTCCCCATTGTAGCAAACAGCTTTGTCAGGAATGTGAAAACGTCAATATACGTCGAAATTAATTTCGAAATTAGAAATTATATTTAGATTCCAGCATTATAGATACGTAAATATAATCCTTCTTTCTTCTCGATACATTGCTTTCAATTATCAATCGAAAAACTTCCTCTGTTTCAATAAAATTCAATAAAATATTTGTTTCGCGCCACAATTTGAATCCTTTTGATCGTTGTTTATTATGTAGAATTGATTTGCATATCCCTACTTTCGGAAATGTTAGACCAGTTGACAGCAATATGTGAATTGATATTTCATTCAATAATAAAAAGTTGGAAGTTCGGACTTAAAAAGTGCGAAAAGTAGAATAAAAGTAGTGACAATGCCGATGAAGTGTATATTGTGTGTGAACATCCAGTCGCTGGATCACGAAAGTAAGAAATTTTCGTTTTTTAGGTGAGTAAAGCGGTACGTGATGTTCTCCCGCGTTTCGTGATTTTTCACATGTTGTACCGTCGAAATTCGAGAAAATCGTTTCGGGAATCAAATTATTAATGTGTGGCAAATCGGTGTCGAGGAAATTACACAAACATGCGGATTACAAATAGAAAAAATTGAGTGAAATGAGTTCACTAGACAAACGGCTGGTGTTGTGGCCGTGAAAATGATTGAAAACATTTTTCTTATTTTGTATCGGTACCAGGATTTAAGTGTGATTTGCTCAATATTTGTAAACATCATAGATTTTGATGAATTTATTATGCAATTTAAATCGTTTTCTTTTAAAATTATGAAAATTTTTATGACCGGTTCCCTATCTTGAATTATTTATTGCTGTAAAAAATTTTCATTTATTCGGCCGTACTGACGTTTTACTCAATTAATTAATGAAAAGTAGATTATTCATTTTAATTGGGAAGTGTACGTAATGTTTTAAGTGAAATCGAAAGTAATTTCAGTGATAAAATGTGACAAAAGTTCCTCATTTGTGAATTTGAGCCATTGCAGTCAGATTCAGAGATTGGGGGCATTTGAAACAGCTTCAAAAAATGTCGGTTAAATTTGAATGTGGAAATTTTTATTTTTCAGGTTTCCAACCAATCATTGACGGCAGCGGACATGGATGAAAACAATAAAAAAGAACTGGACACACGGTAAAACCGAAAAGGGACTGGATATGTGACCAACATTTTAAGTCCGAGGATATTGAGTGGTCAGGAACTTGTCCCAAACTATCCGCAAACGCAGTTCCAGTAATTGACAACGTAAGCTAATGGTTTGTATGTTGTCTTAATAATTCAATAATGTCTTTGTTTTACAGGAAATTATCTTAGAGCAAAATTTGCAGCAGCCGGATTCCATGGACATCTCAGGAAATTTAAGCCAAGTAAGTTGTTAAACGCATTTTTTGAAAGAATTTTGTAAAAACAGAAGGCCGACTTCAAAATGTCCTGGAAAGTATAAAATAAACATGATGAGATCGGTGCCAAATTAATTTCTACTCGTTTTATTCATGGCTTTTGACATGTTCCGAGTTTTATATAAAACCGGGGGTATTAATTTAGAAACAATTCCATGTAAAGTATTGCATATTTTTCGGGGCATTTTGAAGTCGATTTTTTTGTGTTGCTTTATGAAATTGAGAATTACAAATCGTATTCAGTCTTTCCATATATATATATATATACATATATATATATATATATATATATATATATATATATATATATATATATATATATGTATATATATATATATATATATATATATATATATATATATATATATATATATATTTTTTTTTTTTTTTTTCAAGTTCCAGAATATCTGATGCGGATTTTGAAGAACTACCTGACAGACCGGAGCCTGCTCTATGAGACGAAGGAGGGTCAGTGGAGGATGGAAGTTACATCGGGTGTTGCACAAGGCTCCATCCTTGGCCCAGACCTGTGGAACATCACATACGACGGGCTACTGAGAATCGAGCTGCCGGATGAGTCGCGCTTGATCGGCTATGCAGATGATGTCGCGGCGCTAGTTGCGGGACGCACTGTTGAACAAGCGCAACTCAGACTGGGTATGTTAATGCGCCGAGTGAGGGACTGGATGACTGCTCACGAATTCAGCCTAGCTTTGGAGAAAACCGAAGTAGTCGTCTTGACAAAGAAGAGGATCCCTAGAGTAAGGATGATCAACATTGGGGAAGCACTCGTTGAGACTAAACTAGCAGTGAAGTACCTGGGCATTTTGATCGACACGAAGATGCGTTTCTCCGAGCAAATTAGGGCAATAGCTGACAAGGCTGCAGCGAGTGTTTCGGCTCTCAGCCGACTAATGGCCAACATAGGGGGTCCCACCTCATCAAGAAGGAGACTTCTGATGAGTGCAGTACAATTTGTGCTGTTGTACGGATCGGAAATATGGTGTTAGGCTCTCAACAAGGAGCTGTATCGAAAGCGCTTGGCACAGGTGCAGCGACGAGGAGCGCTGCGGATTGCATCTGCATATCGGACTGTCTCGGAGTCGGCAGTGCTGGTCATCGCAAGAGTGATACCCATTGCCCTACCTGCGGAGGAACGAATGCGACAGAGATGTTGTCGCCCATGAAGAACGAGAACGCTCACTCAGTGATTGGCAACAGTCCTGGGTGAGCGATACAAAAGGTAGGTGGACCGCACGCCTTGTTGGTGACCTGAGGCCGTGGCTCAATCGAAGGCATGATGAGACTGACTTCTAATTAACTTAGCTACTGAGTGGACATGGATAC
>OZ017738.1:263163451-263165951 GCA_963969285.1 Odontomyia ornata | reverse complement strand
CGACTCCACTTTACAAAATATTGGAGTCATCACCCTCGATTGGAGATCCTCCAACACCGCATGCAGTGAAGTTGAAGCGCCGTTTATCAGTGCTGCAAGGAGTGGTGAAGTGACAACAGAAGGAAAAGAAGACTCTACAGCAGAAAGTGCGACGGCTTAAGCGAAAAGTAAGAAATTTAGATCAATTGGTGCATGAGCTGGCAAAAAAAATCGAATTTCTATTGATGACTTAGAGTGGTTGAAAGCTTCCAACGTAAGTGTTGAGTTGTTTGAGAGGGTTCATAAAAAAATTCATGGCGGCTCTGTACCGCTTTCATAGTCACATTATTTTAAAAAAATCGCCCTTACACTGAATTCCTTATCCCCAAGGGCATATAATTATGTTCGTACCACTTTTGAAAACATGTCCGCCACATCCAAGAACCATATCAAAATGTTATCATAATATTGATGGAAAACCAAGATTTACTGCAGAATCTTTTAAGACTTTGGACATTATGGTGAAAGCAAATATTGTTCATCCTGTCATCTATAGACATATTGAGTTTGATGGAAAAACTCAATATAGATACGTGAGTTTTGGAGAATCAGCAGACGATCCTGAAACTTTAGCTACTGAAGTAATTGTTTTCATGTTGATTGCGATAAATGGCACTCAGAAGCTTCCGTTGGGGTATTTTTTAATAAATTCTCTAACGAGTGACCAAAAAAAATTTCTTCTTGAGGCTTGTTTATGTGAACTAAATAACATAGGGATAAATTTTATCAATGTGACCTTTGACGGAGCTAATTCTAACATCAGCATGGTATCTGCTCTAGGTTGCAATTTTACACAGAATCAATCCAAGTATTCTTTTAACTTTGAGGCCCATCACTCTTTCGTTGGATCCTTCACACATGATAAAATTTATGCGAAACACTTTAGCTCAAACAGGTTCAATTTATGATGAAAATGATAAAATCATTGATTGGAATTTTCTGGCTATATTAAATGAACTCGAAGAGAAGGAGGAGCTGCATTTGGCTAATAATTTAGAAAGGCTCACATTAATTTCTTGAAGCAGAAAATGAAAGTTCGTCTTGTTACACAAGTTTTTAGTTCCTCGGTTGCCGATGCAATAGAATTTTGCAGTCAGGTAATCAAATCACCAGATTTCTTTGACTCAGAAGGCACTGTTTGATTCATTCGATATATGAATGACGCCTTGGACATTTTGGATTCTCGGAGCTCGCATGCGCCGAACTTCAAGCAGGCATTGTGCACCGAAAATTTTAATCGTGCTCTTGAATTCACTGAAAATGTTATGCAATATATACGAGTACGTAGGTTGAAATATGCTGATGGGACTATGGTGGTGAAAAGTAGAAGAAAAACGGGATTCTTGGGATTAACGGTGACCGTCAAAACTCCTTGTTCTTATTCAAAACGTATAATAATAACTAACTGAAGTATCTTGCAACGTATAAACTTAGGACCATTTAGAAATTTTCTTTTCTCATATACGTTCGAGACTTGGATTTAACAATAATCCTACTGCAAGGCAGTTTGAAGCTACATATAATCGCATCCTTATAAATGTACAACTAAATGATAAAAGATTTCGTAACTGTGCTCCCCTGCAAGAGATTAATATTCTGAATGTGTCGTCAACCGCAGTCTTGCAAGATATTTCAGATACATCGACAAATTTTGAAGATACCTTTGGCCATATGCAAGAAATAGGCCATTTTTCACATTATATCGAAGAAGTTATCATATATATGAGCGGTTTTATTTCAAAATCTTTGAAATCAAATATCACATGTGATGAATGTATCAAATTTTCAATTGCATGAAAGGAAATTTTGGGTTTTCCTTGGCCTTCCAAGGGACGGTTTGCAATATCCTAGTAAAGATTTGATTGAGACGTGTAAAGTCAAAGTCAAAAGCACTTTATTCAATACTTATCGTTATAAATTTTAAAAGAATATAAAGCAAATTCCAAACAATAACAATACAAAAACTTAATGGCACTAATGGCTCTCTAAATTTATGCGTTATCTGTTTAACACATTTCATCAAAAAACTATAGCAAATTCAAATTAATAAAGATTAGTACATATATTATGATTTGATTGGAAAAAAGGAGAAAAAACCAACTTACACTATTCAAAATTATCTATAATTTAAACACAACAGTGAACTTTGATCCAATACCAAACATGTAATAACCTAATCCTAATAAAATTCAATCAAAAGCTTTATCTCATAATAAAAAAAATGCTACCACAATATTCCTAACCTAAGCGTTTAATCTTATCTCTAACCTAATAAAACAAACATAACATATACCTAATCTATCCCTAATTTTTAACACAAATAACAACAACACTAAATGTAGCAATAATGAGCTGAAACTCAAAAACTAAGTAACAAAAAACACCAAAAATGAAAATAAACACGAATAATTTAGACATTGTCATTCAGCCACCAATACCTAGATTGCACCCTCTCAACTCG
>OZ017738.1:263153451-263158451 GCA_963969285.1 Odontomyia ornata | reverse complement strand
ATATTGAATAAAAAATTTTGTTTCCATCTGAATATTTTATGTGTTTTCTATAGCTTTACTTTCCCAAGCGTAATGGATAACCCTATGTATACATATATATGTATATATATATGAATAAATATTTAGATACAGATATTGCATATATATATATATATATATATATATATATATATATATATATATATATATATATATATATATATATATATATAGATATATATATATATATATATATATATATATATATATATATATATATATATATATATATGTATATGTATATCTATATATACAGTTAGACAACAAAGTCTCCGTACGACGCTACTTTTTTTTTATTTTTATGTAATTCAATATTTTTTACTTTATGGATTGCAATGTTTTCTATTTTTCTAAATGCCGGAATTTATCCATTTCTTAATATATAGTAATTCAATTTAGTGAATTTGACAAAATTTTATATCAAAAAAAGTCTCCGTACGAAATTTTTAAACAATGCTTTGCATTGTTTACATAGTTATGTAAACAATGCTTTGCACAAACAAGAGTTCACAATTTTTCCTGGAGTACAGCTAGTATAGTTTCAGCTGCTCGCAGGTTTGTATCAACTTCAGAAAATCCAATATTCCGCCATGAGTAAAGAAATTTGTGTAGATACGAAGAAATTGATCATCAAGCTTTATTGCGAAGGCAAGTCGATGGGTAAAATTTCGAAAGTAATTGGTAGACCTAAGTCAAGTGTCCAATATGTTATTAACCAATACGGAGAAACCGGTTCGTTCAAAAGTAAGCCCCGTTCCGGACGGCCAAAAAGTTTAAGCGATATAGCACGGCGGTCAATAGTAAGAAAAATAAAAGATAATCCTAGAACGAGCGCATGTAAAGTAGCAGACGAGGTCAGAAAAGACTTTAATTTAACGGTAAGTGATGAAATCATTAGAAATATTCTACGGGAAAGTAATTTCTATGGTCGAAAGCCAAGGCGAAAGCCATTGGTCTCAAAACTTAATAGCAAGAAGAGATTAGACTTTGCGAAAATGCACCAAAATAAGGACGCTAATTTCTGGAATCGAGTTATATTTTCCCACGTGAGTAAATTCAACATATTTGGATCAGATGGCAAGGGAAAAATTTGGTGCAAAGCAAATGAGGAATTCAATTGCAAAAATATAATTCCAACAGTCAAGCATGGCGGTGGCAATGTAATGGTTTGGGGGTGTATGGCTACTTCAGGAGTTGGAAAATTGCACTTCATTGAGAGCACAATGGACCGATGGGATTACCTAAACATTCTTAGAACGTGTTTGCGCCAAAGCATATCAGCTTAAGGCATGGAAAGTGATTTCATTTTCCAACAAGACAACGATCCTAAGCACACATCAATGATTGTTAAGGAATGGCTCCATAAAAAGTACCCAAGCAACTACACAGTCCACCACGATCACCCGACTTAAACCCAATAGAACATTTATTGGATGAATTGGAGCGTAGAGTACGCAAAGACGTAATAAAAAACAGGCAACAGCTTAAAGCTTAACTCCAGGAAGAATGGAATTCTATAGAATCCAAAATAACATCCAAACTAGTCTCTTCGATGCCCAGACGATTGACTGCAGTCATCAAAGCTAGGGGGGAATCCTGCTAGGTACAAAAAATTTTATTTAAGAAATTTCTTTTTCTTATAATTTTATTAAGATGTAGTATCGTACGGAGACTTTTTTGATGTTAAATGTTGATAAATTTACCAGCTTGAAATATAGTAATTCAAACTGGTAAATTTATCATATATAACGAATGGATAAGTTTTTATTTTTTTTTGTTGTATCTTGTAATTATAAGTTTATAGAAAACATGCTAATTACTAAAATAAAAAAATATTGATACATCTGAACGGTACTCTTACTTATACAGGAAAATGAGCACCGTACGGAGACTTTTTTGTCTAACTGTATATATATATATATATATATATATATATATATATATATATATATATTTATATATATATATATATATATATATATATATATATATATATATATATGTATATATATATATATATATATATATATATATATATATATATCTATATACACATATATATATTTATATATTTGCATACATACTCGGATATAAATATATATAAATATATATATATATATATATATATATATATATATATATATATATATATATATTATATATATATATATATATATATATATATATATTTATATATTTGCATACATACTCGTATATAAATATCTATATATATATATATATATATATATATATATATATATATATATATATATATATATACATACATATACAGTAAGTAGTAAATATGCTATGAGGACTAGGGCTCATGGCGACACCTCCTTAAAAAAGCGTGTGGGACAACTACGTCTTGGGTCACATGGAAACGTTGGATCGTAAGTGATATATTTTATGCATATATACTTATGCGTATATATAGCACATATATATATATATATATATATATATATATATAAATATATATATATATATATATATATATATATATATATATATATAATATATATACATATATATATATAATATATATATATATATATATATATATATATATATATATATATATTGTCGCGTGTTATGGTTCGCGGCAATAATTTTAATGTTCCGGGAAAGTGAAAACGCAATGTCTTTTAATTTAAGTTAAAAGAGTTTATTTAATTACAAAAATGCACAATAATCAATTTAACACTTTCACTAAATTTTATTTTCACTATTTAAAATCTAAAACTTGTCCATAAATTTCTTCTCGCAATTGTCTTCTAAATCACTTCACTACTATGAAAATCACTTTTCTATTACTCGAACAATATCGCTTCCCACACACTATCGCAGTTCTTATCGCGGTCGAATGAATGATTCCCCCATTCATTAAGCTCGCCTTTATATAGGGTCTCTAATCATTCAACTCAGTTCTCGTACATTGGTGAATTAGCGGGAACATTCCAGCAGTGAATGAATGGAGCAGTGACTCACTTTCAGATGTTGTTCATGCTTGGTAGGTTCTCGTGGTTTCGAGTAAATTCGTTTTGTTGATGTTCTTAATTGTTGTGAAAATAATTGCGACAGTAGCTCGCAGAATTATTTGTACATGTAACATTATATATATTTATACTTAATAACCGGAATTTGACACTAGATGTCCGTACTAACAAATATCGTGAAAGCTTGAACTTTATATATATTTCATTTTGAAGGTACAGTTTACAGCTATCAAAATCAGTCAACAAAACAATTTTATCTTGTGTGCATCATTATTATTTTTCACGATGAATAGCTTCGAAAATTGGAGAAAAAGACAGCATTTGCGGGAACTTCTGTTGCGGAAAGTCATCGTTTGCTTGTAGAAGTTTATAGCGACGATGCTTTAGCAAAAACTTACTGTTGCGAATGGTTTCAACGCTTCAAAAGTGTCGATTTTGACATCAAAGAAGAAGAATTAGAGACGCTACTCGATGAGGATTCTTGTCAAACACAAGACGAACTTGCCAAATCGTTGGGAGTGACTTAGAAAGCCATTTTGAAATGTTTGAAAGCCACCGGATACATTCAAAAGCAAGGGAATTGGGTCCCTTATGAGTTGAAGCTGAGAGACGTTGAACGGCGCTTCTATATGTGTGAAATGCTGCTTGAGCGCCATAAAAAGAAATAATTTTTGCATCGGATCATGACTGGGGATGAAAAATGGATCCACTATAACAATCCCAAGCACAAAAAATCATACGTGAAGCCCGGGCCACCCAGCCAAACCCACGGTGAAACCAAATATCCATGGCGCCAAGGTTATGCTGTGTATTTGGTGGGATCAGAAGGGGCCATTATATTATGAGTTGTTGAAATCAGCTGGCCTGTACGGAACACAATTAATACGTTTGAAGGGTGCCATCATCGAAAAACGCCCGGAATATGCGACCAGACACGAGGCTATAATTTTTCATCATGACAATGTTCGGCCGCATGTTGCAAAACCTGTACGGAACACCATTAATTCGTTTGAAGCGTGCCATCATCGAAAAACGCCCGGAATATGCGACCAGATACGAGGCTTTAATTTTTCATCATGACAATGCTCGGCCGCATGTTGCAAAACCCGTTAAAAAACTATTTGGAAAACAGTGGGTGGGAAGTTTTGGCCCACCCGCCTTATAGTCCGGACCTTGCTCCGTCTGACTTTCATTTATTTTGCTCGATGCAAAACGCCCTCACCGGAATACGCTTCACTTCAGGGCAAGGCATCTGAAATTGGAAAGATTCGCTTTTGGCCGCCAAGCCGGCGCAATTTTTTTTGGGTGGAATTCATAAATTGCCTGAAAGATGGGGAAGCGTTGTAGCTTCCGATGGACAATACTTCGAATAAAATATATTCTAAGATTTATCCACAATAAAGCATCAAATTTCGCTTAAAAATTCCGGTTATTAAGTTGTACACCCAATATATATATATATATATATATATTTCGTTTTTAATTTCTTCTCTTTCTTGATCACTTTTCTGACTGAAGTAGCCCTATCAGTCTGGCTGGCCTTTTCCTGCTTCTGGATATCTGACGAATTCACTGGATCTGCTTCGATCATTTTAATTTACTGCTTCTAGTAGTAAAACTAAAGATGTAGATTAATTACACGAGCATTCGAGTATATTTTCACTTCTTTAAATTTTTGAATGAAGTGGGGAGGTCAAGTTCATTATGCGTTGGTAGTTCTATATGTAAACGTACTTAACCCTTTTGATGCTGTAACAGAGATAAAAGATAACCCTCAACCCAGCCTACTCCTTGCCATGGATGCATGATTACGCATCATCATGCATTATGACGTGTCATAACGCATGATGACCGGTCATTCATGACTGCGTGGCATGGGGTAGGCTAGGCAGAAGGTTATTCTGCATCTTTATGAGGCTGTTTTCTTATTACTTTCCATGGCGTTAGAGTCAGCATTTTTAC
>OZ017738.1:263036149-263148649 GCA_963969285.1 Odontomyia ornata | reverse complement strand
CGTTTTGCATCGAGCAAAATAAATGAAAGTCAGACGGAGCAAGGTCCGGACTATAAGGCGGGTGGGCCAAAACTTCCCACCCACTGTTTTCCAAATAGTTTTTTAACGGGTTTTGCAACATGCGGCCGAGCATTGTCATGATGAAAAATTAAAGCCTCGTGTCTGGTCGCATATTCCGGGCGTTTTTCGATGATGGCACGCTTCAAACGAATTAATGGTGTTCCGTACAGGTTTCGCAACATGCGGCCGAACATTGTCATGATGAAAAATTATAGCCTCGTGTCTGGTCGCATATTCCGGGCGTTTTTCGATGATGGCACCCTTCAAACGTATTAATTGTGTTCCGTACAGGCCAGCTGATTTCAACAACTCATAATATAATGGCCCCTTCTGATCCCACCAAATACACAGCATAACCTTGGCGCCATGGATATTTGGTTTCACCGTGGGTTTGGCTGGGTGGCCGGGCTTCACGTATGATTTTTTGTGCTTGGGATTGTTATAGTGGATCCATTTTTCATCCCCAGTCATGATCCGATGCAAAAATTATTTCTTTTTATGGCGCTCAAGCAGCATTTCACACATATAGAAGCGCCGTTCAACGTCTCTCAGCTTCAACTCATAAGGGACCCAATTCCCTTGCTTTTGAATGTATCCGGTGGCTTTCAAACATTTCAAAATGGCTTTCTAAGTCACTCCCAACGATTTGGCAAGTTCGTCTTGTGTTTGACAAGAATCCTCATCGAGTAGCGTCTCTAATTCTTCTTCTTTGATGTCAAAATCGACACTTTTGAAGCGTTGAAACCATTCGCAACAGTAAGTTTTTGCTAAAGCATCGTCGCTATAAACTTCTACAAGCAAACGATGACTTTCCGCAACAGAAGTTCCCGCAAATGCTGTCTTTTTCTCCAATTTTCGAAGCTATTCATCGTGAAAAATAATAATGATGCACACAAGATAAAATTGTTTTGTTGACTGATTTTGATAGCTGTAAACTGTACCTTCAAAATGAAATATATATAAAGTTCAAGCTTTCACGATATTTGTTAGTACGGACATCTAGTGTCAAGTTCCGGTTATTAAGTATAAATATATATAATGTTACATGTACAAATAATTCTGCGAGCTACTGTCGCAATTATTTTCACAACAATTAAGAACATCAACAAAACGAATTTACTCGAAACCACGAGAACCTACCAAGCATGAACAACATCTGAAAGTGAGTCACTGCTCCATTCATTCACTGCTGGAATGTTCCCGCTAATTCACCAATGTACGAGAACTGAGTTGAATGATTAGAGACCCTATATAAAGGCGAGCTGAATGAATGGGGGAATCATTCATTCGACCGCGATAAGAACTGCGATAGTGTGTGGGAAGCGATATTGTTCGAGTAATAGAAAAGTGATTTTCATAGTAGTGAAGTGATTTAGAAGACAATTGCGAGAAGAAATTTATGGACAAGTTTTAGATTTTAAATAGTGAAAATAAAATTTAGTGAAAGTGTTAAATTGATTATTGTGCATTTTTGTAATTAAATAAACTCTTTTAACTTAAATTAAAAGACATTGCGTTTTCACTTTCCCGGAACATTAAAATTATTGCCGCGAACCATAACACGCGACAATATATATATATATATATATATATATATATATATATATATATATATATATATATATATATATATATATATATATATATATGTGCTATATATACGCATAAGTATATATGCATAAAATATATCACTTACGATCCAACGTTTCCATGTGACCCAAGACGTAGTTGTCCCACACGCTTTTTTAAGGAGGTGTCGCCATGAGCCCTAGTCCTCATAGCATATTTACTACTTACTGTATATGTATATATATATATATATATATATATATATATATATATATATATATATATATATATATATATATATATCTATATATATATATTTATATACGAGTATGTATGCAAATATATAAATATATATATATATATATATACATATATATATATATATATATATATATATATATATATATATATATATATATATATATATATATATATATATATATATATATATATATATATATATATATATATTTATATCCGAGTATGTATGCAAATATATAAATATATATATGTGTATATAGATATATATATATATATATATATATATATATATATATATATATATATATATATATATATATATATATATATATATATATATATATATATATATATATTTATATACGAGTATGTATGCAAATATATAAGTATATATATGTGTATATAGATATATATATATATATATATATATATATATATATATATATATATATATATATATATATATATATATATATATATATATATATATATATATATACAGTTAGACAAAAAAGTCTCCGTACGGTGCTTATTTTCCTGTATAAGTAAGAGTACCGTTCAGATGTAACATAATTTTTTTATTTTAGTAATTAGCATGTTTTCTATAAACTTATAATTACAAGATACAACAAAAAAAAATAAAAACTTATCCATTCGTTATATATGATAAATTTACCAGTTTGAATTACTATATTTCAAACTGGTAAATTTATCAACATTTAACATCAAAAAAGTCTCCGTACGATACTACATCTTAATAAAATTATAAGGAAAAGAAATTTCTTAAATAAAATTTTTTGTACCTAGCAGGATTCCCCCTAGCTTTGATGACTGCTGTCAATCGTCTGGGCATCGAAGAGACTAGTTTGGATGTTATTTTGGATTCTATAGAATTCCATTCTTCCTGGAGTTAAGCTTTAAGCTGTTGCCTGTTTTTTATTGCGTCTTTGCGTACTCTACGCTCCAATTCATCCAATAAATTTTCTATTGGGTTTAAGTTATACATTTATATATATATATATATATATATATATATATATATATATATATATATATATATATATATATATATATATATATATATATATATATATATATATATATATATATATATATATCTATATATATATATATATATATAGGGTCTGAATAATAGGTAACCGGACTGACCTCAGGAAATTTTTTATTGGCAAAATATGTACAATTTTTCTTTAGAAATCTTCAAAGTAGTCCCTATCGGAGTCGTTAACACGCTGATACCAGATTTTCGAATCCCCGAACGCTCCCTAGAAGCGCAGCAACCTCGATGCTGTCTAGAGCCCTCGTCGTAGCACGTTGAATGTTTTCCAGAGTCCCGAACCGCGTCCCCTTATGGTGTCTCTTGATCTTGGGGAGCAGAAAAAAGTCCACTGGTGCCATATCCGGGCTGTAAGGAGGCTGTGGCAGCGTTGCCTTCGACTGTTTGGCCAACTACTCGGTGACGAGCAGGCAGGTGTGTGACGAAGCATTGTCGTGATGGAGGATCCACGAATCGGCAATCTCCGGACGGACTCGGCGAACTCGGGCGGTTAGTCGACGGAGCACCTCTCGGTAGTACTGGCCGTTTATAGTTTGGCCGGGTGGCACAAACTCTTTGTGAACAATGCCTTTCACGCCAAAGAAAGCAATGAACATCGACTTCACCTTCGATTTGCTCATGCGCGCTTTTTTCGGTCGTGGTGACGCTGGTGTGTGCCACTTCGTCTCAGGATCCTATTCGAAAACCCACGTCTCGTCTCCTGTAATAACGTGGTTAAAAAACTCTGGTTCGGTTGCTCGATCGTATGCTCCATTTTACTCTGACGAACACGCACTGAACACGCACTCCGCTTTGGCTCGACGCTATCTCTCCAAGCGCTTGGAGGCAACTGCTGCAGCCCGGTTCCCTTTACCTAGACCCCCACCACCACCACAGCACCTGATACCGGTTATCAAACGCTTTGACGGCGCGTGGCAGTCCGGTTACCTATTATACAGGCCCTATATATATATATATATATATATATATATATATATATATATATATATATATATATATATATATATATATATATATATATATATATCTATATATATGCGATATAACGAAATTTATGACCACGCTAGAGGTTGCAATTTTGCTCGGATTTTCACCAAATTTTCAGGAAAGGTGTATTGGGTAAATATCTTGATTAAATTCGTGAAGCAGCTATATCGGCTGGGCAAAAACAAAATGGCAGCCATTTTAGACGAAAAATCGTGATTTCAGTTCTGACCAAAGTATAGCTCCGATTTGGATGAAATTTGGTACAAAGTTTCACTGATGTGATGATTCACAGTAAAAAATCCAAAGTCGGTACGGCATAAACAAAATGGCGGCCGCTCAAAGGTCGAAAAACGTGCAAAATTTTGTTTTTGTAATAGTGGTCAAAGCTTTCAACAGATTTTCATTAAATTCAGCGATTAGATAGAAATTATAAGTATCTAAAGAATGAAGTGAAAAAACTGGAAGTCAGGTCATAAAAAACAAAACGGCGGCTAGTTGAAACTCAAAACTTCAAAGGCTTTTAAAAGTTGCAATTTTGATCGAACATATATAAAACTTGATTTCAAGATAGGCATCACTTTGATCTACAGACTTTGATATTTTGGTGATCATGCATGAGCAAATTTCAAAATGGCGGCGGTTTAAATATGCGTTTTTTTCAGGTTTTGTGGCGTGGTAGCGGTCATATTTTCCAGCGGATTTTGATGAAACTTGAGATTATGGATCTCTGTACTATGTTTTTGTATTATTAAAATTGAATGAAAAATAAAAAAGTCGAAAATTTAAAACCCAATATTTTTAGCTGCCATTTTCGCAAAAAATTGAATTATTTTGCCCTGTCTAGAGTGAAACTCCGATTTGAACGAGATTTGGCACATTGATTGATGAGGTCCTAGCCCACAAAGATTTAAAATAGTCCAAAATCAAATGCATGCATTCAAAATGGCGGCCTCCAAAGCTCAGGAGGCAACTGATATAATGAGTTTTTTTCATGGAAACGTTTTAAATGACTTATCTTGAAAGTATTTATAAATCAGACTATTTTACAAATATTTTAAAATATTTTTAACAATACCCTAAAAAATTATACAATTGCGACTTGTCTGCCTGTCCGTCCGTGCGTTTGTTCGTGCGTCACAAGTTTTCTCGCAAACCACATAAGCTAGAATGAGGAAATTTTCTACGTAGGTCAAAAGTGGTGCCTCGTGAGATTTGCAGTGTAAGAAAATATTTTAAAGTGTTTAAGGGGGTTTTAAATTTTCGACTTTTTTATTTTTCATTCAATTTTAATAATACAAAAACATAGTACAGAGATCTATAATCTCAAGTTTCATCAAAATCCGCTGGAAAATGTGACCGCTACAACGCCACAAAACCTGAAAAAAAACGCATATTTAAACCGCCGCCATTTTGAAATTTGCTCATGCATGATCACCAAAATATCAAAGTCTGTAGATCAAAGTGATGCCTATCTTGAAATCAAGTTTTATATACGTTCAATCAAAATTGCAACATTTAGAAGCCTTTGAAGTTTTGAGTTTCAACTAGCCGCCGTTTTGTTTTTTATGACCTGACTTCCAGTTTTTTCACGTCATTCTTTAGATACTTATAATTTCTATCTAATCGCTGAATTTAATGAAAATCTGTTGAAAGCTTTGACCACTATTACAACAACAAAATTTTGCACGTTTTTCGACCTTTGAGCGGCCGCCATTTTGTTTATGCCGTACCGACTTTGGATTTTTTACTGTGAATCATCACATCAGTGAAACTTTGTACCAAATTTCATCCAAATCGGAGCTATACTTTGGTCAGAACAGAAATCACGATTTTTCGTCTAAAATGGCCGCCATTTTGTTTTTGCCAGCCGATATAGCTGGTTCATGAACTTAACTGAGATATTTACCCAATACACAATTCCTGAAAATTTGGTGAAAATCCGAGCAAAATCGCAACCTCTAGCGTGGTCACAAATTTCGTTATATCCCATATATATACATATATATATATATATATATATATATATATATATATATATATATATATATATATATATATATATCTATATATATATATATATATACAAATATATATATATATATATATATATATATATATATATATATATATATATCTATATATATATATATATAGGGGCTGTATAGTAAGTAACAAGACTGCCCCGCGCCGTCAAAGCGTTTGCTAACCGGTATCAGGTGCTGTGGTGGTGGTGGGGGTCTAGGTAAAGGGAACCGGGCTGCAGCAGTTGCCTTCAAGCGCTTGAAGAGATAGCATCGAGTGAGAGCGGAGTGCGTGTTCAGTTACGTCGTCGGAGTGAAAGTGGAGCGTACGATAGAGCAACCGAACCAGAGTTTTTTAACCACGTTATTACAGGAGACGGGACGTGGGTTTTCGAATACGATCCTGAGACGAAGCGGCAGAGTTCGGAGCGGCACACACCGGTGTCACCACGACCAAAAAAAGCACGCATGAGCAAATCGAAGGTGAAGTCGATGCTCATTGCTTTCTTTGACGTGAAAGGCATTGTTCACAAAGAGTTTGTGCCACCCGGCCAAACTATAAACGGCCAGTACTACAGAGAGGTACTCCGTCGACTAACTGCCCGGGTTCGCCGAGTCCGTCCGGCGATTGCCGATTCGTGGATCCTCCATCACGACAATCCTCCGTCCCACACTTGCCTGCTCGTCACCGAGCAGTTGGCCAAACAGTCGAAGGCAACGTTGCCACAGCCTCCTTCCAGCCCGGATATGGCACCAGTGGACTTTTTTCTGTTCCCCAAGATCAAGAGACACCATAAGAGGGCGCGGTTTGGGACTCTGGAAAACGTTCAACGTGCAACGACGAGGGCTTTAGACAGCATCGAGGTTGCCGACGTCCAGGGAGGGTTCGAGGATAGGAAAATCTGGTATCAGCATGTTATCGACTCCTATGGGGACTACTTTGAAGATTTCTAAAGAAAAATTGTACATATTTTGCCAATATAAAATTTCCTGAGGTCAGTCCGGTTACTTATTATTCAGACCCTATATATACATATATATATATATATATATATATATATATATATATATATATATATATATATATATATATATATATATATATATATATATATATATCTTTATATGATACTCTCCGCAATAGGTAAATTTCTGTCGAGAAATTTACCTAAAAGAAGAGTGTCTTGACTCAATCTTATGAAAACTATATATTCTCGAGCAACTAACAATGGCTTCCTCCGAATTAACTTGGAAGATGAACATGTAGTCTTGATGAAAAATAGGCTTAAAGCAAATCGCGACGAGCATATAACATTTAAAGTAAAGTGTAAAAATGCTGACTATAACGGCATGGAAAGTAATAAGAATTTTCTTATAAATATATACTTACTAACCAATAAATAGATTTACCGAATGAGAGATTGTACGTTAGGTCAAACGCTCAACTTATCAACTAAGGACAGCTACACAGACAGCTCAAGAGATATCATATCAGTTAAACAGACAGGGCAACTGCTTAAAAGACAGCTACATAGACAGCTTACCAGCTAAACGATTAGCTCAACAGATAGTATATTAGTTAACTAGAGCGGGCATCAGCTAAAAAGACAACTTCATAGACAGCTTACCAGCTAAATAGCTGGGCTTATCAGCTAAACAGATAGCTCAACAGACAGCATACCAGCTAAACAGACAGGGTTTCAGCTAAAAGTACGGCTCAACAGAAAGTATTACACATGAGATATACAGCTTATCAGCAAAAGTGACAGATAAGCAGATAGTTTTACAAATAAACAGACAGCCTATAAGCAACTTATAGTAGCCCAGTAATACTCCAAAAAATTACAAAGAAAATACAGACAAAATGTCATTTCCTGTTATTGGCTCCTGCTCCTGTTCTGGCTCAAGTCTTGACTCCATAGCGTTTTCTTATCTGTCAATTCAAATCATGAGAGTAAGTAACATTACAGCACCAAAAGGGTTAAACATGTTTACCTATAGAATTATCAACACTTATTGAACTTCACCTCCCCCATCATCCACAAACTCAGTGAAGTGAATATTTAGAAATAGTCACTACTTTCCGGTTGCTCTATAGTCATCAATTTAATTGGAATGATAAGAAATGTGTTTCTTTTTTGACTATAATTTTAATATTTGCCTGTCGATACGTATTTCGACCGCAACATGCGGTCTTCTTCTGTACACTAATTTAAAATTTACTTATTTATTCTTTTTATCCAGTTTACATTTTTTTTTTTTTTATTATTATAATTACATTTTAATTACTTAAGCAGACTTTCTACTAATCTTGAAAAATTATTCCCTAGGTCATAGTTTAACCTTTTATGAGCAGGTACTTTCCCATTTTCCAGGCTCTCGTCCGTATCTAATTTGATAATTGCATGCATCTCCTTAATCACTTCCATGTCTGCCTCGTTTATTACGTGCCCTTCCTTGATGATATGTTCTGCTACCGCTGAACGAATCTTCTTGCTCGCATTTCTTTTACCTACTTGTGCTTCCTCCACATCACTTTTTATGGAATTGTTTGCAGCTACATATAAATGAGTTGCATATTTTGAATAATAATTTTTCTGAAAAATTATTAGAGAAGAAAAATGTTAGAAGAAGGTGGTTTCGACGTGTGCACTAATTCTCCTCAGGCCATCACACTTAGATACACACCGGTGATGGCGACCACCATGCTCAGAGGTGAGGGAGTTAATTTTTAATTTTTCTACTTATGCAAACTCAATATGTTTTTGTATCTGCAAGTTATATTGAAGGTAAATTTCTCTTGTAAGTACTTGTATTTGCTAAGCTTTTTAATTGGATCATTTCACCCTTTTCACATCAATTTAATGTAAATCTATACGACAAATTTGCTCTACATTTGAAGCTTTATCTAACGTCGCGCGGATATCGATCACTCTTTCGGATGGCTCCGATAGCTTTTTAAATCACTTTTTATGGAATTGTTTGCAGCTACATAAAAATTAACTCCCTCACCTCTGAGCATGGTGGTCGCCATCACCGGTGTGTATCTAAGTGTGATGGCCTGAGGAGAATTAGTGCACACGTCGAAACCACCTTCTTCTAACATTTTTCTTCTCTAATAATTTTTCAGAAAAATTATTATTTAGAATATGCAACTCATTTATATGTAGCTGCAAACAATTTCATAAAAAGTGATTTAAAAAGCGATCGGAGCCATCCGAAAGAGTGATCGATATCCGCGCGACGTTAGATAAAGCTTCAAATGTAGAGCAAATTTGTCGTAAAGATTTACATTAAATTGATGTGAAAAGGGTGAAATGATCTAATTAAAAAGTTTAGCAAATTCCTCCACATGTTCATTGAATCGCACTGTCACTAAGCGTTTTGTCTGCCCCACGTAAATTTTGCCACATATATCGCATGTTATTTTATAAACTCCACTTTTCTCGTCCTTGGCCTTGGGGTCTTTTATGCTCCCTAGCATCGTTTTTAGCTGGTTATGCCTGCTCGTTCCCACTGCCTCAATTAGGTTCCTGCGTAAAACTTGTTGTAGTGGCGTGCATAGTTGGGAAAATTGGATGCTTATTCTCCTTTCGAGATTGTTGTCTACGTTGTGGTTTTCCGCGAACAATTTTGATAATTTCTCCCATGCCAGTTTTTTCCGCTTTCGATTAATCATATTTCCTATTGTTCTTGTGTCGTATCCGTTCAATTCTGCTCTAGAAAATATGTAAGCTTTTTCGCGAAAGTATCTTTCTTTTGTCAATGGGACTGTAAGTAGTCGATGCACCATGGTATTGTATGCCGCCATTTTTTGTTCAAACGTGTGATTTGAAGTTGCCGGAATTGTTCGCTGCGAATTTGTTGTTTTTCTGAATATGTCCAACTCTAGTTTCCAATTGTTTCTGATGATATTCAGGTCCAAGAAGGGAATTGAGCCATTTTCTCCTTCTCCATTGTGAATTTGAGGTTCGTGTGAATTTTGTTTTAGTTGTCTAGTATCTTCTCCGCACTGTCCTTCGGTACCACGGTTATCACGTCGTCCACGTACCTCCACCATCCTCGCGGCAATTCATTCTTTTCATTCAGCTGTTTCTCGTTGCTTGCCATGAACCTTTCCGCCAACAGAGGTGATAAGGGATTACCCATCGCTAAACCTTTTGTTATTTTGTAAAATTTATTGCGGAATGTGCAGTAGCTTTCGCTCATGCATAGTGTTGCTAGCTTCGAATATTGCCGTACTTTCTTTTTCCATCCCACTGTGTTGTAAAAGCTCTCCATCCATTTTTCTAGCTCGTATATCGCCTGTTTTGCTGGTCTATTCGGAAATAGTACGACTACATCGAACGAGACTAGTATCTCATCTTCATTCACTTGCACGTTTTGTAGTTTCTCTAGCAGTTCCAATGAATTCTTCACGGATTTTTCTCCAGACGTGTTCCCTAGTTTCTTGCATTCGTCGATCAACCATTTCGCTATCTTGTAGGTCGGAGAGTTGCTGTCTGCGATTATTTCTCGTACTTGCTGGCCCTCTTTATGGAGTTTTGGTTGGCATCGCACACTCGGCAGTGAGGGGTTAGGCATCCTTAATTCGATTACACCTTCGAATGTTCCACTGGCTTCTTTTAGCGCCTTTTCGACCCTTTTCACTGAGGCTTCGATTGGATTGACTCTAAGTTCGAAAAAATTACCATTGCGTAACTTTTCCCACACTAGTTGATCGTAATCGTTTTTCGCCATTATAAAGATTTGGTTTCCTTCATCGGCTTTAAGGTAATAGACATCCCTTCGCTTGCGTTGTTTCACTAATAAAGCTTCATTTTGATCAATTTTTTGTGCCTTGTGCGCGCTCGTGATGATCTTTTTCGCTTCGCTTCGTATATCGTCTTTTGTATCTTGTGCTAACCATTTTATGCCGCCTTCAATCGCAACAACTATATCTTCTTGAGATTGCATTGTTTAGTCCTATCTTCTTGTGATTGCATTGTTTGGTCCTTTGTTTAATAGGTTCATTTCATCATTCGGAAAGTTTTCTTTTGTGTTATTTACTAGAAAATTCGGTATCCATTTGCAGCTTAGTTTTTCATTCGCTATTAGGGTTTGCTCGTCTTTCAAAATCTCCAATTTGTTGTTTAGAATCCGTTCCTTCTTGGCACTTTCACACTCGTACGCCCTTCTTAGCTTGTGTATTGTCACTTCCAGCTGTCCTCCATCGTTCGTTATTTCTTTCGCTAATTTGAGGTGAGAATTGTAGGCCTGCAGTTTTAAGTTATCCAATTTTTTGTAATGGTAGCCTATACTTTGTTTCATTAATTTCCTTTCCAATTCATTTTTATAGTTTTTTGCTCTCGTTAGCCCCAATTTTATGTATATCTTGTGTGATTTAGGCGTTAGATTATGTTCCAAACATTTTTTGAGAAATTTTATGTCCCCGCTAATACCAGCCATCCTTGGCTTAAGTTTTAATAATTTTTTATATTCCGGATTCGACTTGGTGCCATACTTAGTAATATAATATGATTAATCGAAAGCGGAAAAAACTGGCACGGGAGAAATTATCAAAATTGTTCGCGGAAAACCGCAACGTAGACAACAAACTCGAAAGGAGAATAAGCATCCCATTTTCCCAACTATACACGCCACTACAACAAGTTTTACGCAGGAACCTAATTGAGGCAGTGGGAACGAGCAGGCATAACCAGCCAAACCGATGCTAGGGAGCATAAAAGACCCCAAGGCCAAGGACGAGAAAAGTGAAGTTTATAAAATAACATGCGATATATGTGGCAAAATTTACGTGTGGCAGACAAAACGCTTAGCGACAGTGCGATTCAATGAACATGTGAAGGAAGCACAAGCAGGTAAAAGAAATGCGAGCAAGAAGATTCGTTCAGCGGTAGCAGAACATATCATCAAAGAAGGGCACGTAATAAGCGAGGCAGACATGGAAGTGATTAAGGAGATCCATGCAATTAGCAAATTAGATACGGTCGAGAGCCTGGAAATTGGGAAAGTACCTGCTCATAAAAGGTTAAACTATGACCTAGGGAATAATTTTTCAAGATTAGTAGAAAGTATACTTAAGTAATTAAAATGTAATAATAATAAAAAAAATAAATAAATGTAAACTGGATAAAAAGAATAAATTAGTAAATTTTAAATTAGTGTACTGAAGAAGACCGCATGTTGCGGTCGAAATACGTATCGACAGGCAAATATAAAAAATATAGTCAAAAAGGAAACACATTTCTTATCATTCCAATTAAATTGATGACTATAGAGCAACCGGAAAGTAGTGACTATTACTAAGTATGGCACCAAGTCGTATCCGGAATATAAAAAATTATTAAAACTTAAGCCAAGGATGCCTGGTATTAGCGGGGACATAAAATTTCTCAAAAATGTTTGGAACATAATCTAACGCCTAAATCACACAAGATATACATAAAATTGGGGCTAACGAGAGCAAAAAACTATAAAAATGAATTGGAAAGGAAATTAATGAAACAAAGTATAGGCTACCATTACAAAAAATTGGATAACTTAACACTGCAGGCCTACAATTCTCACCTCAAATTAGCGAAAGAAATAACGAACGATGGAGGACAGCTGGAAGTGACAATACACAAGCTAAGAAGGGCGTACGAGTGTGAAAGTGCCAAGAAGGAACGGATTCTAAACAACAAATTGGAGATTTTGAAAGACGAGCAAACCCTAATAGCGAATGAAAAACCAAGCTGCAAATGGATACCGAATTTTCTAGTAAATAACACAAAAGAAAACTTTCCGAATGATGAAATGAACCTATTAAACAAAGGACTAAACAATGCAATCGCAACAAAGCCCCACCTCGAAGATATAGTTGTTGCGATAGAAGGCGGCATAAAATGGTTAGCACAAGATACAAAAGACGATATACGAAGCGAAGCGAAAAAGATCATCACGAGCGCGCACAAGGCACAAAAAATTGATCAAAATGAAGCTTTATTAGTGAAACAACGCAAGCGAAGGGATGTCTATTACCTTAAAGCCGATGAAGGAAACCAAATCTTTATAATGGCGAAAAACGATTACGATCAACTAGTGTGGGAAAAGTTACGCAATGGTAATTTTTTCGAACTTAGAGTCAATCCAATCGAAGCCTCAGTGAAAAGGGTCGAAAAGGCGCTAAAAGAAGCCAGTGGAACATTCGAAGGTGTAATCGAATTAAGGATGCCTAACCCCTCACTGCCGAGTGTGCGATGCCAACCAAAACTCCATAAAGAGGGCCAGCAAGTACGAGAAATAATCGCAGACAGCAACTCTCCGACCTACAAGATAGCGAAATGGTTGATCGACGAATGCAAGAAACCAGGGAACACGTCTGGAGAAAAATCCGTGAAGAATTCATTGGAACTGCTAGAGAAACTACAAAACGTGCAAGTGAATGAAGATGAGATACTAGTCTCGTTCGATGTAGTCGCACTATTTCCGAATACACCAGCAAAACAGGCGATATACGAGCTAGAAAAATGGATGGAGAGCTTTTACAACACAGTGGGATGGAAAAAGAAAGTACGGCAATATTCGAAGCTAGCAACACTATGCATGAGCGAAAGCTACTGCACATTCCGCAATAAATTTTACAAAATAACAAAAGGTTTAGCGATGGGTAATCCCTTATCACCTCTGTTGGCGGAAAGGTTCATGGCAAGCAACGAGAAACAGCTGAATGAAAAGAATGAATTGCCGCGAGGATGGTGGAGGTACGTGGACGACGTGATAGCCGTGGTACCGAAGGACAGTGCGGAGAAGATACTAGACAACTAAAACAAAATTCACACGAACCTCAAATTCACAATGAAGAAGGAGAAAATGGCTCAATTCCCTTCTTGGACCTGAATATCATCAGAAACAATTGGAAACTAGAGTTGGACATATTCAGAAAAACAACAAATTCGCAGCGAACAATTCCGGCAACTTCAAATCACACGTTTGAACAAAAAATGGCGGCATACAATACCATGGTGCATCGACTACTTACAGTCCCATTGACAAAAGAAAGATACTTTCGCGAAAAAGCTTACATATTTTCTAGAGCAGAATTGAACGGATACGACACAAGAACAATAGGAAATATGATTAATCGAAAGCGGAAAAAACTGGCATGGGAGAAATTATCAAAATTGTTCGCGGAAAACCGCAACGTAGACAACAATCTCGAAAGGAGAATAAGCATCCAATTTTCCCAACTTTACACGCCACTACAACAAGTTTTACACAGGAACCTAATTGAGGCAGTGGGAACGACCAGGCATAACCAGCTAAAAACGAGAAAAGTGGAGTTTATAAAATAACATGCGATATATGTGGCAAAATTTACGTGGGGCAGACAAAACGCTTAGCGACAGTGCGATTCAATGAACATGTGAAGGAAGCACAAATAGGTAAAAGAAATGCGAGCAAGAAGATTCGTTCAGCGGTAGCAGAACATATCATCAAAGAAGGGCACGTAATAAGCGAGGCAGACATGGAAGTGATTAAGGAGATCCATGCAATTAGCAAATTAGATACGGTCGAGAGCCTGGAAATTGGGAAAGTACCTGCTCATAAAAGGTTAAACTATGACCTAGGGAATAATTTTTCAAGATTAGTAGAAAGTATACTTAAGTAATTAAAATGTAATTATAATAATAAAAAAAAATAAATAAATGTAAACTGGATAAAAAGAATAAATTAGTAAATTTTAAATTAGTGTCCTGAAGAAGACCGCATGTTGCGGTCGAAATACGTATCTACAAGCAAATATAAAAAATATAGTCAAAAAGGAAACACATTTCTTATCATTCCAATTAAGTGAATATTGTTACCAGTGAAACCGCTTCCTTCTCAGCATCGCGCTGCCAGTCGATATATTTAGCTGGCCATAAATAATAGTAAACAGAAGGGAAAAAATCCTTTACGAGAAGAGGTAATTTCTACAATGCAACGTAACTAACACTATTACTATTGTAAACTTTACTTTTCAAGTCTATGTTTTCACAACCCATCGTTAGACCAAAGAGTCGTCTTGAAAAGAACCGTACTTTGACAGCAACATCTCAAGCATACTGGACTCCAATCATCCTCACTTTCAACAATATGGGTGAAGACACAAAATGACTCTTCTCGTACCCAGAAAGGATGGAAGCAGCACTATCACTCATGTATTACCATGACGGATGGCTAAACTCGTAAATGAAACTACTTTCGCGAAAAAATACTCTCCCATATCAAAGACAGAAGCGTCCTTTTTTGCAGCTAAAACTCTACAGGACGCCGGCAACACATCAATGGATTTGGGTGATGTAAACAATCTAAATATTAAGTTAGCATTTCCTTTCGCGGATGAATTCGACATCACGCTTGGAAGTCCCTTTATCAGTGTGGGTGCTGGCAGCACATTTCATCCCTCACTCAACCATATACGCGGACAAATTGCTTTTAGACGTATTATACGCGAATAACTTTAAACTATTTAACGCGACCAAACTTCCACAAACTTCTTATTCGGATCAGATTCGCGAGCACGACCCGTTTGTTAACATAAACAATCAGTCCAAACGTCAGTTCTGTCTTGTTCCATTTATTGATTCGAGATCAGTTGGAGGTTACGCTAAGCACAAGTAGTCGCAGTTTGGGAAGCTGTTACCAGAAAGACTTTATTGCTGATTAGAGATTGGAAAAGAATGGTGGATGGCCGGTTATCGTCTCTTTCGGTAAGCAGACAATCCCCGTTGTGACACATCTATTTAAGGAAGTAAAACGAGTGAGTGGCTCTCTTTTTGGTTGGATAATTTTCGGTACGGTGAAGTGTTTGGCTGGTGGTTAACTCGCGCGCGAAAGGATCGCATAAGTTTTCAGATACTGATCTTCCGTCGAATTAGTTATCTAAAGAATTTAGCACTTGTGAAGAAATGAACATTGGTGGTAAACTTGCGCACGAAGAGATTATAGCCATGGACATGAAATGTTAACAGTGTGAACTAGATGCGTAGTGAGTGTGAAACCGGAAAAAACCAGTAAAAGAAAATTCAGTGGGCTAAGTAGTGAATTTTTCTTACTGTGACAGTGGAAGACGGTTAAGCCGCGAAGGTAAGCTTAGATCAAGGGGGAACCCCCGGATTACATACGTAGAGGGTTGTGATTGATTGAAGCCTTTGGAAGCGTATGTTTGTTTGAAGGACAAGTTTTGAGGAATTCGAGTGGGAAGGGAATTATTAACAAAACTCGCAACTTTAATCGAATCAAGAATTTTATTCAACACTTTGGGGATTTCGAGTTGATTAATAACAAAACTCGCAACTTTTTTTTTTTGTGGTAGGGAGGTGAAGGCATTTATGCCCGCCGAGTCTGGCAGGGTGGGACTCCCATGGAGGATACCTTTGGACTACCCACTAAACTAAACTCGCAACTTTAATCGATACAAGAATTTTAGTCAACTTTTCGGGGAATAAAATGTATTGTTACATGCACAAATAATTCTGCGAGCTACTGTCGCAATTGTTTTCACAACCATTAAGAACATCAACAAAATGAATTTACTCGAAACCACGAGAACTCACCAAGCGTGATCAACATCTGAAAGTGAGTCACTGCTCCATTCATTAAGCTGCTCGAATAAACCAGATAACTCTCGGCAGACATTCGCCAATGTACGAGAAATGGATTGAACGGCTAGAGAACCTATATAAAGGCGAGCTGAATGAATGGGGGGATTATTTATTACAACCGCGATATAGTAAACTGCGATAGTGTGGAGTGCGAAGTAAAAAGCGATATTGAAGTGATAAACAGTTGAAATAAAAATTAATAGACAATTTGTGAAATAGTTAAATGAGTGATTGTGCATTGTTAGTAAATAAACTCTTTTCATTTAATTTAAAAGACATTGCGTTTTCACTTTCCCAGAACATTAAAATTATTGGCCGCGAACCATAACACGCGACAGTATTAATAACAAAACTCGCAACTTGAATCGAATCAAGAATTTTATTCAACTTTTTGGGGAACTCGAGTGTATTCATAGCAAAACTCGCAAGTTCAACCAAACCAAGAATTTTGTTTAAGATTTTGGTTAGCTTGAGTGGGAGGAAAATTAAAAGTAAAATCCGCAACTCTGAGGAACTAACGAGCTCGCGCATCAATTGGGGTTCTGCGAAATGGGGGTCCGGTACGGTAAATATGGACAAGTGGTAGCAGAAAGGGGCCCCCAACGGTATCGTGGAGAAAGATTCAGCGTTGCAATTAATCTGTCGTTGATTGGAATACAAAAATTAATTTTAAATTTGAGCCATTTCTTGTTTTATTGGTTTTTTATATTGCCCTTTTTTTCCTTGTTTTTCTTTTAAATTTTTCTTAATTTTCAACAGTACCTTGACTCGGGAGTAGGTAAGTAGATGAACTGTTACCAAGCAAACCTGGTGGCTCAATGGCAGTAGGGGGCAGTTTCCTTTATTTTGGTTCCTCTTTGGGTCTCCTTGGCAACTGCACTACGTTCCCGGTAAGAACTAGGTACAGAGGGAATGAGGGGAACGTGCTAGGTGATTCGAACCGATATTCTGGCGGCCATATTCTCGCTTGGTAGCTTTGAGGGCCCACTAGCTAAGCGAGTGGTGCTCACACCCATCTTTCGGGGCTGTCCGGGACCGAAGGCTCCCAGCCAGAATACTCTCTATGAAGAGGATAACAAATTAGCGCCCAATGTGTTGAATCGGTGTATTTCTTGCGCGGAGTTGAAAACCAAGTCAAATTCACGTCACGAATAGTGTTTCAAGGTGTAAAGTGAAGTAAAAAGTGTATTATTGCGGGAGTTCCAAACAGTGGAGTGTATATTTTTTGTTTTTTCAATGTAGTGGAAGCTTCAATTTAAAGAGAAATGGCCCCATTGTTTGGGAGGCAGGCGTTTATTTTAATTTTGTAGGAGGACCAATTCCCATAAAGACAAGATTTGGTTTAATTTTACAGGAGATTCAATTTTCATAGCAGCAAGGTGTGAAACCAGTCGCAGAATCGAATTTTTCTGCGTAAGTGGTTCAAACCATTTTCTTTTTTTGAGTTCAAGTAGAGTTAAGTATAGGTTTTTGTTACATGAATGATATATTTATCTTTCATTAGAGAAATAAATGGTCTTATTTATTGGTAGTTACTAGAATAAGGTGCTGTTGCAAACCACGGGAGTCACCGCAGTTGCAGACATTAAGAATTGGCAGAGGGATGTGTAGCCCGGGGTGGCATACTGAGGCCAGCTAGCGCTCAGTCGTATCGTGGGACTTCCGGGACACCCTCTGTTCGTGCTGAGCCTCCTTACATAAAGAACCCTAACACAGAGGGAAAGGGACGGGAAAGGCAGGGGTCATGAGATATGAAAAAAATTATTTTTGCTTCCAAAATAGTGTCGGATTTATAGAAATAGAACAAAAAGAACACAACTACAATTCATGTAAAAACATATTATTATAAACAAGCTACTTCTTTTTGTTTTTCAATAATTTAACTAATGAATCAAATGAATAAATAAATTTCACCACTGTTATAAAAACCAGTCAATATTTTTAATTAAAGGGAAAAAATATATACTAAGGGTATAATTGTAATTAGAAAAAATTCCAATATGATTAAAATATAGTTAATGAATAATGTAATGAAAAAAATTGCGCAATTACTCACCCCTATTAATGCTGCAAAGCGCTCGGAAACTGAAGGGGGGGCACTGAAAATTAACTTCAATTTAAAAAAAATATGTTTACACTACTTTAAACGCAACCTAAACCGGCCACTTTTCACAAAATGCAGATCTTCTCTTCGGAAGCCTGGCACTATAGATTCATTCCTCAGGGATCCCGTTACTAATTACATTCAGACCCACGTTTGGTTTTTGATTCACTTGTCGTTAATAAACTTTTGTTTTTAATCAATACTTTTATTTTCCTTACGGCATCCACCACAACCTGCATCCACTGTTATTTTTTTTGTTATATTACCACTGTTACTCCGAACCAATGCTCTTTCCTATTCAAAACTATTTAAATTTCTTTTGTTGTATGTGATTTCAACGGACACTGTTTTATTCCGGCTTCACCTAACTTAATTATGTATTTCTCGTGTGTTTAGCCCACTTAACTTTACTCACACGCAATTTAAATTCTTTTATCCCTCCTGCAAATAGTACTTTTCATTTATAAGGTCAGAACCTTTTCAAATTTCTGCTCATTTCACTCCCGAAAACTCCCCGAATCACAATCATGGCTTTTGTTTACTAATTATTCATGTTAAAACTCCTTACACCAATCTTCCAACCTCAACATTTCGATTGTTTTTTCCCCGTTGTCATCGAAAAACTCCAAAAAAACTTATTCGCGAAAATAAATCACTCTTATCCACCATCTTCAAGTCAAAAGAACCGGCTGACCCCACATTCAAGCACCCAATCCCGCATTTCACCTTCAAAACACAGATTTCGCAATCTTTTTCATTTTTAAATTACCGCTGCCGCATCTGGGTAACGTAATCGAAGTTCAATACACTTCGATTTCACTACCCACACATCTTTGTTCCCGTACCGACAAACACAAAAGTATCCATTGATTTGCATATATGGCAATTTCACATAATCCAAGAATCGCTTGATTGAATGCAAAGTGTCACATATACATTACGGAAGCTATTGATTTTGCCGATACCCCGAAAAGAGTGCTTCCCTGCGCCCGGGGGAACTTGAACTCAGGGTTCCAGCATACCCTCGGTCGAGAACTCTCGCCGTAACCAATGGAGCTATGACTTATCGATCTCCCATTCATCAGTTTAGTAACCACAACTCTTTCTTGATGGGTAAGATATGGAAATTTGTTAAAAGGGAAACGTGAATAAATTTTTGTTAGTATAAAAATATGAAATTTGTTAGTGGGAATAGAATTAGTTAGTATGAAGGAAGGAATTAGGTTTTGTTAGGGAAAAGGTATTGAATGAAGTTTTGTTAGTGGGAATTAATCAATGGAATGTTGTTAGTGGGGAAATTGAAATTATTAGTATATATCATATTATTTTAGTTGGAAATAAGGTAGGGTGATGATGGGAAAGTAAAAAGTATACGGAAATTGGAAAAATTTTAATAAAATTAAATAAATAGCAGGGAAAAGGTATAAATGCCCAAAGGAAGATGGAGATGTTACGGCGGCAAATTGAAGTTGCAAATGGGAGGAAGTTGGTACGCCGGAATTCGCAACAATCGTGGGGACGACCCAGACCCTGAGTGTCTCATTCAGCCGGGCAAACAAAGAATGTCGGCACGGGTAATTATGAATCGGATCGGATGTCTTTAGCGTGAAAGGTTTCAAGCAGCTTACCGGATTCATCCTCAAACTCGTATGCCACTTGCCCAATACGACAACGGACCACTGCAGGAGTGAATCATGGAGCGAATTTGGCAGCGTAGCGATCTGCGGCATTGCTCACAGTGAAATTACGCATGAAAACCTTCTGACTCTGAAGTAGCTCACGAGGAAGAACACGAAGGTTGTAGCGTTGAGCTCCTTTTTGGTAGGCTTCTTGCAATTTACATCTGACTTGGTCCTGTACAGCCCGCAGTCGATCACTGTTAGCACTTAGCTGTACCTCACCATCCTCAAAGGCATTAAGGCTTCTGAGGAGGGCGTACTCAGAACCATGTTGGATAGGGTGGTACCCGAACATGAGAAAGTAGGGCGAATATCCCGTTGACTCATGAATCACCTTGTGGAAGGCAAAACATGAGGCTGGAAGATTCTCGTCCAACTTGCCATAATCAGACCCTATGTAGGCTCTAATGGCTTTCAGTGTCGACTGGTTTGACCTCTCTGAGGCATTCGCCTGCGGTGAATGATATGGGGTCAAGCAATTCTGCACTCCATAGTCATTCATATGCTTGCTGTAGGTATGGAGGTGAACTGTACCCCATTATCAGAGTGTAGCCATTCAGGCACTCCAAAGGTCAAAAAAATTTCTTGCTCCAAATATCGCACGACTGACTCCGCAGTGGCTTTCGTCATGGGCTTGAGCCATACGAATTTTTTGTAATGATCCAAGACCACGAACAATTAGGTATTCCCTGATCTTGAACGAGGGTATGGACCCATGAAGTCCACAAACAGGCGCTGCATAGGTCGTTCAGAGTCTCGTGATGCCCCCATAGGGGGCCTCATTGTGGAATTTGATGGTTTGACCTGTTTGCATATCAGGCAATTCTTGATGTGCTGAATCACATCTTGACGCAAACGAGGCCAATAATAATGCCTTTGCAAAACTTCAGTTATTTTGCGTATTCTACAATGAGAGCCCCGGTGATCATCATGGGCTCGTACTATGAGAGCTCGTTGGTGACCCTTAGGAACCCATAGTTTTGTTCTGGGAGCATGAGTAGTCGACGTTACAGGAGAACCAGTACTAATACAGATTCAACCATCTGCAAGGTGCAAATTCTGACACTGATGGTTGTTTCAAGATCTGCTCCTAGAGATTCTCATACTCGGGCTCCTGAAACGCAGACTCCGGGATTGAACCACCAATGTGCCCGTACTCCGGGAGACAGGGAATGATCGAGTTCACCCGCTCGTCCTTCGAGCATGTTCTTGACAACACATCGGGAACAACGTTAAGGGCACCTTTCCGGTGTTTAATTTGGAAATTTAACCCTTGTAATTTCAGACTCTAGCGAGCCAATTGACTGGAAAGGTCCGACTGCTGCATCAGCCATTTAAGACTGGCATGGTCAGTTATGATGGTGAAGGGCAACCCTTCGATATATGCCCTGAATCTCTTTACACTCTGCACCGCAGCTAAGCATTCCAATTCTGTAATGCTATAGTTACGTCGCACAGCGTTGAGCTTCATAAACATATATGCGATTGGATGCTCTCCACCCTCATCGTCCTTCTGGAATAAAACACTTCCAATACCCACTGTACTTGCGTCACACTGGATATAGAAGTGCTTCGTAAAGTCGGGGTTAGCCAGTACTGGAGTAGAAATCAACAATTGCTTCACTTCATTGAAGGCACTATTGGCGGAAGCAGGCCACTTGAAGACACGTTTGCCCTTCAGCAAATCCGTTAGAGGGGCCGTAACCGAGGCGAAGTTTGGAATAAAACGCCTGTACCATCCTGCCATGCCCATAAACCGTCTCACGTCTTTGGCCGTTCGGGGTTCAGGAAAGGAGACTATACCTGAAACCTTCTCCAGGTCGATGCGCAAGATACCATCACTCACTACAAAGCCAAGATATTTGATCTCCTTCTTGATGAACTTGCTTTTTTCAACATTGATGGTCAAGTTGGCGTTCGCAACAGTACCCAGGAACTCCAAGTGCTCATCAATTGTTGAACTTGTAACAAGCAAGTCATCTAGATAAACAAATACCTTGTCCTGCAGCTCATGCGGTATTACCTTATGCATCAAGCGACACATCGTTTGGGGAGCATTGCACAAACCGAACGGTATGACCTTGAAATAGTACAAGGGCCTGCCAGGGACAGTAAAGGCCGTTTTCTCTTTACTTGCCTCATCCAATGGTATTTGCCAAAAGGCATCCTTCAGGTCCAAGCGGGTAATGAACCTGGTACTCTGCAACCGTGCCAAAAGACCTTCAATCAGTGGCAACGGAAAGGCGTTCTTAACGGTTACCTCGTTGAGGCATCTAGCGTCAAGACATAAACGCACCTTACCGGGTTTTCTGACAAGGGTCACAGGAGAACTTCACGAACTCTGACTTTCCTCTATTACCCCCAAAGACAACATACGATCGAGTTCGTCATACAATAGTTTCTGCATAACAGTTGAGACAGCATAATGCCGCTGCTTAATGGGTCGATTAGAACCAGTGTCGATGTGATGAGACACGAGACTGGCCTTTCTCATTATACGACAGAAACTGTTATTTGACGAAGTCCAGTCATTGCAGATCTTTTCGAGACAAAAGATGGAATTCAGGGCTCTGAGGCTCTGAGGCTCCGAGGCTGCTTCGATAGCGTTGACCTGGATTGGTGCTGTTTCGAAGAGATCCTTGAAGTCAATTCCAAGATACACTGTGTGCGTCAAGGAAGGAACGACCAGGAATCTCATCAATTTGGTGGTTTTATTAAATTGCACCAATATGGTGACGTATCACAGAACTGGATCCTTGTGCCCTGATGCAGTCTGAATATGAGCATGCATGTTATGCATATGCAAACCCAAGTCCGACAGCAGGTCCAAGGCTCCAGCTCCGAGGATACTAATACTGGCTCCGCTATCAAGCAAGCCCGTCAATTTGCGACCCTTGACGAAAATCTCTGCGTAGGGCCTATTGTGGCCAGGAGTTGCAACTATTGACTCCACGCACGCACGCTTCAAGAGACGCCTGGCGAAGGAATATCTCCAGGATCTTCGAAAGCAGTCCCGAAAAGGTCGTGCTCTAAAACTAGCGGGTGATTCACGATCATCGCCCGCCTTTCCATTACATTCGACGTAGTCCGGTAATCTGCCTGAAGCAATGACATTGCTAGAAAATGTTGGTAGATCGGACATATGAGGCAAAGTGAAGAAACTTGTGGATGGGCATTGGTCTGGTATCTGGTTATTCATTGTGCTATGGTATTCCTGGAAAGCCGAAGGGATCCCACTTGGAGGCTGACTCTGAAAGCGTGCATGATATCCTACAGAAGATCTCGCTTGAGGATCGCACCAAGCATTTTCCAAACATATCAACAGCATCAATGTTGGGAGGATGCCTACTGCGATGGTCAACCATAGGTCTTCTGGAGGGATACCACACAGCTTCCATTCTAGTGCAGGGACGAACTAACTCTTTTACCGATGTGAATTCCAAGCCTGCCAAATGATTCCTCATTCGTTCGTCCATGTTCCGCAATAGGACGGCCTGCATTTCAAAATCGGATAAACGATTTTTAAGACGCAAAGCCATCTCCATTATGGAGCCATGAAACTCACGGACCGATTCGTCTGGCCTCTGGGAACGCACATCAATTGCTCGCCGCACATCTACGTCGGTCCAATGAGATCCATAACGCTCCTTCAACGCAGCTTCCAAATCAGGGCACGTAAAATTGGGGTTGAGCTGCCGGAATAACCATTACTGTTCTTCTGCTGGTCCTTTCAGAAGAATATATAGGCTAGATGCTAGCTTTTCCAAGTGAATATTGTAATTCCTTGCCAAGGTAGTGGCTCGAAAAAGGAATTGCTCAACATCAAGACCAGCAGAAGAATCATCAAAATTGACCCTCCACTTATGCATTGGTGGAAGGGAATGAAATTCGTCGTCAGAGCTAGAATAGGTGGAGTAAGAAGCGTTATGTGATTCCATGATTTAAAATAAATATAATAAATACGATACAATAAAAAAGGAAAATCGATAAATTAAATACAAATTAACGGACGGACACACCGACAAAAACAGCAAAATCAATAATTACCAGACGGACTATACCGACAATTTGAATAAAATAAATAATTTAATAAATAGTAGACGGGCAAACAAACTATTCTATAAAAATAAATTAAAATTTGAATACCAGGCAGACAAACAGAGAAGTAAATAAATATATATAATTTTAGCACCTAACATATGCTTAAATAAAAATTGATTCGAATTCCCTAATCTAACTATCAATAAAACTATCGTACGAAGCAATTCTACCCAACTCTACTAACTCAAACTAAATTAAAACCTGACTCACTACCTAAACTAAACTCAATTAACCACACTCAGCCTAAAATTACTCAAAACCCAAAACGAACTAAACCAAACTCAATCATTTAAATTAAAATTAACTGAATTACTCTAGACTAACAAAACCGTAAACCCACTTATTTAAAACTTATCTAAATCATAAACCCTAATTAAACCCAATAATCTATAACCAAGCTAAACCTACATTCCCCAATAAGATAAAATAACCAAATACCTAACTGTGCAAACTATTGTAAATAAAAGGTTTTGCATTTCATTTCTCAAAATGAACCCCATTAGAAGAAAAGGGAAAAGAAAAGGTAATTGAATGGGATGAAGGTTAAAAGTTTAGACAACACAAAGCCGACAAACCGCAACAATGCCTGGCGTAGCCATGGAACTCGAAAGCTGACTCTGCTCTAATGTCACCACAAGGCTGACTACGAGACCATTATGAAACTCAACGGACTTCATAATGGCTCGGACAAGGGCCGCACAAATCCCAAAGCTCAAGCCAGATAGATGATTGTAGGGCCGAAAGCGTTGGCTAATTCTAAGTGTTGGATCCAAGTCCAACTATCCCGTGCAGGGAGATATAGCCAACGGCTCAAAATTCGGTTGATCCCAACCAACATCTACATTGCCACAGCTTATCCACTGTCATAGCCAATGGAGACTGTTAAACACAAAATTCAGCACGGCGGGCGCCACTGCAACTGCGGCGAACCCCGTGATCAAAAATCTGTAAATTAATATCAAAACTAAAAACTCTCAAACTCAAAATGTCCATGAAATCATGAATAAAATATAAATCATTTGAAACATTAGCGAAACATTAAATCAAAGATATTAACTCAAATCGTCGCAAAGAAAGGAAAAGAGCAAGAGAAAAAAAAATTACCCCGGAATGCACAATCCACTATTCAAATTAGGCACTCCAGGTACTCAGGCCAACAAATCTAAAATTGAAAAATTTAAACTATAATTAAAAACTAATAAAACCAATAGAAAACCATGATTGGGTGCCGTTAGTTGCAAAGCAACTAATGGTGCTATTAAGAATGAAATAAACAACAAAAACTACCAGCTTGGGCGCCATTTGTTGTAAAGCAACGAATGGTGCTACTAAAAATGAAATATACTAACAAAACTAAAGACCAAACCTTCTTTGGGCGCCATTTTCTTGTGGTAGGGAGGTGAATGCTATTTATGCACAGAGTGTGGGACTCCCATGCGCGACTGGACTACCCACTAAACACCTCTCCTGTCAACCTGAGAACCCAGCCTGGAACCGTTTGACACATTACTTCGGGCCAGGTCTCGTTTTGTTACGCCGTGGGGCGCCTTCAAGCTGGGGAGGAAATGCCAGAAGAGCGATCCCCCAGCCCCAGCGCCCCCAGCTGCTGTTAGTCCCTTTTATATTTTAGGACTGCCCGAGCATAATGTGCCACCTGGAAGATGGAGATGTTACGGCGGCAAATTGAAGTTGCAAATGGGAGGAAGTTGGTACGCCGGAATTCGCAACAATCGTGGGGACGACCCAGACCCTGAGTGTCTCATTCAGCCGGGCAAACAAAGAATGTCGGCACGGGTAATTATGAATCGGATCGGATGTCTTTAGCGTGAAAGGTTTCAAGCAGCTTACCGGATTCATCCTCAAACTCGTATGCCACTTGCCCAATACGACAACGGACCACTGCAGGAGTGAATCATGGAGCGAATTTGGCAGCGTAGCGATCTGCGGCATTGCTCACAGTGAAATTACGCATGAAAACCTTCTGACTCTGAAGTAGCTCACGAGGACGAACACGAAGGTTGTAGCGTTGAGCTCCTTTTTGGTAGGCTTCTTGCAATTTACATCTGACTTGGTCCTGTACAGCCCGCAGTCGATCACTGTTAGCACTTAGCTGTACCTCACCATCCTCAAAGGCATTAAGGCTTCTGAGGAGGGCGTACTCAGAACCATGTTGGATAGGGTGGTACCCGAACATGAGAAAGTAGGGCGAATATCCCGTTGACTCATGAATCACCTTGTGGAAGGCAAAACATGAGGCTGGAAGATTCTCGTCCAACTTGCCATAATCAGACCCTATGTAGGCTCTAATGGCTTTCAGTGTCGACTGGTTTGACCTCTCTGAGGCATTCGCCTGCGGTGAATGATATGGGGTCAAGCAATTCTGCACTCCATAGTCATTCATATGCTTGCTGTAGGTATGGAGGTGAACTGTACCCCATTATCAGAGTGTAGCCATTCAGGCACTCCAAAGGTCAAAAAAATTTCTTGCTCCAAATATCGCACGACTGACTCCGCAGTGGCTTTCGTCATGGGCTTGAGCCATACGAATTTTTTGTAATGATCCAAGACCACGAACAATTAGGTATTCCCTGATCTTGAACGAGGGTATGGACCCATGAAGTCCACAAACAGGCGCTGCATAGGTCGTTCAGAGTCTCGTGATGCCCCCATAGGGGGCCTCATTGTGGAATTTGATGGTTTGACCTGTTTGCATATCAGGCAATTCTTGATGTGCTGAATCACATCTTGACGCAAACGAGGCCAATAATAATGCCTTTGCAAAACTTCAGTTATTTTGCGTATTCTACAATGAGAGCCCCGGTGATCATCATGGGCTCGTACTATGAGAGCTCGTTGGTGACCCTTAGGAACCCATAGTTTTGTTCTGGGAGCATGAGTAGTCGACGTTACAGGAGAACCAGTACTAATACAGATTCAACCATCTGCAAGGTGCAAATTCTGACACTGATGGTTGTTTCAAGATCTGCTCCTAGAGATTCTCATACTCGGGCTCCTGAAACGCAGACTCCGGGATTGAACCACCAATGTGCCCGTACTCCGGGAGACAGGGAATGATCGAGTTCACCCGCTCGTCCTTCGAGCATGTTCTTGACAACACATCGGGAACAACGTTAAGGGCACCTTTCCGGTGTTTAATTTGGAAATTTAACCCTTGTAATTTCAGACTCTAGCGAGCCAATTGACTGGAAAGGTCCGACTGCTGCATCAGCCATTTAAGACTGGCATGGTCAGTTATGATGGTGAAGGGCAACCCTTCGATATATGCCCTGAATCTCTTTACACTCTGCACCGCAGCTAAGCATTCCAATTCTGTAATGCTATAGTTACGTCGCACAGCGTTGAGCTTCATAAACATATATGCGATTGGATGCTCTCCACCCTCATCGTCCTTCTGGAATAAAACACTTCCAATACCCACTGTACTTGCGTCACACTGGATATAGAAGTGCTTCGTAAAGTCGGGGTTAGCCAGTACTGGAGTAGAAATCAACAATTGCTTCACTTCATTGAAGGCACTATTGGCGGAAGCAGGCCACTTGAAGACACGTTTGCCCTTCAGCAAATCCGTTAGAGGGGCCGTAACCGAGGCGAAGTTTGGAATAAAACGCCTGTACCATCCTGCCATGCCCATAAACCGTCTCACGTCTTTGGCCGTTCGGGGTTCAGGAAAGGAGACTATACCTGAAACCTTCTCCAGGTCGATGCGCAAGATACCATCACTCACTACAAAGCCAAGATATTTGATCTCCTTCTTGATGAACTTGCTTTTTTCAACATTGATGGTCAAGTTGGCGTTCGCAACAGTACCCAGGAACTCCAAGTGCTCATCAATTGTTGAACTTGTAACAAGCAAGTCATCTAGATAAACAAATACCTTGTCCTGCAGCTCATGCGGTATTACCTTATGCATCAAGCGACACATCGTTTGGGGAGCATTGCACAAACCGAACGGTATGACCTTGAAATAGTACAAGGGCCTGCCAGGGACAGTAAAGGCCGTTTTCTCTTTACTTGCCTCATCCAATGGTATTTGCCAAAAGGCATCCTTCAGGTCCAAGCGGGTAATGAACCTGGTACTCTGCAACCGTGCCAAAAGACCTTCAATCAGTGGCAACGGAAAGGCGTTCTTAACGGTTACCTCGTTGAGGCATCTAGCGTCAAGACATAAACGCACCTTACCGGGTTTTCTGACAAGGGTCACAGGAGAACTTCACGAACTCTGACTTTCCTCTATTACCCCCAAAGACAACATACGATCGAGTTCGTCATACAATAGTTTCTGCATAACAGTTGAGACAGCATAATGCCGCTGCTTAATGGGTCGATTAGAACCAGTGTCGATGTGATGAGACACGAGACTGGCCTTTCTCATTATACGACAGAAACTGTTATTTGACGAAGTCCAGTCATTGCAGATCTTTTCGAGACAAAAGATGGAATTCAGGGCTCTGAGGCTCTGAGGCTCCGAGGCTGCTTCGATAGCGTTGACTTGGATTGGTGCTGTTTCGAAGAGATCCTTGAAGTCAATTCCAAGATACACTGTGTGCGTCAAGGAAGGAACGACCAGGAATCTCATCAATTTGGTGGTTTTATTAAATTGCACCAATATGGTGACGTATCACAGAACTGGATCCTTGTGCCCTGATGCAGTCTGAATATGAGCATGCATGTTATGCATATGCAAACCCAAGTCCGACAGCAGGTCCAAGGCTCCAGCTCCGAGGATACTAATACTGGCTCCGCTATCAAGCAAGCCCGTCAATTTGCGACCCTTGACGAAAATCTCTGCGTAGGGCCTATTGTGGCCAGGAGTTGCAACTATTGACTCCACGCACGCACGCTTCAAGAGACGCCTGGCGAAGGAATATCTCCAGGATCTTCGAAAGCAGTCCCGAAAAGGTCGTGCTCTAAAACTAGCGGGTGATTCACGATCATCGCCCGCCTTTCCATTACATTCGACGTAGTCCGGTAATCTGCCTGAAGCAATGACATTGCTAGAAAATGTTGGTAGATCGGACATATGAGGCAAAGTGAAGAAACTTGTGGATGGGCATTGGTCTGGTATCTGGTTATTCATTGTGCTATGGTATTCCTGGAAAGCCGAAGGGATCCCACTTGGAGGCTGACTCTGAAAGCGTGCATGATATCCTACAGAAGATCTCGCTTGAGGATCGCACCAAGCATTTTCCAAACATATCAACAGCATCAATGTTGGGAGGATGCTTACTGCGATGGTCAACCATAGGTCTTCTGGAGGGATACCACACAGCTTCCATTCTAGTGCAGGGACGAACTAACTCTTTTACCGATGTGAATTCCAAGCCTGCCAAATGATTCCTCATTCGTTCGTCCATGTTCCGCAATAGGACGGCCTGCATTTCAAAATCGGATAAACGATTTTTAAGACGCAAAGCCATCTCCATTATGGAGCCATGAAACTCACGGACTGATTCGTCTGGCCTCTGGGAACGCACATCAATTGCTCGCCGCACATCTACGTCGGTCCAATGAGATCCATAACGCTCCTTCAACGCAGCTTCCAAATCAGGGCACGTAAAATTGGGGTTGAGCTGCCGGAATAACCATTACTGTTCTTCTGCTGGTCCTTTCAGAAGAATATATAGGCTAGATGCTAGCTTTTCCAAGTGAATATTGTAATTCCTTGCCAAGGTAGTGGCTCGAAAAAGGAATTGCTCAACATCAAGACCAGCAGAAGAATCATCAAAATTGACCCTCCACTTATGCATTGGTGGAAGGGAATGAAATTCGTCGTCAGAGCTAGAATAGGTGGAGTAAGAAGCGTTATGTGATTCCATGATTTAAAATAAATATAATAAATACGATACAATAAAAAAGGAAAATCGATAAATTAAATACAAATTAACGGACGGACACACCGACAAAAACAGCAAAATCAATAATTACCAGACGGACTATACCGACAATTTGAATAAAATAAATAATTTAATAAATAGTAGACGGGCAAACAAACTATTCTATAAAAATAAATTAAAATTTGAATACCAGGCAGACAAACAGAGAAGTAAATAAATATATATAATTTTAGCACCTAACATATGCTTAAATAAAAATTGATTCGAATTCCCTAATCTAACTATCAATAAAACTATCGTACGAAGCAATTCTACCCAACTCTACTAACTCAAACTAAATTAAAACCTGACTCACTACCTAAACTAAACTCAATTAACCACACTCAGCCTAAAATTACTCAAAACCCAAAACGAACTAAACCAAACTCAATCATTTAAATTAAAATTAACTGAATTACTCTAGACTAACAAAACCGTAAACCCACTTATTTAAAACTTATCTAAATCATAAACCCTAATTAAACCCAATAATCTATAACCAAGCTAAACCTACATTCCCCAATAAGATAAAATAACCAAATACCTAACTGTGCAAACTATTGTAAATAAAAGGTTTTGCATTTCATTTCTCAAAATGAACCCCATTAGAAGAAAAGGGAAAAGAAAAGGTAATTGAATGGGATGAAGGTTAAAAGTTTAGACAACACAAAGCCGACAAACCGCAACAATGCCTGGCGTAGCCATGGAACTCGAAAGCTGACTCTGCTCTAATGTCACCACAAGGCTGACTACGAGACCATTATGAAACTCAACGGACTTCATAATGGCTCGGACAAGGGCCGCACAAATCCCAAAGCTCAAGCCAGATAGATGATTGTAGGGCCGAAAGCGTTGGCTAATTCTAAGTGTTGGATCCAAGTCCAACTATCCCGTGCAGGGAGATATAGCCAACGGCTCAAAATTCGGTTGATCCCAACCAACATCTACATTGCCACAGCTTATCCACTGTCATAGCCAATGGAGACTGTTAAACACAAAATTCAGCACGGCGGGCGCCACTGCAACTGCGGCGAACCCCGTGATCAAAAATCTGTAAATTAATATCAAAACTAAAAACTCTCAAACTCAAAATGTCCATGAAATCATGAATAAAATATAAATCATTTGAAACATTAGCGAAACATTAAATCAAAGATATTAACTCAAATCGTCGCAAAGAAAGGAAAAGAGCAAGAGAAAAAAAAATTACCCCGGAATGCACAATCCACTATTCAAATTAGGCACTCCAGGTACTCAGGCCAACAAATCTAAAATTGAAAAATTTAAACTATAATTAAAAACTAATAAAACCAATAGAAAACCATGATTGGGTGCCGTTAGTTGCAAAGCAACTAATGGTGCTATTAAGAATGAAATAAACAACAAAAACTACCAGCTTGGGCGCCATTTGTTGTAAAGCAACGAATGGTGCTACTAAAAATGAAATATACTAACAAAACTAAAGACCAAACCTTCTTTGGGCGCCATTTTCTTGTGGTAGGGAGGTGAATGCTATTTATGCACAGAGTGTGGGACTCCCATGCGCGACTGGACTACCCACTAAACACCTCTCCTGTCAACCTGAGAACCCAGCCTGGAACCGTTTGACACATTACTTCGGGCCAGGTCTCGTTTTGTTACGCCGTGGGGCGCCTTCAAGCTGGGGAGGAAATGCCAGAAGAGCGATCCCCCAGCCCCAGCGCCCCCAGCTGCTGTTAGTCCCTTTTATATTTTAGGACTGCCCGAGCATAATGTGCCACCTGGTTCCATTTGTCAACCGATTCGAGCATCACCGCAACTATATTACCCGGGGTGAGCTCTCCCGTCTTCCTGTAGAGTTCCCTTCGCAGCCTGACCCATTTTGTACACGCAAAAAATGTGTGACAGGCATTGTCCTCCTCTCCTGGGCAAAACCGACAATTGAGAGACCGTGACTTACTGATCTTGTGCAGGTAAGACTGAAAACACCCGTGCCCGCTCAAAAGCTGGGTCAGATAGAAGTCAGCCTCACCATGCCTTTGATTTAGCCACGGTGTCACATCCGGGATGAGGCGCGTATTCCACATTCCTTTCGTGCATTTCACCCAAGACTGCTGCCAATCGTTGAGCGACAGTCTTGGGTGAATTGCACGAAGGAAAGGTCGACTGCTCGCCTCATCTCGGATGTGAGACCGTGGCTAAATCGAAGGCATGGTGAGACTGACTTCTATCTGACCCAGCTTTTGAGCGGGCACGGGTGTTTTCAGTCTTACCTGCACAAGATCGGTAAGTCACAGTCTCCCGATTGTCGGTTTTGCCCAGGAGAAGAGGACAATGCCTATCACACATTTTTTGCGTGTTAGTGTTCTTTATGTAATGTGGCTCAGCATGAGCAGAGGGTGTCCCGGAAGTCCAACGACACGACTGAGCGCTAGCCGGCCTCAGTATGCCACCCCGGGCTACACATTTCTCTGCTAATTCTTAATGTCTGCAACTGCGGTGACTCCCGTAGTTTGCAACAGTGCAATTAATTTAGTTTTAAGTAGTTTACGTGTAGAAGAATTAAAAGGAATGCTCAGGATGAAGGCAACGAAGATTTTAGCGGATCGGCTGAGGCCAGTAGTGCGGTATCGTCAAAAGGGAAGAGGAGGTTATTACGGCGTGCTTTGAAAGTGAAGCAAGCTTTTGAGGCATCAATGATTGAAGGGAAAGCCTAGCCGTTTACTTCCGAGGATGACATCGTGGCTGTGCAAGAGAAACTGGAAGAAGTGAAGACCTTCTTGAGTACCTTCGTGGGTAACACAAACAGTGGCAATTTTTAAAACTAAAAACAAAGATCGAGTTCAGAGTGAGGCGCTTGGAACACGTGCAACTAGACGATCGAGAGCAAGAGGATAAGGCTTCAAAGCTAAAAGGGGGAACTATGGTTGGCAATGGCGGAATTGATGAAGAAAGCGGAAGGTGGCGAGGGTGGCTGGGAGGAGCAGCGTCCTACAGGAGAGTTCACTCAATCTCGCGAAGAAAAATGCATTGAGGCTCAACCGGCAGCTATTTCAACCCCAAAAGTTGATTGGAAAACGATAAAGTAGCCAGACATTTCTAAATGGGGAATAAAATTTTCCAGTGTAAAATTTTCCAGTGTAAAATTTTCCGGGTCTTTAAATACTTTTTGGGAAGAGTTGAAGAACTGCTCGTGGTTAAAGGCGTATCTAAGGCGCAACTCTTCCGGATAGCTGCCGAGTTGTTGGAGGGCAGAGCACTGATTTGGTTCCGGTTTGTGGCTGCAAAGGTGGATAGTTGGGACGAAGAAGGAATTTTCACCTCCTGATTACAATGATGGCTCTAGGAGGAAATTAAGCACCGCACTCAAGGAAGAGGTGAGGCTATTGGGGTGCATATGGCGGTGATGGAAGGTATGTGTTGACGGCTGGTCAAAAAGTGCTCGGAGCAGGAGAAGTTGAAAATCTTACGCCTCAATGTAACTCCTTTCTATCAGGAGCAACTTTCAATGTGGAGAGGAATTAATTTTTTTGGGCAGGGAGTCGGAGTGAGTCCGATCATCAGTTCGAGTTTTTGTACTGCAACTAGATCCGAAGACGACAAGATTGTTGGAACTCAACTTAGCCTACGAGGAAGTTCCAACAGTTAATGAAGTAACTCCAGGCAGTAATGCTAAAGCGACCACGTGCTGGAATTGCAAAGGTGTATCCACATGCCCCGTGAGTATCGTCAGCCATGGAGATGCTTTGGTGGTGGACGTCTTGGAGCAGCCAAATAAAACTGTCCGACTTACTCTCCTCAGCGGAAAGAATAGACTGTGCAGCTAAGGACATCGGGAAACGAGTGCAGTGCTCATTAGGTGGCAGAATGAGCATCGATATTTCAGGAGAACAGGGAACCGCAGGTAATCTTAATAATCTCTTTATGCCTAGTAACTGAGGCAAGCGCCCACACCTAGAAGTTTGGGTATTAGGTAAGAGTTTCAAAGGTCAGTTGGATTCTGGGGCGTCGAATACAATTTTTGGTCAGGACGGGTGAAATATAATGAGAGAGCTAGGTATTGAATGCATCTCTGTGGAGCATCGCGCAGTTATACTAGCGGATAATGGGCGGTGTATCGTAGAGGGGCAAGCTTGGGTGCCTTTTAGGTTGACAGGGAAGACAGAATTGCTGGAAATATTGTTGGTACCCACATTGGCACACAAGTTGATCCTAGGAGTAGATTTTTTGCATAGATTTGGGTTGAGTTTGAATCTAGAGGAGAATCGATCGGATTTTGTCTGTGAGAAAGCGTCGCCAGTGGAGGGACATTTACATAGTAGGCCAGTATTGACGCAGGCCGAAGAAACTCAGTTGGATCAACTGGTGGAGGAGGGGTTTTAGAAGATGGGAGGGATTGCGGTGTACGGGTGTAGTGGAGCACGTTATTAAGACGGAGTCAAGCCCCATTAATCAGAGATACTATCCCGTCTCTCTGGTCACGCAAAAGATATTAACTCGGATTTGGACGAAATACTGGCGTTAGGTCTTCACCGATACTTCTGGTCAAGAAAAAGGATGGCTCGTACAGACTGTATGGATTTAAGGAAAGTCAATAAGGTAACAGCTCGATATGATTATCCACTTCCGTACATTTCAGTCACACTGGATAAGTTGCGAGACGTAAGATTCTTGTCTACGCTGGACATCAAATCAGCTTATTGGCAAGTGCCAGTGGCCGCAGATACTTGACAGTACACTGCATTTACCGTCCCAGGAAGGGGATTGTTTCAGTTTAAAAGGATGCATTTCAGCTTATCAAATGCACATGCAACCTGGCAGCAACTGATCGACAGAGTGTTGGGTCCAGAAACGTAACCATTTGTCTTCACCTATTAAGACGACATCATTATCGTATCACCGTCATTTAGCAAGCATGTAGAGATGCTGGTCGAAGTCTTCAGATGCTTGAGAGAGGCCGGTCTAAAACTATCGTATAATGAGTGCCATTTTTGTCGGTCCCAGCTAAAATACCTTAGCCAATGAACACGGTTTAAACGTGAACCCTGAAAAGGTTGAAGTAACGTTGAATGCCGGTAATTTATTCCGGACCATACTTCATTGAGAGCCCCGTTAACGGATCTTCTGCAGAAGAATCGTAAGTTTCTTTGGACACCATTATGCCAGTCATCATTTGAGCGCTGTAAATTGAAGTTAGCGTCAGTACTATTTTAACTTGTCCGGACTTCCAACTCTCTTTTAACGTGCAGACGGACGTTGAGCTTGGGGCTGTGTTGCAGCAGACCTTTCCTGAGGGAGAGAAGGTTATTTGTTATTTGAGCTGTGCCTTAACTAAGGAAGAGCGGAAGTATTTTACAACCAGAAAGAAATGTTTGGCGGTCCTCTGGGCAGTGAAGAAGCTCCGGCCCCATAATGAAGGCTCCTATTTCCGCGTCATTACTGACCATCATTCCCTGGTATGGCTCAATAACTTGAACGTCTACAGCAATTCAATTATGAAGTAATACACCGACGCGGTAAAGAGCATTTAGTTCCGGACGCTTTGTCCAAATCAGTTGCAGTTGTGGATATGGTCGAAGGGGTGAATAAATTCGATTATATTTGGTATGGTAGATGAAAGCCCGATTTAGTGACAATGCGGAGCAATATGCTAACAAGAGCGTCAAGCGCTATGCGCTGTGGAAACTTGTTCTTCGACGTTATCCTGATTTAGAGGGGGTTGAAGCATTGAATAAAGTTTTGTTGAAACCGAAAAGAAGAGAAGCGCTTCAGCAATCTCATGACCGCCTGACAGCATGCCATATGGGAATTGACAGGACGTTCAATCATTTAGCTCAGCAGTATTATTAGCCAAAGATCGCCGTGGATGTGCGAAACTATGTTCGATGTTGCAAAATGTGTCAAATGGTTAAAGTGGAGTGGAAAGCACAAGCTGGGCATATGGTTTCACGCAGTGGGGAGGCATCTCGGCCATGGAAGAAGGTATGTGTAGACTTAGTAGGACCCTTGCCACGCTCAACTTGTGGTCACAGTTATATCCTAACTGCTTTAGGTTACGTTAGCAAATTTTCGCTACTGTTTCCGCTCCCAAAGGCTACGGCAAAAGAGATTTGCCGTTTGTTGAAAGATCAAGTGTTCCTAGTCTATGGGGTCCCCAAATGTCTAGTTTGCGATAATAACTTGAACGTCTACAACAATTCAATTATGAAGTAATACACCGACGTGGTAAAGAGCATTTAGTTTCGGACGCTTTGTCCAAATCAGTTGCAGTTGTGGATATGGTCGAAGGGGTGAATAAATTCGATTATATTTGGTATGGTAGATGAAAGCCCGATTTAGTGACAATGCGGAGCAATATGCTAACAAGAGCGTCAAGCGCTATGCGCTGTGGAAACTAGTTCTTCGACGTTATCCTGATTTAGAGGGGGTTGAAGCATTGAATAAAGTTTTGTTGAAACCGAAAAGAAGAGAAGCGCTTCAGCAATCTCATGACCGCCTGACAGCATGCCATATGGGAATTGACAGGACGTTCAATCATTTAGCTCAGCAGTATTATTAGCCAAAGATCGCCGTGGATGTGCGAAACTATGTTCGATGTTGCAAAATGTGTCAAATGGTTAAAGTGGAGTGGAAAGCACAAGCTGGGCATATGGTTTCACGCAGTGGGGAGGCATCTCGGCCATGGAAGAAGGTATGTGTAGACTTAGTAGGACCCTTGCCACGCTCAACTTGTGGTCACAGTTATATCCTAACTGCTTTAGGTTACGTTAGCAAATTTTCGCTACTGTTTCCGCTCCCAAAGGCTACGGCAAAAGAGATTTGCCGTTTGTTGAAAGATCAAGTGTTCCTAGTCTATGGGGTCCCCAAATATCTAGTTTGCGATAACGGAGTGCAATTCCGGGAAAAAGAATTGAAACAATTAGTGGAGGGTTACGGGACACAGATTAAGTTCACTGCACTCTACCATCCGCAGCCAAATCCAGCAGTACGAAAATAAGCAGATGTTGCGTGCTTATGTTTCGGAGAACCAACGCACATAGGACCAATACTTAGCTCACATCGGTTGTGCTCTTTGGACTTATAGACATGAGGTAATGAAGGTTTTTCCTGACTTCTATAGCTCCGGAAGAGGGATGGTGAGCTTGCACAGCAGTTCCCAGGCTCCAGGGAGTTTCCATACGGGACTGAGTCCAGAAGTTAGAGTAGAGAAGCTTGGAAGGATACGAGAGGAGATAGGGAGACGAATGCAAGCAGCCGCAAGGAAAAGCAGTGGAAAATATAACCTGCGGAGAGGAGATGTAGTCTATCGGGTGAGGGATCGGTTATGGAGGTGAAGTTATCCTATCTCAGATGTGACTAGATATTTTTCAGCTAAGCTTGCACCTGAATATTTGGGTTCTTATTATATTAAAGATGTCATCAGGCCTACATATAGTAGCAGGAACATTACCAATTTTAGTTGAACTGCGAGTTGGATGAACGTTAAACTTTCAGGTTAGTATGCAGGTGGACGACATATCACATAAAAGATCTCGGTAGGAAAAATGTGAAGCTATCTATTACATTGCGTTCATTTTAGGTTACCGTTACCTCTTTAGGTTGGGAACTTTTGTTGGTTTATTTTCTGGTTCATCTCTCCTGTGTTTTCATTTATCCACCTGAAGGCCTCCTGTGTTTTCATTTATCCCCTTTCATTTTGAGGCATCAGGAGGGTACATTCCCCTAAGAGAAAAACATACAAATTGAATTAATACTAAGATGTTACCCCATGAAAAGGAGTTTTGGTTTGGGTTAGTGAATTAGGAAAGAAATGTCTGCTGATCATTAATAAGGGTTTGGGGGGTTCAATTATGGTTTAGGTTGGGTTTTTGTTTTTTTTATGTTAGATTACAGGGCGGATCTAGGGTATGGAATCTGCGGCATCCGAGGAATTTGTAGCAGATATTTGATTGTAAAATTTTTGATGGTGGGTACGTATAGAATCACATATCTTTTCCTAGCAGTTAATAGGCATTGAGCTATTGAACATTTTTGGTGGTAGGCTACATAAGGAAGTACATATTTTTCTCTTGGTAGACAGTAGGTAGTAAGTTATCAAACATTTTGGTGGTGAGTTATCTAGGAAATCATTTACAATTCATTTGATAGTTAGTTGAGTATTTTTAGCCTAAGTGGATTCCGTAGCCTTGTAAGTTTTTTTTCGTTGTCTTTTTTATTTTTATTTATTCCTTCCACGTAATAGAACAAGGTGTTCAGCTTAATGAGTAAAAGAAGTGCTAGGTTTTGTTTTCTTTTCCCTATTTTTCTTCTTTTTCATTAGAGTTAGGTTAGAGCATAATCTTGGATTTTAGATTTCGCATAGCTATAGCATTGAATTTCATGCGTATTGTTGTTTGGTTAAATCCTTTAAGAGTTTAGCTTAGAGTCTCTCCCAAGGTATTCATGTAATCAGTTTTTAAAACCAGTAATTATTTACAAGCCTTTAAAAAGAGAACGAAGCACAATTAGGAAGGATAAACTCATTTGATTTGTGAGTGATTTAGGTCTCAAAAAAGTGCACGGTTAGGTCATGTAGTTGGTATTAGATGGAATTAGAGTGGATTTCCGGGGAAAATCTCTTTAAGCAGGAGACGAGTCTATTACCAGTAAAACTGCCTCCTTTTCAGCATTGGGCTGCCAGTCGATATATTCAGCAGGCTATAAATAATAATAAACAAAAGGGAAAAAATTCTTTCCAAGCCGAAGTCATCGCTTTGCGTAATGTCTATAATGCAACGTAATTAGTACGTAGATACGATTATTGTTGTAAGCTTTACTTTTGAAGTATATGTATCCACAACCCGTCGTTGGAGCAAAGAGACTTCGTGGAAAGTACCGGACTCTGACAGCAACAGCGTCAAGCATACTGGACTCCAATCATCCTCGCTTTCAACAATATGGGTAAAGATCCAAAATGACTTTTTTCGTACCCAGAAAGGATGGAAGCAGCACTATCACTCATTAATTACCATGACGGATGGCAAAACTCGTAAACGAAACTACTTTCGTGAAAAAACACTCTCCCATATCAGAACAGAAGCGTTCTATTTTGCAGCTAAAACTCTACAGGAAGCCGACAACGCGTCAATGGATTTGGGTGATGTAATATTTAGTTAGCATTACCTTTCGCGGATGAATTCGACATCACGCTTGGAGGTCCCATTATCAGTGTTGGCGCTGGCAGCACATTTCATCCCTCACTCAACCGTATACGTGGAAAAATTCTTTGTAGACGTATTATACGCGAATAAATTTTCATACTTTCGGCTTTAAACTATTTAACGCGACCAAACTTCTTATCTGGATCAGGATCGCGAGCACAGTACGCGCGCGAAAGGATCGCAAAAGTTTTCAGATACGGATCTTCCATTGAATTAGTTATCTAAAGAATTTAGCACTTGTGAGGAAGTGAATATTGGTGGTAAACTTGCGCGCGAAGAGATTATAGTCGTGGACGTGAAATAATTTATGGTAACAGTGTGAACTAGATGCGTAGTGAGTGTGAAACCAAAAACCCCAGTGAAAGAAAATTCAGTGGGCTAAGTAGTGAATTTTTCTTACTGGGACAGTGGAAGACGGTTAAGCCATGGACGTAAGCTTAGATCAAGAGGGAGTCCCCGAATTACCTACGCAGTGGGTTGTGATTGATTGAAGCCTTTGGAAACGTCCTTTTGTTTGAAGAATGGTTTTGAGGAATTCGAGTGGGAAGGGAATTAATAACAAAACTCGCAACTTTAATCGAATCAAGAATTTTATTCAACGTTTTGGGGAATTCGACAGTATTCATAGCAAAACTTGCTAGTTCAACCGAATCAAGAATTTCGTCCAACATTTTGGTTAACTCAAGTGTGAGGAAAATTAAAAGCAAAACCCGCAACTCTAAGGAACTAACGAGCCTGCGCAACAATTGGGGTTCTGAGAAACGGGGGTCCGGTAGGGAAAAGGTGGACAATTGGTAGCAGAAATGGGTCCCTAATGGTATCATGGAGAAAGGTTTTGCATTACAATTATTCTGTTGTTTATTGGAATACAAAAATTAATTTTAATTTCCAGTCATTTCTTGTTTTTGGGGTTTTTTAAATTGCCCTTTTTCCTTTGTTTTTCTCTTCAATTTTTCTTAATTTTCAGCAGTACCTTGACACGGGAGGAGGTAAGCAGAAGAACCGGTATGCAACAAACCTGGTAGTCCGACGGCAGTAGGAAGCAGTTTCCTTTATTTTGTTTCCTCTTTGGATTTCCCTCGAAACTTCGCTGCGATCCCGGAAAGAATTAGGTGCGGACGTAATGAGGGGAGCGTATGGGGTTTATCGAACCAATATTATGGAGGCCGTATTCTCGTTTGGCTGCTTTGAGGGCCCACTGGCAAAGCGGGTGGCTCTAACGCCTATTCATTGGGGCTATCCGGGAGTAAAGGCTCCCAGCCAAAATACCCTCTACGAAGAGGGTAGCAATATATATGCTGATGTAATAAATATAAATCTTAAGTCTTACAACCTCTTGCAGTAAATTAAAATGAGCGAAGACTGGTAGGGCTTCTTCAGCCAGAAAAGTGATCAAGAAAAACAAAGAAACTAAAAACAAATCGAGAGAAACAGCGAATCTATGAGAAAAATCTCTTGCTCAACTATAAAAACTACCTTGATGGAGGTTTCTTTGGATTTGACCCGCTGACATTTCAAGCGAAAATAATCTTTCAATGCAGTGGACAAAATCAGTTGGAGTTAGATAACAGTCAATGGACTTCACTTCGCCCATATCTCATTGATCTCAAGGAAAGAGTAGATGTACTCCCTGAAAATTAGCGTGGACTGCTTGAACTCTTCTGCATACATCATTTCATCTTACATTGTCATGTGATACAACACTTACTGATTGTGTGAAGGAATACTATGACAAATATCATGCGAAATGCAGGAAAAGAGCATATTTAAACTGGATATCAACGACTTCTTCACTCCAACTCAAACATCATTTGTGAACACAAATTACTCTAGACTTTTTAATAAAATACCAGCACTTTGTAATGGTCTAATTTTTCACGTGCCAAAATGAAATACTACAAACGCTATAAACAATGTTTTGCCTTCCGCAAAGGAATTATTCATTGGAAAATTGTACATTGGACTTAGTAAACTACATACTGCTGTGAAAAGCTTGGTAATCAAGTACAAGTATAATCTCTTTAGTCCATAAAATACTGAAGTTTATTGAGAAACATATCCTCTTTTAAGCTGCACTGAACTAACTAGAACATGACTGTTTGTTAACTCGCAAAGAGCCTTTTAAAGGGTGCCAGCATGTCATTTTTTCTATCACTAGACTACATATTATTCTACGGATTATTATGAGGTTTTTGAAATTCAGCGCAACAGTGGTCCTCAGTCCATTGATTCAAAAACCGAATTGTGGTAAACGACGTCAAGAAAACTAATAAGGCTGAGGTCAATACACTTTCATCACAATAAGACCTATTACAATGGCCATCCTATACTTCCTGGAAGAGTTCCGTGATATTTTTCCTGAACAATATATTAAACTTTATGATAAAATAGATTTTGCAATACAAATCTTCAGAAAATGTTTTTCTTTGAAACGCGAATAAAACATTTCTTATAATTTTAAAAAAACATATATATATTTCAAGGGTAAGTATTCCCTCCTCCTCAGTGTTTCTCTATGACAAACACTGAAGAAGGCGGAATACTTACCCTCGAAATATGTGTATATTTTTTTAAATTATAATATATTGTTTATCTGCGTTTCAAGGAAAAACGTTTTCTTAAGATTTGTATTGAACAAGCGCAAAAACACCGATTTCACATATTTTTAGTAATTCTAAAGAAAAGTGAAGTGGGCGTTGTTCACCAAATTAGAGCTAATCGAATTGTGCAAAAGCAAAATAGTGGAGATAAAGGGGCTCCAGGGTAAACACCCATATTTTTGCCGAAATGGCACAATTCCTACAAGCAAATGGTTTGCAGTACAAGGCAGTACAGTCTTAAAGAATAATTTACAGTCAACCTTGTACTTTGTAGTTTACTTTACAGTTTGTCTGTAAACAAAAGATGAACCTCTACAGTTAACTTGCAGTAAGTTTCCAACTTACAAATAATATCTTGATAAATATTTTACTTGGAGTTTAATACATAGTTTTCAAATTACTTACAATATGTCCTCCTACGGGTTATTGTTACGCACAAAAATCTTAAGAATTTCATTTCTCGCTTCTTCAACTTCCACTATTCGTTGTTGTAAGTGGAAGATTTTTTCGTCTGCTTGTTTTACTCGATCTATTTCAGCATACATTGTTTTGTTCACTTCCCTCACTTCTTTTAATTTTTCCTTTTGGAAATAATTCATCGGAATTTTCCTTTTTTCTTCAGGTAGCACAAACACCTCCGGAGATGACTCCTGTAGCTCTTCACAACTGGTTGTAGCAACTGCCTCAGGTGTACCACGTGGCGATGGCAATGTTGATGTTGATTCCTCACTTGGAGAAGATGTACAGTGATCTGCAATTTTAAAATTTTGAATACATATACTACTATAATTAATATACAACTATAAGAAAAGTAAAACTCATGTAAACAGGAAAATTTTTAGTATAAATTTACTAATAAATAATTAGTTTACCTTTGAATACGCTTTCATATACTAGTTTTTCGTGTCCATGCTTTTGAATCCTCCAATGACCTTATGAACAGCCTGGAACAAGGGCCACTCAGAAGGTGATCCACCCGATGGATCCACTTTTTGCTTTTCAATCCTGAAAACATAAAAATTAATTACCACCAACAAAAGTTATTTCACATACCTACAGCGATTAGTTATGTTGTGTATTTTTATTTTGACTTCTTCTGCCGTGTATTTCAAACCAATCTCTTTAAGGGCTTGAGCCATTTCGGCAAAAATATGACTATTCTTTCTCGAGCCTCTTAATTCCCCTATTTCGCACTTCCACAGGTCGATCAGCTCAAATTCGGCGAATAACGGCCACTTCACCTTTCGTTTATTTATTTTTCGCGTTTCGACCGACATTTCTATATCATCCGAACTTGTCACTATTGACGTTTCCGATTTGACGTTTGGCATTTGCTAAATATCTGAATTTGCAGTAGTGCCTTAGGTATCCACAAGATTTTGGGTAGATTTGCCTCAAATCTACTAGATTTCAAAATCTACAGATTAGGATTTTTATATGGGTAATCTATATGATTTTGATTTAGATTTTGAATTTTTCGCAAAATCTTGAGATTTGATGTAAGTAGAAACAGGGTATTACATCTTCTTCACAATCAGTACTTAATAGGAGTATAGAGTTGTAACCAAAACTGACGTTAGATAGGAAGCCATATGGTAGCAATTTGCATATGTATTAGTCGGCCTACTATGGACAAGCTTCCGGTAGCTGTCACCCAACCGTGGCATTAGCAAATGCTTATATTTCATAATATATACTATTTTCCGAATAAAAAACGTGCGGAACGCATTCCGTGCATGCTATAAATTCACCTTGTACAGCCCACTGTACTCCCAAACTTTTCAAGACGAGCTAATGAAGCACACGCTTTGCACCTTCGACTGATAGCTCAGCGTTGAGATGTAAACAAACTCCTATAAATTTACTTTGGAAGGCGATAATAACTAAACGGGTATAAGAACTGAAATAATTTTCACTTCACTGGGAGCGCTATTGTGTTCTCCACGGACCATCAGGATTTCGCTGTAGAAAACCGCCTCAAAACCGTACAAAACGTCGAATTTTCGTTGGCACCTCCATAATTCTTCATATATCGCCATGTAAGTAAGCCAGCAAAGTCGGCCTACTAATGGTCATGTGTGTGGTAGTAAGCGCTGCTGCCATATGGCTTCCTATCTAACGTCAGTTTTGGTTGTAACTCAAGTTACTTGAGTTTACCATTGCCTCCTTAAACCTGGCCATCTTGCTAGGTTTGATAATGCAGTGAAAAGGTAAACTGACAATCAGCTGTTTCATGAATGACGTCATTACTTTTTTGCTTTTTTTATCAGCTCCCATGACATTTCTCCAATACGTGTCAGATTATTGCCAAATTGTGGGAGCAATAGTTATCGGCGGTAATTTTTTGCCTGAGAAGTAGTTCAACAGGATAGCCTGAATTATTTTTGTGAGTCGTATAGTCGTGTAGGAAGTTGCAAAGAAGTTAATTAAGTATTTCATACATATTTAAATCAGCCATAACCTGAACTTGATTCAATTTCAGATCGATGAAACTTCGTTTATGAACATTGTTCGAAAGTCATATCTCCCTTATCAGTGCTCGTTAAGGACCATTTTTAATAATTCATCCTAGACAGAATCCGGAAACAGTGTGGTAGGCTTAAAAGCGTTTTATAATATTTAATTTTAGTATTGATTCCTTTCAGTAAATTATCAACTTTACACATTACAGAATGCTACAGTTAAATCGCTTGCACTAGAAGTAGTCGCATTGGTTTCCCGCAATAAGTAATGTGTAAGCGAGATAGCAGCGTGCAAAATACAGGGAAGCTATTTTGTTTCGCTAAAAGATCCTGATTTAAGAGACCAACAAATGAAAGTACTGGAAACATTTTCAGGGCTTCTGAATTCACAAGAGATGATAAAAGAAGCTCAAAATAAAAGTAAAGTGAATTCTTGGCAAACAATTATAAAATATTTACTTCCTGTTTAGGTGCTGTGATATATCTACTGGACATGTTCTGCAATTCAAGGGATCTTCAAATGCGAGAACTTTGTGCTGAAATTCTCGCTAAAATTACCGCTGACCGTTTAAGCGGACCTAAGGTAGATAAATTATAACATATACAAAATGATAGAAAGCTAATATTGCATAGAATTCTGAAGGTTCTCATAACAGTTTGCAAATTTCTACCTCCATTATTCGTTGATGCAATGATCGAATCTCCGACAACTTCCGTCCAATTATTCGAATCAATTCATAAGCATCCAGAATTAATTTGGAATGTAAAGACAAGATCAAAAGTATGTGATGTTGTTGCTGATATGTGCGATGGGTAAGCTAACAGAGATTGCGTAAAGTTTTAAATGGCTAATATAATACATATTTACGTATAAATGCAGTTTTTGTAAAACACAGAAATAAAATCCAAAAATTTTGTGGAAAGACCCAGATATTCTTAAAGATATACCCAATGAGGCGATTGTATCTGGCGTTTATTTGCAGCTGTTTGTTAATAATCCAGCTTGGACTCTGCGCAAGCCGAAGTTATTCTTATCAGATTTACTGGACTTCGTTGTAGACCTTATCAACAAAAATTCGCCGGATGTAAGTTAATTAATTTTTTAAATCACCGGTAAATGGTCTTCTAGAATCTTCATAACGTACTCTTCAATATTTTTAGAAAGATGCATTGGAATTAGCATCTACTGCATTAGTCGAATTATCAAGAGCGCAGCCTAATTTAGCAGATGACATTCCAGTTTGCGGTCACATTCCAAAACTGTACAATTTACTTAACGTACAACCAAAACATACAATGTCAGTATTACATCAATTAGCACTTTCAGAGGTAAGATCTATTTGCCAGAATTTAATTGATTTTAGATAACATGTATTTTATTTTAGTACTGCGTGACAGCAGTGTCGCAAACTGAATGTATCTTGCCTTTAAAACGGTGTATCGAAAATGACAAGCCACTGATAGAAAAAGTGTGTGAAATGTTAAGCCGTTTATTTAAATACCAACATATGAGTGTAACGATTCGATAAAAAAGCTTACCTCTAACTGTTATTGCGTTAATTGTAGGATTTATTGATTAGCCAGTCTTTAGAAAGTAATCTTATACCATTCCTGTTAAATTTGCTGGAAAGTGGTATGGAGTATGTAGACAGTCCTTCTGCGGTGAAGGCACAAGTTGTAGCTGCGCTCAAGGCGATGACACACAATTTACATTATGGTGATCGTGTATCGCAAATTTTATTGAAACATCCAGTGTGGGCAGAGTTTAAAGATCAGAAGCATGACTTGTTCATAACAGATACAAACGTCAGAGGCTATTTAACAGGTGGGTTATTTACTTATTTATGAATTATTGAATGAAACATCGATCAATTACCAAAATGGATTAAATACTTTACGCATGTTTTTTTGCCAAGTATCGTGTTTGTTTCTTCCAATTCTCAATTCGGCTATGATGGGTATTAAGTCAAAGTTCAATAAGTCCCAAATTCAATTATACATTGTGATAATTATCATTGCTTTTCAATGGTAAATTATTGAATATAAGCTTAAAAATATTTCGTGTCATCGACTTTGAGCCTATCAAAGGATACACAAAGATATTTTTAATTTTGATCAGGTTCCACGATTTTCGCTTAATCCCTATCTCCTTGCTGATTCTAATTATGAAACGGACAACAATACGGTTTTAGTCATACATTCCTTATAATAAAACGTTTCAGGAAATCCTTTAACTGCTAAGCCTATACAGAAAATTTTTGGAATGAGCTATCTTTACAGCAAATGTTATGCTTATGGGCGTAGATAATTAGCACATCGATGTATGTTTAATACGAGCAACTTTCTTCAATTCATCCTAAAAGCTGATTTACAATTTCAGACTGGTCTGTTTTCTACTTATTCCTTCTTAAAGTTGATTTCCAATAGAACTGGTAGTATCTGTAATCAATTTAATTAATTTTAATTCAAATCTCGTTCTTTTGTAACATGCAATCCTAAACATCAATAGATATTGTGAACCTTTGCAGGGAAAAGGCATAAATGCTAGCATCTAATCACGGGTGTTTTAATGGACCATGTAACCCATCGCTAATAATTTTGTTTTCATAAATTGGAATCAAGCCGATTGACGCGAGCATTAAAATGTGTTTCCATTTCATATATCTGCAGAGGAGCCCGACAAAATGATTGCGTTCTGTCAACAATACATTTTTTAAAGATTAACTGCGCGCTTGTTTTCTACGGCAAGTTTATTCCTCGTTTGGTTGTGTAGAAAAGTGACTTTCCTCATTCTATATCGTTCCATAAATCAATACTTGATCATTTCGCTATTCTTCTTCTTTTTACCAGTACAGCCCGGCTCAACAAGAACTGGAAGTGCACGTTTTCCTTGCCGTTATTTATTTATTATTTTAAAAAATACCTTTGTAGCTTGATTTGCTTTTCATTGAAGCTTAATTGAACATAAAATAAATTTTAAATAAAATCATTAAACTATATGTTTCAATATATTTTATAATTTATCAAGGCTGATGACATCAATTTACAAATTTTTTATAGATGTTAATGCAATAACAATGAGTATGGACGAAGAACCGTGATGATTCGAGATGGCTAGTGGATGCTAAATCCCGATATGGTGTGTCGCGCTGCTGACAATGAATCAATCTCATTGAATATTCTTGTATCTGGATTATAAAACGTCTGTTTTTTTACCACGGATACTGTAATGATGTTAAAAAATTCATAAAGCAAGTATTAAATAAATATTATTCAAACTAATTTAAGAAGGGATTGGGGATTTCTGTGGATTTAGAGGAAAAGGATATGCATCTAAGCCAGTGAGGGAAGCAGATAAGAAATATTATCTTATTGAAAGTCATTTAGATTTAAAGTTTTCGGTAGGTTAACAGACAGCTCTTTCTTAATTTAACTATTGAAGTTACTTAAGAGTTTCTAGGTGGATAAACAGTCTGCGATAATTATCTTTATCTATAAAAGCTAAATCTGTTATCGCGTGTATTTCTGTTCTGGATAACTTCATGTTAAAAACTCCTATTAAACTTGCTGTCTTTTGGTATGTAACTAGATTGAAAAGCAAGCATACGACAGTAATGATCGTAACGTGCTGTACTAAATAATGCTTTGCTTTGGCATCCTAGCCAAATTAGTCCGTCTTATCAAAATGACGTGGACAACCTCCCAAGTCTGCATTAATAACCAACTCACCGACGCCTTTGACACCAAAAGCGGACTAAAGCAGGGAGATGGGCTGGACCCATTGCTATTCAATTTGGCTCTGGCTAAGAAAGCTAACTGTCCATACAAGAGGTACGCTTTTATACAAGTTAAGCCAAGTGGTAGCCTATGCAGATGATAGCAACATTTTGTTACGGTCGCTAGCAACTGCCAAAGAACTTTTCCCGAAACTCGACAGCGAAGCAAAACTAGTAGGGCTACAAATCAATGCAAATAAAACAAAGCTCATTACGCAGTCGAGGAAAAATACCTCAAGTACACAAAATATCGCACTTGGCGAATACACTAGCGAAAATGTGGGCAAACTTGTGTATCTAGGTACCAAAATAACGAGAACGCTAATCAAAGAGAAGAAATACGCCGACGAATATACCTCGCAAATAAAATATTGTATTCAGTTTTGACGATCTTGAAAACCAGTTGCATACACAGGAAAACAAAGCTCCAAGTATACAAATCTGTGATAAGACCTGTGCTATGTTATGGATTTGGAAAATATGGGCCCTAATTCAAGCATCCGCAAACATATGCAACGCCTTTGAGGGACGGGTCCTGAGGCGGATGATTGGAGCGAAGCTAGATGGGGACCAATGGCGAAGTGGACACAACCATGAGCTGTGTGAAATGTTTGACGAGATAGAGGTCTCAAGGATTGTAAGACTGCAGAAGCTGCAATAGGCTGGCCACATGAATCGTATGGATGAACAACGGATACCCAAAAAGATATTCGTTGGGAGAACTGAAGGGCGGAGACCAGTGGGGAAATCGAGGAAACGCCGGTCTGACTCGATCGACGAGGGCAGTTCATCGCTAGTCAGATTTTAAAATTAGAGGGCGAGATTGATGGACAGAGGCGCTATTTGCAGGAAGCGAAGGCCCGAAAGGGGCTGTAGTTCTACGAAGAAATTGAAAAAAGTGAATTTCACACTTATATAGACTAATAAATTTCTTATCTCAAAAACAAAGAAAATCATGTCTTACAAAAATAAATATTTAATGAAGAATAAATTATCACAATATTGCCAATTTCTTGTGGATAAAAAGTATTGCTTTAAGCCTTAATTAAATTAATTATAAAAAATTTTGTAGTTAGTTATGAATAAATAAATTCAATACTTCCAAATGCTATAAATTAAAAAACACTCAACAATTTGGATCATAGCTTAAAATTTATATCATAAATTAAAATGCGAACAAAAATCGAATTCAATATTGTTAATTTTGTTTAGAGAGTCTTTTTTTCTTTGGAATAATATTTTAAAATATTGCTAATCTTAATTAAATTTTTAGTCAATTATGAATAAATAATTTACGTATTTTAAAATAGTATGAAATGCAAAAAAATCAATATTTTGCATATTAAATAAACATATTAAAAAAACAACTAATTCAATATTGCTAACTTCGGTTTCGTCAGTAGCCTTGATATACTTTTTAAATGATGCTTTGCTCATTGACTCCAAATAAGTACTCCATAATGTAATTTCGTCAGGACAAACGCATTTAAAACAAGTTTCTTGATGTGCATTGGAAAAGACTCTTATCTTCTTAACATTATTATTATTATTATTGGGGCTAATTGCCTCCTTAAGCTATTTATGTGTGGCAACCAGGTTATACGATGGTCTGTGATAAGACCAAGATATTTCATTTCTAGCACTCTTTACAATTTTTCGCCGTTAATATTTAGTTCGAAATTATGTCTCATTATTTTGGTTTCCGATCGGCAAGCGCCTACTCTATTTCCAATGCTTCATTTGATCGACTTTTTCCTCTGCATCGGAAAAGCTGATTGCTTAACGAGAAGTTTTTGGAATGTTCTGACAGCAGGATTCTCGGACTGCAAATAATTAAATTAGCAATTAATTAACCAATTCAACATATAAACTTGCAAAAATAGTTCCTATATTTAAGGGTGGTGACCATCTCGACCCGAATAACGATCGCCCGATTACACTGCTGACGGGATTTAGAAAGATATTTGAAAAAAATACTAAACAATCGATTGACATCATTCTTAGTTGAAAACTCTATCGTAAGCCAATATCAGTTTGGTTTTCAAAAGAACAAGAGTACTTTGGATGCCCTACATTCTGCCACACGTTTCATCAATCTAGGACTTGACAGAGGTGATTATGTCATTGCAATTTTTGTGAATTTGAAAAAAGCATTTGATACAGTTGATCATGACCTCTTGCTTCGTAAACTTGAATCGTATGGTATTCAGGGCAATCCTAAGCAGTTCTTTAAGAGTTACTTGGAGAGAAGATCACAGAGAACTTTAATCAACTATGTCCTTAGCGATCGAGCACCTACGAAAACAAGAGTTCCACAAGGCTCACTACTTGGCCCAACTTTGTTCCTGCTATACACACGGGATATCACACATTATATACTGATGACACAGTTCTAGTTTATTGAGGACGAGACAAAACATTGAGAACTGTATCAACCTGAATCAAGGAAAATTTCATCAGTGGTTAATCGAAAACGAACTAGTATTGAACACTACAAAGACAAAATAAATTGTTTTCAAGCAGAAGAACAAAGGAGACATAGATGTCGACCTAACTATTAACAGCGAAAAATTGCAAAGAGTGCTGGAAATGAAATATCTTGGTCTTATCATATACCATCGTATGATAAATTGCTTAAGGAAGCAATTAACCCCAATAATAGGCTTGTTGATTGTTGATTATGGAGTACTTATTTGGAATCAATCAGCAAAGCAACATCTTAAAAGTATATCCAGGCTGCTGAACAAAGCGTATAAAAACATTCTGAAACTGCCAATGCTTACTCAAACTCGTTTGGTTTACTAACTAGCAAAATCATTAACCTTTAGTCAAATCATTAAAATGGAGAAAGCTATGTTTATCTACAACAATTTAAAAACTAATGGATCGGAACGAACACCATTAATTAAGGTATCACAGATCAACCCATATAATTTGAGGAATGCAGATCAATTCGTAATACCTTTTGCATGAACGGATTGTCTAAAGAACGATGCAAAGAATGATGCTCTGCGTATATATTACAATCTACCAGAAATGGTTCAGAAAGCAAACTCTCTTTTGGTACTTAAGAAAAGACTAAGCACAGATTGAAGCGTGGACCTGTTACTCAGACCTTTTTTATTGAATGCGTCGTATTATGTTGAATTTTTTTTTATCTCTGAGAGTTGATCATGATTTTTGGGCTAGATGTTTATGAAAAGGATTAGTTCACATTATTTTATGTGCCCCCTTATACCGATGAATTAAACATTGTCTGGGTGGCACAAAGGTGGAAGCGAGGTCATGTGAATGCAGATCGCACGAGCGTTGTGCGACGACGAAAGAGTGATGGAGAGAGTGATAGGGAGTGGAGGTACTAAAAATTATTATGTTTTTTATTGTTTGCAATTTGCTTTATATTCTTTGAAATTTTATGGCGATTAGTATTGAATAAAGCGCGTTTGACTTTGACGTGCGAGGAATGCAAATTAATTCGTAATACCTTTTTTCAGAACCTATCGTCTAAAGAACGATGCTCCGTGTACGAGTACATATAACAATCTTCCAGAGATGGTTAAGGATGCAAACTCACTATTGGTATTTAAGAAAAGACAGGGATCATCTGATGAACACTGATTGAAGCGTGGAAATGGATTTTTCCAGCACAGTATCTTAGGGCATTTTTGACCCTATCGGCGAGATACTTGGAGACAGTTACTCAGAGTTTTTTTTTAGTTTCGTGTTATGCGATTTTTTTTATCTCTGAGACCTGATCACGAATTTGACTAAAATGCACGAAAGGATAAATTCATTTTATTTTGTGTGCTCTTTTATACCGATTTATTGAACATTGTCTGAGAAGCACACTTCACAAAGCGGACGAGTGTTGTGGAACGAAGAATGAGTGAAGATAGTGGTAAGAAATGGAGGTGCTTAAAAAAATCTGTATGTACCACTTCCTCTTTACGATTAATCAATTTCAGCCAGTCAGAATAAAACAAAAGCTGCAGACGCTGGTCAATATAAAAGTGGATATTACTTCCGTAAGCACATAACTGAAAATCGATGTTCGCCTTATGCTATGAAAATAATTTGGCACCCTATAGAAACCAAACACTAGGCTATAAATAAACATGTAGAAAAGTTTTCTTCATACCTGCACTCGAGAATACGGCTCAATGATTCTACATAAATTTTGTTCCAGCATTGTATCATACAATGTACCTAGATGTGCTTTGACAATTACAACTTCCTCCAGCTCCTTTCGATATTCCTTGAGCGTGTCCTGAAAATCAGCTAGAGATCTTTAGTGAGATGCTTGCGCGACGGATTTCATTGCGTCGATGTCTCGTCCTGAATACGTGATAGCCTAAGAAATAAAAAATATTAATTTCTATGCAACCAACTTTAAATCAACATCCTTACCGGCTTTCCACTAACAACTTGATTTACATCTTCTGCCTTTCTCAGCATTATTTTGCAGAGCAACATATATTTGAGTGCAGTTTACGCTCTGTTACTTCCAACACTGTCAAAACCTTCGAATGCTTCATAAAAATATGAAAAAGCAGTTTTGGAATCCCTCTCATCTGCCGCATGCAGAATACCCGATTGCAAATCCAAAGCCGCCTGCATCTTAGGCGGACAGTAGATAGCATTTGCCGTGGTACGTACCGAGGTCAGGGCAGCACGCGCTTTTGGCAAATTGCTTAAAGCATGATAGGTCTTACTTTAAAGAAGTTGAACTTCTACGAGCAAATTTTTGTCGACCAACTTTTTTAATTCTTTCAGCAGCTGTAACCCCAGCGCTAGCGCTTCTGAATACAATCCAGTATCGAAAAACAAAGCAATTAATCGAGCTTCCAGCGATTGTCTTAAGAATGTTCGTTTCTCTTGTCTCGCCCATTCTATACATTCTTTACAAAGTTGAACATCGACACCAGTACCAGCTTCTAAGTCTTAAAAACAAATCCACTAACGAACGCACCAACTTGGCGGCCTTCACTTTGCTAATCAGGCTAAGAAACGGTCTCGTCACTTTGATCAAATCTGCTAGCTCCTTGGCCTTTCCTTCTTGTTTGTACAATTCACCTAATTGCAGAATGCCTTGTTCCTTGACACGAAAAAGCTCTTCGTCATTCTCGGCTATTTCTTGTTCGCGAACAATTTTGTTGAGTAGTGAAATTCCTTCCCCGCGATGCACAAGAGATACAGCTTGTGCTCGTTCGAATCACAATGACAGGAACTTTGACGTCTAATTGTTTGGAACTGCATTAACTGTCAGGAGTTGTCAGTTTTATTTTTGTATGAGGTCATGTCACAGAAATTGCAGAGCAAGACGGCCAGGTTTAAGGAGGCAGTGGTAAACTCACTGCCTCCTTAGACCTGGCCGTCTTGCTCTGCAATTTCTGTGACATGACCTCATACAAAAGTAAAACTGACAACTCCTGACAGTTAATGCAGTTCCAAACAATTAGACGTCAAATTTCCTGTCATTGCTATTCGCACAGGCTCAAGCTGTATCTCTTCTGAATCGTGAGGAAGGAATTTCGCTACTCAACAAAATTGTTCGCAAGCAAGAAGTAGCCGAGAATGACGAAGAGCTTATTCGTGTCAAGGCATTCTGCAATTAGGCGAATTGTACAAACAAGAAGGAAAGGCCAAGGAGCTAGCAGATTTGATCAAAGTGACGAGACCGTTTCTTAGCCTGATTAGCAAAGCGAAGGCCGCCAAGTTGGTGCGTTCGTTAGTGGATTTGTTTTTAGACTTGGAAGCTGGTACTGGTGTCGATGTTCAACTTTGTAAAGAATGTATAGAATGGGCGAGACAAGAGAAACGAACATTCTTAAGACAATCGCTAGAAGCTCGATTAATTGCTTTGTTTTTCGATACTGGATTGTATTCAGAAGCGCTAGCGCTGGGATTACAGCTGCTGAAAGAATTAAAAAAGTTGGTCGACAAAAATTTGCTCGTAGAAGTTCAACTTCTTGAAAGTAAGACCTATCATGCTCTCAGCAATTTGCCAAAAGCGCGTGCTGCCCTGACTTCGGTACGTACACGGCAAATGCTATCTACTGTCCGGCTAAGATGCAGGGGGCTTTGGATTTGCAATCGGGTATTCTGCATGCGGCAGATGAGAGGGACTTCAAAGCTGCTTTTTATATTTTTATGAAGCATTCGAAGGTTTTGACAGTGTTGGAAGTAACAGAGCGTAAACTGCACTCAAATATATGTTGCTCTGCAAAATAATGCTGAGAAAGGCAGAAGATGTAAATCAAGTTGTTAGTGGAAAGCCGGTAAGGATGTTGATTAAAAGTTGGTTGCATAGAAATTAATATTTTTTATTTCTTAGGCTATCACGTATTCAGGACGAGACATCGACGCAATGAAATCCGTCGCGCAAGCATCTCACTAAAGATCTCTAGCTGATTTTCAGGACACGCTCAAGGAATATCGAAAGGAGCTGGAGGAAGTTGTAATTGTCAAAGCACATCTAGGTACATTGTATGATACAATGCTGGAACAAAATTTATGTAGAATCATTGAGCCGTATTCTCGAGTGCAGGTATGAAGAAAACTTTTCTACATGTTTATTTATAGCCTAGTGCTTGGTTTCTATAGGGTGCCAAATTATTTTCATAGCATAAGGCGAATATCGATTTTCAGTTATGTGCTTACGGAAGTAATATCCACTTTTATATTGACCAGTGTTTGTAGCTTTTGTTTCATTCTGACTGGCTGAAATTGATAAATCGTAAAGAGGAAGTGGTACATACAGATTTTTTTAAGCACCTCCATTTCTTACCACTATCTTCACTCATTCTTCGTTCCACAACACTCGTCCGCTGTATGAAGTGTGCTTCTCAGACAATGTTCAATAAATCGGTATAAAAGAGCACACAAAATAATATGAATCTATCCTTTCGTGCATATTTAGTCAAATTCATGATCAGGTCTCAGAGATAAAAAAAAAATTGCATAACACGAAACTAAAAAAAAACTCTGAGTAACTGTCTCTTCAAGTATCTTGCCGATACGGTCAAAAATTCCCTAAGACACTGTGCTGAAAAATTCATGTCCACGCTTCAATCAGTGTTCATCAGATGATCCCCGTCTTTTCTTAAATACCAATAGTGAGTTTGCATCCTTAACCATCTCTGGAAGATTGTTATATGTACTCGTACACGGAGCATCGTTCTTAAGACGATAGTTTCTGGAAAAAGGCATTACGAATTAATTTGCATTCCTCGCACGTCAAAGTCAAACGCGCTTTATTCAATACTAATCGCCATAAAATTTCAAAGAATATAAAGCAAATTCCAAACAAAAAAAGATAAAACTTTTTTTTAGTACCTCCACTCCCTGCCACTCTCTCCATCACTCTTTCTTCGTCGCACAACGCTCGTGCGATCTGCATTCACATGACCTCGCTTCCACCTTTGTGCCACCCAGACAATGTTTAATTCATCGGTATAAGGGGGCACATAAAATAATGTGAACTAATCCTTTTCATAAACATCTAGCCCAAAAATCATGATCAACTCTCAGAGATAAAAAAAAATTCAACATAATACGACGCATTCAATAAAAAAGGTCTGAGTAACAGGTCCACGCTTCAATCTGTCCTTAGTCTTTTCTTAAATACCAAAAGAGAGTTTGCTTTCTGAACCATTTCTGGTAGATTGTAATATATACGCAGAGCATCATTCGTTGCATCGTTCTTTAGACAATCCGTTCATGCAAAAGGTATTACGAATTGATCTGCATTCCTCAAATTATATGGGTTGATCTGTGATACCTTAATAAATGGTGTCCGTTCCGATTCATTAGTTTTTAAATTTTTGTAAGTAAACATTATAATGACTTGACTACAGTTTAATGATTTTGCTAATTGGCAAACCAAACAAGTAAGTATTGGCAGTTTCGGAATGTTTTTATATGCTTTGTTCAGCAGTCTGGAGAATCTATTAAGATGTTGTTTTGCCGATTGACTCCAAATAAGTACACCATAATGTAATTTCGTCAGCACAAATGCATTTAGAACAAAGTTTCAACAAGCCTATTATTGGGGCTTATTGCCTCCTTAAGCAATTTATCATACGATGGTCTATGATAAGACCAAGATATTTCATTTCCAGCACTCTTTGCAATTTTACGCCATTAATAGTTAGGTAGAAATCTATGTCTTCTATGTTCTTCTGCTTAAAAACAATTTATTTTGTCTTTGTAGTGTTCAGTACTAGTTCGTTTTCGATTAACCACGGATGGAATTTTCCTAGATCCAGGTTGATACAGTTCTCAATGTTTTGTCTCGTCCTGAATAAAGTAGAACTGTGTCATCAGCATATAATGTGTGATATCCCGTCAATCCACATGTATTGAGACTATTTGTTTATAGCAGGAACAAAGTTGGGCCAAGTAGTGAGCCTTGGGGAACTCTTGTTTTCGTAGGTGCTCGATCGCTAAGGACATAGTTGATTAAAGTTCTCTGTGATCTTCTCTCCAAGTAACTCTTAAACAATGCTTAGGACTACTCTGAATACCATACGATTCAAGTTTACGAACAAGAGGTCATAATCAACTGTATCAAATGCTTTTTTCAAATTCACAAAAATTGCGATGACATAATCACCTCTGTCAAGTCCTAGATTGATGAAACATGTGGCAGAATGTAGGGCATCCAAAGTAGTCGATAACTTTGTTTATTTGATATCCGCAGGCCAATCCTCTTTTTTCTTTAAAAGCCGTCGGGCCTTGCTTAGTTGTGTGAGCAGACGCGTTTCGACTACTTTGAGTCATCTTCAGTGTCTAAAGGATGTGTTGAAGGGAGCGACTTTATATAGTCGTAGGATGGGTAATTAGCGGATGGGTAATTAGCGGATGGGTAATTAGCGGATGGGTAATTAGCGGATGGGTAATTAGTGGATGGGTAATGAGGTCAGGAAGTAAATTACTCAATTATACCAGGTAGGGGGATATTATGTTTTTGTTTTTTTGCTTGTTGGCTGTCCGTTTGTTCTGTTTCATCTCGTTTTCGTCTAAGAGTGTGGTCTAGGACTGAGAAAATTGCGTCGGAATTGGTAACAAGTTGTTCGTTGATAATGTCACCGTCTGTCTTTCTATGTTTATAAATTTCAAGCCTTTCTAGGATGTCAAGTCTCGGTCCTTTGTTTTGTTTGTGTAGCAATTTCATAGAGTTTGTCATAGCATCAGGCTCATGTGCGTGGTTTTGTAGGTGCGTCGCATAATTGGAGTCTGCCTTGTTGTATAAGAAAGATCGTAGGTGCTCTTTGTATCTTGTCGTTAGTTTTCGTGTTGTCCTTCCTATATATACCATGTCGCAGTCCTTGCATGTCAGTTTGTATATGCCGCTGCCTTCGTATATCGATGTGTCATTCAGTTTTGGCTTCAGTTTGTTTCCAATGTTGTTGTTCGTTTTGAATGCAGTTTGCAATTTGTATTTCCTAAGGAAGTTTGATAGTTTGTATGTCTCTTTGCCTACGTATGTTAACGATACCCACTGTTGGTCGTTCTTATGAGTTTCCGTCGGTTGGCGTTCCTGTTCTTGTTTGTACTGTGTGACTAGTTTGTCAATGTCGCATTGTTTGTATCCGTTATTATTAGCTATTCTGTAAATGTTGCTTAGTTCGTTGGAATAGTTAGTAGGAGTCATGGGGATGGAGTGAAGCCTCTGCACCATTGATCTGTACGCTGCTAGCTTATGTTGTGCGGGGTGGTTAGATGTGTCATGTATGGTATGATCAGTTGTGGTTGGTTTTCTGTATATTTTGTAGTCCAATCGTGTTTGTTTATAAACATAGAAAGACAGACGGTGACATTATCAACGAACAACTTGTTACCAATTCCGACGCAATTTTCTCAGTCCTAGACCACACTCTTAGACGAAAACGGAAACGAGATGAAACAGAACAAACGGACAGCCAACAAGCAAAAAAACAAAAACATAATATCCCCCTACCTGGTATAATTGAGTAATTTACTTCCTGACCTCATTACCCATCCACTAATTACCCATCCGCTAATTACCCATCCGCTAATTACCCATCCGCTAATTACCCATCCGCTAATTACCCATCCTACGACTATATAAAGTCGCTCCCTTCAACAAATCCTTTAGACACTGAAGATGACTCAAAGTAGTCGAAACGCGTCTGCTCACACAACTAAGCAAGGCCCGACGGCTTTTAAAGAAAAAAGCATCCAAAGTACTCTTGTTCTTTTGAAAACCAAACTGATATTGGCTTACGATAGAGTTTTCAACTAAGAATGATGTCAATCGATTGTTTAGTATTTTTTTCAAATATCTTTCTAAATCCCGTCAGCAGCGTAATCGAGCTATAGTTATTCGGGTCGAGATGATCACCACCCTTAAATATAGGAACTATTTTTGTAAGTTTATATGTTGAATTGGTTAATTATTTGCAGTCCGAGAATCCTGCTGTCAGAACATTCCAAAAACTTCTCGTTAAGCAATCAGCTTTTCAGATGCAGAGGAAAAAGTCGATCGAATGAAGCATTGGAAATAAAGTAGGCGCTTGCCGATCGGAAACCAAAATAATGAGATATAGATGTCGAACTAAATATTAACGGGGAAAAATTGTAAAGAGCGCTAGAAATGAAATATCTTGGTCTTATCATAGACCATTATATGACCTAGTTGCCACACATAAATAGCTTAAGGAGGCAATTAGCTCCAATAATAGGCTTGTTAAGAAGATAAAAGCTTTTTCCAATGCACATTAAGAAACTTGTTCTAAACGCGTTTATCCTGACGAAATTTACATTATGGAGTACTTATTTGGAGTCAATGAGCAAAGTAACATTTAAATAGTATATCCAAGCTTCTGACCAAATCGAAGCTAGTAAGATTGAATTAGTTGTTTTTTTCATATGTTCATCATGTTCAAGATCGTCAAAACTGAATACAATATTTTATTTGCGAGCTGTATTTGTCGGCGTATTTCTTCTCTTTCATTAGCGTTCTCGTTATTTTGGTGCCTAGATACACAAGTTTGCCCACATTTTCGCTTGTGTATTCACCAAGTGCGATATTTTGTGTACTTGAGGTATTTTTTCTCGACTGCGTAATGAGCTTTGTTTTATTCGCATTGATTTGTAGCCCTACTAGTTTTGCTTCGCTGTCGAGTTTCGGGAAAAGTTCTTTGGCAGTTGCTAGCGACCGTAACAAAATGTTGCCATCATCTGCATAGGCTACCACTTGGCTTAACTTGTATAAAAGCGTATCTCTTGTATGGACAGGTAGCTTTCTCAGCCAGAGCCAAATTGAATAGCAATGGGTCCAGCCCATTTCCCTGCTATAGTCCGCTAATGGTGTCAAAGAGCACCTACGATCTTTCTTATACAACAAGGCAGACTCCAATTATGCGACGCACCTACAAAACCACGCACATGAGCCTGATGCTATGACAAACTCTATGAAATTGCTACACAAACAAAACAAAGGACCGAGACTTGACATCCTAGAAAGGCTTGAAATTTATAAACATAGAAAGACAGACGGTGACATTATCAACGAACAACTTGTTACCAATTCCGACGCAATTTTCTCAGTCCTAGACCACACTCTTAGACGAAAACGGAAACGAGATGAAACAGAACAAACGGACAGCCAACAAGCAAAAAAACAAAAACATAATATCCCCCTACCTGGTATAATTGAGTAATTTACTTCCTGACCTCATTACCCATCCACTAATTACCCATCCGCTAATTACCCATCCGCTAATTACCCATCCGCTAATTACCCATCCGCTAATTACCCATCCGCTAATTACCCATCCGCTAATTACCCATCCTACGACTATATAAAGTCGCTCCCTTCAACAAATCCTTTAGACACTGAAGATGACTCAAAGTAGTCGAAACGCGTCTGCTCACACAACTAAGCAAGGCCCGACGGCTTTTAAAGAAAAAAGCATCCAAAGTACTCTTGTTCTTTTGAAAACCAAACTGATATTGGCTTACGATAGAGTTTTCAACTAAGAATGATGTCAATCGATTGTTTAGTATTTTTTTCAAATATCTTTCTAAATCCCGTCAGCAGCGTAATCGAGCTATAGTTATTCGGGTCGAGATGATCACCACCCTTAAATATAGGAACTATTTTTGTAAGTTTATATGTTGAATTGGTTAATTATTTGCAGTCCGAGAATCCTGCTGTCAGAACATTCCAAAAACTTCTCGTTAAGCAATCAGCTTTTCAGATGCAGAGGAAAAAGTCGATCGAATGAAGCATTGGAAATAAAGTAGGCGCTTGCCGATCGGAAACCAAAATAATGAGATATAGATGTCGAACTAAATATTAACGGGGAAAAATTGTAAAGAGCGCTAGAAATGAAATATCTTGGTCTTATCATAGACCATTATATGACCTAGTTGCCACACATAAATAGCTTAAGGAGGCAATTAGCTCCAATAATAGGCTTGTTAAGAAGATAAAAGCTTTTTCCAATGCACATTAAGAAACTTGTTCTAAACGCGTTTATCCTGACGAAATCTACATTATGGAGTACTTATTTGGAGTCAATGAGCAAAGTAACATTTAAATAGTATATCCAAGCTTCTGACCAAATCGAAGCTAGTAAGATTGAATTAGTTGTTTTTTTCATATGTTCATCATGTTCAAGATCGTCAAAACTGAATACAATATTTTATTTGCGAGCTGTATTTGTCGGCGTATTTCTTCTCTTTCATTAGCGTTCTCGTTATTTTGGTGCCTAGATACACAAGTTTGCCCACATTTTCGCTTGTGTATTCACCAAGTGCGATATTTTGTGTACTTGAGGTATTTTTTCTCGACTGCGTAATGAGCTTTGTTTTATTCGCATTGATTTGTAGCCCTACTAGTTTTGCTTCGCTGTCGAGTTTCGGGAAAAGTTCTTTGGCAGTTGCTAGCGACCGTAACAAAATGTTGCTATCATCTGCATAGGCTACCACTTGGCTTAACTTGTATAAAAGCGTATCTCTTGTATGGACAGGTAGCTTTCTCAGCCAGAGCCAAATTGAATAGCAATGGGTCCAGCCCATCTCCCTGCTATAGTCCGCTAATGGTGTCAAAGGCGTCGGTGAGTTGGTTATTAATGCAGACTTGGGAGGTTGTCCACGTCATTTTGATAAGACGGACTAATTTGGCTAGGTTGCCAAAGCAAAGCATTATTTAGTACAGCACGTTACGATCAATACTGTCGTATGCTTGCTTTTCAATCTAGTTACATACCAAAAGACAGCAAGTTTAATAGGAGTTTTTAACATGAAGTTATCCAGAACAGAAATACACGCGATAACAGATTTAGCTTTTATAGATAAAGATAATTATCGCAGACTGTTTATCCACCTAACAACTCTTAAGTAACTTCAATAGTTAAATTAAGATAGAGAAATAAATAACTTTCAATACGATAATATTTCTGATCTGCTTCCCTCACTAGCTTAGATGCATATTCTTTTTCCTCTAAATCCACAGAAATCCTAAATCCCTTCTTAAATTAGTTTGAATAATATTTATTTAATACTTGCTTTATGAATTTTTTAACATCATTACAGTATCCGTGGTAAAAAAACAGACGTTTTATAATCCAGATACAAGAATATTCAATGAGATTGATTCATTGTCAGCAGCGCGACACACCATATCGGGATTTAGCATCCACTAGCCATCTCGAATCATCACGGTTCTTCGTCCATACTCATTGTTATTGCATTGACATCTATAAAAAAATTTGTAAATTGATGTCATCAGCCTTGATAAATTATAAAATATATTGAAACATATAGTTTAATGATTTTATTTAAAATTTATTTTATTTTCAATTAAGCTTCAATGAAAAGCGAATCAAGCTACAAAGGTATTTTTAAAATAATAAATAAATAACGGCAAGGAAAACGTGCACTTCCAGTTCTTGTTGAGCCGGGCTGTACTGGTAAAAAGAAGAAGAATAGCGAAATGATCAAGTATTGATTTATGGAACGATATAGAACGAGGAAAGTCACTTTTCTACACAACCAAACGAGGAATAAACTTGCCGTAGAAAACAAGCGCGCAGTTAATCTTTAAAAAATGTATTGTTGACAGAACGCAATCATTTTGTCGGGCTCCTCTGCAGATATATGAAATGGAAACACATTTTAATGCTCGCGTCAATCGGCTTGATTCCAATTTATGAAAACAAAATTATTAGCGATGGGTTACATGGTCCATTAAAACACCCGTGATTAGATGCTAGCATTTATGCCTTTTCCCTGCAAAGGTTCACAATATCTATTGATGTTTAGGATTGCATGTTACAAAAGAACGAGATTTGAATTAAAATTGATTAAATTGATTACAGATACTACCAGTTCTATTGGAAATCAACTTTAAGAAGGAATAAGTAGAAAACAGACCAGTCTGAAATTGTAAATCAGCTTTTAGGATGAATTGAAGAAAGTTGCTCGCATTAAACATCCATCAATGTGCTAATTATCTACGCCCATAAGCATAACATTTTCTGTAAAGATAGCTCATTCCAAAAATTTTCTGTATGGGCTTAGCAGCTTAAGGATTTCCTGAAACGTTTTATTATAAGGAATGTACGACTAAAACCTTATTGTTGTCCGTTTCATAATTAGAATAAGCAAGTAGATAGGGATAAAGCGAAAATCGTGGAACCTGATCAAAATTAAAAATATCTTTGTGTATCCTTTGATAGACTCAAAATCGATGACTCGAAATTTTTAAGTTTATTGTAGTGAATAGTTAGTATCAAATGTCCGTGAAGGACTGCAGCGATGGTCTGCTGCCTCGGCAGAAGAAGGTGTCAGTATCTGCCGAGAATGCCCTTGTCTGGGGACGCGTGAATGCGCTGGCAGGCTAGCATTGCGGTGTCGTGGGGTGGGTTCATTCCCCCAGCACAAGGACCCACTACAAAGAATTTCGTATTCACGAATTTCTGGGGTCGAGAAAAGCAAGGCGACCGAAGTCGCAAAAATCGTAGGCAACCACACCAGGGGCAAATGACTTGTTCATGGAACAAGAGAAACAAGTAAAAAGAAGCGGAAGCAGGGTAACTTCCTCCTTACCCGGAGAGGCTCATGGCCCACAAATGAGAGAGGGGCAGCCGGGTGGTGATGGAGCCCCCGCGCACCCACACAACTGGATCAAAATCCATAATTGTTGCAGTGGCCAGGTATTCCTCTTCTGAGTGGAAAACTCATACAACTTAACTTGCATGAGCCTTCTCATCAGAGGAGAAGTACCCCGGTGACCAATTTATGCCATCGAATTATGGAATTCAATTACATAACCCTATGTCATAAAGAGGTACCTTGCTCGGGCCACTCAACCCGCGCCGTCACCTGAAACAAAGAAGGTTAGTGTGTAACCGGCGGCTGGCTGATGTTTTGTGGTGAAAGCCTGCCACCGTACCGGGTCCTATACCCGCCCGAATCCAACGTAATGGAAAGACCGAAGGGTACCGGGTATCAATTCATTTTTAGGTCTTTGTAAAAAAATTTTTTACAAAGACCTACTAGTTTCGCGACCTGTCTGTCTGTCTGTCCGTCCGTCTGTCCGTCCGTCCGTCTGTCCGCCTGTCCGTCTGTCCGTCTGTCCGTCTGTCCGTGCGTCACAGCTGATTTCCTCAGAAACTTTGTGAAAAGGTCAGAAGTGATGATCTCTCAGAAGTTAAGGCCTTGACAAAAATTTAAAAAATGTTTAATAACGAATTGGCCCTTAAAAATTTTTTTTAATCAAAGGTAGTCGAATGGGGTATCAAATGAAAGGTCTTGATTAGAACTTTTAGAATCTGAAATAAAAAAATCATTTCATGAATTAGGGGGTCCACGGGAAGGCAAAATGTACCCAAAATTTGTGTCCCCCCCCCCCCTCGCGATTGGACACCTTTCAGCCGAAAAATCTGAAAATTATCACGAATGTGGACCTTTATGAGTACAAGGGCAACAAATACCTTAGAAACCGAAATTCGCTCAACTTTGTTAATAATAGTATGATTTGTAGATTTTACATTTTTGCCCATAAAATCAAAACGGTAACTTTAAACTTCTTGAAATTTTGCAATTATATAGACTGACATAAGATATATATTTTCACAAAATTTGATTGAGATCGAATCATAATCAAGTGAGTTATAGCCATTTCAATTATATGGAATTACAACAACGATAACACGTGTTTATGGTTCATATAGGGTTTTCCAATAAGAGGTGTTATTTTAATATTAAAAGATATATGCCATTTTTAAAAATAAATGATCGGATGTTTAGTTCATTATAAAGAAGAAGATATGCCGTTAATAGCAATAACTAACATTGGGCAAATAACCACTACGACACGCTTACAGGACCATATCCTCTTCATTAAATTTTCCATTACCAAATCGCAAAGTGGCTGCCCTATGTCCTCGATAGCCTCACGAATTTCATCTTTGAGATCTTGAATTGACGCTGGGCTATTGGCATAGGCCTTCTCTATCACGTGGCTCCAAAGGAAGAAGTCGCAAGGTGTCAAATCAGAAGATCTATTCAAAATAACACCTCTTATTGGAAAACCCTATATATATTTAAAATTGACTTAGGTACTTTTATTTTCTTTCAATTTTCATGAAAATTTAAGGAATAGTGTTTAACTTGAACATGTTCAATCGGCCGAGCATTCAGAAAAATCATTTAAGCTAGATTAAAATGGCGGCTGCACTGTGCTTATGAAAGAAATTTGTATAAATTTGAACAATTTCATATCTAAGTATTGGATGAATAATTCAAGTTATCGATTCACGCCATTAGAAAACTTGCTTCTAACCCTAGGATGTTTACAAAGACCTTCTGGTAGGAGCACTCTCCTGCTTACTCAACTTGTTATTTATTCCAATCCATATAAATATTAAAGATAATTTAATATATATTTTTATTATTTTATATGTAAATTAAAATTATTTTTATATTAAAAAAAAAATTTTTTTTTTAATTAGATTTTTATATTCTTTTAATTATAAAATATTTTAATATAAATTGAAAATTTTTATATAATAATAAATTTTTTAAATTTATATAAAATAGATATATATATTTAATAAAAATGTATAAATTAAAATAAATATGTACTCACCAGTATCCTAAACGAGCGCTCGCTGAAGATATGCTGATGACGGAGACCTGGTTTTCTTGTTTTCAACAACATTTATTGATTCGACGGAAAAACGTTATGAATATGAACCAGATATGATCGAAAAATTGCTTTACGTAAGGAAAAGAACGAAAATATAAAGCAGCTATTTGCATAAACCACTGTTACAACAACAAAAAAAAATATTGCGATGCTAATAATTATATGAATGGGTTGGCTGAAAATTTGTTATTCACGACAGAAAGATATATTTTTGTGTAATTATGTTTTCTTTTTGTTTTTGATTCCTCTGTCTCTTCTCCAATGAATATGTTCCTCGGTTATCGATAATAGCTTAAAATCTTTCTCGCCGTTTGTTTTCAAAAATTAACAATCCTTGTTATATTTGTTATTAGAACTCGGTAAAAGATTGTAGTTTTGTCGATTTCTTATTTTTTCTTCTCTGTATATGTTTAATAGTTTCGGAAGCAACAAATATTGTGGTGTGGCGGGTGTGTGAGAAGATTTTCTTTTACTCTTCCCCTCTCCTCGTTGATTACTCACCATCCCTCTGCTTTTCACGATTTTCGCTCGGGTCGTTCGACAATATCTTCTAGTCCCCTCCGTTCTTAACTTCTTGACTATCATTTTTCCCAAGTATGCACCATACTAACACAGAATGTATTCAATGAAAGTGTTCTGTGTACTTCTGTGAAGCGTTCCCTTTTGTTTGTATTTTTACGATTCATCTCTGTGTGCACGCTTCTTCGATAAGTATTGTGGAAGAGTTTCCGAACTTGAATTGGACATTTATTTTCGTATGTACCTTATAGGAACTCTGGTGATTATTCCGTTAGCGCTAACTTTTCGTGCCGACTGACTGACGAGCACTATTGGCGTCAACGAATGCGAACCACACATAGGAATGAACAATGGATTCTCGCAAAGTACCCTACACATGCACTGTACTTTAACACCAACGATTTCACACGAAACGATTTCTTTACTCAATGAAAGCGAAGTAGAATCCCAGCATTTCGACGAATTTCCGACAAAAGCGCTAATTGTTATTTTTAAATTCTTTACGTGTTAAACGCATTGAGTATATAATTGTTACTAGATTCAGGGGAAAATCAAATAAGCCTTCTGTAATTATCGGTTCAAATAATATGGCAGATCACAGCTACGGTTTACTTAATTTACACACTTGCAAATTGTTTCTCGATTTCATATCTCCTTTGGGGACCTGATTATTTCTGGGAGCTAAAGAATAACTTTTCGACATATGGTCTAAGAGAGGGAGAAACCTTTGCACACCCGAGTGAAAACACTTCCACCATACATTTTGACGGAGCACGAGTTTTATTCCACTTTTCACTCCCCACACGACTCACAAAGCGTTCACAATTTTCACAATAACTTAATCAGATTATCTATTCACTACAGCGTTTGCTTAAATTTCCAATAAATACAAATACCGCTTTCCTTCGACGAACAATTTACTTTTCAATCGCGACATTCCCGCTCGCTCCGCTTTCATTCGTTCCTCCGCGACAATTCAAACGCAACTCCCCCCAAATGTCTCGCGGCAGGTTCCCCGCTCCATGCGATCATCGCGACCCTCAATGTAAATGTGCCTGCGAGGATGGGATGCATCGAATCTCAAGTTGTGTTGAGTAGATTGTACACTCATAAGAATTGTAAGTGTATATTTTGTATGTCTAGGAGTATGATGAGCGGAATGCGAGAATGTGTATTTTACATACTATCAAGTCATAGTAGGATTTTCTATATGGAAATGGTTCGCTGGTTGTGTAGTGATTTAGCAGATCTGGCCTATATTATGCAGGAATTTTCTTTAACCCTTTGCCTGCGCCGAATTTGAATCGAACATTTTTTGCTAATAAAAATATAAAATCTATAAATTGACATAAAAAAAAGATAAAATTTAAATTTTACATGAAATTATCAAATAATTTAAAGTAATAAAATAATAAATTTAGCTAATTGCTCGATTACTACATTATATTCAATAATTTGCCATTGAAAAGCAATGATAATTATCACAATGTGTAATTGAATTTGGGACTGTTTGAATTTTGAGTTAGTACCCATCATAGCCGAATTGAGAATTGGAAGAAACAAACACGATACTTGGCAAAAAAACCATGCGTAAAGTATTTAATCCATTTTGGTTATCATCGATGTTTCATTCAATAATTCATAAATAAGTAAATAACTCACCTGTTAAATAGCCTCTAACGTTTGCATCCGTTATGAATAAGTCATGTTTCTGACCTTTAAACTCTGCCCACACTGGATGTTTCAATAAAATTTGCGATACACGATCACCATAATTTAAATCATGTGTCATTGCCTTGAGCGCAGCTACAACTTGTGCCTTCACCGCAGAAGGACTGTCTACATACTCCATACGACTTTCAAGCAAATTTAAAAGGAATGGTATAAGATTACTTTCTAAAGACTGGCTAATCAATGAATCCTACAATTAACGCAATAACAGTTAGAGGTAAGCTTTTTTATCGAATCGTTACACTCATATGTTGGTATTTAAATAAACGGCTTAACATTTCACACACTTTTTCTATCAGTGGCTTGTCATTTTCGATACACCGTTTTAAAGGCAAGATACATTCAGTTTGCGACACTGCTGTCACGCAGTACTAAAATAAAATACATGTTATCTAAAATCAATTAAATTCTGGCAAATAGATCTTACCTATGAAAGTGCTAATTGATGTAATACTGGCAATGTATGTTTTGGTTGTACGTTAAGTAAATTGTACAGTTTTGGAATGTGACCGCAAACTGGAATGTCATCTGCTAAATTAGGCTGTGCTCTTAATAATTCGACTAATGTAGTAGATGCTAATTCCAATGCATCTTTCTAAAAATATTGAAGAGTACGTTATGAAAATTCCAGAAGACCATTTACCGGTGATTTAAAAAATTAATTAACTTACATCCGGCGAATTTTTGTTGATAAGGTCTACAACGAAGTCCAGTAAATCTGATAAGAATAACTTCGGCTTCCGCAGAGTCCAAGCTGGATTACTAACAAACAGCCGCAAATAAACGCCAGATACAATTGCCTCATTGGGTATAATATCTTTAAGAATATCTGGCACTTTCCACAAAATTTTTGGATTTTGTTTCTGTGTTTTACAAAAACTGCATTTATACGTAAATATATATTATGTTAGCTATTTAAAAACTTTACGCAATCTCTGTTAGCTTACCCATCGCACATATCAGCAACAACATCACATACTTTTGTTCTTGTCTTTACATTCCAAATTAATTCTGGATGCTCGTGAATTGATTCGAACGATTGGACGGAAGTTGCCGGAGATTCGATCATTGTATCGACGAATAATGGAGGTAGAAATTTGCAAACTGTTATACGAACCTTCAGAATTTTATGGATTATTAGCTTTCTATCATTTTGTACATGTTATAATTTACCTACCTTAGGTCCTCTTAAACGGTCAGCGGTCATTTTAGCGAGAATTTCAGCACAAAGTTCTCGCATTTGAGGATTCCTTGAATTACAGAACATGTCCAGTAGATATATTACACCACCTAAACAGGAAGTAAATATTTTATAATTGTTTGCCAAGAATTCACTTTACCTTTATTTTGAGCTTCTTTTATCATCTCTTGTGAATTCAGAAGCCCTGAAAGTGTTTCCAGTACTTTCATTTGTTGGTCTCTTAAATCAGGATCTTTTAGCGCAACAAATAGCTTCCCTGTATTTCGCACGCTGCTATCTTACACATTACATATTGCGGGAAACCAATGCGACTACTTCTAGCGCTAGCGATTCAACTGTAGCATTCTGTAATGTGTAAAGTTGATAATTTACTGAAAGGAATCAATACTAATATTACATGATATTAAATATTATAAAACGCTTTTAAGCCTACCGCACTGCTTCCGGATTCTGTCTAGAATTCAGTCTAGGATGAAATATTAAAAGTAGTCCTTGACGAGCATTATTTTTATTTTCCTTTTCTGCCAGATACCGATATTTCGTATACCGTCACTGATAAAGGAGATATGACTTTCGAACAATGTTCATAAACGAAGTTTCAGCGATCTGAAATTGAATGAAGTTCAGGTTAATGCAGATTGAAATATATATGAAATACTTAATTAACTGCTTTGCAACTTCCTACACGATTATACGACTCACAAAAATAATTCAGGTTATCCTGCTGAACTATTTCTCAGGTAACAAATTACCGCCAATAACTATTGCTCCCACATTTGACAATAATCTGACACTTATTGGAGAAATGTCACGGGGGCTGATAAAAAAAGAGCAAAAAAGTAATGACGTCATTGATGAAACAGCTGATTGTCAGTTTACCTTTTCACTGCATTATCAAACCTGGCCGTCTTGCTCTGCAATTTCTGTGACATGACCTCATACAAAAGTAAAACTGACAACTCCTGACAGTTAATGCAGTTCCAAACAATTAGACGTCAAAATAACTGTCATTGTTATTCGCTCTGATGAATAAGAACTGGATGGGCTAAGCTCAAATAAAATGCATGAGAGAGCATGCGACTGGTTCCTGCTCTCTTCCAATCGAACGGTCTGTCACTTCCTCCCCGTCTGCCTCCTGCTGATCACTTGCTTGTTCCAAAAGCTGACTAGATGTGAACTGTCTGTCAAGTTGGCTGATGCAAATTGGACGCCAAATTGGCCAATTTGTAAATTTCGTCGCGAATTTTATCCGATATTAAAACTGTGGAAAGTGTTCGCGATCTAAATTCTTTTCAAGTGTTTAAACGTTCGATTGCGGTTTGTGATTCAAGTAACTTTAACGTGTGACACTGTGAAATCAATTCAGAATTTCAAAATGAAATGAGTAGTGCCTTCGTGCAAAAATCAAAGTGGAGAAGGATCTGTAGGTGTTTCATTTCACAAGTGAGTAGTTAATGTATTAATGTTTTGCATGTTTTTCATACAATGCTGAAGGTTTTTCAAATAGAAAGCAAATTGTGGTATTGTATGAAAATTTGTTAACATTGAGCAGCAGCCATGTTTGCTTGCGCAATTTGGCTCTCTCTAAGGTTGTAAACAAGAGCGTAGCAGTAGGAAAAGTGGTCGCAGGGGTTGTTGCAACCATATTGTCACGTGGCTGTCCACTCCAGTATTTATAGCCTAGTGTTTGGTTTCTATAGGGTGCCAAATTATTTTCATAGCATAAAGTGTACATCGATTTTCAGTTATGTGCTTACGGTAGTAATATCCACTTTTATCTTGACCAGCGTCTGCAGCTTTTGTTTCATTCTGACTGGCTGAAATTGATAAATCATAAAGAGGAAGTGGTACATACCGATTTTTTTAAGCACCTCCATTTCTTACCACAATCTTCACTCATTCTTTGTTCCATAATCCTCGTTCGCTTTGTGAAGTGTGCTTCTCAGACAATGTTCAATAAATCGGTATAAAGGAGCACACAAAATAAAATGAATCTATCCTTTCGTGCATCTTTAGTCAAATTCGTGATCAGGTCTCAGAGATAAAAAAAAACCACATAACGAAGAAACTAAAAAAAATCTGAGTAACTGTCTCTTCAAGTATCTCGCCGCTAGGGTCAAAAATGCCCTAAGACACTGTGCTGAAAAATCCATTTCCACGCTTCAATCAGTGTTCATCAGATGATCCCTGTCTTTTCTTAAATACCAATAGTGAGTTTGCATCCTTAACCATCTCTGGAAGATTGTTATATGTACTCGTACACGGAGCATCGTTCTTAAGACGATAGGTTCTGAAAAAAGGCATTACGAATTAATTTGCATTCCTCGCACGTCAAAGTCAAACGCGCTTCATTCAATACTAATCGCCATAAATTTTCAAAGAATATAAAGCAAATTTCAAACAATAAAAAAAAATTAAACTTTTTTTTTAGTACCTCCACTCCCTATCACTCTCTCCATCACTCTTTCTTCGTCGCACAACGCTCGTGCGATTTGCGTTCACATGACCTCGCTTCGACCAGATAATGTTTAATTCATCGGTATAAGGTGGCACACAAAATAAAGTTAACTAATCCTTTTCATGAACATCTAGCCCAAAAATCATGATCAGCTCTCAGAGATAAAAAAAAATCAATATAATACGACGCATTCAAAAAAAAAGCTCTGAGTAGCAGGTCCACGCTTCAATCAGTCCTTAGTCTTTTCTTAAATACCAAAAGAGAGTTTGTTTTCTGAACCATTTCTGGTAGATTGTTATATATACGCAGAGCTTCATTCGTTGCATCGTTTTTTAGACAATCCGTTCCGGCAAAAGGTATTACGAATTGATCTGCATTCCTCAAGTTATATGGGTTGATCTGCGATACCTTTATTAATGGTGTTCGTTCCGATCCATTAGTTTTTAAAATGTTGTAAGTAAAAATAGCTTTCTCCATTTTAATGATTTGACTAAAAGTTAATGACTTTGCTAATTGGTAAACCAAACGAGTTCGAGTAAGCATTGGCAGTTTCGGAATGTTTTTATACGCTTTGATCAGCAGCCTGGATATACTTTTAAGATGCTGCTTTGCCGATTGACTCTAAATAAGTACTCCATAATGTAATTCGGTCAGCACAAATACATTTAGAACAAGTTTCAACAAGCCTATTATTGGGGTTAATTGCTTCCTTAAGCAATTTATCATACGATGGTCTATGATAAGACCAAGATATTTCATTTCCAGCACTCTTTGCAATTTTCCGCCGTTAATACTTAGGTCGACATCTATGTCTCCTTTGTTCATCTGCTTGAAAACAATTTATTTTGTCTTTGTAGTGTTCAGTACTAGTTTATCTTCGATTAACCACTGATGGAATTTTCCTAGATCCAGGTTGATAGTGTTTTCAATGTTTTGTCTCGTCCTGAATAAAGTAGAACTGTGTCATCAGCATATAATTATCTCGTCAGTCCACATGTATTTGGACTATTTGTGTATAGCAGGAACAACGTTGGGCCAAGTAGTGAGCCTTGGGGAACTCTTGTTTTCGTAGGTGCTCGATCGCTAAGGACATTGTTGATTAAAGTTCTCTGTAATCTTCTCTCTAAGTAACTCTTAAACAATGCTTAGGACTACCCTGAATACCATACGATTCAAGTTTACGAAGCAAGAGGTCATGATCAACTGTATCAAATGCTTTTTTCAAATTCACAAAAATTGCGATGACATAATCACCTCTGTCAAGTCCGAGATTGATGAAACGTGTGGCAGAATGTAGGGCATCAAAGTACTCTTGTTCTTTTGAAAACCAAACTGATATTGGCTTACGATAGAGTTTTCAACTAAGAATGATGTCAATCGATTGTTTAGTATTTTTTTAAATATCTTACTAAATCCCGTCACCAGCGTAATCGGGCCTTAGTTATTCAGGTCGAGATGATCACCACCCTTAAATATAGGAACTATTTTTGCAAGTTTATATGTTGAATTGGTTAATTAATTACTAATTTAATTATTTGCAGTCCGAGAATCCTGCTGTGAGAACATTCCAAAAACTTCTCGTTCAGCAATCAGCTTTTCCGATGCAGAGGAAATACTCGATCAAATTAAGCAATGGAAATAGAGTAGGCGCTTGCCGATCGGAAACCAAAATAATGAGACATAATTTCGAACTAAATATTAACGGCGCAAAATTGTAAGGAGTGCTAGAAATGAAATATCTTGATCTTATCATAGACCATTATATGACCTAGTTGCCACATATAAATAGCTTAAGGAGGCAATTAGCCCCAATAATAGGCTTGTTAAGAAGATATGAGGATTTTCCAATGCACATTAAGAAACTTGTTATAAATGCGTTTGTCCTGACGAAATTACATTATGGAGTACTTATTTGGCGTCAATGAGCAAAGCAACATTTAAATAGTATATCAAAGCTGCTGACCAAATCGAAGCTAGTAATATTTAATTAGTTGTTTTTTTCGTATGTTCATCATGTTGTCGTCTGCGTATTTCTTCTCTTTCATTAGCGTTCTCGTGATTTTGGTGCCTGGATACACAAATTCGCCCACATTTTCGCTTGTGTATTCGCCAAGTGCGGTATTTTGTGTACTTTAGGTATTTTTCCTCGACTGCGTAATGAGCTTTGTCTTATTCACATTGATTTGTAGCCCTACTAGTTTTGCTTCGCTGTCGAGTTTCAGGAAAAGTTCTTTGGCAGTTGCTAGCGACCGTAACAAAATGTTGCTTTCATCTGCATAGGCTACCACTTGGCTTAACTTGTAGAAAAGCGTATCTCTTGTATGGACAGGTAACTTTCTTAGCCAGAGCCAAATTGAATAGCAATGGGTCCAGCCCATCTCCCTGCTATAGTCCGCTTTTGGTGTCAAAGGCGTCGGTGAGTTGGTTATTAATGCAGACTTGGGAGGTTGTCCACGTCATTCTGATAAGATGGACTAATTTGGCTAGGTTGCCAAAGCAAAGCATTATTTAGTACAGCACGTTACGATCAATACCGTCGTATGCTTGCTTTTCAATCTAGCTACATACAAAAAGACAGCAAGTTTAATAAGAGTTTTTAACATGAAGTTATCCAGAACAGAAATACACGCGATAACAGATTTAGCTTTTATAGATAAAGATAATTATCGCAGACTGTTTATCCACCTAGAAGCTCTTAAGTAACTTCAAAAGTTAAATTAAGATAGAGTTGTCTGTCAGCCTACCAAAAACTTAAAATCTAAATGACTTTCAATAAGATAAGCATTCACTAGCCATCTCGAATCATCACGGTTCTACGTCCATACTCATTGTTATTGCGTTAAGATCTATAAAAAAAATTGTAAATTGATGACATCAGCCTTGATAAATTATAAAATATATTGACGTTAAGTAAATTGAAGAGTTTTGGTATGTGACCCCAAACTGGAATGTCATCTGCTAAATTAGGCTGGGCCCTTAATAATTCGACGAGTGCAGTAGATGCTAATTCAAATGCATATTTTTAAGTATTGAAGAGTACGTTATGAAAATTCCAGAAGACCATTTACCGGTGATTTAAAAAATTAATTAACTTGCATCCGGCGAATTTTTGTTGGTAAAGTCTACAACGAAATCCAGTAAATCTGATAATAACTTCGACTTGCGCAGAGTCCAAGCTGGATTAGTAATCCAGCAAATAAACGCCAGATACAATCACCTCATTGGGTATAATATCTTTAAGAATATCTGGCACTTTCCACAAAATTTTTGGATTTTGTTTCTGTGTTTTACAAAAACGGCATTTATACGTAAATATATATTATAATTAACCATTTAAAAATTTTACGCAATCTCAGTTAGCTTATCCATCGCACAGATCAGCAACATCACATACTTTTGTTCTTGTCTTTACATTCCAAATTAATTCTGGATGCTCGTGACATGATTCGAATGATTGGACGGAAGTTGCCGGAGATTCAATCATTGCATCGACGAATAATGGAGGTAGACATTTGCAAACTGTTATACGAACCTTCAGGATTTTATGGAATATTAGCTTTCTATCATTTTGTATATGTTATAATTTACCTACCTTAGGTCCGCTTAAACGGTCAGCGGTCATTTTAGCGAGAATTTCAGTACAAAGTTCTCGCATTTGAGGATTCCTTGAATTACAGAACATGTCCAGTAGATATATCACAGCACCTAAACAGGAAGTAAATATTTTATAATTAATGCCAAGAATTCACTTTACCTTTATTTTGAGCTTCTGTTATCATCTCTTGTGAATTCAGAAGCCCTGAAAGTGTTTCCAGTACTTTCATGTGTTGGTCTCTTAAATCAGGATCTTTTAGCGCAACAAATAGCTTCCCTGTATTTCGCACGCTGCTATCTTACACATTACTTATTGCGGGAAACCAACGCGACTACTTCTAGTGCAAGCAATTTAACTGTAGCATTCTGTAATGTGTAAAGTTGATAATTTACTGAAAGGAATCAATACTAATATTACATGATATTAAATATTATAAAACGCTTTTAAGCCTACCACACTGCTTCCAGATTCTGTCTAGTATTCAGTCTAGGATGAAATATTAAAAATGGTCCTTAACGAGCACTGATAAAGGAGATGTGACTTTCGAACAATGTTCATAAACGAAGTTTCATCGATCTAAAATTGAATGAGGTTCTAGTTAATGTTGACTAAAATATGTATAAAATACTTAATTAACTGCTTTGCAACTTCCTACACGACAATACGACTCACAAAAATAATTCAGGCTGTCCTGCTGAACTATTTTTCAGGCAACAAATTACCGCCAATAACGATTGCTCCCACAATTTGACAATAATCTGACACTTGTGGAAAAATGTCATGGGAGGTGATAAAAAAAGCAAAAAAGTAATGACGTCATTGATGAAACAGCTGATTGTCAGTTTACCTTTTCACTGCATTATCAAACCTAGCAAGATGGGCAGGTTTAAGGAGTACCTATCAGGTACAGATATATGTATATATATATATATATATATATATATATATATATATATATATATATATATATATATATATATATATATATATATATATATATATATATATATATATATATATATATATATATATATATATATATATATATATATATATATATATATATATATACGAGGAGTGTTCAAAAAGTATCACGAATTTTGAATTTTCGCGGGTTACGTATATTCAAATTCGATTTTTTTGTGGCGTTATGTTGGTACTCATGTGTGTCCATTATGCCGACAAGCTCGGCCATTTTGAATGTTCACTTAATTGGTGATAGCTGCTTTACTTGCAAGTGTTTTCAATCGTCTTCGATTTTTAATTATTCAAAAAAATGGATCAAAGAACGTGTATCAAATTATAATGATTTTCAACTTTTTAAGTTCGAACGCGGAACCGACCTCTCATCGGTTCTAGACGTTAAGTCTGAGTAGTGCCAACGGATGGTACCAACAGGTCAACCAATCCGTGCACCGTAACCCATTCACGCGGTGGCTGCTTGTCGGCCAGCTAGTTCAGAGAGGATTTCGGTCGCGGGTCTCCGAATGGGTTACGCTCAATTACAGTATTTTCAGCCACCTGAACATGCCCGTTTTCCAAACGCGTTGCAAAACAAAACCATACGGAGAAGAAACCTACTTTACGTTACTCCGTATTTCTTCTTATAACCAGACAAGAATACAAAATCTAGTTATTATTTCGCGTTCCCGAAGTTTCGACGCGGTACCGAAAAGTATGCTACTCTAAATTAACACGACGAAGACTACTCTAATAAAATGTCAAAACTACAAAGGTACCGCGTACCGCGCGCGACGCGAAACCGACCTCAGCGGATTTGGCGAAACCCTACCCTCGCGACGGCATACCTACCCTGCACTCTCTCTTCCCACTGAAAAAGAAGAACCGCTGAAAAGGAAAGTCGTGGTTATTTATTCGCAATTCATTTTATTACCTCCTTTTTTTTATTTTTTTTTTTTTCACGTTAATAACGTTTTGTAATTTTCATATTTTGCGTTATTTGTATATACATAATAGTTCTGTATAATTATAAGAAACTAGTCGTTAATATTCGACGAAATAAGGTAACATCCTAAATGAAATACACTTAATTTACATTTTACATGCTTTTCATTCAGTTGGAAATTCTGATCCATCTGATTAATTAGTAACAAACTTCTTTCCATTAAGCAGCATATCAATATTGACTTTGCCATTCAGAAACTGAATATAACGAAACATTTACTCATATCCAAGAAAATGAAAGTTATCCTCGAATTCAAATTTACCGTACGTACAGCAAAAGTTCAAATTGGAGAAGAAGGAATATTTCTCATCTGTGATTTCTACGAAAATTGATATCTACCTAATATAGTATAAATTTGATGTTAATTCGATTTTCATTTCATCTAAATTTCTTATTTCATTGACTAGAAAGGAATTTATTGTTGCTCTTTTTCGTATTTTCTTTTTTCATATGAATTACAAATAAATTTGTATGGGAGTGTAAAATAACGAAAATATTCTAATGTCGAAAGAAGCTTTATATAAAAAATGCATAAATATCAGTAAAAATTATATGTAATCCTAACTTAATAGTAGGTTGATTTATGTATTGATCTAAGTGTACGCGATTAAATTGTTGACAAAATATAATGTATAATTGAGTACAGTGTATAAAAGAGCGAAATTTAAACAGAAATGCAAATAATAAATGCATGATAAACAAATCTTCTAATTGTCTGTATGAGGTTATCAATTTGTTTGTTTAGCTCCATGGTATGTCTTGATAACTTTTGATCTAAGATATAAATTTGACCATTTATGCATGTCAGCAGTGTTAAAATCTCTTCATATATTTTACACAGAGTTACAAGCGGTTGTGTGTAAGCTTACATTGAAATTGTTTATTACATGAGTTTAGTTTGTTCTAAGACCATCAGTTCAAAATTGAATGTATATGAACATGTTGCTAAGGGCGGTTAAAATGACGGTTTGTATTTTTCGTGATGATTCGTTTAGAGCTTTGGCAGACGGTAATGAACTTACCGGAAACCGGGCTATTTCAGCTATAATTTTTTTCAACAATCGAAAAGGCAAATTTGCTTTTTTTTGTTTTAACTACCTCTAAGAACTGCTACACAGGGACTGCTCACGATTCAGGCAAATCAGTGATTAATTTGTACGATATTTTCCGGGAAAATTATTCTTTATACATACAAATTATGAAAAATGTATTGGATCGAAAATAAAAGAAAGAACGTGTAGTCAATTCGGAAGACTTAGTGAATAAAAAACCCTGTTTTCAGATAAACTATTTGAATGGGAGAGGGTTGAAAGAGAAAGGTGATTGTATATGATTTGGAAACAGCGAATTGTGGACATAGAGCATGCATTTGAAGATTACATTATTTCCGGCAACGAAATCAATTCCCTCTTCACTAATTTACTGTTGCAGAGTTCATTGATAATTTCTTCATTCTATAAGCTATTGTTCTACTTTCTAAGCAAACTGACCTTAGTTTACCTATATTCTGTCACATTACTTGCGATCATATAAATATATGTATCAATTTGTTCGTTGCTACATTAGAATTCATATTTTTAATATATTTGGCCTTCGTTTTCTTTTCTTTCCTACCGCTATCAGAGTCAAAATTGTTTTGCTATTTGAACCGGGGGTAAATTATGGAGAAACTTTTGTGCGCAAAACTAGCTTCCATACGATGCGACATAACCTAATGAGACCTAGATGTATCATCTGGTAATGGAAACAGTAAGACCTGAATTATTTCAAGCTGATGTAAATGTTGGCGCCCTTATAAAGGAGGATATTGCGCGAGTAATATTTGCTGAAAACGGTCTGACCTGGTAGATAATATTTCAACTTGACCGCACATATGAGGCGATATCCGCACTTTTGTTTCAGCAGGCTCCCACTTGCAGAAAGTCGATCGTTCGCTTTGAATCTATGGTCTATATCGTCCGACTCCCATGCTAAGACCGAAAAACATCCTCCTCGATTCGGAAGCGAATGCTTAGCAGAGCCAAGGGAAAATTGCAGGACTTCGAGGAGAGCTGTTTGCAGAATGAATTGTATACTTTGGGGTTTTTTTTTTTTTTTATTTATTCTTACCTGTGAGTTCAGTCACCTCCAGCGCCACTTCTTCACTGGTTACCATGTATTGGCGCTTGTGCACGTGGGGCCAAATATCCCCTTCTGGGCTAATTGCTCCAATTCCAAGGGGCATGAATCCCTAGTCACAGCAAGGGGAGACTGGTACAATGTTGTCCTGCCCTATTGTAGCCCTTTCTACTGCTTCCTACAGCATATGCGCACACGCGGTAAAGCTCACTTTCACTTACAAACGGGTCGAAAGGCGCAGCGACGTGTAAAATCACTTTACCACTCTGTAATACCGGAGCTTTCACTTGTCAAATTGACTACTTGTTTTCTCATCGGACAAAACAGATGTGTGGAATGGAACGCCACATGGCGGCAGTGTGCATCTCCATTTGTCGCCAGTGGCATAGTTTTTTGATGGCCACGTTGGAGGGGGCATTCCCAGATGGATATGTCTCGAAATGCGTCGGGGTTTTGTTTAATATTCTGTTTCAAATATTTAAATCCACAGATCTAAATATTTGGAGATAAAAAATATTTTCTGCGCAACGATATCCGCACGAAAGATGAAGTCCGCTTGCATTTCGAGGTCATACCCATCTGGCCGAGTGCAAGGGTTCGGGATCGGAATCACTTCGATTCCCGGGCGTAGGCATCACATTACAAAATTTTGTGTGAAAAACGAAATTAAGTGCGCGGATGCATTCCGAATGTTGACTGTGGCATACGGAGAAGCTACCTTGGACCGAAGCAACGTTTATCGGTGGTACAAAATGTTTTTAGAAGGCCGAGAAGAGATGAAGAGCGTGCCGGACGCCCGAGCACTTCAACAACAGACGAAAAAATTCATGAAGTAGAGAAAATGGTATTGGCCAATCGTCGAATCACCGTTAGAGAAGTTGCTGAGGACCTAAACATATCAATTGGCTCGTGCCATTCGATTTTTATCAACGATTTGGGCATGAGACGGGTCGCCGCGAAATTCGTACCAAAATTGCTCAATTGCGACCAAAAACAGCAACGCATGAACATTGCTAATGAGATGTTAAACTCTGTCCGCGACGAACCAAATTTGCTCCAGAGGGTCATAACTGGTGACGAATCGTGGGTTTATGGTTATGACGTGGAAACCAAAGCTCAATCATCTCAATGGAAGCTGCCGCATGAACCAAGACCGAAAAAAGCGCGCCAAGTTCGGTCGAATGTGAAAGTTTTGCTGACAGTTTTCTTCGATTGCAGGGGCGTGGTGCACCATGAGTTCTTGCCACAGGGAAGAACGGTCAATAAGGAATATAACCTGCAAGTTATGCGCAATTTGCGCGAAGCAATCCGCCAGAAACGCCCGGATTTGTGGGAGAACAAAAATTGGATTTTGCACCACGATAACGCCCCTGCTCACACATCGTTGCTTGTGCGCGACTTTTTGGCCAAAAACAACACACTAATGATGCCGCAGCCACCGTATTCCCTAGATCTGGCCCCCTGGGACTTTTTCTTGTTTCGTAAACTGAAGACGCCCATGAAAGGACGACGTTACGCTACGCTTGACGAGATAAAGACGGCATCGAAGGAGGAGCTGAACAAGATTTAAAAAAATGATTTTTTGAAGTGCTTCGAAGATTGGAAAAACCGTTGGCACAAGTGTATAATATCTCATGGGGATTACTTTGAAGGGGACAAAATATATATTCATGAATAAATAAATAATTTTTGAAAAAAAAACAAAATTCGCGATATTTTTTGAACACACCTCGTATATATATACAAATAATCTAAATACATGTGGGCTGACGTGATATCACACATTATATGCTGATGACACAGTTCTACTTTATTCAGGATGAGACAAAACTGCCATTGAGAACACTATCAATGACGATTTAGGAAAATTCCATCAGTGGTTAATTGGAAACAAACTAGTATTGAACACTTCAAAGACAAAATATATTGTTTTTAAGCAAATGAACAAAGGAGACATAGATGTCGACCTAAATATTAATGGCGGAAAATTGCAAAGAGCGCTAGAAATGAAATATCTTGGTCTTATCATAGACCATCGTATGACCTGATTACCACACATAAATAGCTTAAGGAGGCAATTAGCCCCAATAATAGGATTGTTAAGAAGATATGAGGATTTTCCAATGCACATCAAGAAACTTGTTCTAAATGCGTTCATCCCGGCGAAATTGCATTATGGAGTACTTATTTGGAGTCAATCAGCAAAGCAAGATTTAAACAGTATATCCAGGCTGCTGACCAAAGCATATAAAAACATTCTGAAGCTGCCAATGCTTACTCAAACTAGTTTGGTTTGCCAATTGGCTAAATCATTAACCTTTAGTCAAATTATTATTATGGAGAAAGCTAATAGCCCAGTCATATTAGGGCTTTCACCTCGGAATGAAAGATAATAAGCTGCAAATTGGTATGAACCTTTGTTTTGTCATTTTAAATGTTGTCTCAAAAGTCACAATCGTTATCGTGTTCGCGTCTCAAGATATTCAAGGTCAAAGGTCACAAAAATCGGTTTTTCGCGAATATCTGGCTTCCTATCGGTTAAATGAGATTTGCATTTATTATAAAAGTTGTAGGCTATAAAATTCCCTACAACTTTTGTTTAAACTTTTTTTTCATACGACCAACCGTTTTGAAGGTAGAGCGCGAAGAGTGCACATCGTACAGTCATATACGGCCTAATGCAAGGTCAAGCGTGAGTTATGGTTATCAGTACGTTATAAAGTCAATTATTTACTTGGAAATTATAATTATTAAACAATGCCTATTATTTATGTACTAACTATTAATTATTTATATTTAATTAAAGTAAGTAACTTGATTATTTATATATAATTATTCTACTAAAAGTTTTGACCAATATCCTCGTACTAAAAAGCACATTTTATTTTTACACGCATTCAGTGGCTGTGACACGACTTCTGCGCTATTTAAAAAAGGAAAAAAAACTGTTACTAGAGCATTGGAAAAAATTCCTGATTTAGATAAACTGGTGGAAGTATTTCAACAAGAAAACTGCCCAAAACAAACATTATTAGAAAATGGAGTGCGCATCTTGTTGGCATTATATAATGCTCCAAAATCTGAGGACAACATTGATCATTTCCGCTACACGCAATTCATCAAATTTACAAAACTAAATAAACCTGTACAACTGTCAACACTTCCACCAACAAGTGTAGCAGCTCATCAACACATAAAACGTGTCTACTACCAGATTCAAACGTGGTTAGGGAAGGACTTAGAACCTAAAGAATGGGGCTGGATGCTTGAAAATGAAATCCTGGAGCCCATACGAACGTTATTACCTCCAGCACCAGCCGAACTACTAAACGTAATATTTTGCAATTGCAAAAATGGTTGTGGTTCCCGCTGTGGATGCAGAAAATCAGGGCTACAATGTTCTTTAGCTTGCGGCCAGTGCAACGGACAAGCTTGCCTCAACGCTTCACTGTATCCAAGTAATCCCGATGAAGAAAATACATATGATCCCGATATTCTGGAAGGTTTGGAGATGAACATGACAGATAATGAGGATGATGACAATGAATCGAACATTTTTGAGCGACAAGAAGAAGAAGACGACGAACAAGAAGAAGATAATTAGCTTCCATTTCCAATTTCATTACAATTAAAATCAACAAAGATACTTTTGATATTTGAACTCACATTTTGATAAATGTATATTATGCCGTATTTAATAATAAATAAAAATATGTGTAAAATATATACTCTTACTATCATTTTAACTTAAAATAAAACTAAAATATATAATCCAGAGTTAATAATATTTTATACTTAAATAGTTAAATATGAATAATTATATATAAATAATCAAGTTACTTACTTTAATTAAATATAAATAATTAATAGTTAGTACATAAATAATAGGCATTGTTTAATAATTATAATTTCCAAGTAAATAATTGACTTTATAACGTACTGATAACCATAACTCACGCTTGACCTTGCATTAGGCCGTATATGACTGTACGATGTGCACTCTTCGCGCTCTACCTTCAAAACGGTTGGTCGTATGAAAAAAAAGTTTAAACAAAAGTTGTAGGGAATTTTATAGCCTACAACTTTTATAATAAATGCAAATCTCATTTAACCGATAGGAAGCCAGATATTCGCGAAAAACCGATTTTTGTGACTTTTGACCTTGAATATCTTGAGACGCGAACACGATAACGATTGTGACTTTTGAGACAACATTTAGAATGACAAAACAAAGGTTCATACCAATTTGCAGCTTATTATCTTTCATTCCGAGGTTGACCCCTTTTTTTACCTAATATGACTGGGCTATAAGTTTATCTACAGAAACACAAAAACTAATGGATCGGAACGAGCGCTATTAATTAAGGTATCACAGATCAACCCATATAATGTGAGGAATGCAGATCAATTCGTAATACCTTTTGCCAGAACGGATCGTCTAAAGAACGATGCAACGAATGATGCTCTGCGTATATATAACAATCTACCAGAGATTGTTAAGGAAGCAAACTCACTTATGGTATTTAAGAAAAGACTAAGTGAGCATTTAATGACCACTGATTGAAGCGTGGACCTGTAATCCTGCTTTTATGAGCCCAGTATCTTCGTTCTTTTTTGACCCTATCGGCGAGATACTGAAGTGACAGTTACTGAGAGTTTTTTTTTTTTGAATGCGTCGTATTATATTGAATTTTTTTATCTTTGAGAGCTGATCATGACTAGATGCTCATGAAAAGGACTAGTTCACATTATATTGGGTGCCCCCTTATACCGATGTGTTAAACATTGTCTGGGTGGCACAAAGGAACAAGCGACGTAATGTGAATGCAGATCGCAGGAGCGTTGTGCGACAAAGGAGTGATGGAGAGAGTGGTAGGGAATGGAGGTATAAAGATATATATATATATATATATATATATATATATATATATATATATATATATATATATATATATATATGTGTGTGTGTGTGTGTGTGTGTGTGTATAGGTCAAAATACTATATACTTAGGCAGAAAAAAAATAGTTTTTGCAATTAAAAAAATAGTACTCAATTGAAACAATTAATAAATATGGTCAAAAACGAAACGGACACAACTAAATATCGAAATAAGTGAGACAAATAAATGAAAGATATACAAACAAGAGAACTAAAAACCTAAAGGTGTATCACATGCTTTGAATTGATATCAATTGAACATGAATTTATTTTATTGTCTGGTATAAGATTCTTATAAATTAAATTTTAGTTATCTAATTGGTATATATATTTTACATTTATCGTATGAAAGTAGTATCATGCTCGAAATATGTTCTCCAAAGTAATATTGAACTGTGTTGTCAGTTATCCTTATTTTATTTGACTTGTGGCACTCTTATAAAATTGAATATTGTATTTGAGCGTTAATCTACGCACAACAACAATCGTTGCTTCTTTCAATTTCATCTAAAGCGATGAATAGTTTTGTAATGAACCAATAGAACGAAATAATTTCTCTTATGGGGATTGCAACAATTCTAGTATAACACAAAAATTAGTAAACTTATGTATGCTCGATTGAATTTAACAGTTTGCAAAAAAGAATCTACGAATGAAACGAAACAGGAAACCGTTTTATCAGTAAAAACAGCTTTTATTTGGTTATATTACCAGTCCAGCTTGTGAGCCCTTGAAAATCTTAAGAACAGCCTGACAACAACTCCCGTACTACATATCCCGCACTTCATCAAACCGTTCTTAACCTATTGTGATGTAAGTCAGCATGGAGTGGGAGCAGTCTAAGTTACGGTTACGGAAGACGGCGAGGAAATTTCGGGAGTCTTGATATCCCACAAGCTAAGCCCGGCCCAGAGGAATTAGAATGTCTCCGAATAGGAATGTCTGACGGCGGTGTTGGTGGGCAAATGTTTTTGCGCATATGTTGAAAGACACACGTTCGAAATCATTACGGATCATGCGTCCCTGAAATGACTGATGAGCCAAACTAACCTCCATGAAAAGCCAAATTAACCTCCATGGCAACTCGCCCAAGAAAAAGTCAACTTGGCCTAAGAGGACGACGGCTTTCTATTGATCGATCTGAACCATCTTGCCTTCAAGTCGGCAGGCTACACCCAGCTGATGCACACTTTCCAAAGCCAGCTGCCAGACCTGTGCGTAGTGGAGTGATTTATATACAAGCTAATGGGACACACTTCCAGAGACTCCGTAAAAGAAGAACTGTGGAAGCTATGGGTGCCAGAAGAATTAACCATAGATCTTGTCATTCGAACCTATGACCATCCACTGAGTGCACACGGTGGATATAGTCGTACGCTACGGCGGCTGAAAACTTATTTCTTCTCGCCAAAATGGCACAAAAAATAAAAGCGTATGTAGCCACCTGTAAGACGTGTAAGTGTACCAAAGCGCCAAACGCTGTCCTTTGGCCTTGGATGGGAACTAAACGAGCGTAGGTTCCAGTGCTTGTATATTGATCTCATTGGTCCTTATCCTCGTTCGACGTAGCTGTCATGGTCTTGGTCGAACTGTCAAAGTTTCCAATCATTGAGCCGATTCTGAACATGCATATAGCCCCGGTCCCAAGCTTCTTGAAGAAACGCGTCTTCCGTGTATTTGGAGTACCGTAGTTTATCATATCCAACAACGGAGTCCAGTTCACATCTAATATATTTCATGAACTGGTGGAGCAATATGGCATTACTCACCAGTGGATCGCAGTCTACTCTCCTCAAGCTAATGCTTCCGAGTGACTGAGCTGTACGCTCCTAGCCGCTATACGCATCCACAACAATCAGCAGGATTGGGACCATAGGATTGCCGCCATCAACTGTGTTCTACGCTCTTGATAGCACACCACTACGGGGATCTTACCTAACTTTGTCATAATCGGCCAGTTGCTACAGGTAACTGGGGCAAAACAAGAGCCTCGCACTATTTTTTGAAACCAAAATTAAATTTGTAGTTACTCCAAAATTGAGCATTTAATATCGAAGTTATCCCGAGCCAAAGAGGTCAAAACTTGAAACTATAGTAACATTAAATTTTGTTGTAATTTTAAGGAAAGTTTTTAAGTAGAATTAAAGGTTAAATTTAGGGTAAGCATATCATCCATGATTTGGTTGACATCTTTTCCATCACTTTGTGATGTAAAGTTCGATACAAAAATGATTCCTTTCAATTACAAAATAGTCAAATTAAATCGCATCAAAAGTTTGTACGAACTGCCTCATTGAAGCCAACAGTAGCTTGCCGACGAATTTTCCACATCTATTGCATTCTAGTCTGGCTGCACTACCTGCACTAATAATGTGAAACAAGTGGTAGTGGAAAGCGGTGCATGAACGCTGCCACTGTAAGTGATGAAGCCACTTTGAAAAACCAATGGTGGAATGTGCGTGTTGCAATTAAAATCGAATCGACTGAGAGAGAAAGAAAAACCGTAAAAATATAATGGCGATTACAACAAAGATGAAGTGAAAGCTGGGTGAGGTGTTCAAGGTCTCTTTCGGCGCGTAGACATCGAGAAATATAGATCTCCTGCAGCAAAGAAAAAGGAAAAACATCGAAGAAAATCAGAAGAAAGGAAGACGGCTGGCAACGAAAATCAATTTTCAAAAGCTGAACCAACCAAAGAAATAGACGGCTGGCAATGACAATCAATCTTTAAACTTAATCAACTAAAAAAACATGTAGATAGTCAGGTGCGCCCCTTGGATTGAGATCAAATAGCCTAGCAAGTAACCAAGAACCTTGAAAATAAATTGTAATTGTTTGACTGGATTTACTTTGGAAATATATTGGTTAATGAATTCATCTTTCATACAGTAACAAAAGCCGTATCTTATTAGGAAGCACGATTGCCGAACTTTTGATGTGGCGAACCGTAATCTTGGCTCGGATGTGATGTGGTCAGTCAGTATCTTTCTTTTTTGCTCATTTGTGAAAAATATTTAGTTTCCAATAGTGCGAAGGCTCTGGTGGAGTGCAGTGCTAGTGAATGAATTCCCAAGTGTTTGGTGAAATTTTAGAAGATGTTAGGAAGTTCTAATTTTTTGGCGCTGGGGCGAGTCGGTTGGCTAACTCAAGAATTGTTGTTGCGTTGAAATGCGGTCCACTTTGGCTTTGTTAATTTGTCAAATTTCTTATTTTGGCTTGTTGTGAATTATTTGCAAATTCGCAGATTGGCGAGCGGCAATAGCAGTTTTTGGGGCTGTGGCGAGTCATCGTTTTGCTCGACGACTCCTGTGCCTTCGTATGGAGTGAGTGGCGCCCCACACCCATCTCCGATGAGCAATCTGGCACCGATAAGCCCGAGCATAATACCCAAACCTTTCGGAACCATTTCGTGGTCAGCATTTTGTGACGGTCCTAATTCATTTCGTAGCAAACAATTTAGCACCCAACGTGTTAAAGGTATCAAATTGAGTAATTCCTTGTCATTAAAGTCGTGCAAAATATTAGTGGAAAGTGCGAAAAGGTGGAAATTGTGTTGTGAGAAGTTCAAAAACCTAGCTAATTGTGTGAAATGTTTGTACTTGTGGGCTTTTGAATTTCACGGTAGTGTGCATTTAACGGAAGTGTGGGTTGCGGGGAGTGTAATAAATGTGAGATCACGTTAAATGCCAGCCAAACCTCAGCTCTTGCCTCTGCAATAAGTTCACAAGTTGTAAGAAAAAAATGATAGAATCACCCGAGCCAAATTACTATTGAAAACTTTGCAAATAGAAATATGTTGTAATCATTAATAACACTATTTGTGAACAGAGTGTATAGGTCAGGATGGTAGCTGCACAAGAAATGCCCGGAATAATGCCTCCGCGGAAGCGCGCCTGCGAAGAAAAACTGTTGAAAATGGTACGAATCGTTGGTTGTACACATATCAATGCCCCACAAGGACGATATAAATCCGACGTATATCTGTTGCCCAAAAAAATGTGGATCCCTAAGCGACTAAAACAAAGGGTAACCATTAACCATGTTTTCTTAGTGGCTATTACAACTATCTCCTTACTCCACTTAAGACCACTCCTCTAGGTCTTATTTTAACCGACTAGATACCTCAATTATTTACTCTGTATAATTTCTACCTAACCTGCTGTTCAAGTTTAACTACTAACTACATCCTAGAAACTTGCTCAGCGAGCAGGAAAATACGTTTCCTCGAATCCTATAAAACCCGTCATCACCTGCAAAAGATATAACTTATACAAACCTACTTCTACAGCCTAATGAAACTAAAATCGTAATTGCTTCCTCCTTTAGAATTTACCACTACTTTGCAGCTTTATGCTATTCAAACTTACGAACCTACCAACACCCTAAAGGTATGAAAACACGGTATGAAGGTGGCAACGAGGACACAAGCTGAGGGAAATGGATGAAGGCGTAGCGCCCGCAACTGACGATTGCTGCATCAACTCTAAGGAGGTAATCTTTTTACTTATTAACGTATGCTCTGTCTGTTATGTCGTTCTATAGGTTGATCATTCTATTGTTACTATCCCCTATGAACACATTACCTCGGTTGACGGAGGCCTTCCAACTATGATACGCTGTCTTTTTGCATGACAAAAATAGGTGAACTAGTCGGTATAATCCAATTTCTAACTTTTTTCCCGAATCGTCTCACATCCGGGAGAAAGTACCTTAAAACCGCGGTGAGTAAGTACGTAGACACCAAAAGGCTGCCACTCTCGAAACCTTGAACTGAGCCTCGCGCGGTAAGATTTTACATTTCCAAACGAACGCATCTTTTCTTCCCCGATTTATCTCCCTCCACCCTTTGTCACAATGAAACAGTTTTTAATTTCACCCCACGTGTAGTTTCGAATCCTTGGCGTGCCAGACACCCGCGTCACGTCCATCTGGATGTAGCAGCATGTACGTGTACGGAGACTCTTTGCCGGTAATTTTGAACGGCCCCACATACTCCGGTGCCAACTTTGCCGAAAAGTATTGGGCTGCATCTGATATAGGGAAGGTCTGCCTCCATACCATCTGATTGATTTGAAATGGAGGATCACGCTTCCGGAGATTATACCTCTGTTAAATGAAGTTAACCCCTTCCGCGAAACAACCATGTCCCGCCCAAAGTTCGCAAAATATGGAGTAACTTCCATTGCCTCGTGGTTAAACGCCCGTAATGCAAAGCCGATCTTTGGTAGGTCTTTACCCCACTTACGCTGATTTTCATCAACATATGAGCTCAGCATTCGTTTTATATTAATGCGCTTTGCAGGGTTTGCTTGTAGGTGGTAGAATACGGTATACTGAATGGTAGTTTCGTACGATTCCCCTAGCTCTTGAAGCTTTTTCGACCGGAATTCTACCCCATTGTCACACACTACGACTGCAGGCACACCAAACAGCAAAATAAATGCTCTTCCAAAGTCCGAACCACTGCAGAGACAGTCGCTTGCTGAAGCAGGAAGATCAAGGATAGTTTGATAAAGTAGTGTACCACCGTTAAAAGTAGACCTGGGAAGACGTCCAACTAAGTCAACACAAATAATTTCCCAAAGCTCCTTTACACGATTGTCGTGACTTGCTGCTCAGCACATTCAACGCTTGCCTACGGGACGGGGTTTTCTTCGGTACGATGGAAGGTGGTGAGACTCGTGCTGATAAGCAAGGGGAAGGGAAATCCCGAATTGCCGTCTACATACTGCCCGTTATGCATGCTAGACATGGCTGGGAAAGTGTTAGAGAAACTCATCAAGGGAAGACTCACTGACGTGATTCGTACTGCTGGGGACCTATCTCCTCGACAGTACGGCTTTAGAACAGGACGTTCTACTATCGATGTGGTCGCAGAGGTGGTGAGCGCGGTCCAAAAGGCAGAGGCATATAGTCGCACCAAGCGACGGATCGTCCTGTTGATGTCACTCAACCGGAGGAATGCCTTCAACTCGGCTAGATGGGTGGATATTCTGGATACGCTGGAAAACTCTTTTCAAGTTCCAAAATATCTAATATGGCTTTTGAGGGATAACCTACTGCTCTAGGACACGACACCAACGAAAGATGGCAGTTACCTCGGGTGTTGCCCAGGGATCTATCCTTAGTCCAGACCTGTGAAACTTGTCTTCCGACGGGTTACTGAGACTTGAGATGCCAGATGAGTCGCGCTTGATCGGCAATGTGATGTTACCGCCTTTGCCACTGGACGCACCGTTGAACAAGCGCAACTTGGGCTAGGCATGCAAATGCACTGAGGGAGGGTCTGCCTGTGGGCTTAGTTTAGCCCTGGAGAAAACCAAAGTGGTCATCTTGACAAAAAAGAGAATCCCTAGAGTAAGGATGATCAGTATTGGAGACATACAAGTTGAATTGAAGCCAGCGGTAAAGTACCTGGGTCTACTGATCGACTCGAAGAAGAATTTCTCTGAGTAAATCAGGGCAACAGCTGAGAAGGCTGCATCAGGAGTATCGGCTCTGAGTTGACTTATGGCCAACGTAGGGGGACCCGGCCCATCAAGAAGACGCCTCTTGATGAGTGCTGTAGGGTCAGTGCTACTGCACTGAGCAGATGTATGGGGCGACGCTCTCAGTAAGGAGGTTTACCGAAAACGCCTGGCACAGGTACAGAGAAGAGTAGCGCTGAGGATTGCATCTTCATATCTGAGAACCTGTGATTTAGCGATGAAAGTCATTCCAGGCGTGATACCTGTCGGCCTCCATGCTAGAGAGTGCTATTCTATTTATCTACGTCGAAACGAAGATGCGAGGAAGATGGTTGTCCGTGAAGAGAGACAGGGCTCACTCAACGATTGGCAGCAGTCTTGGGTGAATTGCACGAAGGGAAGGTGGACTGCGCACCTCATCCCGGATGTGAGACCGTGGCTAAATCGAAGGCATGGTGAGACTGATTTCTATCTAGCCCAGCTTTTGAGCGGGCACCGGTGTTTTCAGTGTTACCTGCACAAGATTGGTAAGTCACAGTCCCCCGATTGTCGGTATTGCCCAGAAGAGGAAACAAATGCCTGCCACACATTTTTGCGTGCAAAAAATGAGTCAGGCTGCAAAGAGCCCTCTACAGGGAAGTGGGAGAGCTCACCCCGGATAATATAGTCGCAGTCACTCGTATCGGTTGACCAATAGAACGAGGTGGCAGATTATGTTCGGGCAATCCTAAAAGATAAAAGAGACTCATAGCAGCCGGGGGTGTTGGAGCTGGCGGATCGCTTGTCAGGCAATTCCTCTTCCCCTCTCCCCTTCCGCTAGGAAGGGATCCCCCAGCTTGAAGGCACCTCATGGCGTAACAATACTAAACCTGGCCCGACGTAATGTGTCAAACGGTTCCAGGCTAGATTCTCATGTTGAGAGGGGAGGTGTTTAGTGGGTAGTCCGGTAGTCTAACATGGGAGTCCCACACATTGTGCGTATATGGGCATTCACCTCCCTACCATAAAAAAAGACTCCGTCACTTCGTGACTCTGGAAACCATCAGACCATAGGAAAGCTTCCTTTCGACCTTCGTGGATTGGCAAACCTGACATCTCACCACATAACGTTTTATGTGTTCCTCATTTTTGGCCAGAAAAACCGCTTCCTTACACGATCGTACGTTCTTCAGGCTCCCATGTGCTCCACTGTGGCGTCATCATGACATTGTTGAAGTATTATTAGTGGCTCATGTTTCGGTACTACTCACTTGCAGGAGTTTCCACCTAATTTGGCGTACCAACCTGGTATGCTCCTTCACAAGGTATTACCCTCCACGCAAAAATCTGGAAACCAATCGAGCCTTCCCTTCACTCTAGCTTGTATATTATTCATCCGCTTATCTTCTAAGACCGTCATGCCGTCAACCACATCGACTTCTGGCACCGACTTGGAGAGCGCATCTTGTACCAAAAGTTCTTTGCTCTTCCTGTGGACGACGTTGAAATTGAACTGCTGCAGACAGACCGCCCGTCTTGCAAGTCGCCCATTAGGGTCGCGGAGATTGTTAAGCCATACCAGGGAATGGTGGCCTATAATCGCACCAAAACGAGCCCCCTCTAATTTTTTCAACACCCATATCACCGCGAGGCATTTCTCTTCAGTGGTGGAGTATTTCCTCTCTGCGTTCGAAGGGCTGCGGCGGAGGTTTGGCTTTACATGATGTAAACGCTGCTTCACACTATTGAGACCACACAAATTTCTTGTTCATTTTGAGTAGGGTTGTGAGTGGTGCGGTCAGAGTGGTATGGTCTGGGATCAACTGCCTATATCATGATACCATCCCGAGAAACTGTCTTACTTTCTTTATACTAGTCAGCGGTGGAATCCGCAACAAGCACTCTACTTTCTCGGAATCCACGTGTAACCCTCGCTCATCCACAACGTAGCCCGGATACTTCAGCCTCGCGCAGTCTATGTAACACCTCACGCAAGATTTCCAAGTGCTTTTGAAAGTCAGCGGTCACTGTTATTACGCCGTCCAAGTAGACGAAAACATATGGCTCCAAATCTTCTCGATAAGGCATTGCTAGGTTGCCAGGGCATTGTCGAGGCCAAAGAGCATACATTTAAACTGGAATAAGTCACGGCCAGTAATTGTGAATGCTGTCAAAGGCTTTGAGTCGTCGGCTAACGGAACCTGCCAATAAGCGGACTTAATGCCCAGTGTTGATAAATGTTTTGCGTTGCGGAGTTTCTCCAACGTGGCCGATACATAAGGGATTGGATATGCATCTCGCTCTGACATCCGATTTAACTTCCGGAAATCAACGTAGAAGCAAAACTTCTCGTCTTTTTCTTTAAACAGCAAAATGGGTGACGACCACGGGCTAGAGGAGGATTCTGCTATATCCAATTGCAGCATCTCATCCCGTTCAGAGTTGATATGCTGCTGCACTGCTGGAAACACTGGGTAGTACCGTTGTTTAATGGGGCTTGCCGATGTTTTTATCACATGTTCTACTACCGTGGTGCACCCAACACCTTCTCCCATCAATGAAAATTCTACTTCTACCGCTGACTTAAGTAAACCCTCTTCGGCCTGTGACAACCGTGATCTTCCCCTCAATACCTCACACGTTGTAACTGATTCAGAGTCCCAGAGCCCATTACTAATGTCCAAAATAATCTTGAATCGTCTTAAGAAATCGACCCCCAAGATGAGTTTATGTTGTACAGCAGGTACCACTAGCAAGGTCAACCAGCTTTTCGCTCCCTTAACCCTTACCGCTGCATTCAATTCGCCTTCCACACCTATTCAGTCGTTATTGGCCAAACTTATAGACACTTCCCTAGTCCTTCCCAACTCTACCCCACGGTCTTCCAAAGCCTTCCCTCCCTTACCTCCGAGAATAGAATGTTTTGCCCCAGAACTCAACAAAGCCAACAACTGCTTCCCAAAAATGTCCACAATTGTGTGAGGGTGATCATCTTCAGCTGACTTGTTGAGTGCAAAATCTACAGTTGCGACTTCCTTATCATGCCGTCTCGACTCATTTCGCCACTTAATGAGTACGACCCCCGTTTCCCGAAGTTCCTGCTTTATGTTGGTCCCCGGAAATTCCTCTTTTGCCTTGCTCTCGAGTCCGTTCCGTCGTATTAAGAGAACATGAGGAACAAACGGCCTTAGTGACAACCTGTCTTCCACAACCAAAACACCTCCAAGGTTCCCGGCAAGTTCACAGCAAATGATCGAAGCCGTTGAAATTCCAGCACTTTTCACTGATGCAGTTATTTGCGCCATCGAGACAGCACCTGCGGTCTTCCTACAGTAACCCAAATCGGGTTCCAAAAGCCTACTTGTTGTCCGAGAAAGTGGTGGCACAAACGATTCCACTCCCACTCGAGTGCCTTCCTATCAAACAACTGCAATAAGTTCACAAGTTGTACGAAAAAAAATGATAGAATCACCCGAGCCAAGTTACTATTGAAAACTTTGCAAATAGAGATATGTTGTAGTCATTAATAACACTTATGGTAAACAGTATATAAGTTTGGACAATAGCTGAATAAGCGCGCCTCTGGAGACAAACCATTGAAAAATGCACGAACCGTTGGCTGTACACATATCAATGCACATACTGCAGTTTTAATTGAGACTTTGGTTGAATTAGGTGCAACGATTGGATGGGCGGCCTGTAATATAAACTTCACACAGAATGAAGTTGCTGCAGCATTGGCTGAAGCAGATAATCCGATATTCGCATGGCGTGGTGAGACCGAAGGAGATTTTTGGCGGTGCAACGATAAATGTTTAAATGCTGAATATTTGCAACCAAATATGATTTTGGATGATGGAGATGATGCGACACAGTTAATGTTGAAGAAATATCCAGCCATGTTTAAAATGGTTGAAGTCATGGTAGAGGAAAGTGTCACTGGGATACATAGACTGTACCAGCTATCAAAATTAACAGTCCCAGCAATGAATGTAATGGATTCCGTCACTAAAAAAAAATTTGATTATTTGTATAGCTGCAAAGAGTCTATTATTGATAGGTTAAAGCGTTCAACAGACGTTATGTTTGGCGGGAAGCAAGTAGCCATTTGCGGATATGGTGAAGTTGGAAAACGATGCACACAAGCATTGGAACGGTTGAGATGCACCGTGTATATTAATGAAATTGACCCTACCTGCGCTCTTCAGGCCAGCATGGACGATTTTCGTGTGACCAAACTTAATGAAGTTACACGAAATGTAGACATTGTTGTTACCGCCAGCAGTAATAAAAATGTTGTAATTCGTGATCACATGGACAAATCAAGAATGGGTGTATAGTCGACAACATGGGGCACTTGAGTACCGAAATCGATGTTAATAGTTTATGGACTCCAGTTTGATCGCAAGTAGACCAAATTGGTTGGCCGCATGGTAAACGAATCATCTGGTTGGCTGAAGGACGATTGGTGAATTTATCGCGCTCAAATATCCCATCGTTCGTTGTGCTGGTAACATCTACTACACAGGCTCTGGCGTTGATAGAATTATTCAAAGGAAAGAATTATTCAATGGATGGATGATTACGTAGCAAGCTTACATCTTCCCACATTCGATATCATCCTGGAGAAAATAAACATAAACAAACAGAAGACACTTGACGTCTCAATCAGGCACGGCCACCAACATTGAAAATAATAACAACTAAATAAAAAACACAGGGAAAAAGCTCACAGGAAAGAAGGTTGGAGCCATGGATATCTGGAGATCCGAAGGGTCAATTGTGGTACTAGAATCCACGAGTACAAGAAGTCGCGGCCAACTTCACCGAAGGGTTTTTTCAACGGACCGAATACTGAACAAGGAGCTCTCTTTCTTGTTTTGGAGCCCGTGTGGGAAGGTCACACCATAGAACGAGGGAGGAAATCGCTGATAACAATTCTCGAGTTGGCTTCTGTTTTTGTCGAACCCGAGTGCAAGCGAAGAACGTGGCTGTCTCCGAAACGATTACTCCAGAAATTCTTCCAGGAAGTAAAAAAAACATTGGGCCGACAAGGGCACGCCTCGAGGGATTGGTGGTGAGTTTCATCGGAATACACGCGACTAGCAGGAATCGAACAACGGGACACCATCGAAGCGGAAAATTTACCGGGGACCCCCATCGTCGAGCTAATTGAGGTTAGGTAAATATAATGGTAGAGTAAAGGAAGGAAGATTGTTTTAAATGAGAATCATCACTTATGAGTAATAATTATACTAGAACGTTTAGTGAACAAGATTTACTTTTATTCCTTTTCTGTCAATCAAGAAACCGCTAGAAGTAAATTTTGAGACATGGCTCGGGAGTGAATGTGAACATTAGTAGGGGTAGTTTGCCGGTTCTGGACCACTTTTTCCATACGAATTGAGATTGATTTTGCGCGCCACCTAGTGGCGGAAATTGGAACTAATGGCGCTTGAAGCGGCCGGGAATGAAACTAATGGTTTGTGTCTCGGATATATGGGTGTGTGTCTTGGGTGTGGGGTATGTATATTAGGGTGGAATAGGTAGGTGCCTGAGATAAGAAGGTATGAATCTAGAATAGGTGTGGATGTTATGGATGGTTGTGGCGAGGGTGTGTGTCTAGGGTATGTGGATATGTGTATCAGGTTTGTGTAGGTGTTGGCTAGGTGGTGCTCTGAGCGGTTGTTCGTTGGGCTTGAGAGCCTTTAGTGTGTGACTTATTGAAGGCGTTTGGGTCGAGCCATTTACTTGGGCACATTAGACGTGCTGGACTGCTGCTATAGACTACGTTATTGACGGGTGATGGGCTTGCTCGTCAGCGGGTGCTAAAGTCATGGGAATTTGCTTCGTGGGTGCTTGGTTAAGGACCGCGTTGCTCTTCGATTGGCGTCGGCGGTTAAGGATAGACGGCAGCGTGTGGAAATCACCGAGTTGCTTGATCACGGTAGGCGTGCAGGACGTTTTTCATGGCACGAGTGGTTGCGTGATGGCAGAGGGCACTGCTATAGACGGGTGACTACGTTATTGACGGGTGATAAGTTTGCCTTTCGGCGGATATTCTAAGGCGTGAGAATTTACTTAGTGGGTGCTTGCTTAAGCTGCGTATTGCTCATTGATTGATGAATGTGGTTAAGGATGAACGGCCGCGTGTGGAAATGACCGATTCGCTTAATCATGCTAGGCGTGCCGGAAGTTTTTATGACCCGAGTAGTGGCATGGTGATGGAGGTCGCTACTGTAGACGGGTGACTTTGTATTATGGACGGGCGACAGGCTCGCCTTTCGATGGGTGTTCTAAGGCATGGGAATTTGCTTCGCGGGTGCTTGGTTAAGGAGCGTGTTGCTCATCGGTTGGTGTTGTAGGCTAAGGATGAACGGCCGCGTGCGGAAATAAATGATTTGCTCGATCATGTTAGGTGCGCGGGAAGTTTTTATAGCGCGAGTGGCTGCGTGGTGACAGAGGGCGCTGCTATAGATAGGTTACTTTGCATTTTGGGTGGGCAATGGGTTTGCCTTTCGACGGGCGTTCTAAGGCGTGAGAATTTACTTAGTGGGTGCTTGCTTAAGGAACGTTTTGCTCCTCGTTTGATGTCTGTGGTTAAAGATGGACGGTATTGTAGATGTGATGCGCGTCGCTTGTTGGAGGAAGTAATTTGAGGTGTACGTTTCCACCGAGGTGGATGTTATGAGCCGTAGAAATTTGTCTCGTGAGCATTTGGTTAAGTTTCCGCGTTGCTAATCAAAGGGTGCCTGTCTTTAAGTATGGACGGCCTTGTCGGCGATTCGGAATGATTTGCGTCGCTTTTTTTGGAGGATCGTGATTGGGGTATAGATTTATTCGGCGGTGAATGCTGTTGGGCTTGGAAATTGACGCCCGGGACGCGTGGCATATGTAAGTGACTTTGCTTGTTAAAAGAAGTGTTTTGTGCGCGTAGACTTCCCTGTTGGCGGGAGTTTTAGGGCATCGGAATCTACAGCGTGGAAGAGAAGTGGCGTGGCATACATTGCATTGCAATATGGTTTTGCTTGATGGAGGCGGTTTTTTTTTGTTGTATTGGCCGTGGGCAGCGGGTAACGTGAATCGCGACATTGAGACGTGTTTTCATAAATGTCCATTTAAAGATGCGCCTATTCTAGTTTGCTGATTATTATTTACATTGATCGTTTTTAGTTTCTTTTTGCTTGGGTACGTCGTTTCTTTGTTTTGTGACTCATTGCTATTGTAGATTATGGCTTTTTTCGGTTTCATGACAATAGTACTTTAAGAATCGTCTACAATGTATTTTGTTCGGTTAGGCTACTATGTTGATTGCTCAAATCTATGGATGCAGTGAATATGATTTTATTGTTTGTTGTAATGCGTTCTTGATATTTAGTTTAGTATTAAATTTTAGTTTGCTTGTAGCAGCATTTTGTTTGTCTTCATCATCATCACTTATTTCTTAAGGCAGTTTCTATACTTCATTCTCTGATTTTACTATTATGTAGAAGTATGGCACTATATTCTTTGATGTTTTCTTTACTATAAGATGGTCATTGGTTTTTTTTTTTTTCAAAAATTCTAATAATTTCTTCCAAGACGAGTTATTTTTTTCAAATTAATTATCTTGTAGTGCATGAGATGGTGATAATTTTGTTCATACGTCGTATGATTTTTCCCTTTTGATAAGTGCTTGGGTCTTTTTTTAGATCACTATGTCGACATGTATGTTTTGGGTATCTATTCTAAATTTGATATTATTTATGGATGTTGTATAGGAAAGATATTACGGTTTATGGCTTCTGGAATGCTACTTTTTTATGAAGTTTATGTATGATGGATGTAGAAATCATCGTGGTGGTCCTAATCAGTGGGAATCTTTACGAATTTTCATTGATAATTTTTTTTACTAACTGAAAGAATAAATAATATAGAAAAAGTTGTAGGTGTCAGATCATTGACATTAGGGGTTTGTTGGTATTATGTTATTATTCTTTGGTTTTATCCATAATGCATGAAAAAATATTTTTAGTCCTATATGGTGGGATTATATGCATGCACTAGATTGAATGAATTTTTATATTTACTTTGAATTAGGTGTTGTTATTGTGGGTCTGTATTATTTAGTTTAGTTAGTTTCATGAGTGTCAGTATAATATAGAGTAAAACTTTTATTTTATGCTTGTCTCATATTCTTCACAGTATGTATGATTTTTTTGACATTTCCGGATCTCTTTAGCCATATCTGCATTAAGAACTTAATGTTTTGAGTATGAGAATTTTTAATTTGTTATCTCCTTTTGAATGCTTGCATGCATGGATGATGTCACTATTTAATACTTTTCGGATGCATATTATCGCTTTATCGCTCATACTTTGTGTGCTTGTATTAAGCGTAAAGCCACTTCTGCTATATTCATATACATTTTCAATATTTGTGCATTAAGTAAAATACGTACATATTTACTACATTTTAAATATGGTAGATTTATCATCATTGAGATTTTCGGGTTTATTCAAGTATTATTTTCACATAAGTAAAATATATTCTTATTGAGTTTTTCTTATCAGATTTTTTTTCTGCTTGATGCTTGGTTGATTCTTTATAGGTTTAAAGAAGATCAAATTAGTTTTCAACATAAAGGGTATGTTTTGGGTTGGCGCACTGCTACTATAGACCACTTAGGCTAATGTTTATGTAAGATAGCTCGGTATAGATAACGATGTGTGGTAGCATATGAGTTTATGGTAGGCTATTTTTAGATCGATCTCATCGTATCTTGTATAGACAAGTAGCATATGTTATGAAGTGTTCTTGATAAGGATGGTCGCGAGTCATTGTAGGATGTTAAGAGATTATCATTACTTTCAGGAGGTGTTTATCTGCTGGTAATTTGATGAACAGATGTACGAGTACACTTGAGTTGAATGAACTCATGCGGGTTTTTTTTTTGTCCATCGCTAGATATTTTTGAATGGTAGAGTTAAGTGTTTGATATTTGGGAGTATCAGATATGCTAGAAATGTTTAGGTTTTTTTTGGTTTGTTGTTTGAGGTATTTGTTTACTTAAGCAGTGTTGGATTAGTTGTTAAAATAAAAAGATTGTGTTTCTTTCTAATAGAAATAATTTATTGAGTAATGCTATTTTTTGTTATATATAAATAAATTTTCATACAATTTACAGGACATCTAATATATGGGTTGATATATTTATGGATTCTATAGCATTTTGAACAATTTACAAGTTAACTTAACCTAAGTTTATTCAGCTGCACTATTTCTGCATAAGGACTATACAAATGTATAAAAAGTCCTCTCACGTCTTTTTTAATGTTTATTGTACAATTTATAGACCAATTCAATATCCTCAGCATATCATTGTAGCTTATGTCTCCTTCACTTTAGTGCGAACTGTTGATGTTTCAATTCCAATATCGTTTTGATTGTATGTTATGAGAATAGTATGTTCCTTGATGAATTACTGGTGAGGATTTCCCAATACAAAGTGAATATCAATTATAAACTTTTTCATTCTAATAGCGCTGGCCACCAGTTGGCTCTTATTTTATTTGGACTGTTTATACTACCCGGTGCTATGAATTATTACTTTGTCGTATGTATTCGAGACTGCAGGAGTATGTACTGTTTTATTAGTGTAAAAATATTTCTTGTCTCTTGATCATATGAATGACAAATGCATGTATCAGTGCCTGATGTCGTATTAGAGTTGGACCATTCACATATTTGATAGTGTATTCCATGTTTGTTAGATACTTTTTCACCCATATTACCATATATTAGCAAATAATTCTCGATGCGTATTCGAATATCAGGGTACTCTTCCATGAAGCATAGAATGACCGTAACAGATTTTATTGCATTGAAAGTGTATTGACCTCTGTCTAATTAGTTTTCTTGACGTTTTTGAATGAATGTACTTAGGACTAGCGGTTTGATGAATTTTGAAAACCTCATAATAATCCATAGAATAATATGTAGTCTCGTGATAGACAAAACGACGTGCTGCCTTCAAGTTAACATACATTCATGTTCTAGTTTATACAGTAGAGCTAAGATGAGGGTCTGTTTCTCAATATTAAACTTCAGTATTTTATAGACTAAAGAGGTTATACTTGGCTACCATGCCTTTCACAATAGAATGCTGTTTTTACCAAGTCTTAATATACTTCCTTTTAGTGAAGTAAAACATTTTTTATGGCGTTTGTAGTATTTTATTTCATCACATGGAAAATTAGATCGTTACATAGTACTGGTATTTCATAAAAAAGTCTAGAGTAGTTTATATTTACAAATGATGTTTGAGCTGGAGTGAAGAAGTCGTTGATATCCAGGTAAGTACGCCTTTTTCTCTGTATCTTGCACAATATTGGTCATAGTATTCCTTCACACAATCGGTAAGCAAATTGTTGTATTGCATGACAATGTTGAAAAAATCCACCAAGATGAAAAGCGTGAAGAGCTCGGGATGTTTAAGTATTAGTCTCTCGCCTCCAATAGGTATGTAGAAGAGTTCAAGAAGTCCAAGCTGATTGACAGGGAATTCATCTACTCTATCTTTGAGATCAATGAGATATTGGAGAATTGAAGTCCATTGACTGTTATCTAACTCCAACTGATTTTGTCCACTGCATCGGAAAATTTTTGTCGCTTGAAAAGTCAGCGGGTCAAATCCAAGTATAACTTTGCTTTCGTGGAAACCTTCATCAAGATAGTATGTATAGTTCAGCAAGAGATTCGCTGTTTTTCTCGATTCTTTCTTAGTTTCTTCTCTTTCTTGTTCACTTTTCTGGCTGAAGTAGCCTTATCAGTATGGCTGGCCTTCTTATGCTTCTGACTAGCTAACGAATTTACTGGACCTGCTCCGATCATTTTAAATGACTGCTTCTAGTAGTAAAACTAAAGATTTATATTTATTACACCAGCATATATATTCACTTCTCTGAATCTATGGATGGAGGGGGAGTCAAGTTCAATATGTGTTGATACTTCTATTGCATAAGTGAACTTGTTTAGCCCTTGGATGCTGTAATGTTGCTTACTCTCATGATTTAAATTCATAGATAAGAAAGTGCTATGGAGTTAAGACTTGAACCACCAAGCTAACAGGAGTAGGACTCCAGGAAATGTCACTTTGCTCCGTATTTTCTTTAGAATTTTAGGAGTACTGCTGGGCTACAATAGATTGCTTCTAGGCTAATTAGCTGTCTTTTTATCTGTTAAACTATCTATTTAGCTGTCACTTTTGCTGATGAGCTGCCTTTGTTATGTGTAATACTGTCTATGTAGCTGTCTTTTAAGCCAATTCCCTGTCTGTTTAGCTGATATGCTATCTATTGAGCTGTCTGTGTAGATATCGCTTTTGCTGATGAGCTGTCTATTTTATGCATAATGCAGTCTATTCGTTTGTCTATTTAGCTGATGTCCTGTCTGTTTAGTTGTTATGCTGTCTGCTGAGCTAACCGTTTAGCTGATAAACCCGTCTATTTAAATGGTAAGTGGTCTATGTAGCTATCTTTTTAGCTGATGCCCTGTCTGCTTAGTTGATATGCTATCTCTTGAGCTGTCTGTATAGCTGTCTTTAATTGATAAGTTGAGCGTTTGACCTAACGTGCTATCTTCCATTCGGTAAATTTATTTGTTTGTTGGTAGCTATTTACCCATAAGAAAATTCTTATTACTTTCCATACAGTTGCAGTCAGCTTTTATTTACACATTATTTTAAATGTCATATGCTCATCACGATTTACGTTAGGCCTATTGGTTACCAAGACTGCATGTTGATCATCTCCCAAGTTATTCGTAGGCATACATGGGTCAGACAAGAATATTCATGTCTAGGTTGCTGTTCTGCTAAACAAATCTTGATTAGGCGGAAGCCATTGTTAGCTGCTCGAGAGTTAATTGATCGTATTTCATGCTGATTATTCTTCATAAAATTGAGTCAATCTATCCTTCTTTTTTCATGTGCATTGGGTTTTCTCTTGACTCCTGTCCATCTAACATATAGGAATTTCTTCCTACAGTAATTCGAGCTCATTTTTCCAGGTTTTCATGTCTTCATAGGATTTGCGACCTATGGGACTCTTTTTGCCTACTTTAATGTCCAATTGCATTAAAATTATGCTTTTACACTTATGAACTCATCCAAAATGCTCAAAAACCATATGATCCCATGGATCAGCCATTTGAATCATTTTTTAAAGCACAAACTTGTTGAATAGATCTCTACTTCATGCAAACCATCGCTAGGGCCTTAACATGAATTAATTCAGCCTGTTTTTTAGTCGACATATTAAGGCCTTATAGTGGAACTTATTAAGTATATTGAATCATCTAGGTGTTCTCATGTTTGATCAACCCTTTTGGATTATCTGGGATATGCTATGACCGGAACGATTTCTCCCCTATCAATTGAACAATTGAGTAAAATTTTGGTACCTATAACTGACTCAAAATCTGTCATTGTTCCATTTTCAGAAGAGGTTTGAATGGTTTTGATGACTTGAGGCTGCATCATTACTCACAACCTGTGAAATGATTAAACATCACGGACAAATGTCTCTAGATATGAACATCATAATAGCTATCAAATGTCGATGCATTAGTATCATATGATCGACTGGTCTCTTTATCATGCAAAGAGGGTTATCCGCAATCACCGATCAGTTGAGCCGTCTGATAGGGTCATCAGGAGTCTGTTCAGCAGCTGAACTATGATCAACTTCACACCAATATTCTTGCTCTTTCGCACCTACTATCCCAATTGCCTGACGAACTCAAGGTAGCTTTCTCTTTCACACCTACTACCCAAGTTAATTGGTGGGCAGAAGGTGGTGAACGGCCTCGCAGAGGCTTCTACCCAGCCTGGCGAGGGACTAATACTTAAACATCCCGAGCTCTTCACGCTTTTCATCTTGATGGATTTTTTCAACATTGTCATGCAATACAACAATTTGCTTACCGATTGTGTGAAGGAATACTATGACCAATATTGTGCAAGATGCAGAGAAAAAGGCGTACTTAAACTGGATATCAACGACTTCTTCACTCCAGCTCAAACATCATTTGTAAATATAAAATACTCTAGACTTTTTTATGAAATACCAGTACTATGTAACGATCTAATTTTCCATGTGATGAAATAAAATACTACAAACGCCATAAAAAATGTTTTACTTCACTAAACGGAATTATTCATTAAAAAATTGTATATTAAGACTTGATAAAAACAACATTCTATTGTGAATGGCATGGTAGCCAAGTATAATCTCTTTAGTCTATAAAATACTGAAGTTTAATATTGAGAAACAGACCCTCATCTTAGCTCTACTGTATAAACTAGAACATGAATGTATGTTAACTTGAAGGCAGCACGTCGTTTTGTCTATCACGAGACTACATATTATTCTATGGATTATTATGAGGTTTTCAAAATTCATCAAACCGCTAGTCCTAAGTACATCCATTCAAAAACGTCAAGAAAACTAATTAGACAGAGGTCAATACACTTTCAATGCAATAAAATCTGTTACGGTCATTCTATGCTTCATGGAAGAGTACCCTGATATTCGAATACGCATCGAGAATTATTTGCTAATATATGGTAATATGGGTGAAAAAGTATCTAACAAACATGGAATACACTATCAAATATGTGAATGGTCCAACTCTAATACGACATCAGGCACTGATACATGCATTTGTCATTCATATGATCAAGAGACAAGAAATATTTTTACACTAATAAAACAGTACATACTCCTGCAGTCTCGAATACATACGACAAAGTAATAATTCATAGCACCGGGTAGTATAAACAGTCCAAATAAAATAAGAGCCAACTGGTGGCCAGCGCTATTAGAATGAAAAAGTTTATAATTGATATTCACTTTGTATTGGGAAATCCTCACCAGTAATTCATCAAGGAACATACTATTCTCATAACATACAATCAAAACGATATTGGAATTGAAACATCATCAGTTCGCACTAAAGTGAAGGAGACATAAGCTACGATGATATGCTGAGGATATTGAATTGCTCTATAAATTGTACAATAAACATTAAAAATGACGTGGGAGGACTTTTTATACATTTGTATAGTCCTTATGCAAAAATAGTGCAGCTGAATAAACTTAGGTTAAGTTAACTTGTAAATTGTTCAAAATGCTATAGAATCCATAAATATATCAACCCATATATTAGATGTCCTGTAAATTGTATGAAAATTTATTTATATACAACAAAAAATAGCATTACTCAATAAATTATTTCTATTAGAAAGAAACACAATCTTTTTATTTTAACAACTAATCTAACACTGCTTAAGTAAACAAATACCTCAAACAACAAACCAAAAAAAAACCTAAACATTTCTAGCATATCTGATACTCCCAAATATCAAACACTTAACTCTACCATTCAAAAATATCTAGCGATGGACAAAAAAAAAACCCGCATGAGTTCATTCAACTCAAGTGTACTCGTACATCTGTTCATCAAATTACCAGCAGATAAACACCTCCTGAAAGTAATGATAATCTCTTAACATCCTACAATGACTCGCGACCATCCTTATCAAGAACACTTCATAACATATGCTACTTGTCTATACAAGATACGATGAGATCGATCTAAAAATAGCCTACCATAAACTCATATGCTACCACACATCGTTATCTATACCGAGCTATCTTACATAAACATTAGCCTAAGTGGTCTATAGTAGCAGTGCGCCAACCCAAAACATACCCTCTATGTTGAAAACTAATTAGATCTTCTTTAAACCTATAAAGAATCAACCAAGCATCAAGCAGAAAAAAAATCTGATAAGAAAAACTCAATAAGAATATATTTTACTTATGTGAAAATAATACTTGAATAAACCCGAAAATCTCAATGATGATAAATCTACCATATTTAAAATGTAGTAAATATGTACGTATTTTACTTAATGCACAAATATTGAAAATGTATATGAATATAGCAGAAGTGGCTTTACGCTTAATACAAGCACACAAAGTATGAGCGATAAAGCGATAATATGCATCCGAAAAGTATTAAATAGTGACATCATCCATGCATGCAAGCATTCCAAAGGAGATAACAAATTAAAAATTCTCATACTCAAAACATTAAGTTCCCAATGCAGATATGGCTAAAGAGATCCGGAAATGTCAAAAAAATCATACATACTGTGAAGAATGTGAGACAAGCATAAAATAAAAGTTTTACTCTATATTATACTGACACTCATGAAACTACCTAAACTAAATAATACAGACCCACAATAACAACACCTAATTCAAAGTAAATATAAAAATTCATTCAATCTAGTGCATGCATATAATCCCACCATATAGGACTAAAAATATTTTTTCATGCATTATGGATAAAACCAAAGAATAATAACATAATACCAACAAACCCCTAATGTCAATGATCTGACACCTACAACTTTTTCTATATTGTTTATTCTTTTAGTTAGTAAAAAAAATTATCAATGAAAATTCGTAAAGATTCCCACTGATTAGGACCACCACGATGATTTCTACATCCATCATACATAAACTCCATAAAAAAGTAGCATTCCAGAAGCCATAAACCGTAATATCTTTCCTATACAACATCCATAAATAATATCAAATTTAGAATAGATACCCAAAACATCCATGTCGACATAGTGATCTAAAAAATAGACCCAAGCACTTATCAAAAGGGACAAATCATACGATGTATGAACAAAATTATCACCATCTCATGCACTACAAGATAATTAATTTGAAAAAAATAACTCGTCTTGGAAGAAATTATTAGAATTTTTGAAAAAAAAAAACCAATGACCATCTTATAGTAAAGAAAACATCAAAGAATATATTGCCATACTTCTACATAATAGTAAAATCAGAGAATGATGTATAGAAACTGCCTTAAGAAATAAGTGATGATGATGAAGACAAACAAAATGCTGCTACAAGCAAACTAAAATTTAATACTAAACTAAATATCAAGAACGCATTACAACAAACAATAAAATCATATTCACTGCATCCATAGATTTGAGCAATCAACATAGTAGCCTAACCGAACAAAATACATTGTAGACGATTCTTAAAGTACTATTGTCATGAAACCGAAAATAGCCATAATCTACAATAGCAATGAGTCACAAAACAAAGAAACGATGTACCCAAGCAAAAAGAAACTGAAAACGATCAATGTAAATAATAATCAGCAAACTAGAATAGGCGCATCTTTAAATGGACATTTATGAAAACACGTCTCAATGTCGCGATTCACGTTACCCGCTGCCCACGGCCAACACAACAAAAAAAAACCGCCTCCATCAAGCAAAACCATATTGCAATGCAATGTATGCCACGCCACTTCTCTTCCACGCTGTAGATTCCGATGCCCTAAAACTCCCGCCAACAGGGAAGTCTACGCGCACAAAACACTTCTTTTAACAAGCAAAGTCACTTACATATGCCACGCGTCCCGGGCGTCAATTTCCAAGCCCAACAGCATTCACCGCCGAATAAATCTATACCCCAATCACGATCCTCCAAAAAAAGCGACGCAAATCATTCCGAATCGCCGACAAGGCCGTCCATACTTAAAGACAGGCACCATTTGATTAGCAACGCGGAAACTTAACCAAATGCTCACGAGACAAATTTCTACGGCTCATAACATCCACCTCGGTGGAAACGTACACCTCAAATTACTTCCTCCAACAAGCGACGCGCATCACATCTACAATACCGTCCATCTTTAACCACAGACATCAAACGAGGAGCAAAACGTTCCTTAAGCAAGCACCCACTAAGTAAATTCTCACGCCTTAGAACGCCCGTCGAAAGGCAAACCCATTGCCCACCCAAAATGCAAAGTAACCTATCTATAGCAGCGCCCTCTGTCACCACGCAGCCACTCGCGCTATAAAAACTTCCCGCGCGCCTAACATGATCGAGCAAATCATTTATTTCCGCACGTGGCCGTTCATCCTTAGCCTACGACACCAATCGATGAGCAACACGCTCCTTAACCAAGCACCCGCGAAGCAAATTCCCATGCCTTAGAACACCCATCGAAAGGCGAGCCTGTCGCCCGTCCATAATACAAAGTCACCCGTCTACAGTAGCGACCTCCATCACCATGCCACTACTCGGGTCATAAAAACTTTCGGCACGCCTAGCATGATTAAGCGAATCGGTCATTTCCACACGCGGCCGTTCATCCTTAACCACATACATCAATCAATGAGCAATACGCAGCTTAAGCAAGCACCCACTAAGTAAATTCTCACGCCTTAGAATATCCGCCGAAAGGCAAACTTATCACCCGTCAATAACGTAGTCACCCGTCTATAGCAGTGCCCTCTGCCAGCACGCAACCACTCGTGCCATGAAAAACGTCCAGCGCGCCTACCGTGATCAAGCAACTCGATGATTTCCACACGCTGCCGTCTATCCTTAACCGCCGACGCCAATCGAAGAGCAACGCGTTCCTTAACCAAGCACCCACGAAGCAAATTCCCATTACTTTAGCACCCGCTGACGAGCAAGCCCATCACCCGTCAATAACGTAGTCACCCGTCTATAGCAGCGCCCTTCGTCACCACGCAGCCACTCGCATCATAAAAAAGTCCAGCACGCCTAATGTGCCCAAGTAAATCGCTCGACCCAAACGCCTTCAATAAGTCACACACTAAAGGCTCTCAAGCCCAACGAACAACCGTTCAGAGCGCCACCTAGGCAACACCTAAACAAATCTGATACACATATCCACATACCCTAGACACACACCCTCGCCACAACCATCCATAACATCCACACCTATTCCAGATTCATACCTTCTTATCTCAGGCACCTACCTATTCCACCCTAATATACATACCCACACACCCAAGACACACACCCATATATCCGAGACACAAACCATTAGTTTCATTCCCGGCCGCTTCAAGCGCCATTAGTTCCAATTTCCGCCACTAGGTGGCGCGCAAAATCAATCTCAATTCGTATGGAAAAAGTGGTCCAGAACCGGCAAACTACCCCTACTAACATTTTAAGGCACCCCTTTTCTGCGAAAATATTCCGCAAGTTCTGGGTTATATTAGGCCTTTTGTTTGGTTTCGAATCCCAGCTCCCGGTGAAGGTAGTTTCTCGACAATTTGGGCTTAGGGTAGATAGATTACGGGATTGTCGCGGGAGTGTGTTGGTTGGTTTGTCTTCCTATTCTAGGTTTTTTTTTTTGTGGCAGGGAGGTGAATGCTATTTATGCACAGAGTGTGGGACTCCCATGCGCGACTGGACTACCTACTAAACACCTCCCCTGTCAACCTGAGAACCCAGCCTGGAACCGTATTCTAGGTTGGTACGCATATAAAGGCAGTGATCGTTTCCCCTAAAAGTGAAGACTCCGGCACAAGCCAAGCTCGTCTCGAAGCTTGGGGGACAACTTTACGGGCAGACGATTGGCACCCACGCCCGTCTCCGACGGGGTGACCCGGGACCCAAAACGCCCCCGGCCGGAGTCAGCATGTATGGTTGGATAATCCATTCAGGATAGTTTTATCTCTTAATAGTGATAATATTCAGTTGTGAATTTTCATCCATTTTGTTCAAAATAAATAATTTTTTTTTATTGTAATAATTTCTGAATTGGTTTCACTTATTATAAAATTATAAATAATATATAAGTTAAAAATTAGTTCGACAAGTAAAATTTATGTTGATAGGCTCAGTAAGGATGAGCTCAGCTATGAGCTACGTATGCTAACCAGGATTTGGGTACAGTTGACGAAATGAAGAGTAAACTTTGGACGGCACTAAGAGGAGAACGAGTGATGGATCCCTCTATGGCTTAGAGAACGTATCCATTCTCAGCGAAAGAAGACGTTGAAGTGGTGAAGGAAAAGATTGAGGGGATTAAGACTGCGGCGAAAGGATTTAAATGAGATACAGTCAGTGGATTAAGACGGCTCGGTAAAGTACCTACGGCAGAGGCGGATTTTTACAAGGAGGCTATAAAGCTGAGGTCCGCTTTGATGATGGCAGTGAGCTTACTTCACATCAAAGCTAACGGCGAGAAAGATTTCGAAGGAATAGGAAAATCTACTGTTGGGGATGTTGCTGTACGAAAGGCAAAATCAAGTACTACAACAGTACCAGCTTGTTCAACTCCTCGTATTGTGGGGAAGCAGCGAAATGTTACAAAGTGGGGATCACGGTTCACTGGCGATCCGCAAAGCTCAGTGAGCTCGTTCTTGGTGAGAGTGGAAGAGCTTCATAAAGCGAAGAAAGTATCCAAATCTCATCTGTCCGATTCAGCAGTACTCCTCTTAGGAGGGAGAGCATTGACTTTGTTTAGGGCAGTGAACCATCGATGACATTGCAGGGATGATGTGCAGAAGGAGTTGCGTGCAGAATTTATGCTTCCAGACTATGACACTAGATTCCTAGAAGAGATACGGCACAGAAGCAGGGCAAAAAGGATTCAATGAGAATTTACGTGGTGGCAATGAAGGGACTATACCGTCGACTGTGCATACAGTGCTCCAAAGAGGAAAAGCTACGGCAGATAAGACGTGTCATAAAACCGTTCTACTAAACCAGCTTATCTTGGCGTCGGTGATGTCTATACCATAACTAGTCGAGGTGGGTAGGAAGTTGGAGGAGATGAGAGTGACGGTAGAGTGCTTCGTTCCTACGCCAACTCGATAAAATCCCCGGTCACTAGAACCAGACTTGATCCGTGAAGGATCTGTTGCGCTGATGCAAGAGGCCTTTAGAGATATCCGTTGTTGGAACTGTAAGGGTACAGGATACACTTCCAGTAGCTGATACCAGCCCCAAAAACGCTTCGGCTGTCGAAGTGTAGGAGTAATCAAGGCAACTTTTACGTCCCGATCAGGCGGAGGAAAGCTAATTTCTGCCAAAAGACGTGAACTATACCACGCGCTGAGTCCCGAGTCCTCGGGAAACGAGAAGCGTACCCACTAGGCAACGCAGGGGGTACGAGCGATCGGATTATACCAGTTGCAATGGAGAGAGTTGATTACACATTGAAGGAAGCAGTAATAGATAGTTGTCTACAAATGGAGGTGGAAATATTTGGTCGAATAATGGTTTTATTACTGGACTCTGGGGTGACTCACTCAATATGAATGGGGAAAAGCTGGGAGAGTCTACAGACTCGATGCCTCGAATTGAATCCAGTGCAGCAAATTGCAGTCAGAATGGCAAACAGCGCCAGATCGAGAGAATAAGGGGCAGTATGGGTGCCCATTATGGTCAAAAACCAGAGAAAATGGATGCCAATGCTTGTGGTACCAGAAATCAATAAGACAGCTGGAAATGGGTTATATCCAAACCTGAACGTGGGAAGGTGATCCGTCAGTGTCAGGATGATCCGGCAGCGGTTCATATGGGGCAGATAGAACGTATGATCACGTACTTCAAAAATTTAAGCGTTATGTCGCAAAATGCCAAACATGTCAATCCACTAAAGAAGAATGGAGGCGGCCGTATAGTCCAATTATTTTTAGAGGAAGCCAGGCTAAGCAGCCGTGGGAGCTGATATGCTTTGTTTTAATAGGGCCCTTACCTCGCTCGACACAAGAGAATTGCTATATTTTGACTGTAGTGGATTACTTTAGTAAATTTTCGCTTCTTTTTCCGCTGTGATAAGCTCATGCAAAAGCAGTGTCACGAATATTCGAGGAGCGCATCATATGTGACAATGGTGTACAGGTTCGTTCTAGGGAGTTGAAAAAACTAGTCACCGCGTATGGAACTGAGGCCCAGCTTACGGCTTATTACCATCCGCAGGCTAACACCGCAGAGTGAGTGAATCAAAATATAAAAAAAAAATCTCAGCCGGAAGGGTGAATTTCTTGTTGGTAGCGTAGGATTTCGAAAAAAAATTTGCTTTTGTGTGCTACTAGACTTCTTACTGCAATTATCGAAGCATAACATGTGTACTTATTAGCATTAAAAGAATCTGCCGACGTTCGTATTTTAGACCCTTTATAGAGGCAAAAACATTTAACTAATTAAATTGAATTGCACACTTATGGAAGACATATTGAAATTCGGTGGATAATGGATTGTTATAAACAAATGAATACACGTTTTGTCCTTCTAGCGTTTGCTGTTTACACATTTCTCAGTGCATACCACACAAAGGTGATAACTTGTCGGCTTATATAGCTAAAATAGTTTATTTCAAAAAGTTTCCATAAAAGTTTAATCAGCACGTGCGTTGTTATTTATATATACATTTTCAATTCTTTTCTGAACCATCAGGGGCTGCCATTTTGAATTTGAGCGTTTTCTTTTTGCTTATTTCAACTCAACTGCTGTGCTGAATGTTATTCGAATTGGAGTTTCACACTGAAGAGCACAAACATTTCCGATGCTTAAAAATATTAAGCTGTAAATTTTCAACTTTTTTGTTTGTTATCCGATTAGCATAATTTTTTGCGGGTAAAATAAGCTTACCTAAATAACTCATAAATTCAAGTTTCATTGGAATCTGTTGAGAAACTTGGCTGCTAGAGGGCTACCCAAAATAAAAAATAATGTAAGTCGCCCCCCTGTTTACGGGGACCCCCGCCCCCCTTAAACACCTTAAAATATTTTTTGCACTGAACATTTCGAGACATACGTAGAAAATTTCCTGACATACGTAGAAAATTTCCTCATTCTAGCTCATGTGGCTCGCGAGAAAACTTGTTGTGACGCACGAACAAACGGACGGACAGACAAGTCGCGATTTTATCATTTTTTAAGGGTATTGAAAAAATAGTTTAAAATATTCTTTAAAAATGGTCTGCTTTATCAATACTTCCAAGTTAAGCCATTTAAATCGTTCGCATGAAAAAAAAAAAATCCCCCGTTGGCAGCACCAGCCGGAAAGGTAAATTTCTCGT